>CM076582.1:1373245882-1374445882 GCA_034641835.2 Pinus albicaulis
ATGTTGCAACTTTAGGCATATGATGGCGTTTGCGTCATGATTCTGAAGTACGCCAGGTGAAGGAGTCTTGAAGGGATGTGCTTTTTCAGGCATTTGTGTTGCAACGATTCACAGTGTTGGCTTTGCATCTGATTAGAAGTACGTTGGGTAGAAGGAGTCTTCAAGGGATGTGCCTTTCCATACATTTGCGTTGCGGCGATTGCGAGTGTTGGCATTGCGTTCATTTCGAAGTATGTTAGGTGAAGGAGTCATGTGGATATATGCCTTTCGAGAGACATTTGCATGCGATTGATGATGGATTGAAGCCAATACTTTTGGAGACCAAAATTTTCTCTGTGGGGAGGTGTGATCCGAAAGGATATTCACACATGAAAGAGCTTTACGCCATGATTTGAAGTTTATGACAAAGTACCTAAGTGGGTGAAATTATGCTCATGCATTTAATTATGCATTTTATGAGCCCTTATTAAACCCATGCATTATTGATATAAATGATTAATATTTGTGAGATAATTTGTCTCACATATTATTCATTTAATTTAATTAGGGAAATTGGTTTTTATGTGAGAAACCACCTCACACCAATTCTCTATTTTTTCTCAATTGTAGGTTGAGAGAATCAAGGGCATGGTTTAAGAGTCTTTAGGTGGTTTTAAGACTTTTCTCATTTGTGAGCCTGAGATTGTTGGAGATCCTACTTTAAAGGATATTGTTTTTCCTTCCTTATAATTAGGCCCTACAATTGTGGGTCATGTAATTAATGCTCTTTGTTGGAGAGTGGGTGAGGGAAAACTATATATATTCCTTATGTGAGCCATGAGAAAGGGGGAAGAAATGAGATAATACTTAGCCATTTATTGCCATAGTGCTTGGTTAATGCTCATCCATAGAGCTTGAATGCAAGAAAGTTGACTTTGAAGAAGTAATATAGAAGATCTGCATTCCAATTGAAGCAAATCCGGAGATGTAGCCCCAAATAGATGGAGGGGTGAACTCCATTACCAATTGGTTGTATCTCACTTACTTACGTGTTTGTGCTTCTTGATATGTTAATTTCGTTTATTTATGTTTATGTGTTTATGCACTATAGTCGATGGACTAACATGCTCATATAAACATGTATAATCCATAGTCAATTAAAAGATCTTCATACCATACACGATGATTAGAGTAGTACTCGACCCGTGATCGGATCACTTCTGAAGAAATAACAGCGAGGCGTAATTGCACAATTATGCTCACTGGAAGTTCCAACTTCAAAATAATCTATTTCTCCATATCTCCAAAAAGTCTTGGACAATATTTCTAAGGTGTTTTATACTCCCAAAGGACTCCCACCTATTTGTGATCATGATCATGCTATTTATTTGATTCCAGGAATTTTTCCTCTGAACATCAAGCCTTACAGATATCCTTATGCCCAAAAGAGCGAAATTGAACGTATGATTGCAGAAATGTTAGAGGCTGGTATAATTCAACCTAGTCAAAGTTCTTTCTCTACTCCAGTAGTATTAGTGCACAAGAAGGATGGATCATGGAGAAAGTGTTCAGATTATAGGGAGCTCAATAATCTCACTATTAAAGATAAATTTCCCATTCCTGTGATTGATGAATTACATGGAGAAATTTATTTTACCAAGTTGGATCTTCGTTAAGGATATCATCAATATAGAGTGAATACTGAAGATATTCTGAAAACATCATTTCGAACTCATGAGGGTCATTATGAATTTTTGGTCATGCCTTTTGGGCTTACCAATTCACCTTCTACATTTCAAGGGTTAATGAATTCTATTTTTAAAACCTTCCCTATAAAATTTTTGTTAGTATTTTTTGATGAAATACTAATCTACCGTAGGTCTTGGAAGAATCATGTTCAACATGTTTGCAGGGTGCTCAAACTGTTGGGGCCCTTGTTTTGAAGATTAGCATATTTTGAACGATGGAAAGCACGTGGCGGAATGCAACCTCGATAGGCAGTGAGGTGTCAAGGTTGCCGAAAGTCAGAGGACAGGTGTCGCGGCGGTTGCGGGATCAAGCATAAACAGTGGAAGGGTGCAGAAGGAAACAGGCAATGAACTCTTGGTGAACGAAAAGAAACGAAACACAGTCGAGCAAGAAACAGGGAAGAACTGTCAGTCGCACGAGCAGGAGAATAAATAAGCAACCAGCCAATGGAGAAGGGGTTGGTACAGACGGGATAGCCAACAGGGAGCCACAAGAGAGCTCCATCAGGTTGCACTGTTCTCCTCTCTCCCGGATTATTGTAGTTTCTCTCTATCCCTCGGGACGTATTGTATTTTGGTCTGTTATATGCTCTTCTGTAGCAGATCTTTGTAATGATTTGCCTCTATCAGTTGCTGATTAATATATCAAATATGGTTGTTGTGCTATATGATGTTGAATGCGAATGAGTGTCGTTCGTAGCTGTGTTTAAAATTTTGTTTATCGCTGGTTTAACTGTTTCCCTGAGCATATATGTTGTGGAACGTTCTATCATTACTATTTAACTCGTTAGTTTAGCTTTGGTATACCTATTTATATGTTGGGTAAATGATATCGATCTACTCTCAATCACAGTAGGGTCACGGCACGCCTCGGGTGAGACTCTCTTCCATTCGGAGCAGAGTGAAAATGCTGGCGTGAAACTAGACTATGGCGGAAAACCTTGTTGGCCCTCAGCCCTGAACCCGAGTCTTCTCTGCGAGACCTGTTTTCTTGCCAACAAATGGTTCCATTGCCGGGACCCGAAAATACATTAGGGAGCTAGATCATGGTATCTCGGATCTTCTAAAGAGAAATACAAAGCCGGTGGGATAACCACATAGATTAGTTCATAACCCAGCAAGCTGAGCTGAGATGACCGAAAGAAAAGACGATTAACGATGTGGTCCTATTTTCTGACTCTGCCAGTGATACCTACGAAATCTTTTGGGGAAAGTTCCTAGAAGAACTCTATAACTGGTTGCGGAGGCTTCAATCCAAGATCGTCAAGGAAAATTCACGCAAGATTAATCGCAAGTGGGCCCACAAATATCTGGTGATGCTTCATCGCTTAGACACTGATCTAACCCAAGCTGTATATTTTTGGGTGGAATCTACTTTGGAAGGATACATAGTAGAGTTTGCAGTCGAGTGCTGCCAGTCTTTTTCAAAGGCAGAAAGTACTTTCAGATCTGGGTTAAGAGGGAAAATACTGAAGGATATTCCCTTGTGGATCAAGGCCTTAATGGTAGACGAAGGACTGATGGGATTCCAGAAGGTAGGAATGGAAGCGTAAAACCCCAATGCCGGGGGAAGGGACTGAGGGAGAGATATTATTAGAACCGTGAGAAGGAGAGTAGGAGTATGGATGTCGAGGCTGCTAACAAGCTTAGGGAGCGGCGAGCACATCAGAGGGCGTAGATCACAGAAACGTGGCAAGAGAGGGTGATGAGGGAGTTGAAGAGATGAGGAAGTAGTCAAAAGGGAAAAGAAGAGGCGCCTCAGAAGATGAAGGGAATCGAAGGTTAGGTGGGTCCCTAGGATATAGGAGGGGTCACGAAAGAAGTGCGTCCAGTGTATAGGAGTCCAGCCCAGGTGGAGCAAGGAAGGAATTCTGACGAAGAAGGTGCAGACACGCGCCCAGAGGAGGTGTCTAATGTGGAGATGCACGTTGCAATGGAGCAACTCTTTCAAGAAAGGCCGACGTCCATATCCCCAGGTATTCCTAGTCCCCACAGTTCTAGTAGCTCTAATCCCGACCTTCCCCTGGTGCTCTACAATCCTATAGGAGAAATTTTTGTTAAGTTACGTGAATTAAGTAGATTGCAACACAGTCAGTATCCAATTGGAGCACAAGTTAGCAGCGGGACTGTTAGTGGCCCTGTCTCACAACCAGGATCCAACAACTTTGTTTTAATACTGCCCAATCAAGTAAGCATGGTGAGATCACTTACACGGTACCCAGAATTCTCTGGAAAAGGAAATGACGATGTCGAACAGCACTTGTATCTCTGTGAGGCCATATGGAGGGCACGACAGACACCAGATGTTGGAAAGTTAATAGAATTTCAGACCACTCTTAGGGAGAGGGCCCTACGATGGTTTATGAAATGGTCGAAGGCCCACCCAAACCCAGCGATGGCTGATGTAAAGAGAGATTTCATCAAGGAATTCAAACTGCCTCAGACGGACCAACAGGGTCTGTCAGAGATGTGGGAGATCAAGCAGAGAGAAGGAGGAAATACTTGGGATTTGATGCGGAGGTTCAAGGACGCCATTGGGAAACTCAGCTACCCAATTGACCCTAACCATCAGAGGGATTGGTTCATCAAGGCCTTATTACCCTTGACCCGAACTCCACTAACTCAACAAAGGATCGACACACTACAGGATGCTCTGGAGCAGGCGATGAAGATAGAAGCCATGGCGGGTTATCCGCAAGAGTTCAAAGGGGGTGCAGCAGTACAGGACCCCTCCATACTAGTTTTGCAGCATCAGATTTCTAATCTGATAGAGAAACTAAAGGAAATGCAACCCGTGCGACCACCGAGACCCAACTTGTGGTGCACGCACTGTCTCGTGGAGGGACATGTAGCCACGGAATGCCCCCGGTTGTGAGGCCCAAAGGTGGGGACATCGGCAACAGGAGCATAGGGGACCCCACCTCTAGGAGCAGTCGCGCAAATCAACACCCAAGGGATATACCCACCATGAAAAAATACAGGGTTCCCTTCACAGCCATATACGGGGTTCCCCGCACAGCCAGGCCCAGCCACCAATGAATATTCTGAGGTATGTAAAAGTATGGGTCATCAACCTCGCATGTGTCCGATCCTACAGAAGTATTCTAATGTTCCAAATAATGTGTACTGTGAGTTTTGTGCCTCGACCACCCACAGCACAGAACAATGCCGAGCACTGGATGCCCTGACGGAGCGGTTGGACCAGCCATCATACAGAGTAAATGAAGCCCCCCGAGGAAGAGGAGGAGGCATGCGAGGGGGCCAAACAGGAGGAAGAGGTCTGGTACAATGCTATAACTACGACCAGGAGGGACATGTGGCTAGTGAGTGTCCACTCCCTAGGAGACCCTGGTGCTCGATATGTTGTGTCAATTCGCACGCAACAGAGGACTTCCCAGAGCTCATCAAAAGATGGGAGGAGAGAGCCAGACAGAGGGGGGCGAATCTAGTAAATGCGGAACCCAGAATACCGGGAGCCCAACCGATGCAAAATGTGGCCATAGTGACCCAAGGCAGAAAAATAACGGGGGAAGATACACACACTATGGATCTCATAAAATTAGTCCGGCCAGCATCCCCAAAGCTCCTGTTCAAACCCGAAAGACAGAAACAATTTTTCCAGGAAGCAGCAGAAACGTTTGCCCATTTGGGGGGAAATAAAGGAATCGAGTTATAGAAAATTCAAGAAGATAAGGAGATGCAAAGTAATAATGACGCCTTAATCCAGGAATGGTTTCATTTGTTCCTGAAGATTGTTAACAATGTGCCAATGTTGGAACGGCTGAAGCAAAACCTGGAAGGGGTGCTAAAATAGAACACAGGAGAAAAAGAAGCAGCAGAAACGAATCAGAAATATGTTCTTTGAATAAAAAGAAACAAACAAAGGACGTGGAAGGAATTCAGAGTAAATACGCAAGTGGCGGGATTCTAGATTAAAGACACCATGCTTGATTTGGGATCCGACGTCAACATCTTACCAAGGAAAACTTGGGAAGCGCTTGGGAGGCCAAGATTGACATACTCTCTGATCCAGATTTGGATAGAAAATCAGTATTGCATTGTCCCCATCGGCCGCCTGGAGAATGTCGAGGTCGATATTGCGAGGCTGAAAACGTTTACGTATTTCGAAGTTATTGACATCATGGGGGACAAGGATCCGTACCCAGAACTGTTGGGGATCGATTGGGATTTTGAAAATTATGTGGTAATTGATCTAAAGAAAGAACTAATGATCTTTGAGGACGGAGAGATCCGAGTCACTCAACCGCTCGACCCTTACCAAGGACCGAGGTATACCAAGACTGTCTATAACTGATAAGATGCTCAACTCTTGGACCACCTCTACCAGACGACCGCCGGAAGAAGGGAAGACTACATCAACCCGACGGTAGAAGGCTCGGTAAGCTGGAGAAGTATTCAAAGCTCCGAATTGGGATCAGAGCTGGCATGGGACGACTGGCAACAAGGAGGATACGAAACAAACACACGGAGGTGTGCCAGTGTTGCAAGAGTCAATTGGATTGGAGTTGAACTTCAAGGCTACCCAATATTGTCCGATATGAATGATGTGAGTTTTTTCATAGCGAAAGTAGAAACCACGATGCCAGAACACCAGAGAATACCCTTAATGGATGTGTAATTTCAGTCCACAGCTGCAAGATGGTGGAGTAACCATCACGACTCACTGATGCAATGGGATGAGGTGGCGGCAGCAATGAAAGCCAGATTTCAAGAGGAAAAGGATCCCAGGTGGAGAGACCAGTACCAAGGGGACGCAAGTCCGATAACCCATTTGAAGAAATGTGAAGCACAATGGAGAGTTGATGAATACCCCGAGGAATTTTGGGTCCACAAGTTCATCCACTCCTTGGATGTGATCCCAAAATCCTGGTACTTAATGGAAGAAAAGAGAAGAGGGACCCAAGATTGGCAGGAGGTTGTGGAGAAATTCATAAAGTGTTTCACCTTTGAGGGAAAAAAAGAGCAGATTACACAAGCCTTGCAAGCTATCAAGCAAGTATTGTTCTTTCCTGATAACCTACATACGGACGAACAGTCCCCGTGGTACTAGGGGGTCCAATAAAAGGTGGCATGTCAGAAGATTAATAGTGAGATGGACGACGACAACTTGGAGGACCTCAGAAATCTATATTTCGAAGAAACAGAGGGGGAGAGGGACATTAAGGAGGAACCCACTACAAAAGGTATCCACCTCCTACCTCTCAGAACTAAAAAGGTCAACATTGGGATAGAGGAAAAACCCAAGCTGGCAACCATTGGAGACTACTAGGACGAGCAGAAAACAAAGGAAATATTCAACCTACTTGAGGAGTATGAGGACTTGTTTCTGTCATCAGTAGAAGATCTCAAAGGAATAAAAGGAGATATGGGGGAAATTAGAATAATATTGAAGCCTGATGCTAGGCCTTTCAAACATAGACCATATCGATTAAACCCAAGGGTGAAGGAAAAAGTGAAAGCAAAGATCGAAAAAATGTTGAAAGCCGGGCTCATATTCCCCGTAGAAGAGGTAGAATGGGTAAGCCCCATTTTTATACAAAGCAAGAAGGAGAAATCAGAGATACGAGTCTGCGTGGATTACCGAAGCCTCAACAATGCCTGTGTCCATGACCCGTTCCCTACCCCGTTCAATGACGAAATGCTCAACAACGTTGCAGGGAACGAAGCATACTCATTCACGGACGGCTTTTCAGGTTACCATCAGGTGAGAATAGCATAAGAAGACAAGGAAAAAACAACCTTCACTACCGAATGGGGCTCCTTCACATATAACGTGATGCCATTCGGGCTGAAGAATGCACCCGCAGTTTTCTCTCGAATTGTGATAGCGGTGTTCCGTGAATACATTCACAAGTTCCTGGAAGTCTATATGGATGATTGGACTGTGTATAGCTTGTTGAAAGACCATGTGAGCCTGCTAAGAATAATGTTTGATAGGTGTAGACAACTACAGATCTCATTGAATCTGAAGAAATGCATATTTGTTGTACCATTCGGAACCTTTTGGGGCATGTGGTATGTAATCAAGGTGTCTGTGTGGATCCGGCTAAAGTTGCAGTGATTTTCAATATAGAGGCTCCGGAGACAGTCAAGCAGTTGCGGTCGCTTCTGGGACACATGGGCTACTATCAGCGTTTCATCTGCAATTATGCCAAAATAACAGCACCCTTGGAAAAACTGCTAAAAAAATCAGAGCAATTTCAGTGGACAGACAGCTGCAGAGAGGCACTGGACGTGTTGAAGGAAAAATTGGCAAGTGCACCGATACTAGTTCACCCGAACTGGGACAAAAAGTTCCATGTACACATTGATGCATCTGGCATTGCACTTGGTGCAGTTCTAGCTCAGCCGGGGGACACCTCCGTCGATCATCCAGTGTACTTTTTCAGCCGCAAGTTGTCAACAGCAGAGCGCAACCACATGACAACAGAGCGAGAAGCACTGGAAATGGTGTACTCACTCCAGAAGTTCCGCCACTACCTATTGGGGGGTAAGTTCAAATTCTTCATGGATCATTCCACATTAAAATATCTGGTAAACAAAACTGTTAGCCCCCCTATGAAATTCTTAACAAGCAAGCTGGGGGCTAGATTGTTTTGGAGCCTTCAAGGAATGTCTTTCCCCTGAAAACCCATCCTCCTTGAAGTCTCTTTGTGCTATACCTAACATGAATCCCCTCTGCTGATCCTTTTCTTGGGAGCCTCTCTGATTATAAATTTCTGCCCCATATACCCCTGCAAATATCCCCCTTTTCGACCTTCCTTCTATGTGTCCAAATTCCCTTCGAACTCTCCTAAGTTATACCTTTACCTTCCTAAATCACTCCTACACCCGTTGTTTGGCTGAATTCACCCATTATTCCCCTATCGTTAACCCTTAGTGGCCCTAAAATGCATTAAAAATGTGCAAAAACCATATATTTTGTATATCGGGCCCTAGCCCCTTTCGGCGTATGCACCCACACTTTTTCCCTTCATGTGATCCAGTGCCTAAACCACCCGCTGAAGCAAAAGGCGCCTATCCACTGAGTTTATCGGGCGAAATTCCAGCCGTCGATCTGACTGAATCAGACGGTGACCATGGCCCCGTGGCCCTCCGTGTTTTTCTCATTCATTCCCCTTGCAGGGCGATCGCCGTTCGTTTCCCCATCAGATCAACAGTCCACAGTCCTCCCGCCGGTGGTCCCCACCCATGCACTGTTCCAAACCCGTCGGTTTCTCCCGCATCGCTTATGCGTGGTGGGTGGTTTTCCCCGAGCACCCAGCGATTCCACTCATCGGGCGTTGCGTGTCTTTTGTACGACAGCAAAACCACCCATCCCCCGCGCATTATCTTTCGGCCCAAGTCTCGCAGCGAACTTTGCGCAAGCCGTCCGATCCTGAGCGCCTCATCCGACGGTTATTGCTCGTCCAAGATGCACGAGGTTTAATGTAATTGCACATGCGATAACCCATGTTATGGCCCGCTGTCCGTCTCCCTCCGCCGTTGACTATTCCACTGTCTCCCGTTCCGCCACGTCATCTCCACGTGTACCCTCTGTACCTCTGCCCATTCCATTACGAATAATTGGTTCATTTTCATGTTCTCTAAGGTTTTTCATTCACAGACCACCAACCTCCACCAGAGCGCCCTTTCATCATCTCTCTGCAGTTTTTCCTCCATCTCATCATCTGTACAATCATGCACATTATCCACATCATTCACCACCCCATCCTTCGTTTTCCTCACAGTTCCCATGTTTTGCAGGGTTGCAAATGATAAAGGACCGCCATAATGCGCAGCCTCTGTTACAGTGATAGAAAAATCAGGGAAGATCATCTACAGCGGCTGAATTTACGAGCAAACACCCGAGAAGGTGAAGACAGGACGATCGTTTAAAGGAATAGGTTTTAAAACTCTATGGAAAACCTTCCAGAGCCATTAAAGCTCGAGCTAACCTGACAAAAGCATAGATGAAGCGGCAGAGTGTTTCAGTACAAAGCCAAGGAGATTAAGGCACGCTAATGAAGATATTGAGCCTTAAATCAGCAGTTTAAGAGGCAAAGCACCGGTTCGAAGACCCCGAGGATCGGTCAAAGGATCCTGAGCATGAGTAAAAGGTAACATCAGGGTTTATTCATCAGCAGAATTTTTTTCTTCGTAAAGTACAGGGCGTCCATATAGATTTTACTATGCACTATGTCCCTGAAGGAATTTCCACCCTAACAGCAGTTCAAAGCAATTAGAACATTTATGTAGCAGACTTATTAGTGGTTTATTTGCCTTTTGTTTATTCACCACAAGTACAGCACCGCAGCCGAAATATGACAAAATCATATCCGAGAAGATCACTCTTTCACGAAAGAGGAGGCAGAGATTAAATACTCAGCATTCAAACAGAATGGGCTTCAGCCCTTGTTCTTTTCAAGGGTTTAATACAGCATTTAGTGTTCACCTACCTCCTCAGTCAATCTTCTGTTCATCTTCTGCTATAAAACACAGAAGGAAATTATTGTAAGGTTTGTTGATGAGATATCAGAGAAATGCAAGAATTTTCCTCTTGAGACAAGTTCTCTGTGTAATATTGTAAGTTAGGCTGAGATTTGATGTATTCAGAATGAATGTTCAAGCTGTGGGAAATGATGTACCTGATTGGTGTTGTTTTTAATATGACAAGCATATTTCTTTGGATCCTGATCTAAAGCAGCTGGTGATGTTTTCCTATCTCTGTGTTTGATTTCATTTCATTCCATTTCTACTGACTCGCATCAGAAGTTTGGCATAAGATTTACCCTTGATAGGTACCTTATGTTGCTGCTCTCCCAGCCTTTTTTGTTTTTTTCTTATATGTGTATCTGAATATTGATTTCAATTGATTTAACCAGTGTAGTGGATGTCATTGCCTACTCTCTGATGTGTGAATTGATGAAATCTATGTTTAGATGTTCTTGCTAGGATTTAGTTGAATGAGTTGAGAACACTGGGAGGTCTAGAACCCTGTCTCTACCTTACTAGGATCTTTCCATCTCAATTAAACCTTTCTAAGATCCCTTGTATTGCCTCTGATTTTGTCGAAGCAGGTCTGGAGTTAAATGACCTCTGACCTGATCTATAGACAGAATTGGATGGTTCTTCCCCTTTCATTTTCAGTCCTTAATGTCCCATTCCAAATATCATCTTTAAGATCCAAATGCTCTGGATGACTAGCCCAACTGAACGCTTGCACATCGAACACAAGTAAATCCTCTCTTGACTCCATTGCCCAATGGCCTTGATGTTCTCTGAGTTATCTACCTTTGCCTAATTTCATCTTTGCTCATCCTTGTCTTATATTGGACCCTTCTTTCCTGATTCCCAACAACAAAACATAAACAAACAAACAAACCCTATGCATATAACTAGCGTAAAATCATAACTTAGAGCCTCAAGGACATACACTTTGACTCATATAGAGAGATCCCTCTCTGGACCTAGGAGGGCTAGATCCTAAGGTCTGTAAGTGGTTCTATGTTGTCTCATCTTTTGGTCTTGCCAACCTGGCCAAAACATGGGAACCCCAACAAAAACAGTTTTTAGAAGGGAGGATTTTCCGGTGGCTCCTACTTTTCCAAGAATTCACATTCGAAGTAATTGTAAAGCCTGGAAGGCTCAATGTAGGGTCGGATCACTTATCTCATCTAGAGAATGGCGAAAGTGGCGGTTCTCTAGATGATCAGCTACCGAACGCTGATATTTTCAGAGTAGAAGCCATCCTGGACTACCTGAATGAGATAGCAACTTACCTCACCATGGGACAATGTCTACGAGAGTATACTACCATGCAAAAGAAACATATGGTAGTTCGAGCAGCGGAATATCAACTGATCACGGGGAAGTTATACAAGATGAGGTTGGACCAAGTTCTTTGGAGATGTGTTCTAGATTAGGAGCGGGGTGCCATATTATGGGAAAGCCACAGCCGTGTTACGGGAGGGCATGTGGGAGCAAGACCAACAACATGCATAATACTGCAAGCAGGTCTCTGGTGGCCAACCGTGCACAAGGACATCAAAGATTATGTTCAGAAATGTGATGTATGTCAGCGAACCGGATGACCTTCCCATAGGGACGAGCTACCGCTCCATCTTGTAAGGACACTCCAGCCGTTCGAGAAATGGGCAGTAGATTTTGTGGGACCTATTGCGTCACCTGCAAGAAATTCAAAAGAAAGGTACATCATAACTGCGATTGACTACCTGACCCGATGGGCAGAAGCTGAACCAGTAAGGAACTGTACTGCATACACTGTGGCTTGATTTATTTTTGAAAACATAATCATCCGATTCGAGTGCCCAAGAAGCCTAACCAGTGACCAGGGTAAACATTTCATCAACGAGACAATTAAGTCTCTCCTGTAGCAGTTCCTGATCCAACACCATAAGAGTAGCCTGTATCATCCACAGGAAAATGGCACAGTGGATGCATTTAACAAAATATTGGAAAAAGGCTTGACAAAAATATGCAATGTGGAGCGGGATGACTGGGACGAATGGATACCAGCAACCCTATGGGCATGCCGCACAATGGTAAAATGTCTGCATAATCATACATCGTTCCAGCTGGTCTATGATCGAGAAGCAGTTGTCCCAGCAAAATTCATGGTACCAAGCCTTCTGATTGCCACCTCACTACAACTATCTGAAGAGGAATCTTTGAAGGAGTGGCTACACGAGCTACAAGAGCTTGAGGAAGGACAATTTCTTGCAGAATTTCATCAAACAATAGAAAAGGCGAGGGAGAAATCCTGGCATGATCAACACATCAAACACAAGACATTCCAAGTGGGAGGCAAGGTCCTACTCTACGACAACAGGTTCCAGAAGTTCCCAGGGAAATTACAGGTGCATTGGCTGGGACCATTTTATGTTATGGAGATCAAACCATTAGGAGCAGTCCGCTTGGCACAGTTAGACAGACAGGTTTTTCAGGGATGGGTTAATGGCGCATGCCTGAAACCCTATCACGAGTAAGTTGTTTATTTATATTTCAATAACTCTCACACTCGAGAGGAGTCTGTAGGGTAGATTAGGGTCAATAAGTCTCTCGCACCCAAGATGGCATAACAGTAGCTCAGTTGCGGAGATCGCAATGCAACCATTAGTGGTCGGGGGGGTAGTGTCCAACGTGGCATCTAGCGTGACGTCCATGTCAGGTAGAAAGAGTGCCAAACATCATTCCACCATCACTTAGCATAGTACTAGTGTCAGTCCGTAGGATCGCTAAGATTTAGAAATAATAGCCATAATTAGAACTATCCATCCCGTAATAAATTTTCCATAATTAGACATCACCCCAGTCGTCGCGTCCGCCCACATTCCAAGACCACAGTCAGCAAGTGTCAGAACCACCTCAGCAGCTAATGGATCACACGATCGGAGCCACAGGAGAAGCCAGGAAAGCATTAATTAGTTATGGGGTCTCATCAACCTCACCCATGCCGGTTACTGACATAACTTGCATGAAGAAAAGCACGAGAATGCCGAAGAAATTTGAGTTAGAGTTAGAAATTTCCGAAGGAGCAAAGGAATTTGAATCAGAACTAGAGCAGAGAAGTTGTCCAGAAGAAGAAAGCCAAGAGAAGGGGTCGAGAACTATTCTGCAGGTGTATCAACGACGAGCAAAGATTACAAAAGTAAGTCCAACAGTAGTAGAATAGGAGCTTGACATTAGGATTCAAAAAATGTAGTCCCTCGTCAGGAAGTATGACAGCGCAGCTCTAATTAACGCAAACCTCACAGACTCCTTTGAGTTCCCTGCGCTCAAAAGACAAGTATACATTGAGAAATATACAACAGAAGAAGGACGAGCAGCAGCAAAAATCTTGTTGGAGTTTCGAGGTATCTAGCAGTCCTCAATATTGAATTTGAGGAACTTGCCAGTGTTTGGGACGACAGGCGCTGCCATGCAATGTACCAAATTTTTTCTGAGTAGAATTCAGAATGACTTTTTGTGGCTGGGGAAATAGATTCCAATCCACGCTGAGGACATTCACAGGTTGACAGGGCTCTCACAGGAAGGCAGGGACGTCTCTTCAGTGTTTCAAACCATCTCCAAAAGGGCAAAGAAGTCAAGGGATATAGATTATTATGCAAAATATGGAACCCGAAGGAGGAAAGGGGGCAAAAAGTGAGCTCATAAACAAGCCAGAAATCAGGTTCGCATGCTACCTCATTTCCAGCAAGACAATGAGGCATTACACCAAGGGGGAGTGTACCTTGGACACCATTTCAGTCGTGGAGCACTGCGTCCAGGGGACCAAGCTGAACTGGTGCTCCTTCCTGCTGAAGGAGTTGTTTGAGGCATGTGAAGATAATTACAAGAGGGCAACGGGATCTATCTATGAATACTTGATAGTAGCGCTGGCCATGTGGAAGTGGCATTCCCCCCTCATCAAGGTGCTGGTAGAGATAGCGGAGGATCAACCACTAGCAATGAAATTCACCCCATGGAAGGTGTCGGGAGACCCTAGCACCAAGGAGGTAAATGCAGAGGCCTTCCAAAGTTGGTATGGCTTAATGGTTGATGTGGTGATGAGCCAACAGAGGATCCCCAGAAACCTGTTGGACAGATACAACGAACACGTCTGGTTTGGGTTCACACACAAGCACACGTTCCTTAGACCCACTTGTGTGTCGGAGGCGACATTTTAGATGAGCTCGTTGAAATTCCAAATCGACGAAGCAGCTTTCCATACCGAAGTTTGTTCATGGCCAGGGGTCGCGATGGAGGTCAGAAATGGGGTGTACACATGCCTCTTCGACGGGATGCTACCACACCAGTTTCCAGGAGAAACGACAATGGAGGCAGCAAGCAAGGTGTTAAACATGCATCTCTTTCCAATCATTCAGCAACTAAATACACAGGTACGAAGCTTTAACGAAGTTGTTTGGGTGATATCAAGTAGTGCCACTCCATTCCCAGTCTTTTCAGAATTCCAAGCTTCTCAGTCGACCCCGCTTCCAAACATGACCTCCATCCCCACACCCATTCCAAATGTATTTTTTAGTTCACCAAGCCCAGCAGCCACACCGCTGGCGGGGAAGAGTAGGTCCACGAAACCCATAGCGGCACCCAAGGCCAAGAGGGCCAGAATTCTACAGTCAAGTCTGGTGGTTGACCTCACAGGGGAGGATCCACCCCAGCAACTGAGCACAGGGGTACTAATCCATGAAGAACCAATTGCTGAGATAAGGGAAGCAAGCAGGTTTCCACCCCACCAACCCATTAACCCCTTCGAGTTCCTAAACATCTGTATCTCACCACCTCGTACCGACCCATTACCACCTACCACTTCATCCACCCCATCCACCTCATCCGCTACCGTATCAGATCCAGTAATCCAGAACTTACTCAATGGGGACCACGGGATAGAGGTTGACTTAGGTACAGAAGTGGTACCTCCAGCCAACCCCGCCGTGGACCCCCAGACCAATTTTACCAATCTAATCACTCAGATGGAACAAATAGTCAAAGACACAGCTGGGCCACTCCGCTCCAACAGACCATCCAAACCGATCAAGGGGAGCAAACAGACCTGAACATGGCAAACTTTGCACCCCATCACACCCCACCACAGTCACCTCAAGGTCAATCAATAAGATCGGTTGCCAGTGGGCAACCACTTCAGGAGCGATAGCCAGATCAAGGTACTTCAGGGGCCAAGAGCATGGAAACATGGGGGACAACTCAGCTGTACCACTTTATCCAGAGGGCAGCATAATAGGCAAAAATAATTCACTCCGAGCTACAACAGAAATGTGAGCAACAACAACAGCAGATAATCGCGCTTACTAAATAGCGTGAGCAACTCACAATGGAAAATAGGTAGCTACAGAACCAGATGAACAAAATAACCAGGGTTTTCAGGGAAGTGTGGCCGGGAGTGACGACCCACTACAGTCAGATACCAGCGGATGTGCAAGAGGTGACAGTAGTAGAGCAAGAAATCCACCTCCGAGTGGCATACACCAACCTCCACCAGGAGAACACAGAGCTCAAGGCGACATTGGCAGCACGACCGGCGCTGCCTGACCCAGCAGCGGTGTACACAACACAGATCTCAGAGAAACAGGGCCAGCTAACAAAGATGCAGGAAGCCCTCAGTACTGTAGCCAGAGATGCCTACGACCTCCTAAAAGGTCTACAGGAATGCTCAACGGCCCTCACAGTGAAGACACAGCCTATTTCAGCCCAGCTGCAACAAATCTCCAAAGAAATACAAGACACCATAGACCCCTCTAAACTAGACCAACTGTATGCCCAGGCGGATATGTTAGAGGTCCAGATTCACCAAGTAGAGGAGACGTCAACAGCCGCCAAGCAGGCAATTCAAGAGCTTTGCCAGCCCATACAGATCAGCGCCCGGACGATGTAGCAGTTGGTCTCTGAGGCCAGGAACCAAGTCAACATAGTATTTGGCACTATACTGGAAAATGTCGAGGAGGAAGCTGTCACCAAGATCACGACGAAGACAGACACATTATTGCAAGGGTGGCAGCAGGCTGTCACAACTTTCCAAGAGCTTAAGGCTTCAGCTCTAAACAAGGTCCCGGAGTTGGGGCCCTTGTTTGGACAGCAAGGAGAAGGTGCGCAGCCGAAACAGGGCACAGGGTTAGGTGGCCCCATGTAGGTGGAGACGGTTTAAGACAGTTGACTCGGGATGAGTCAAAAGGATGTGGTCGGGGCTTGTTGGGGCCCTTGTTTTGAAGATCAGCAGATTTTGAACGATAGCAAGCACGTGGCGAAAGGCAACCTCAATAGACAGGGAGGTGTCAAGGTTGCGGAAAGGCAGAGGACAGGTGTCGCAGCAGTTGCGGGATCAAGCATAGACAGTGGAAAGGCACGGAAGGAAACATGAAGTGAACTCCCAATGAACGAAAAGAAACGAAACACAGCCAAGCAAGAAACAGGGAAGAACTATCAGTCCGCGAATGAGAGAATAAATAAGCAACCAACCAACGAAGAAGGGGTTGGTACAGCCGGGTAGGCAGCAGAGAGCCACAAGAGAGCTCTATCGGGTTGCACTGTTCTCCTCTCTTCCAGACTATTGTAGTTTCTCTCTGTCCCTTGGGACACATTGTATTTTGTTCTGTTCTATGCTCCTCTGTAGTAGATCTTTGTAATGATTTGCCTCTGTCGACTGCTGACTAATATATGAAAGATGGTTGTTGTGCTATATGATGTTGAATATGAATGAATGCTATTCATAGCCGTGTTTAAAATTTTTTTTTATCACTGGTTAACTGTTTCCCTGAAACATATATGTTGCGAAACGTTCTGTCATTGCTGTAACTGTTTCGTTAGTTTTGGTTCTCCTGTTTAGATGTTGGGGAAATGATACCAATCTACTCTCAATCACAGTAGGGTCACAACACGCCTCGGGTGAGACTCTCTGCCTTTCAGAGCAGAGTGAAAATGCTGGCGTGAAACTAGACTACGACGGAAAACCTTGTTGGCCCTCAACCCTAAACGAGTCTTCTCTGCAAAACCTGTTTTCTCGCCAACATTAACTCAAAATATTTTTTTAATGTATATATATTTAAGTCATATATTAATTTTTAATTAAAAAATAATTATTATTATAATTATATATATTAATTATGTGAAATATGTTGTTATTAGTGTTTTGATTGCTACCCCATTAAGAGATTTTTAATTTATATAATTATAGTACTTTTAAAAATACTCAATATTAAAATGTTAAAAACACATTACAATAGATACAATTACATTCAAAATTTTAAAATGAATGAATACAATAAATTATCCAAGAAAATATATTTATATTCCTCACGTTACTCTATATAATCCAATTGTTGGAAATCCCCAATGTATACACCTATAACACTTCGAAACAACTCCATTACAAAAATACAAAAAATAATGTTCGTAATGGAAAAATCTAAATATATGAGAATCTAATTTTTTTCTTAATGGACTTATAAATAAGAGAATGCCTTAACAAAGCATCAAATTATTATATAGGAATATCCTAGACTCATAGACAATAATTTTGATTTTTGATTTAAATATTCTGAAAGTTTAGTGAAAATAATTTGAATATAATTTTTCTCAAAATGTATTTACGTATGTTGAATATGAATTTACGTGGATTGAATATAATTTTTCTGATTTGACTCATATTCAGTCAAATATTTCAAAATAGGGAGTCAAACTTTTTAAAATATTTCAAAATCTGGTCAACGCTTCAGCAAATGATAAATGATAGGACTCTTCATTGTGCCTACATGACTGACTTGAAGAATGAATCGTGTACAGGTCAAGTTCACTACCCAAAATAACTTGACGTCTTTAAGTCAATTTACGTCTTTCTCATGTAATCATGTTAGAATAAAAGGAAATCCGGGCAGATATATCATTTTCTTGAACATCCTCCATTCTAACTTCATTTTCATCTCTGATGTTTGATAATTCCATTTGTGACAAGCGCTTTATTTTTTCCTCTACATCTTCTGCGCTTTCAATGTCCCTATAAATACTTTCATAGCACCCAGAAAATTTAAGTGTGCATTTGAGTGACTTCAATGCTTGCTTAATAGCGACGTTTTCCCGCCAACCACTTTTAGCCACCGCAACCGCGGAACGACCGATACTCTTTTCAGATACCAATTTCTCAGTCAGTGATTTCAATTTCTCTTCTGCAATCTCTTTTGCCTTCTGAAGCTTTATTAAACGCTGCTGAAGCTCTGAACCAAACCGTGATTCCAATGGAGCAACCCACCGTAAATGGAAGCGAGACCAGAGAGTCGGTGCCAAGCTTGCTACTGGATGCAAGAGAGCTCCAGGATGCTCATCAGGACTATACAAAATGTTAAAATGCTCGTGAATATCGTTTTCAACAGAGGAATTCCGAAGCTGTGCCAAATAAACCCACATGCACCCAGAAGAATCTGGAAGCCCAGCCTGTTCCCTCTCCTTTTCAGAGTTGCATAAAAAATTACCGAACCGACCAGAAACGACACAATCCACAATTTCAACTAAATAAGCCGAAGAGAATTCAAAAGCGCGCGGGTACATGCTCAGTAACTGCGCCACGCAATCGACCCACTGTAAAAAAATGGGGCTGTAAATTGAATTACTATTGGCAACATTTGACTTTGCAGTACGAGACGTATTCAATGTTGGGAGCCCTAGCCGATCTGCAAATGGATGCCCAAATGCAAGCCAGTCCTTTTCAATAAGTGCCTGGAAACCCGCAAAAGTCCGATAGTAAGGATCAAGAAGAAGCCCTGCTAATGAAACCACCTGCGTAGTTCTGTCCCAACCATCACTGCAATGAACGAGCACCGAGGCACCTTGCAGAGCAATTCGTGCAGCAATCCAAGAAGAACCGGCCAAGATACCGTGAATATGCGTTACCCAACCGTTATGTCCGAAAGCTGCAGCAGAAACATTGCCGCCTCCCCAATTCTGCCGGAACTTCCTCGTGAACCACGATAACCCATCTGAAGGAGTAACACCGTTCTTATCCAAGAAGTCTCTGAGCCGAGAAAAACTATCTTTCACGGTATGGACATTCTCAATTCCTAAATACACAACTGTTGCCGAAGAATAGTTGGCAGAGGACTCCGATCCACCGCCCCTGGCACCATTGGCCATGACATTCATTCTGGGCCTTGCATCGACAATATATAAGAGCTTTGTATCATTCCATGGATTCCTTTGAGCATTGCAGAGTGCTGCAACAAGTTTTTCATCAGCTATGCTCCTCCTATTCTGCATAAAACCAACATAAGGCTGCGAGGACCGCGCCATCACGGCTCCATTTTCAGAATGGCACCATGTGATAATTGGCAATCTCCCGCGCGCACGAAAGTCTGCAGCCTGCAAAATCTCGTGGTCAGTGACACTTGAAGGCACTATAAACCGAGAAGGGTATGTTTCACAGACGTTATAAGTCGAATTTGCATGACTAATTCTCCACCATCTATCGGAGCCTGCACTATTGCCTTTGTCTAGAAGCCTGAGATACTCTTGTTTTAACGGATTATTTGGGTGCGAGTTTATCGGCATGGCGGGCAGCTTGCAACTGAAGGCATACAGATCCGACGGGCTCGACGCCTTCCAACGCCTCGTCAGTTCATCGAAAATTATATTCCACTGGTTCGTTAATGGAGGAAAGGCATAGGTAAGAATTCGTATGTCCTTGCCTACAACTTCCAGAACTTTTGGTGCAGTTTTATGGCTCGACTGCGCCACTTGTTCGCTGAACTTCTCTATCGCAGCTAATGGAATTGTGCCCAGAGGATTCAACTGACTCGGTGCTCCGCTCACGAAGAGCAGCCGGAAATTGGTTACCACCAAGGTGCCCTGAACATCGGTGTTCACCAAAACAACGCCATGAACTTTCACGACAACGTCCTCGGCCGGAAGAAGAAATTGTTGGATACCATGGGCTACTGATGTTTCTGCAACTGCATCAACTTTAATCCATTCCTCTTGTAAATCAATTCTGGAAACTCTATCCATACTGTTTTCGTTGCTCCAAACGCTGTATAGACTATTTTAATGCTATAACAAATACAGGAGATTCATCCGAACTTGGGAAGAGCTCGTCCTCAATTTCAATCACCTGCTATTTGATTCTAACGATCAACCAACAAAATTTAAATAAAAAAAACAAAGATGTGAAGCGTGGTGATCTTATAACATGACGAATGACGAATCATTCCATTATGGGGAGTAGCTTAAAACATCATTAAAAAAATATAATAAATCACCGTAACGCTGAAAGTACTAGTGAGGAGAATGTGGATGAAAATATGAAAAGGAGGGAGTATGTTGAAAGCAAAATTGAGAGTGTGTTGTTGTTCTGAGAAGTGGCAGTGCCAAAGTTGATGTTGTGAACTGGAAAATTTGATGGCCAACCATCGAGGAAAAATGCTGAAAGTATTAGTGAGGAGAATGTGGCTGAAGATATGAAGAGGAGGGAGTATGTTGAAAGCAAAATTGAGAATGTGGTGTTGTTGTAAGAAGTGGTAGTGCCAAAGTTTATGTTGAGAAGTGGATAATTTGATGGCCAACCATCGAGAATTCCGCGATGTTTCTTTTGTGGGCCGAAGATGAAAGAGGGAAAGAATATCAAAATTAATAATATGAGAAATGTGGCTTATTGGTAGGTTCATTTGTGACAATCCACGCTGGTTAATTAAATCACTTGATTACTTTTAAATGGAAATGCATGAAATGAGTAGGAGGAAGGAAGAAACAAAGTATATTTCCACGCAATTTTTTGAAATAGGGTATTTCTCTGGTGAGTGTGGACCACTTAAGTGATTCAGTTAACTAATTGATTGAAACCCTGGAGGTAATGACCAATTTTTGAACTGCCTCTAGTTTGTAAAGATGCGCAAAGAAATTTGGTGTATTTGTTAGAGGGAATTTTCAGTTAAGTAATTGATTGAAACCCTAGAGGTAATGACCAATTGTTGAACTGTCTCTAGTTTGTAAGGATGTGCAAAGAAATATGGTGTATTTGTTAGCGTGACTTTTGTAGTATTCAGGCAGATTGTTTTCTCTAAGAAATGGTTCAAGAATTAGAGGACATATTTGGGTAGAAGTGAAATTTTGGATCCATGCACAATTGGCATACAAACTGATGTTAAAAAACCTTTTGCAAATTAAATGTGAAGTTCATTGTTCGCCATTTCTAATAAGATTTCTTGCTGGACAAATGTAAGATGGTAGGCTGGGCACTTCATCATTTTCAATCACGATTGCATAGTGAAATGAAATTCAACATTCTAAACTTTAAGTAATTCAACATTAGGAGTAAAAAAAAAACAATATTAAAAAATAAAATAGAAAGTAGAACACTTAAATTTAAATGAAATACAATATTCTATTCTATTCTATTAATGTTGCAATAGTATCATTATCGCAAGGACCTTCCACTCTACAAAACTCATTTGAGGTATTTTTTTTATGATTATAATATTTGGCTTATAGTTATTGGTAACATTTTGTTTATGGCTTGGATGTATGGTTCATATTAGAGCTTGTTGTGTGGTTTGTTTCATTAGACGTGAACCCAAAAATACATGCTAGCTGTAATTTTTTGTTGGTCAAAAGCAATCGGGAATAACATGAGCAGCTGACAAGGAAGAAAATAAGAACCATCTAGGCTTTCACTCGAAGGTATCTAGGACAGAAATATTAGAAGCCGTAAGGATACAAGCAAACAAAACAAGAACCAATGAATGATGCTCACTAGGTTGAGGAAGATGACATGATCCATCGTATTTAGAATTCTCAGTGAAGATCCATACATAAATGAAAGATCGATACACATTGAAAAACGATAGAAACTGAAATAGTTTGTAAGTTTTTCGTGGTTGAGTAGACATCAAATTTTGTTATTGTCTATTTTGGAGTTGGTCGATGATATGAGTTTCTCTCTTCACAATGGCATCCCTTGTTGAGAGTTGTCATGTCTGTACTAAATTGCTATGTCCGAGTATATTAAGGACATTCAAGTGTAGATATTAGAGTTGTATGCATGGATCATTGGTTAATTTGACATGTTAATGTTGTCAATATATATTGTACATAGGATTTTATCATCTCAGCAAGGGAAGCAGAAATTTTGTCCATGTTAGGTAATTGTCTTATGTTTTTGGTTTCACTACCTGCAAGATTTTGTTTGATGAGGAAAGAAAACCAAAAAATTCAGAAAAATATATCCAATGTTACCTACTCTCTAAGCTTGTATCACATTTTATCTGTTTGACATGGACTATCTCTCATTGAACAGTCTATACAAGTCCAAGGTCTATCCAAGAATTCTTGATGTGGCACCCCAAGAACTTAGGCTCATTCCGGGAAAGAAAAAATGTGGAGTTACAAAAAAAGGTAAATATAGAAAAGACATTTAGATCTCACAAATACTTTGTTACGCCAATATTTTCATATTCTGTAAAGGATGGGACAGTTTTGGGGTACAAATCCTAAAAAATAAGAGCCTACTCCTTCATAGCAACATGACCAAAAAATTCTAGAAATAAAGAAATAAATAAGAACATTGCATTGCATGCTTAAACCCATAACAATATGTACATAGACAAACGTGTCTTCTGCATTGGATTAGTTGACAAATATGAATGAAGTATGTAAAAATGCAGAGGAGATACAATACAAAGCCTTATGACTATGTTTGTCCTTAGATATTGTTGAAAATATTGCTTACAAGGACCTTGGTAACCAACATGTCTTCCATGGCATATCTCAATCCCTCTCTTGTTGTTCCAGAATCCTTCACACCTCCATAAGGTTGGCTATGAGCCGTTTTGATGGGAGAATAATTCAAATACACTCCTCTTAGTTGTAATATAGATCAACACCAACAACTATGATTGTTACTTATGATTGAAAACACTAATCAAATGTCAGTGCTTGAAGAAGAAGGGTGAAAACTCAAAATAATTATGTCTACGATAAGAAAAACAATATCTTATATTGAAGATATTAGTCATGAACATATATTAGGTGCGGGCATAGACAGTGCCTACACATGTTGTGTTAGACAATCAAATGATGTAAATTAAGCTAAAGCTAAGACTCTCGTTCAACAAAATATCGATACCAAAATGTAGAGATTTTTTTAGGGTTGTTCAAGGTTTTTTTATAGGTTTTTTATTTTTCTCATTTGTTTGGAACTTGCTAATTTTGTGGGTCAGGTGGTCACGATTGTGAATATTGGTAATATGTGGTTTCTGGCAAGATCACTTTAGTAACACGCGAGAGGGTATTGTAGCCAAAAGTGTTGGTAAAGTCAGGTAGATGTGTGAAGAGTTGGTGTGGTTTTTGTGGTAGTTAGATATCATTATTGATTTTTGAGGTTAGAAATCCTGTGCGTATTCTTGGGCCAAGGGTCACATGTTTGTTTTTTTGACCCATGGATGTTGCGTGTTTTTGTTTGTATTGGTTATATGAAAACAATTAAAACATTTGGAAATGTCGATATATAACAAATCGAAATTTAGGTTTGCCAGTGGTTTGTGGAAGCTACAATGTTGAATATATAGAAACTATATTAAAACTGAACTGAAAATCATATTGTGAATAGAACAAATATCTTTCTCCCTGCTCTTGGAAAAGGATTCCAAAGCAAGGGCATACCTAGAAAATTTCTAACCATGATATAGCCATGCATAAACCTTGCAGCTTTGTTGTTCCACCTTATAAAAATAGGTCCATGGACACAATAAGAAATTGAGGTCCTCGAAGTGTTGTAGCATGCCACGCTGATGAATGAAGGATAATTAATGACCGAGCAATATGAAAACTAACACTCGCTCTATGTTTCTTTGTTGAAGTGTCATCGATTGAGTGATTGTTGGGGGCTTTGCAATTGAAAGTGTGGATCCATCATTGCAGACAATTGCCTTGAATTCGACCATGTTATGAAATGACGTTCCCCAAAGGCTCAATTGTGTTGGAATTTCTGATAATTCCTTAACAAACAGTGATGAAAAAATTTCCTCTGTCAACACAGAGATTTCAATAAAACAAACTTGTAGGTGATGCATAAAAAAAATTGTCTTTCATTAACAAAAAAAAAAAGCTCAACATAGTCCTAAGAATCTGTTGTTCTGGTTTTACATAAATTCTACTCCACTGGGCTACTACACACACAACTCTTCTCTCACTGTCTCACACAGTCTTGCACTTTTTTTCATTACTCAACGCTAGTTTCTATATGTATTGTAAACATATATGTTTACAATACATATAAAATAAAACCTAAGTTTAAAAACTTTATGAAAAAAATATATATCGCGGGCATATTACAAAACCATAGGATAAAAACATTAAATCGAAAAGCATTACAATTTGCAATGCAATATGTTTTCGCATCCATTGACGCGCCAGATGACGTCACCTTCAAAGCTTGCGACAAATGAACGAGAGATGGTTTTGTAAAGGGTTTTCGCATCGATCATCCCACCCTTGACTATGCACCCAAACTATGTGATAGAGTGCTATTGGCCGACGAGGAATGATGTGGCGCAGGTGGGGTCGTGCTATCGCGCGGTTGCGGAGGGCTGCCTTCGTAAGCACTGGGATATGCGATAGGTGTTTGATTGGTTAATGGTTGGGGTGACATGGATTGGCGGAGTCCGCTCGTCGCGTGGGTTTGGAGGAGGATGACGTAGACTCCAAGGCTTGCAATAAGCACCCATTGGTCAATGGTTGATTTACGTGGTATAGGTTTAAATTCAAATTAATCACACGAGATTTTAAAGGCGGTCGGTGAATGGTTTATGGAATGGAGGTAGCATGGTTCAACCACGATTTTGTGAATTGGAGAGGGCTACGACAATGCAGAGGGTTGCAAGGGTTTTAAAGACAAAAATCAATGCATAGGTTGAGTGTGAAATCAAACAAACAAAATTGTTTTTGCTATGTCCTTTATCCTTCAAATAAAAAATGAATTTTGTTGTCCCTGTCATCAGCAGAAGAATTCTAACACTACCACTTAATCACAATCGTCGTCAGACTCTGCTTTTCCTCGGTGATAATTAAAAAAAAACTTTTTTGCTCCAATGGTTTTGTCAAAATATATGCAAATTGTTCTTCTGTTCTGCAATGCTTCAGAACAATTTCTCCATTGTTCACCAATTCTCTGATGTAGTGATACTTTGCATCGATGTGTTTTGTTCTTTTATGAAACATTGAATTCTTGGATAAAGCCATTGTTGAGTTATTATCACAATAAACTGTTATGCCTTTTACCTGTTCGTGACACAAATATCTTAGCATTCTCCTCATCCACATTACTTGACATGCCGATGTTGTAGCTGCCACATACTCTGCCTCCTGATCCCATATGACAAACATATCCAGAGGTGATTTTCTGTCATCTATACTTCCAGCCCAATCACTATCAGTATATCCAATTAATTCAAAATTTTCTGAAGAGGTGTATAAAATACCATGCCTCTTTGCTCCTTTCACATACCTTAACATTCTCTTTGTTGCTTTCCAATGTGCCTCCTTTGGCCTTTCCATAAATCTGGAAATTAAACTTACAGCATGCATAATATCTGGTCTAGTTGTATTCAAATACATAAGGCTGTCAACTATGCTTTTATATAAACTTGGATCAAAATCCTTGTTATTGTCTTCTTTGCTTAACTTCAATCCCATCACTGTAGGAGTAATTGTTTCTTTGAAATCCTGCATATTAAATCTTTCCAAAACTTCTTTTACATATTTTGCTTGGGAAATAAAAAAATTATTTTCATTTTTCTCTACTTCTATTCCTAACAAGTATCTCAACAATCCCATATCAGTCATCTCAAATTCGTCTTTCATGACTGTTTTAAAATTTTCAATAAGGTAAGCATCATTACTTGTAAATATCACATCATCAACATTTAAAACAACAATAAGCATCTTAACATATTTTTCTTTGATGTATAATGTGGGTTCTCCTTCACATTTCTCAAACCCATTTTCCATTAGATAAGCATCTATCCTACTGTACCATGCTCTTGGTTCTTCTTTCAGCACATACAGAGCTTTCTTCAATTTGCATACCTTGTGCTCTTGGCCTTCTTTTTCATATCCCAGAGGTTGTTCAACATATACCTCTTCCATTAATACTCCATTTAGAATGTTGATTTCACATCCATTTGGTAAACTTTCCATTTCTGTTGTGTTGCTATGGACAACAATGCTCTTACTGTTTCCATTCTTGCAATTGGTGCAAAATTTTCTTCATAGTCTCTTCCTTGTTGCTACTTGTAGCCTTTGACAACAAGTCTGGACTTGTGCCTTTTCATCTTACCTCCATCATTTCTTTTGGTTTTATAAACCCATTTTACTCCGATCACTTATTTACCTTTTGGGAGATCAAATAATTCCCATGCATTGTTCTTCTCTATTGCATTTATTTATTCATCCATAGCATCTATCCATTTCTTATCTTTTATTGCTTCTTCAAAATGAATAGGATCATCTATATGACAATATAATGCAAATAAAAAGTTCATACCTTCATTATTTTCCTCTTTCTCGTAGATTTCATTCAAACTTCTGAATCTGGTTCCTCTTTCACTTGTTGAACTTGTGCTTGTAGAAGCACTCAAATCTGCTCCTTGTGATGTGCTTGGAGAAGCATTGTCATCACTTCTCAAGGGTGTTCTTATACCAGCTTGTGGTGTCCCTTGTTGTCCTTGTGTTGGTGGAGGTGGTGCTGCTAATGAGGGATTTCTTTCAGCCATTTCTTCCTCATCATATTTTTGAGACAAATTTTTTTTACATTCACTGTTTTCTCAATGCTTCCATCCCAAGCTTCTTCCTCAATAAACTGCACATCTCTGCCTATCATAAAATTCTTTGTGGATGAATTATACAATCTGTATGCCTTTGACTCATCACTGTATCCAAAAAATATGCACTTCTCCCCCTTACTGTCCAACTTATTTCTCATCTGATCTGTAATGTGTGCATAAGCCACAGAACCAAATACTCTCATGTGGGCGAAAAATTGTTTTATGCCACTCCATGCTTCTTCTGGAACTCTGTTCATTACACTCTTTGTTGGGCATATATTCAAAACATATGATTCACAATGTACAGCTTCAACCCAATATTCATTTGGCAAATTTTTTCCCTTCAACATGCTTCTTACCATATCCATGATGGCTCTATTTTTCCTTTCAGAAAAACCATTTTGTTGTGGTGTATACCTTGTTGTAAATTGCTTGTGAATCCCATTTTCTCTGCAAAAACACAGAAAATATTTGGAGATATATTCTCCTCCTTTATCAGTTCTGAGAACTTTTATGTGCTGCCCACTTTGATTCTCAACAAGAGCTTTAAAGTGGCAGAACTTCTCAAACACTTCACTCTTCAACTTCAAGAAATATACCCATGTTTTTCTTGTGTAATCATCAATAAAGGTCAGCATATAGTGGATGCCTGCTAATGATGGTGTTTGCATTGGTCCACACAAATCTGAATGGACTATTTCTAAGGGTGTTTTTTCCCTTATGCTCTTTCCTGATGGAAAACTTTCACTATGTTGTTTGCCCAAAATGCAGCCTTCACAAAGGCTGTCTAGTTTCTCAATCAATGGTAATCCCTTTACCATACCTTTTATGTGTAATAAATTTAGACCTCCAAAGTTGAGATGTCCAAATATCAGGCGCCATAACCAGTTTTCATCTTTTGCTTCCTTTTGGAATGTCTCTTGTGTTAATGCTTCCATTGCAACTCCTTTCTTCAAATCTGCTCTCGTCTTGAGAGGAAACATTCTGTTTCTTGTCATTTCACTAGTGCAATCCTTTGATTGTTTGATGGTATGTCCATGATGGTACATACATCATCTTCAAAGAATAAATTGTAGCATTTCTGAATGAGTTTTCCAATGCTCAAAAGGTTACACTTCATACCAAGTACATAGTATACATCTGATATGGATCTCCTTTCTCCTTTCCTTGTCAAAACACTTACTCTGCCTTTCCCCATGAAAAAGACTTTTCTATCTTCTCCCAATGTTACTTGAGACTTCACATTTTCATCCAACATGGAAAACATAGAAATGTTTCCAGTCATATGGTTGCTACATCCTGAATCTAGAAACCATATATCTTCATTCTTTTCTTCAGCCATATTACATGCTAAAAACAAATTCTCTTGACTCAGAGTCTCTTTAGTAAATTTAGCACTGGGTCTATTACCCATGTCACTATGTTTATTTCTACATTCATTGGCATAGTGCCCATACTTATTATAGTAATGACATTGGACTTGGGATTTATCATACCTTTGTTCACAGATTTTGTCCATCTTGTTGGCTGCTACCTTGGCTTTGATTTTGATGTTGGTTGCTGCCCCTTCCACTTGTACTTGTAGGGTTGTTTCTTCCTCTGTTCTGGCTTCTTCCTCTACCTTTTCCTCTGTAGTTTAATCTGCCTTGACCTCTTCCTCTTCCAAAGGACATTTGGGTCTTGAAGGCATGCTCCAAATATGAGTTTGTTGTTCTGCTCAATCTTTGTTCATGTGTCATCAATGATGAATGAAGCTCATCAACAATAAAAATTGAGAGATCCTTTGTCTCTTCAATGGTTGTTACTATCACATCAAATCTTGAGGGTAAGCTCATTAATACTTTCTCCATTGTTCTTATTTCTTCTATTGTCTCTCCATGAGATCTCATTTGGGTAACCAACCCAATCAAAAGTGTGAAGAATGAGTCTATTGTATCATAATCTTTCATGCAAATGACTTCAAAATCTCTTCTCATTAATTGAAGCTTTGTTGTCTTTAATTTCTCCATTCCTTGATAGGCTGTCGGGAGGGTATCCCATGCATCCTTAGACTTCTTTGTTGTTGCAATTCTTGGAAATATGCTTTCATGCACTGCTTGATAGAGATAGAAGAGGGCTTTTGAGTCCTTCTTTCTATTACTCAGAAATATTTCTCTGCCTGTTTCAAGGCATTAAATGCTTGTTAATCTATTGGTTCTTCAAATCCATCTTCAACCAGCTCCCATAAATCTTGAGATGCAAAGAGGGTTCTCATTGTGATTGCCCAATAGTCATAGTTCTTCCCATTGAACTGTGGGAGTTGAGTATTTCCCATACTCGTGCTTGTGTTGGCTCCTGCCATTGCTAGCCTTGCAAAACTATGCTAAAACTTGACTGTGTATTTTAAATAAACTTTCTCACTGCTAGAGAGATAACCTTTGTCTCTAAAAACTCTTAAGACTTCTCTTTTACATTTCTCTAGATTGTATTCTTAAAAATAATAATAACTCTATTTTTTTTATAAATACCTGACTTGTTGAACCTTCACTCTGCTGGAGAAATGTTTCAACAATCTTCTTCTTCTTTTGCTATAGCTTCTTCAGCAAATGCTGAGATCCTGGACTAGATCTGATACCATGTTGGAATTTCTGATAATTCCTTAACAAATAGTGTTGAACAAATTTTCTCTGTCAACACAGAGATTTCAATAAAACAAACTTGCAGGTGAAGCATAAAAAAATTGTCTTTCATTAACAAAAAAAAAATAGCTCAATACAATCCTCAGAATCTTTTGTTCTATTTTTACAAAAATTCTGCTCCATTGGGCTACTACACACACAGCTCTTCTCTCATTGGCTCACACAATCTTGCACTTTTTTTTATTACTCAATGCTACTATCTATATGTATTGTAAACATATATGTTTACAGTACATATAAAATAAAACCTAAGTTTAAAAGATTTATGAAAAACAAAATATATTGCGGGAATATTACAAAACCATAGGATAAAAACATTAAACCGAAAAACATTACAATGTGCAATGCGATATGCTTTCACATCAATTAATGTGCCAAATGACGTCACCTTCAAAGCTTGCGATAAATGAACGAGAGATGGTTTTGTGAAGGGTTTTCGCATCGTTCATCCCGCCCGCTGACTGTGCACCCAAACTATTCGATAGAGCGCTATTGGCCGACAAGGAATGATGTGGTGCAGGTGGTGTCGTGTTATCGCGTGGTTATGGAGGGCTACCTACATAAGTACCGAGCTATGCAATATGTGTTTTATTGGTTAATAGTTGGGGTGACATAGACTGGTGGGGTCTGCTTGTCGCGTGGGTTTGGAGGAGGATGACGTAGACTCCATGGCTTGCGATAAGCACCCATTGGTCAATGGTTGATTTACGTGGCAGAGGTTTAAATTCAAATGAATGGCACGGTATTTTAAAGGCGGTTGATGAATGGTTTATGGCGCGGAGGTAGCGTGGTTCAACCACAATTTTGTGAATCGAAGAGGGCTACGAAAATGCAGAGGGTTGCAGGGGTATTAAAGACAAATCAATGCATAGGTTAAGTGTGAAATCAAACAATTTTTTTTTTGCTGCTATGTCCTTTATCCTTAAATTCAAAAATGAAGTTTGTTGTCCTGCTATTCAGGTTGCAGTTGGGATTAGATTCCAACAAATTGGTTGATTGTCAGGTTTACTCTCCTACAAAGCAAGGGAGGGTGGAGATTTGATTAGAAATTGCATGTTCATAGAAAATACCATGGCCATAAATAGAGCTATGCTTGCAAAATGCCCTATAGCCTGAACTTTCAATGTATTTTTGTGAGATAAAGGAGAATTTATGGAGAATAATATTATTTTTTGCAGTGTAAGCCTGTTGTTTTCATGCGGTTTGGAACAGATGAAAAAAGCCTAAGTTGTTACTGAGGAGGCTCAAATTTTAGATCTGATGAAGAATAGCTTTAAAGATCCTTATAATTCCATTAAAAACTAGCCCAAGGCTCCATTGTTGCACCTTGTAATTGGGATGGAATTACATGTGACAATCATACATGTATGGTCACTCAAATCATACTTTAAAGAAATTTCTGAATGGTCATCTTCCATCTAATATATGTGGTTTGAGAAACTTGATGAAACTTCAATTGGGTGGTAATTACTTTGAAGGGAATATGCCATCAAAATTTATGATTTGTGGCAAGCTTGAATATTTGCATCATACCAAAAAAAATTTGTGCGATACTTTACCTTATTTCTCTCCAATGAAATCTCTACGAATTATAGATTTGACAATAAAGAGCTTCACAAGTCCATTCCCTATTTCTGTAGGAAATTTACCAGAAGTAACCTCTTCGAGCCTAGAAAACAATCCATTTAGTGCATGAAATATACCTGAACAATTCATGAATTTGAAAAAAATTCAATCTGCTTTACTTGGCTTCCCGTAATATGGAAGGAGAAATTTCGAGTTTGATTTTAAATTTTACATATGCATGCATGTTGGATCTCTCTACAATTAACCTTCGTGGATCTATTCCAAGGGGAATTTCCAAACTCAATAAACTTTATGAACTCTTGATACATAGCAACAACTTTCATGGAAATATACCTCAAGACTTAGGTATTCTTACATTTATACAATGGTTTTATGGATCAAAGAACATTTTTAGCGAAGATATTCCATGGGAGGTCAGAAATTTAAAAAACCTTGTTTCCTCTCAGCTCTACATGAAGGGATTTCCAGGTCAACTTCCTGATAGCTTTGGGGAATTCCTAGATCCTGTAAGTTTGTCACTGCATCAGAACAATTTAACAGGCCAATTACCACAAATCTTGGTAGTCTATACAAATTTAACATGCTATATGTTTCTTAGAATCAATTGAGTGGCACGATACCAAAATATATGTGAAAATGAGGAAATATACAAAAGTTTCTAGTTTTAATTTGTTTTTTACAGGATAGTTGCCAGAACCTTATGGAGATTGTAAATATATGGTTCGCTTGATATTAAAAAATAAAAATCTCAATGGTCCAGTGCCCAACTGAATTTGGGGACTGCAAAATGTTAAAATTATTGATTTAATCTTCAATAATTTTGTTGGTGAAATTGGTTTTGAGATTGCAACAATGAAGGAATTATCAGAGTTGTATATTTAAAGTAAGCAATTCTCATGTTTTGTGGTATGAGAAAGTGGCATGGAAAAGCTATTGATTACACTTTAAACAAATAATAATCGATCGGTTTACAGGTCTAATACCCAAGGAAATTGGTAATCTGAGCCTGTTGAATAATCTGTATTTGGAGAACAACATTTGAGGGATTCATACAAGAGGATGTTGGTTCTTGTACTTCTTTGGTTGTTGTTAATCTTGTAGAAAAATATTTGTAAGGATCAATTCCATACTAGCTCGGATCTAATGTTGATCTGAACTCTTTAAATGTTGCAAACAACAAACTATTTGGTTCAATTCCAAGCATTCTTGGTGCACTAAAGGTTAGTTTTTTTATATTTTCAATAATAACATAAGTGGGTTTAATCAAGATGCACTCATTAATGAGGTAAAAATTCATGGTTTTTTTGGGAAATATAGGGATCTGTGCTAAAATCTCTGGAAATAATAATGATAATAATGATAATATACTTAAGGCTTGCTCTGATTCTTATAATGGTAAAGAAGCCAGAAAAATGGGAATTATCGTTGGGTTCATTGTTGGCCCAATAGTGTTATTACTTATGTTTGGATTGATGCATTTTTGGAAAATATATCAGAAAAATAAACCACTACAAGGAAAAGACTCTCTAGCGGATGTTGTTGAGGAACCCCTTATCAAAATACCCCAGACATCCGTTTCTAGCAGAGGTTCCTAGAGGAGGTTGGGATGCGGAGGTTTTTGTGGATGTATTTTGTCCGATGCTCTTATCACCTAAAAAGGCACCGGTGCATTCAAGACGACATAGCACCGGTGCGGTTAAAAATTTGGCACACTGAACACCGTGCGCTCCATACACACACGCCCAGTGCATGTAATTTTGTAGAGTACCAGTACTTTACATAAATTCCGCACCGGAGTGGAATCAAGAAAATGCACTGGGGCATCCATAAAACGCACGCACTTGTAGATGGTTAAATAACAAAAATAAAGGCAAAAAAATCGCAAAAACATTAGCACACTGGAAACCGTGTGCTCCGTACACAACCACCCAGTTCCTTTTATTAAGTAACAACACCGGTGCGTGTCAACTCATGAGCACCAGTGTCTCACAAAAAGCGCGCGGAAAAAAAACTGCCCAGGGCAGAATGAGTGAAATGCACCAGGGCTCCATAAATGCCGCACACCAGAAAAGGGTTAAAAAAACAAAATTACGCCCAAAAAACTACACAAATCATTGGTTCAACAGATAGTGTTCCCGGTGCATCTTATTACTGTAGAGCACTGGTGTGTTAATTCTAAGCCACCCCGGTGTCTCATAAAAAGTGCACAAAATAGAAACCGGCTGGTGCAGAATTATTGAAATGCACCGGGACTCCAGTAATACCATGCACCGGAAAAGGGTTAAAAAAAAATTATGGCCAAAAAACCGCATAAATCATTAGTTCATCAAACATCATTCTTGGTGCGTCTTATTACTGTAGAGCATCGTTGCATTACTTCTAAGCTGCCCTGGTGTCTCATAAAAAGCACGCGGAACAGAAACCGCCTGGTGCGGAATTACTGCAACGCACTGGGGCTCTAGTAATACCGTGCACTGGAAAATGGTTAAAAAAACAAAATTACGGACAAAAAACCGCAGAAATCATTGATTCACCGGAAAACGTTCCTGGTGCGTCTTATTATTGTAGAGCACTGGTGCATTACCTCTAAGCCACCCCGGTGTCTCATAAAAAGCACGTGGAACATAAATCGCCCGATGCGAATTGACCGAAATGCACTGGAGCCCCAAATGCCACACACTGTAAAAGGTTTAAAAAAAAAACAAAATTACGACCAAAAAACCGTACAAATCATTGGTTCACCGTACAAATCATTGGTTCATCGGAAAACATGCCCAGTGTGTATTATTACTATAGAGCACCAATGTGTTACTCCAAGGCCGCCTCGGTGCCTCCTAAATGCGCGCGAAAATAGAAACCGCCTGGGGTGGCATAGTTCAAACACACCGGTACGCTAGTAAAAACACCACGCACCGGAACAGGGTTAATTAAAAAAAAAAAATTACGACCAAAAAACCGTATTTTTCACTTTTTTCAATGCTACAGAGTTCTCAAGCACCAGTGCAATTTATCCTTGTTTGAGCTGCACTGACATTCGTGCTCCCATTGCACTTATTGCACGCACTGCTGCTGTGCATTGCCACCAATCCTCCAACTTGAATTTTATAAAACAGTGGAAAAATTTTCTTTTGCAAATTGTACAGCGAATATGCCTCCTCGACGGGTAAATGTACACGTATTTTTCTTGTTTTTCCATAATTAAACCTTTTAGCTGATTAGAATTTGAAAAAACCTTAAAATTAACCATTAAAAAAAAAAAAAAATTTGTCACGCGGTGCCCTCGAGCCATTCAGCTCGCACTAGTTTGCGGTGTTGCCTGTAAATTTACAGGCTGCACCGCAACCGGTGCTGATGATATCCGCACTAGTTCCAGCGCGGTACCGCACAACACACCGTGCTATTTTAAAAAAAAATTAAAAAGTGCGGTGCGGTCAGTTACTAGGCCGTACCATTGACAATGGTGTATCGTGGCAACTCAGTGCATTGACGAACTTACCAGCCCTGAGGTGGGTAATGTTTTCAGCTCACCAGAACTGCAATTCGACATTTTCAACGGTTCGGGCTGGTAAATAGGTGCTAAGGGAATCTGCACCGATTCCGGGGCAGATACCACAGGCGCACCGTGTTACTTAAATTTCTTTAAAAAGAGCGGTGTTGTCGGCTATCTGGCTGCACCATTGACCTAGTTCAATTGTGGTGGAGTGGTGCGTTGACTGAAATAACCATCCCAGGCCGGCTATTTTTGTCAGCGCACGGCTTACTGTATTTGGTCTAGGTCAACGGTGCGACATCTTAAAATACCGCACTGACGACTATGTACGGTAGCAGGAGGGTGGTGTGCTGACTTAGTTATAAGCCCCAGGCAGATAGTGAAGTCAGTGCACCGGCCTCCTGACATTGCACATGGTGAACGGTGCGCTAAATTTTTTTTCTGGAGCACCACTTTCGGTGCGGTCGATATCATGAGGTGCACCATATCCAATGCGCTATGTGGTGTGATGCACCAAGACCGGTGCGTGATGGTGTTTTTAGCGCACTAACTCTTGTTTTATTTATTTTTCAAAAAATAAATATATACTTATATTTGTAAATACATGTGTCATTTAATAAAAAAATTGTGTTTAATATGTCAATCATTCAGAGACGTGAAAGGAGAGAAGAGGGGAAACAAAAAAAACAACAGGCGGAACAGTATAACATGGTTCGCTTGTGGGATGCAAGGGAGAGGGAGAGAGATGCGTACCCTCGCCCTATTACAGCAACGACGCAGGGGCTCCTTAGGCAGGTAGGCCTCCTCAATTTCTATGAGGAGGCTACTTCCCTAAAGTCCCATAGTTTGTTTTTGAGACATCTGATCCGAAGGTGGAATGCACAAAAATAGGCTTTTCGAGTTGGTATCAACCAATGGTACATGCCCACTGAGGAGGATGTATATTTTATTACAGGGCTATCGAGGAGAGGGGTGGATTTTCCCTCGTTCCCCGAGGTTCCAGCTTGCTATGTGGCAGGGAGTTAGTTATTTTACTCCCAGAGATACATTGGAGAAAATTTAGTATATCCTGTAGAGTTTACGATAGTTGGAGGGCAGTTACGTATTGGTGTGTTTGGTCGTGAGGATGTCTAGTTTCTCTCACTTATCATTTTGACCATTTCGCACAACACCAGTGACGGGCAACGCATTATTTGCCAGCTTTTATATTATGTTGATTCTTTACTGTAGCAGCCATGACTTGTCAGGTGGATTGACATTTTTTTGTGGCAGTTCTGTACAACATTAGATAGATTTCGTGCTCATGCATAAGGGAGGGTCAACTTCCCTTTTGCTTTAGTGCTTTTATTTTTTTATTTTTTGAGAGGTTTCCAGAGACGAGGCCTTCTTTTCTTTGGCAACCTCGTAGCTCGATTACTGAGGCATGTATGCACATGTGGGGGAAGATGATGCCCAAGAGGGAGGAGACTATTTTTCCAGTGAAGATATCAGATGATGCACTAGATTTGCTAGCCAGTGTTGATGAGCATCCCTTTATTTTGGTCCCCTGTCCTTATGCGGGGTTGGATTGGCAAGGGTGTGCCAACATCCTCTTCACAGCTGATGAGACGCCAGATGATAGAGGTGATATTACTGTTTTATTTAAATTTATTCTAACATGTTCTTTAACTTGTTTTTATTAAATTGTGTAATAAAATCCTCTAATTATTGTTGTGTACTTGTATATAGTTTGCAGACATTGGCTCTTTTGATGGCGAGGAGATGCCACCACCACCACCTAATCCAGGTGTGGATCCTCATGATGAGGATGAGGGCATGCCAGATATTGCTGAGGATCATAAGGAGGCCGGTCCAGATCAGAGACCTGCTCCTGCTGGTGCACTGGTGCGCGGTCGACGTCTTAATGATGCTAGATACAAGATGGAGTTGGGCGACCAACTCATTGCATTGATTATTGAAGCAGGCATCAGGCCCGCTGATTTTAGAGACATATAGGCCGATGACAGGCTATCACGGATGTGGAGAGGCATGCCGCGTGACATGTACAGCCTGATGCAGCATGTCGTAGGAGTTACAACAACTTTTACGTGACTGACGAGGATTGTTGCATGCTACGATCGAGACGCATCACATGATGGACAGTCTGTGAGGCGCAACGTACCATCACCTCATGACCATTCGTAGCCTCGCACCACGCCAGATTTGCATGAGCCTCCACTAGCATCTACTAGCAGTCACCATGGAGATGAGGCTATACCATCGGCCACTTGTACTGATATTGATGTTGTACTACCACCAGCTGATCCATGACATTCATATTATAGTTGTATATTTTTAACATTATTCAGTTATATATATATATATATATATATATATTATGGTCCATGTATTTTATGTTCATGTTGCAGTTGTACTTAATTTACATGTTGGTGATCATCATGATGTGTATGTTGTTAGGTCATGTTAGATATGTTCATTTAATGTGCAGCTTGTAGATAGATGTGTATGTGATAGCATGAGATGTATATTTGACATGAGATGTATATTTGATGTTTGTGTTGTACTGATGATGTTAATATATAATGTTAATTGTGTTTTGTTAGATGATCATGATCACAATGATGCAGTTAGCGATTTTGAATGTGTTTTTTAGTCAAATATGATGTTTGTACGATGGTTATCATGAACGTGATGTTTATTAATTAATTTAATACCAAATGATCATGATATTGTAAATTTGTAATATTTGTATTTCTAATTGTATTTAAAATTCTAAAATTGTAATTGTAATGGTATATATGTGAATTTATAAAATTGTAATTGTAATTGTACGTGAAATTGTAAAATGGTAATTGTAATTGTAATTGTATGTAAAATATTTGTAAAATTTTAATAGTATTAATGTGAAATGAATTTATTAAAAAATTTAAATTTGTAAATTTGTAAATTTTAAATAATTGTAAAATAATAAATCGAGAATAATATGATTTATTGTAACATAATAAAGTTTAGAAAATAATGCAAATAAATTCCTGTACTTTAGAATTATAATTATTTTATTATGATATTAGATACAAAAAAAAAAGAATTAATTTATACAATATGCCATTGTTTTCGAGATCAACATAATACCAAATTATCAAGTGAATTATTGATTTTAACATTAACACAATGCAAAATACCAATTAATTCAAAATACATATGATATTAATATTTTGAAAAACCCATCTTAAAAAGTATAAATATTGATGAAATAACACATGTACCATATCAATCTCGGTTCTCATGATCACCCTCATTATCTTCTAGCTCACATGGCATGATAACACTATTGTTCTCAAAAATATGTTTTGATCTAGGGTCATGTGTCAATACGAACCACCAATCCCTATCCAACACATCTGGGTAAAAAAACACCTGGTTGCAGTGTTTAGGGAAAACAAGGGCTCCTTAGCTTCATCCCACATCTTTCTAGAGTTGATACATATCAGCCTACTATCGCGATATTCCTTTACATTATTCTGATCAAAGGTGTCCCACCACTTGCACCTAAAAATAACACATTGGAAAGAAGAAAAATCCACTTCAATGATCTCTTGTATCTTTCTGACGTAACATAACGTCCCTCGTACTAGTTATTGATCACGGTGACTATATCGACTAGATTGATCGAACTCGACTTCCACTGCATAGTCTTCTGTGATGTTTCCAACATCGGCATTTTCTGTGTGAAAATGGTGTCCATATGCCCACATAGATGGGAGCAAATGCACCCATTATAAAAAAGTTAAAAAAATCATAGTGTCATGTGTCTTATAAATAATAATCCAACAGTAGTTAAAATATGAAATGTAGATGTCTTAATATAAGTTTCAAATTTACATATAAATTAAAAAGATTATTACCGAGTTGTTTCACCCAATCCCTATGTTTAGTGCATCCTCTTCAACACGCGGGTAATGACCGGTAGCACTGTATTTCTCTCTGACTTGGTCAGCAACCCAACTGTTGGGGCATATTTTTGGCATATTTTCTTTTAAATAATCGGGATAAGGCGCACTTCTACCATTCAACTGTCTGAATTATTTCCTGTCACTATCCCATTTCATCCTGTTTTGTTCGTACAATGCGACCCACGGTTGTGTCGCTTCAGAATTGTAAAGAATGAATTTATTGATTGCTTCAATTTCTGCATTCGTTGATGAAAGCAAACCAACATTATATAATACTTAGAGATCAAAATATACATTAAATCGAAGTTCAACATGAATATTAATTTCTTTTTGTAAATTTGAAAAATTATAAGTCGCTTACTCTTTAACAAGCGCTTTTTTCCACTCGTTTGGAGCAACTCTCCTTCTCTTTTGTCTTCATCTATTTGATCATCCCAAATCACCGCACCTGGTTTGTTTTCGATCTGCTTTATTGATCCAGATTTATGCAGGAACGCAACAGAATAAACACATAACCATAAATACAGAGATGCAATGAAAATAACACTTCATTTCATTAATATCAAAGAACTGAAATTTTCTTACAGACAGAATGGAAATAAAACTAGCTAGGGCGCTAGTAGCTATTTATGAGAAGAGATGTGGTGGCTATAGGCCTCTGAAATGAGTTATAATGAGGCTCGAGGGCCTATTTATTATTTAGAAACAATGGGAAATTCTAAACAACCAAAACCCTAACCCTAGGAGATGAAGCGCCAAAACTATGGGCCTCGTTTGGGTAAATTGGTGTTTCAACTTCCTAGGGGTGTAACTTTGGCATACGATCTCCATTTGATGCGTACCATACCTCGTTAGAAAGATCTGTCCGAGGACTACAAATTTTGAACGAGCAACATGGGTCCATGGACCCATGTTGCTCAACGTTTTCCAAAAAAACGTCTTTTAGAGCCTTAAAATGGCTCCGGAAGTTCAGGACCCGAAAAAATGCTAAAAATAGTAAGTTCTGTCGAAACTGAAAAACTGAAAGAGACAATGGTGGGGCCCCAAGTGGAATAGGTGGGTGACCACCAATATCCACCTGGATCATTCCTCCCCCCTTAGGAAGAAATGGCCCCTATTGCGTTAAGTTCCTCCATGAGATGAGGAAATTTCTGCTGAACTTGGTCCCTAGTAAACCACTTTCCTTGGTGCAGGAGTTGGCAAGCTTTGACAACCCGATACAGTTGGATCTTCTATTGGCGAGTGTTCTTGATTTGCATGTCCATGATACAAGCTATGGTGGCATGTTCCATGCAGTCTTGGTTTAACTCTATTGGTGTGAGTTGTTCTACAATGTCCGAGGTGACCAGTAGAGGTGGGAAGTAAGGACGAAGGCGATCCACATTGAAGACTGGTTGCAGACCAAGGAATGGTGGAATACTGAGCTCGAAGGCATTGTTCCCTACAGTCTTGGTGATGGTGTACGGCCCATATCAGAGCGGGCGAAGCTTGCGGTGGGGTCTAGTGAGGCGCTCCTTCTGCAAATGTAGCCATACTTTGTCACCCACCTGGAAGTTGTGTGGCACCTGGTGTTGATCATGGCGTTGATTGTACTTGGCATTGGCTCTATCTAATATATCATGAACCTGTTGGCGGATGTGGTGAATGCACTTGATGAAGCTACTTTCTTTGTCAACTTCAGACTGGACATGAGCTGAATCGGCCTGAGCAGCTGCAAATGGCATGGCTACATCAATGGGACATAGTGGTTGGAATCCCAAGCCCACTTGAAAGGGGCTATGGCCGATTGAGCTGTGGAGAGCCCGATTATAACTATGTTGTACATAGGGGAGGCTCTCGTCCCTTGTGCATGGATGCTTTGAATTGTACATGCGCAGAATGTGTACAATCATTCTGTTGACAACCTCTGTCTGCCATATATTTGGGGATGGAAAGCTGTGGACTTGGTGAGCTTGGTATCCAACATTGACTAGAGGCTGGACCAAAATGTACTGAGGAACCTGCTATCTCAATATGATATGATAGACTATGGGATCCCAATGTGCACCAACACTTGTTCAAAGAAGAGTTTAGCAGTGGCTTTTGCTACATTGATATTCTTCTTGCAGGCCGCCATAATGGCCATCTTAAAGAATCTGTCGATGACCACAAAAACACAGTCATTTCCCTGCTTAGTAGAAGGTAGGCCCGACATGTAATCCATGGAGATGGATTCCCAAGGTCGACTAGGGGTAGGTAGCGGAGTATATAGGCCTTGCTTCTTGATGGTCGGTTTGGCAATGGCACAAGTAGTGTTGGATCTGATGTGCTTCTCGACATCCTTTCGAAGGTTCGGCCAATAGAAATACTTCTACAGGATTGCAACTGTTTTCTCGACCCCGAATGCCCAGCGCCTCGAATGTAGTGTGATTTCCATATCATCTTGGCACGCTCGCTTGAAGGAACACAAAGGTGTCCCAGGTGACATAAAAGTGCATCTTGGAGGTGAAAATTTGGAACTTGCGTATCCCCCAAGAGTGCCTTGTAAGTGTGGCCAAATTCTGGGTCACTCTCATAGAGAAGCGGCCAATCAGAAGTCTCGTGCCCACAAGAGTTGAGCACGGTGGTGAGCACCACGATCGGTGGTCGGCTAAGGCAGACTGCAACATTATTGGTGCTACCCTTCTTGTACTTGATGTTCAAATGAAACTATTGTGATATGTGGACCACTTCTGATGGCAATCATTCTGCAACTTTCCTTGTGTCTGTATGAATTGCAGGGGTCGGTGGTCTGTGTGGATGATTGTTTCCTTCCCCAAAATGTAATGCTTCCATTGTCGACAAGCTTGCAAAATGGAATACATTTCTTTGTCATCAGTGCGATACTTGCGGACTGTGTCAGACAATGTCTCACTGTGATATGCCACTGGATGTCACTGTTGAGTAAGAACTGCCCCATTAGCATAGTCAGATGCATCTGTTTTGATCTCAAATGACTGTTTCAAGTATGGTAAAGTGAACACTGGGGCAGAATAGAGGCGATTTTCAATTCTGTGAATGCCTTCTGTTGAGGTTCCGACCAAAAGAATTTTTCTCTTGCTCCTCCCTTGGTGACTTGACTCAATGGCCAAGTGATATGCGAGAACCCCAACACGAACCTCCGGTAGAAATTAGCAAGACCTAGAAAGCTACGAAGCTCTATTATAGTGGTTGGGGCTAGCCAATCCCGAATGACTTGGATCTTGGCTGGATCCACATGCACCCCAATTTCATAAATAATCTATCCCAGATATTGAACCTGGGTCATGCCAAAAGTGCACTTCTCCAAATTGGCACACAACTTGTGTTGCCATAGTGTTTGGAGGACTTGTCGGATGTGGTGAAGGTGCTCTTCCCAAGTCTGGCTAAAAATCATAATGTCATCCAAGTACACCACTACAAATGAGTTGGTGAATGGCCGCAAGATGTCATCCATCATCCTCATGAAGGTTGTGAGAGTATTCGTCAACCCGAAAGGCATGACCAGCCATTCGAAAAGGCCTTCCTTGGCTTTGAAGGCAATCTTCCACACATCGGAGGGTTCAATTGGAACCTGGTGATACCCCGACTTCAAGTCAATCTTGTTGAAATATTTTTCACCTTTGAGTTGGTCCAGAAGGTCATAAATCTGTGGGATCGGGTACCTATTCCAGACAGTGATCTTGTTCAGCGCCCGATAGTCAATACAGAGTCTCCACATCCCATCCTTCTTCTGTACCAACACAAACTGGCTCCCACAGGGCGATGAAATTGGTTGGATGTGACCTTTCTACAGCGGCTCTTGAATCTACCTCTTGATTTCATCGTTCTCCAGAATAGAATGCCGAAAGATCGGTCCGTTGGCTAGCGGCGCACCTAGAGTCAGATCAATCAGGTGCTTGACCTGAAAGTGCAGAGGAACCCCTGTGGGTGAGGTGAAGATGTCCCCGTACTCCTCCACAACCTTACCCATTTGTTGTTGTCGTGTAGAGGAGCCCTGTCTGGAGGTCGTGGCCACAGTCTTCTTCTTTCCTTGGGGGCAGATCATCAGGAAAACGAATTTCCTAGTTTGGGAAATGAGCTTACTGCATTGTTTTGCAGTAACCAAAGAGATAGCGGCAGGAGGTGGTACCTCTAGTATCCTGTACAACTTATTTCCCAAAGTAACAATAACAACGCGAGGCCGAGACTCATACACATCATGATTCTTCCACAAGTATGGTTGTCCTAATAATACATCGGAAACATCAATAGGAGAAACGTCACATAATACCTCATCTATGAAGGGCTTGATGCTATAGGGAAGGCGACACTGCTGGCTGACGCGGAGATCTCGTCCTTGGTGAAGCCACCCGATGGTGTATGGATGTGTGTGAGCTGTGGTCGGCAAGCCCAACCACTTCATGGTGTCTGCTGAAATGAGGTTCTTTTGGCTCCCATTGTCGACGATGACCTATATCGGGGAGCCCTTTACCCACATAAGGGAGTGGAAGAGACGTTTCTCCTCCTCTGGATCTTCCGGTTCCTCCTTCTAGATCTTCGTAGTGGCAACAGTGGCATTAAGCTCCACATCAATAATCTGTTTCCCTTTTTCATTCCCCTTGTTAGGTTCTGATTTAGAGTCGGAGCATGCATTTGACTCAGAAGCCCACATCTCGGCCACCAGTGACTGCTTGGCCCGACACTCACTTGTGTTGTGAGTGGAGCTCTTATGGAACTCACACCACTTTCCCGTGTCCTTCTTTGGATTTGTGGTGTTGTTCTTTGCTTGTGGCTTTGACAGGTTGTCTTAAGTCACCATGCCTTGGATCTGTCCTTTGTTCTGCGGTTTGGGAGCACCTTTCCCTTGATTTTGATTCGCAGATCCAAAGTCTCGCTTCTTCTGTTTTAATTTCTGCTCAATCTTGGCAGCATACCGGTATGCCGTACCAAGAGAGGAGATGTCGAGGAACTCCATTTCCTCCTGAATGTATCTGTGTAGACAAATGTGATACTTTAGCACCAGATGTTTCTCTGAATCTTTGATACCCAACTTGGTGCGCAGGGTATGGAACATATTTGTCAGATCATGCACATCTTTATCCCTTTGTTGTCGCAGCGTGGTCCATTGTATGTACTTGTCCTCATAGCTCCCCACGGGATAATATTTTTCCTTGATGGCGTCTCAAAAATAATTCCAAGTGGGTACGACCGAGAACAGAGAGGGTTCTGTCTCGTCTTTTTTCTCACAGTGGGTTTCCCACCAGTCCTTGACATGGAGGGCAGCTTTGAGGAGTGAAAAAATAATCTTCTCCCTGTCGGAAAAGTCATGAAACGAGAAATATCCTTCTAATAGATTCAACCATCTATCTACGACATCTGCATCTATTTTACCCTCAAATATGTGAATGTCGAAATTTACTCATACCTTAAAAGGAGTCGCACCTCCGGAGTGGCTGTTGCATGCTGATGCGCCGCCGTTGGGCAGCCATTGAAGGATCTGGGAAAAGTTATCCATCATCGCGTTCCTTCGTTTTTCGAGGGCCTCCTCGACCAATATTTTGATAGGATCTCCTGCTCCCTCATTTTTCTTTTCGTCCCCCATGGGCGTCCATCGGGGTTTGCGAGGCTGATCTTGCAAAGGTTCCACTAGATCGAGCCCTAACTCCTTATACCCTGACCTCATTGGGGACATGCAAAGAAAGATCAAGAAAAAGCAGACCGCTCTGATACCACTGATCCAGATTTATGTAGGAATGCAACAGAATAAACACATAACCATAAATACAGAGATGCAGCGAAAATAACACTTCATTTCGTTAATATCAAAGAACTGAAATTTTCTTACAGACAGAATGGAAATAAAACTAGCTAGTGTGTTGGTAGCTATCTCTAAGAAGAGATGTGGTGGCTACAGGCCTCTGAACTGAGTTACAATGAGGCTCGAGGGCCTATTTATTATTTAGAAACAATTGGAAATCCTAAATAGCCAAAACCCTAACCCTAGGAGATGAAGCGCCAAAACTATGGGCCCCGTTTGGGTAAATTGGTGTTTCAACTTCCCAGGGGCGTAACTTTGGCATACGATCTCCGTTTGACGCGTACCATACCTCGTTAGAAAGATCTATCTGAGGACTACAAATTTTGAACAAGCAACATTAGTCCATGGACCCATGTTTCTCTCTATTTTCCCAAAAAATTCCGTTTAGGGCCTCAAAACGACTCCGGAAGTTCAGGACCCGAAAAACTACTAAAAATAGTAAGTTCTACCGAAACTGAAAAAATGAAAGAGACAATGGTGGGGCCCCAAGTGGAATAGGCGGGTGACCACCAATATCCACCTAGATCATTCCTCCCCCCTTAGGATGCAATGGTCCCCATTGTGTTAAGTTCCTCCATGAGATGAGGAAATTTCTGCTGAACTTGGTCCCTGGTGAACCACTTTTCTTGGTGTAGGAGTTGGCCAGCTTTGACAACCCGATACAGTTGGATATTCTGTTGGTGAGTGTTCTTGATTTGCATGTCCATGATACAATCTGTGGTGGCCTGTTCCATGCAGTCTGGGTTTAACTCTGTTGGTGTGAGTTGTTCTGCAAAGTCCGAGGTGTCCAGTAGAGGTGGAAAGTAAGGACGAAGGCGATCCACATTGAAGACTGAGTGCAGACCAAGGAATGGTGGAATACTGAGCTTGAAGGCATTTTTCCATACAGCCTTGGTGATGGTGTTCGACCCGTATCAGAGTGGGCGAAGCTTGCGGTGGGGTCGAGTGAGGTGCTCCTTCTGCAAATGTAGTCATACTTTGTCGCCCACATGGAAGTTGTGTGGCACCCGGTGTTGATCATGGCGTAGCTTGTACTTGGCATTGGCTCTGTCCAATATATCATGAACCTGTTGGCAGATGTGTTGAATGCACTCGATGAAGCTACTTTCTTTTTCAACTTCAGACTGGACATGAGCTGAATCGGCCTGAGAAGCTACAAATGGCATGGCTACGTCAATGGGACATAGTGGCTGGAATCCAGGGCCCACTTGAAAGGGGCTATGGCCGATTGAACTGTGGAGAGCCTAATTATAACTATGTTGTACATAGGGGAGGCTCTCATCCCATATGCGTGGATGCTTTGAATTGTACATGCACAGAATATGTACAATCATTCTGTTGACAACCTCTGTCTGGCCATCTGTTTGGGGATGGAAAGTTGTGGACTTGGTGAGCTTGGTATCCAACATTGACCAAAGGCTGGACCAAAATGTGCTGAGGAACTTGCTATCTCGATCTGATATGATAGACTGTGGGATCCCAAAGTGCACCCACACTTGTTCAAAGAAGATTTTAGAAGTGGCTTCTGCTGTGATATTTTTCTTGCAGGCCGCCATAATGGCCATCTTCGAGAATCTGTCGACGACCACGAAAACACAGTCATTTCCCTACTTAGTAGAAGGCTGGCCCGACATGTAATCCATGGAGATGGATCCCCAAGGTTGACTAGGGGTAGGTAGCAGAGTATATAGGCCTTGCTTCTTGATGGTTGGTTTGGCAATGGCACAAGCAGTGCAGGATCTGATGTGCTTCTCGACATCCTTTCGAAGGTTCAGCCAATAGAAATACTTCTGCAGGATTGCTACTGTTTCCTCGACCCCTAAATGTCCAGCGCTTGGACTTTAGTGTGCTTCCCATATCATCTTGGCACACTCGCTTGAAGGAACAAAAAGGTGTCCCAGGTGACATAAAAGTGCATCTTGGAGGTGAAAATTTGGAACTTGCGTACCCCCCAAGAGTGCCTTGTAAGTGTGGCTGAATTTTGGGTCACTCTCATAGAGAAGCGGCCAATCAGAAGTCTCATGCCCACAAGAGTTGAACACAGTGGTGAGCGCCACGATCAGTGGTTGGCTAAGGCAGTCTGCAACATTATTGGTGCTACCCTTCTTTTACTTGATGTTCAAATGAAATTGTTGCAGATATGTGGACCACTTCTGATGGCGATCATTCTGCAACTTCCCTTTTGTCTATATGAACTGCAGGGGCAGGTGGTCTGTGTGGATAATTGTTTCCTTCCCCAAAATGTAATGCTTCCATTGTCGACAAGCTTGCAAAATGGAATAAATTTCTTTGTCATAAGTGGGATACTTGCAAACTGTGTCAGACAATGTCTCACTGTGGTATGCCATTGGATGTCCATGTTGAGTAAGAACTGCCCCAATAGCATAGTCAGAGGCATCTGTCTCGATCTCAAATGGCTGTTGCAATTTTGGTAAAGTGAGCACTGGGGCAGAACAGAGGCAATTTTTCAATTTTGTGAACGCCTTCTTTTGAGGTTCCGATCGAAAGAATTTTTCTCTCGCTCCTCCCTTGGTGACTTGACTCAAGGGCCAAGTGATATGAGAGAATCCCAACACAAACCTCCAGTAGAAATTAGCAAGACCCAGAAAGCTGTGAAGCTCTCTTATAGTGGTTGGGGCTGGCCAATCCCGAATGACTTGGATCTTGGCCGAATCCACATGCACCCCCCTTTCATAAATAATTTATCCCAGATATTGAACCTGGGTCATGCCAAAAGTTCACTTCTCCAAATTGGCACACAACTTGTGTTGCCGCAGTGTTTGGAGGACTTGTCGGATGTGGTGAAGGTTCTCTTCCCAAGTCTGGCTAAAGATCAGAATGTCATCCAAGTACACCACTACAAATGAGTTGGTGAATGGCCGCAAGATGTTGTCCATCATCCTCATGAAGGTTGTGGGAGCATTCGTCAACCCGAAAGGCATCACCAACCATTCAAAAAGGCCTTCCTTGGCTTTGAAGGCAGTCTTCCACACATCGGAGGGTTCAATCGGTACCTGGTGATACCTCGACTTCAAGTCAATCTTGCTGAAATATTTTTCACCTTTGAGTTGGTCCAGAAGGTCATCAATCTGTGGGATCGGGTACCTATTCTGGACAGTGATCTTGTTCAGCGCCCGATAGTCAATACAGAGTCTCCACGTCCCATCCTTCTTCTGTACCAACATGATCGGGCTCCCACAGGGCGATGAAATTGGTCAGATGTGACCTTTCTGCAGCAGCTCCTAAATCTGCCTGTTGATTTCATCTTTCTCCAGAATAAAGCACCGATAGATCGGACCATTGGGTAGCGGTACACGTCGGGTTAGATCAATCAGGTGCTTGACCTGACAGTGCAGAGGAACCCCTGTGGGTGAGGTGAAGATGTCCCCGTACTCCTCCACAACCTTATCCATTTGTTATTGTCCTATAGAGGAGCCCTGTCTGGAGGTCGTGGCCACAGTCTTCTTCTTTCCCTGGGGGCGGATCATCAGGAAAACAAATTTCCTGGTTTGGGAAATGAGCTTACTGCATTGTTTTGTTGTAACCAAAGAGATAGCAACAGGAGGTGGTACCTCTGGTATCCTGTACAACTTATTTCCCAAAGTAACAATAACAGCGCGAGGTCGAGACTCATACACAGCATGACGCTTCCACAAGTATGGTTGTCGTAATAATACATCAGAAACATCAATAGGAGCAACGTCACATAATACCTCATCCATGAAGGGCTTGATGCTATAGGGAAGGCGGTACTACTGGCTGACGTGAAGATCTCGTCCTTGGTGAAGCCACCCAATGGTGTATGGATGTGGGTGAGCTGTGGTCGGCAAGCCCAACCGCTTCACGGTGTCTATGAAAAGAGGTTATTTTGGCTCCCATTTTCGGCAATGAACTGTAGCATGGAGCCCTTTACCCACATCTGGGAGTGGAAGAGACGTTCCTCCTCCTCTGGATCTTCCGGTTCCTCCTTCTGGATCTTTGTAGTGGCAACAGTGGCATTGGGCTCCCCATCAATAATCTGTTTCCCTTTGTCATTCCCCTGGTTAGGTTCTGATTCAGAGTCGGAGCATGCATCTGACTCAGAAGCCCACATCTCAGCCAGTAGCGACTGCTTGGCCCGACACTCACTTGTGTTGTGAGTGGAGCTCTTATGGATCTCACACCACTTTCTCGTGTCCTTCTTTGGCTTTGCGGTGTTGTTCTTTGCTTGTGGCTTCGACAAGTTGTCTTGAGTCACCATGCCTTGGCTCTGTCCTTTGTTTTGAAGTTTGGAGCACCTTTCCCTTTCTTTTGATTCGCAGATCCAAAGTCTCGCTTCTTCTGTTTGAATTTCTGCTCAATCTTGGCAGCATACAGGTATGCCGTACCAAGCGAGGAAATTTCGAGGAACTCCATTTCATCCTGAATGTATCTGTGCAGACAAATGCGATACTTTAGCACCAGATGCTTCTCTGAATCTTTATACCCAACTTGGTGCACAGGGTATGGAATACATTCGTCATCTCATACACATCTTGATCCCTTTGTTGTCACAGCGTGGTCCATTGTATGTACTTGTACTCATAGCTCTCCACGGGATAGTATTGTTCCTTGATGGCATCTCGAAAATAATTCAAGTGGCTACGACTGAGAACAGAGAGGGTTTTGTCTTGTCCTTTTTCTCACAGTGGGTTTCCCACCAGTCCTTGACATGGGGGGCAGCTTTGAGGAGCGCAAAAATAATCTTCTCCCTGTCGAAAAAGTCATGAACCGAGAAATATCCTTCTAATAGATTCAACCATCTATCTACGGCATATGCATCTATTTGACCCTCAAATATGGGAATGTCAAAATTTACTTGTACCTTAAAATGAGTCACACCTCTAGAGTGGCTGCTGGATGCAAATGCGTCGCCGGTGGGCAGCCATTGAAGGATCTGGGAAAAGTTATCCATCCTTCTCGAGAAATATTTTGATAGGATCTCCTGCTCCCTCATATTTCTTTTCGTTCCCCATGGGCGTCCGTTAGGGTTTGCGAGGCTGATCTTGCAAAGGTTCCACCAGATCGAGCCCTAACTCCTTATACCCCGACCTCGTTGGGGACATGTAAAGAAGCATCGAGAAAAAGTAGACCGCTCTGATACCACTGATCCGGATTTATGCAGGAACACAAAAGAATAAACACATAACCATAAATACAGAGACGCAGTGGAAATAACACTTCATTTCATTAATATCAAAGAACTGAAATTTGCATACAGACAGAATGGAAATAAAACTAGCTAGGGCGCTGGTAGCTATCTTTGAGAAGATATGTGGTGGCTACATGCCTCTGAACTGAGTTAAAATGAGGCTCGAGGGCCTATTTATTATTTAGAAACAATGGGAAATCCTAAATAGCCAAAACCCTAACCCTAGGAGATGAAGCGCCAAAACTATGGGCCCCGTTTGGGTAAATTAGTGTTTCAACTTCCCAGGGGCGTAACTTTGTCATACGATCTTCGTTTGACGCGTACCATACCTCGTTAGAAAGATCTATCCGAGGAATAAAAATTTTGAATGAGCAACATCAATCCATGGATGCATGTTGCTCTTCATTTTCCCAAAAAATGTCGTTTAGGGCCTCAAAATGGCTCCGAAAGTTCAAGACCCGAAAAACTGCTAAAAATAGTAAGTTCTGCCAAAACTGAAAAATTGAAAGAGACAATGGTGGGGCCCCAAGTGGAATAGGCAGGTGACCACCAAAATCCACCTAGATCATTCCTCCCCCCTTAGGAAGCAATGGTCCCCATAGCGTTAAGTTCCTCCATGAGATGAGGAAATTTCTGCTGAACTTAGTCCTTGGTGAACCACTTTCCTTGGTGCAGGAGTTGGCCAGCTTTGACAACCCGATACAGTTGGATCTTCTGTTGGCGAGTGTTCTTGGTTTGCATGTCCATGATACAATTTGTGGTGGCCTGTTCCATGCAGTATGGGTTTAACTCTGTTGGTGTGAGTTGTTCTGCAATGTCTGAGGTGTCCAGTAGAGGTGGGAAGTAAGGACGAAGGCGATCCACATTGAAGACTGGGTGCAGACCAAGGAATGGTGGAATACTGAGCTTAAAGAAATTATTCCCTACAACCTTGGTGATCGTGTACGGCCCATATCAGAGCAGGCGAAGCTTGCGGTGGGGTCCAGTGAGACACTCCTTCTGCAAATTTAGCCATACTTTGTCGCCCACCTGGAAGTTGTGTGGCACTTAGTGTTGATCATGGCATTGCTTGTACTTGGCATTGGATCTGCCCAATATATCATGAACCTATTGGTGAATGTGTTGAATGCACTCGATGAAGCTACTTGCTTTGTCAACTTCAGACTAGACATGAGTTGAATCGGCTTGAGCAGCTGCAAATGGCATGGCTACGTCAATCAAACAAAGTGGCTCGAATCCCAAGCCCACCTAAAAGGGGCTATGGCCAATTGAACTGTGGAGAGCCCGATTATAACTATGTTGTACATAGGGGAGGCTCTTGTCCCATGTGCGTGGATGCTTTGAATTGTACATGCACAGAATGTGCATAATCATTCCGTTGACGAACTCTGTATGGCCATCTGTTTGGGGATGGAAAGTTGTGGACTTGGTGAGCTTGGTATACAACATTGACCAGAGGATGGACCAAAATGTGCTGAGGAATCTACTATCTCGATCTGATATGATAGACTATGGGATCCCAAAGTGCACCCACACTCGTTCAAAGAAGAGTTTAGTAGTGGCTTCTACTGTGATATTATTCTTGTAGGCCACCATAATGGCCATCTTCGAGAATCTGTCGACGACCACAAAAACACAGTAATTTCCCTGCTTACTAGAAGGCAGGCCCGACATGTAATCCATGGAGATGGATTCCCAAGGTCGACTAGGGGTAGGTAGCAGAGTATATAGGCCTTGCTTCTTGATGGTCGGTTTGGCAATGGCACAAGCAGTGCAGGATCTGATGTGCTTCTCAACATCCTTTCGAGGGTTCATCCAATAGAAATACTTCTGCATGATTGCTACTGTTTTCTCGACCCAAAAATTCCCAGCGACTCGACTGTAGTGTGCTTCCCATATCATCTTGGCACACTCGCTTGAAGGAACACAAAGGTGTCCCAGGTGACATAAAAGTTCATCTTGGAGGTGAAAATTTGGAACTTGCGTACCCCCCAAGAGTGCCATGTAAGTGTGGCCGAATTCTAGGTCACTCTCATAGAGAAGCGACCAATCAGAAGTCTCGTTCCCACAAGAGTTGAGTACGGTGGTGAGCGCCACGATCGGTAGTCAGCTAAGGCAGTTTGCAACATTATTGGTGCTACCCTTCTTGTACTTGATGTTCAAATGAAACTGTTGCAGATATGTGGACCACTTCTGATGGCGATCATTTTGCAACTTCTCTTGTGTCTGTAAGAACTGCAGGGGCCAATGGTCTATGTGGATGATTGTTTCCTTCCCCAAAATGTAATGCTTCCATTGTCGACAAGATTTCACAATGGAATACATTTCTTTGTCATAAGTGGGATACTTGTGAAATGTGTCAGACAATGTCTCACTGTGATATGCCACTGGATGTCCCTGTTGAGTAAGAACTACCCCAATAACATAATCAAAGGCATCTGTCTCGATCTCAAATGGCTGTTGCAAGTCTGGTAAAGTGAGCACTGGGGCAGAACAGAGGCAATTTTTCAATTATGTGAATGCCTTCTATTGAGGTTCCGACCAAAGAATTTTTCTCTTGCTCCTCCCTTGGTGAGTTGACTCAAGGGCCAAGTGATATGAGAGAATCCCAACACGACCCTACAGTAGAAATTAGCAAGACCCAGAAAGCTGTGAAGCTCTGTTATAGTGGTTGGGGCTGGGAAATCCCGAATGACTTGGATCTTAGCTGGATCCACATCCACCCCCCTTTCCTCAATAATGTATCCCAGATATTGAACCTGGGTCATGCCAAAAGTGCACTTCTCCAAATTGGCACACAACTTGTGTTTTCGCAGTGTTTGGAGGACTTGTTGGATGTGGTGAAGGTGCTCTTCCCAAGTTTGGCTGAAGATCAGAATGTCATAAAAGTACACCACTACAAATGAGTTTGTGAATGGCCGCAAGATGTAATCCATCATCCTCATGAAGGTTGTGGGAGCATTCATAAACCCGAAAGGCATGACCAGCCATTTGAAAATGCCTTCCATGGCTTTGAAAGCAGTATTCCACACATCCGAGAGTTCAATCGGTAACTGGTGATACCCCAACTTCAAGTCAATCTTGCTGAAATATTTTGCACCTTTGAATTGGTCCATAAGGTCATCAATCCGTGGGATCGGATACCTATTCCGGACAGTGATCTTTTTCAGTGCCCGATAGTCAATACAGAGTCTCCACGTCCCATCCTTCTTTTGTACCAACACGATTGGGCTCCCACAGGGTGATGAACTTGGTCAGATGTGACCTTTCTACAGCAACTCCTGAATCTGCCTCTTGATTTCATTGTTCTCCATAATAGAGCATCGATAGATTGGTCCATTGGGTAGCAGCGCACCCGGGGTCAGATCAATCGGGTGCTTGACCTGACAATGCAGAGGAACCCCTGTGGGTGAGGAGAAGATGTCCCTGTGCTCCTCCACAACCTTATCCATTTGTTGTTTTTATTCAGAGGAGCCCTGTCTGGAGGTCATGGCCACAGTCTTCTTCTTGCCCTGGGGGCGGATCATCAGGAATATGAATTTCCTGGTTTGGGAAATGAGCTTACTGCATTGTTTTGCAGTAACCAAAGAGATAGCGGCAGGAGGTGGTACCTCTGGTATCATGTACAACTTATTTCCCAAAGTAAAAATAACAGCGCGAAGCCGAGACTCATACACAGCATGACGCTTCCACAAGTATGGTTGTCCTAATAATACATCAGAAACATCAATAGGAGCAACATCACATAATACCTCATCTGTGAAGGGCTTGATGTTATAGGGAAGACGACACTGCTGGCTAACCCGGAGATCTCGTCCTTGGTGAAGCCACCCAACGGTGTATGGATGTGGGTGAGTTGTGGTCAGTAAGCTCAACCGCTTCACGGCGTCTATGAAAGGAGGTTCCTTTGGTTCCCATTTTTGACAATGAACTGTATCGGGGAGCGCTTTACCCACAGCTGGGAGTGGAAGAGACATTCCTCCTCCTTTGGATCTTCCGGTTCCTCCTTCTGGATCTTCGTAGTGGCAACAGTGGCATTGGGCTCCACATCAATCATCTGTTTCCCTTTGTCATTCCCCTGTCAGGTTCTGATTCAGAGTCGGAGCATGCATTTGACTCAGAAGCCCGCATCTCAGCCACCAGCAACTGCTTGGCCCGACACTCACTTGTGTTGTGAGTGGAGCTCTTATGGAAATCACACCACTTTCCCGTGTCCTTTGGCTTTGCGGTGTTTTTATTTACTTGTGGCTTCAACAAGTTTTCTTGAGTCTCCATGCCTTGGCTCTGTCCTTTGTTCTGCAGTTTGGGAGCACCTTTCCCTTGCTTTTGATTCGTAGATCCAAAGTCTCGCTTCTTCTGTTTGAATTTCTGCTAAATCTTGGGAGCATACCGGTATGCCGTACCAAGCAAGGAGATGTCTAGGAACTCCATTTCCTCCTGAATGTATCTGTGCATACAACTGCGATACTTTAGCACCATATTTTTCTCTGAATCTTTGATACCCAACTTGGTGTGCAGGGTATGGAACAGTTTCGTTAGCTCATGCACATATTGATCCCTTTGTTGTCGCAGCGTGGTCCATTGTATGTACTTGTCCTCATAGCTCCCCACGGGATAGTATTGTTCCTTGATGGCATCTCAGAAAGAATTCCAAGTGGGTACGACCGAGAACAGAGAGGGTTTTGTCTCGTCCTTTTGCTCACAGTGGGTTTCCCACCAGTCCTTGACATGGGGGGCAGCTTTGAGGAGTGCAAAAATAATATTCTCCCTATCGTAAAAGTCATGAATCGAGAAATATCCTTCTAATAGATTCAACCATATATCTACGGCATCTTCATCTATTTGACCCTAAAATATGGGAATGTCAAAATTTACTTGTACCTTAAAAGGAGTCGCACCTCCAAAGTGGTTGCTGGATGCAGATGCGCCGCCGGTGAGCAGCCGTTGAAGGATTTGGGAAAAGTTATCCATCATCGCATTCCTTTGTTCTTCGAGGGCCTCCTCGAGCAATATTTTGATAAGATAGCCTACTCCCTCATCTTTCTTTTCATCCCCCATGGGTGTCCATCGGGGTTTCTGAGGCTGATCTTGCAAAGGTTCCACTAGATCGAGCCATAACTCCTTATACCCCGACCTCGTTGGGGACATGCAAAGAAGGATCAAGAAAAAGAAGACCGCTCTGATACCACTGATCCGGATTTATGTAGGAACGCAATAGAATAAAAACATAACTACAAATAAAAAGATGCAGCGGAAATAAAACTTTATTTCATTAATATCAAAGAATTGAAATTTGCTTATAGACAGAATGGAAGTAAAAATAGCTAGGGCACTGGTAGCTATCTCTGAGAATAGATGTGGTGGCTATAGGCCTCTGAACTGAGTTACAATGAGGCTCGAGGGCCTATTTATTATTTAGAAACAATGGGAAATCCTAAACAACCAAAACCCTAACCCTAGGAGATGAAGCGCCAAAACTATGGGCCCCGTTTGGGTAAATTGGTGTTTCAATTTCCCAGGGGCGTAACTTTGGCATACGATCTCTGTTTGACACGTACCATACCTCGTTGGAAATATCTATCCGAGGACTAAAAATGTTGAATGAGCAACATTGGTCCATGGACTAGTGAACTGATGTTGCTATCTTTTTTCCAAAAAAAGCATCGTTTAGGGCCTCAAAATGGCTCCGGAAGTTTAGGACCCGAAAAACTACTAAAAATAGTAAGTTGTGCCAAAACTGAAAAACTGAAAGAGACAATGGCGGGGCCCCAAGTGGAATAGGCAGGTGACCACCAATATCCACCTAGATCATTCCTCCCCCCTTAGGAAGCAATGGTCCCCATTGCGTTAAGTTCCTCCATGAGATGAGGAAATTTCTGTTGAACTTGGTCCCTGGTGAACCACTTTCCTTGGTGCAGGAGTTGGCCTGCTTTGACAACACGATACAATTGGATCTTCTATTGGCGAGTGTTCTTGATTTGCATTTCCATGATACAATCTGTGGTGGCCTGTTCCATGCAGTATGGGTTTAAATCTTTTGGTGTGAGTTGTTCTGCAATGTCCGAGGTGTCCAGTAGAGGTGGGAAGTAAGGACGAAGGCGATCCACATTGAAGACTGGGTGCAGACCAAGGAATGGTGGAATACTAAGCTTGAAGGAATTGTTCCCTATAGCCTTGGTGATGGTGTATGGCCCGTATCGGAGTGGGCGAAGCTTGCGGTGGGGTCCAGTGAGGTGCTCCTTCTGCAAATGTAGCCATACTTTGTCACCCACCTAGAAGTTGTGTGGCACCCGGTGTTGATCATGGCATTGCTTGTACTTGGCATTGGCTCTATCCAATATATCATGAACCTGTTGGCGGATGTGTTGAATGCGCTCGATGAAGCTACTTGCTTTGTCAACTTCAGACTGGACATGAGCTGAATCGACCTGAGCAGCTGCAAATGGCATGGCTACGTCAATGGGACATAGTGGCTGGAATCCCAAGCCCACCTGAAAGGGGCTATGGCCAATTGAACTATGGAGAGCTCGATTATAACTATGTTGTACATAGGGGAGGCTCTCGTCCCATGTGCGTGGATGCTTTGAATTGTACATGCACAGAATGTGTACAATCATTCTGTTGACGACCTCTGTCTGGCCATTTGTTTGGGGATGGAAAGCTGTGGACTTGGTGAGCTTGGTATCCAACATCGACCAGAGGCTGGACCAAAATGTGCTGAGGAACCTGCTATCCCGATCTGATATGATAGACTGTGGGATCCCAAAGTGCACCCACACTCGTTCGAAGAAGAGTTTAGCAGTGGCTTCTGCTGTGATATTCTTCTTGTAGGTCACCATAATGGCCATCTTCGAGAATCTGTCGATGAGCACAAAAACACAGTCATTTCCCTGCTTAGTAGAAGGCAGGCCCGACATGTAATCCATGGAGATGGATTCCCAAGGTCCACTAGGGGTAGGTGGCGGAGTAAATAAGCCTTGCTTCTTGATGGTTGGTTTGGCAATGGCACAAGCAATGCATGATCTGATGTGCTTCTCGACATCCCTTTGAAGGTTCGGCCAATAGAAATACTTCTGCAGGATTGATACTGTTTTCTTGACCCCGAAATGCCCAGCGACTCGACTATAGTGTGCTTCCCATATCATCTTAGCATGTTCAGTTGAAGGAGCACAAAGATGTCCTAGGTGACATAAAAGTGCATCTTGGAGGTGAAAATTTGGAACTTGCGTACCCCCCAAGAGTGCCTTGTAAGTGTGGCCGAATTTTGGGTCACTCTCATAGAGAAGCGACCAATCAGAAGTCTCGTGCCCATAAGATTTGAGCACGGTGGTGAGTGCCACGATTGGTGGTCGGCTAAGGCAGTCTGCAACATTATTTGTGTTACCCTTCTTGTATTTGATGTTCAAATGAAACTGTTGTAGATATGTGGATCACTTATGATGGCGATCATTCTGAAACTTCCCTTGTGTCTGTTACAACTATAGGGGCCAGTGGTTTGTGTGGATGATTGTTTCCTTCCCCAAAATGTAATGCTTCCATTTTCGATAAGCTTGCACAATGGAATACATTTCTTTGTCATAAGTGGGATACTTGCGAACTGTGTCAGACAATGTCTCACTGTGATATGCCACTGGATGTCCATGTTGAGTAAGAACTGCCCCAATAGCATAGTCAGAGCCATCTGTCTCGATCTCAAATGGTTGTTGCAAGTCTAGTAAAGTGAGCACTGGGGCAGAACATAGGCGATTTTTCAATTTTTTGAATGCCTTCTGTTGAGGTTCCGACCAAAAGAATTTTTCTCTCACTCCTCCCTTGGTGACTTGACTCAAGGGCCAAGTGATATGAGAGAATCCCAACACGAACCTCCGGTAGAAATTAGCAAGACCCAGAAAGCTGCGAAGCTCTGTTATAGTGGTTGGGGCTGGCCAATCCCGACTCACTTGGATCTTGGATGGATCCACATGCACCCCCATTTCATCAATAATGTATCCCAGATATTGAACCTGGGTCATGCCAAAAGTGCACTTCTCCAAATTGGCAGACAACTTGTGTTGCTGCAGTGTTTGGAGGACTTGTCGGATGTGGTGAAGGTGCTCTTCCCAAGTCTGGATGAAGATCAAAATTTCGTCCAAGTACACCACTAAAAATGAGTTGGTGAATGGCTGTAAGATGTCGTCCATCATCCTCATGAAGGTTGTGGGAGCATTCGTCAACCCGAAAGGCATGACCAGCCATTCGAAAAGGCCTTCCTTGGCTTTGAAGGGAGTCTTCCACACATCGGAGGGTTCAATAGATACCTAGTAATACCTCGACTTTGAGTCAATCTTGCTGAAATATTTCACACCTTTGAGTTGGTCCAGAAGGTCATCAATCCATGGGATCAGGTACCTATTCTAGGCAGTGATCTTGTTTAGCGCCCGATAGTCAATACAGAGTCTCCATGTCCCATCCTTCTTCTGTACCAACATGATCGAGCTCCCACAGGGCGATGAACTTTTTCGGATGTGAAATTTCAGCAACAACTCCTGAATCTACCTCTTTATTTCATCGTTCTCCAGAACAGAGCGCCGATAGATCGGTCCATTGGTTAGTGGCGCACCTGGGGTCAGATCAATCAGGTGCTTGACCTAACAGTGTAGAGGAACCCCTGTGGGTGAGCTGAAGATGTCCCCGTACTCCTCCACAACCTTATCCATTTTTTGTTGTCATGCAGAGGAGCCCTGTCTAGAGGTTGTGGCCATAGTCTTCTTCTTGCCCTAGGGGTAGATCATTAGGAAAACGAATTTCCTAGTTTGGGAAATGAGCTTACTGCATTGTTTTGCAGTAACCAAAGAGATAGCGGGAGGAGGTGGTACCTCTGGTATCCTGTACAACTTATTTCCCAAAGTAACAATAACAGCGCGAGGCCGAGACTCATACATAGCATGACACTTCCACAAGTATGGTTGTCCTAATAATACATCAGAAACATCAATAGGAGCAACGTCACATAATACCTCATCCGTGGAGGGCTTGATGCTATAGGGAAGGCAACACTGCTGGCTGACGCGGAGATCTCGTCCTTAGTGAAGCCACCCAACGGTGTATGGATGTGGGTGAGCTATGGTCGGCAAGCCTAACCACTTCATGGCGTCTACTGAAATGAGGTTCTTTTGGCTCCCATTGTCAACAATGAACTGTACCGGGGAGCCCTTTACCTACATCTGGGAGTGGAAGAGACGTTCCTCCTCCTCTGGATCTTCTGGTTCCTCCTTCTGGATCTTCATAGTGGCAACAGTGGCATTGGGCTCTGCATCAATAATCTGTTTCCCTTTGTCATTCCCCTTGTCAGTTTCTGATTCAGAGTTGGAGCATGCATCTGACTCAGAAGCCCGCATCTCGGCCACCAGCGACTGCTTGGCCCGACACTCACTTGTGTTGTGAGTGGAGCTCTTATGGAACTCACACCACTTTCCCGTGTCCTTCTTTGGCTTTGCAGTGTTGCTCTTTGCTTGTGGCTTCGACAGGTTGTCTTGAGTCGCCATGCCTTGGCTCTGTCCTTTGTTCTGCGGTTTGGAGCACCTTTCCCTTGATTTTGATTGGCAAATACGAATTCTCGCTTCTTCTGTTTTAATTTCTGCTCAATCTTGGCAGCATACCGGTATGCCGTATCAAGCGAGGAGATGTCGAGGAACTCCATTTCCTCCTAAATGTATCTGTGCAGACAACTACAATACTTTAGCACCAGATTTTTCTCTGAATCTTTGATACCCAACTTGGTGCACAGGGTATGGAATAGATTTGTCAGCTCATGCACATCTTGATCCCTTTGTTGTCGCAGCGTGGTCCATTGAATGTACTTGTCCTCATAGCTCCCCACAGGATAGTATTGTTCCTTGATGGCGTCTCGGAAAGAATTCCAAGTGGGTACGGCCGAGAACAAAGACGGTTTTGTCTCGTCCTTTTTCTCACAGTGGGTTTCCCACTAGTCCTTGACAAGGGGGGCAGCTTTGAGGAGTGCAAAAATAATCTTCTCCCTGTCGAAAAATTCATGAACCAAGAAATATCCTTCTAATAAATTCAACCATCTATCTATGGCATCTGCATCTATTTGACCCTCAAATATGGGAATGTCAAAATTTACTTGTACCTTAAAAGGAGTCGCACCTCTAGAGTGGCTGATGGATGCAGATGCGCCGCCGGTGGGCAGCCGTTGAAGGATCTGGGAAAAGTTATCCATCATCGCGTTCCTTTGTTTTTCAAGGGCCTCCTCGAGCAATATTTTGATAGGATATCCTGCTCCCTCATCTTTCTTTTCGTCCCCCATGGGCGTCCATCAGGGTTTGCGAGGCTGATCTTGCAAAGGTTCCACCAGATCGAGCCCTAACTCCTTATACCCCGACCTCGTTGGGGACATGCAAAGAAGGATCAAGAAAAAGCAGACTGCTCTGATACCACTGATCCAGATTTATGCAGGAATGCAACAGAATAAACACTTAACCATAAATACAGAGATGAAGTGGAAATAAAACTTCATTTCATTAATATCAAAGAACTGAAATTCGCTTATAGACAAAATGGAAATAAAACTAGCTAGGGCACTAGTAGCTATCTCTGAGAAGAGATGTGGTGGCTACAGGCCTCTGAATTGAGTTACAATGAGGTTCAAAGGCCTATTTATTATTTAGAAACAATGGGAAATCCTAAACAGCCAAAACCCTAACCCTAGCAGATGAAGCGCCAAAACTATGGGCCCTGTTTGGGTAAATTGGTGTTTCAACTTCCCAGGGGCGTAAATTTGGCATACGATCTCCATTTGACGCGTACCATACCTCGTTAGAAAGATATATCCGAGGAATACAAATTTTGAATGAGAAACATCAATCCATGGACCCATGTTGATCTCCGTTTTCCCAAAAACATCGTTTAGGGCCTCAAAATGGCTCCGGAAGTTCAGGACCCGAAAAAAATTCTAAAAATAGTAAGTTGTGCCGAAACTAAAAAAATGAAAGGGAAAATGGTGGGGCCCCAAGTGGAATAGGCAGGTGACCACCAATATCCACCTGGATCATTCCTCCCCCCTTAGGAAGAAATGGTCCCCATTGTGTTAATTTCCTCAATGAGATGAGGAAATTTCTGTTGAACTTGGTCCCTAGTGAACCACTTTCCTTGGTGCAGGAGTTGGCTAGCTTTGACAACCCGAAACAGTTGGATCTTCTGTTGACGAGTGTTCTTGATTTTCATGTCCATGATACAATCTTTGGTGGCCTGTTCCATGCAGTCTGGGTTTAACTCTGTTGGTGTGAATTGTTTTGCAATGTCCGAGGTGTCCAGTATAGGTGGGAAGTAAGGATGAAGGTGATCCAGATTGAATACTGGGTGCAAACCAAGGAATGGTGGAATACTGAGCTCGAAGGCATTGTTCCCTACAACCTTGGTGATGGTGTACGACCTATATCGGAGTGGGCGAAGCTTGCGGTGGGGTCCAGTGAGGCGCTCCTTCTGCAAATGTAGCCATACTTTATCGCCCACCTGGAAGTTGTGTGGCACCTAGTGTTGATCATGGCATTGCTTGTACTTGGAATTGGCTCTGTCCAATATATCATGAACTTGTTGGCGGATGTGTTGAATGCGCTCGATGAAGCTACTTGCTTTGTCAACTTCATATTGGACATGAGCTGAATCGGCCTGAGCAGCTCCAAATGGCATGGCTACGTCAATGGGACATAGTGGCTAGAATCCCAAGCCCACCTGAAAGGGGCTATGGTAGATTGAACTATGGAGAGCCCGATTATAACTATGTTGTACATAGGGGAGGCTTTTGTCCCATGTGCGTGGATGCTTTGAATTGTACATGCGTAGAATGTGTACAATCATTCTGTTGACAACCTCTGTCTGGCCATCTGTTTGGGGATGGAAAGATGTGGACTTGGTGAGCTTGGTTTCCAAAATTGACCAGAGGCTAGACCAAAACGTGCTAAGCTACCTACTATCTCGATCTGATATGATAGACTATGGGATCCCAAAGTGCACCCACACTCGTTCAAATAAGAGTTTAGCAGTGGCTTCTGCTGTGATATTCTTCTTGCAGGCCGCCATAATGGCCATCTTCGAGAATCTGTCAACGACCACGAAAACACAATAATTTCCTTGCTTAGTAGAAGGCAGGCCCGACATGTAATCCATGGAGATGGATTCCCAAGGTCGACTAGGGGTAGGTAGCGGAGTATATAGGCCTTGCTTCTTGATGGTCGGTTTGGCAATGGCACAAGCAGTGCAAGATCTGATGTGCTTCTCGACATCCTTTCAAAGATTTGGCGAATAGAAATACTTCTGTAGGACTGCTACTGTTTTCTCCACCCCGAAATGCCCAGCGACTCGACTGTAGTGTGCTTCCCATATCATCTTGGCACGCTCGCTTGAAGGAACACAAAGGTGTCCTAGGTGACATAAAAATGCATCTTGGAGGTGAAAATTGGGAACTTGCGTACCCCCCAAGAGTGCCTTGTAAGTGTGGCCGAATTCTCGGTCACTCTCATAGAGAAGCGGCCAATCAGAAGTCTCGTGCCCACAAGAGTTGAGCACGGTGGTGAGCACCACGATCGGTGGTTGGCTAAGGCAGTTTGCAACATTATTGGTGCTACCCTTCTTGTACTTGATGTTCAAATGAAACTGTTGTAGATATGTGGAACACTTCTGATGGCGATCATTCTACAACTTCCATTGTGTCTGTATGAACTGCAGGGGCCGGTGATCTGTGTGGATGATTGCTTCCTTCCCCAAAATGTAATGCTTCCATTATCAACAAGCTTGCACAATGGAATACATTTCTTTGTCATAAGTGGGATAATTGTGAACTGTGTCAGACAATGTCTCACTGTGATATGCCCCTGGATGTCCCTATTGAGTAAGAACTACCCCAATAGCATAGTCAGAGGCATCTGTCTCGATCTCAAATGGCTGTTGCAAGTCTGGTAAAGTGAGCACTAGGGCAGAATAGAGGCAATTTCTCAATTCTGTGAACACCTTTTGTTGAGGTTCTGACCAAAAGAATTTTGCTCTCGCTCCTCCCTTGGTGACTTGACTCAAGGGCCAAGTGATATGAGAGAATCCCAACACGAACCTCTGGTAGAAATTAGCAAGACCCAGAAAGCTGCGAAGCTCTGTTATAGTGGTTGGGGCTGGTCAATCCCAAATGACGTGGATCTTGGCTAGATCCACATGCACCCCCATTTCATCAATAATGTATCCTAGATATTGAACCTGGGTCATGCCAAAAGTGCACTTCTCCAAATTGGCACACAACTTCTGTTGTCGCCATCTTTGGAGGACTTTTCGGATGTGGTGAAGGTGCTCTTCCCAAGTTTGGCTAAAGATCAGAATTTCATCCAAGTACACCACTACAAATGAGTTGGTGAATGGCCGCAAGATGTCATCCATCATCCTGATGAAGGTTGTGGGAGCATTCGTCAACCCGAAAGGCATGACCAGCCATTCGAAAAGGCCTTCCTTGGCTTTGAAGGCAGGCTTCCACACATCGAAGGGTTCAATCGGTACCTGGTGATACCCCAACTTCAAGTCAATCTTGCTGAAATATTTTTCACCTTTGAGTTGGTCCAGAAGGTCATCAATCCATGGGATCTGGTACCTATTCCGGACAGTGATATTGTTCAGCACCCGATAGTCAATACAGAGTCTCCACGTCCCATCCTTCTTCTGTACCAACATGATTGGGCTCCCACAGGGCGATGAACTTGGTCGGATGTGACCTTTCTGCAGCAACTCCTGAATCTTCCTCTTGATTTCATCATTCTTTAGAATAGAGCACCGATAGATCGATCCATTGGGTAGCGGCGCACCTGGGGTCAGATCAATCAGGTGCTTGACCTGATAGTGTAGAGGAGCCCCTGTGGGTGAGGTGAAGATGTCCCCGTACTCCTCCACAACCTTATCCACTTGTTGTTTTCGTGCAAAGAAGCCCTATCTGGATTTCATGGCGACAGTGTTCTTCTTGCCCTAAGGGCAGATTATCAGGAAAACGAATTTCCTGGTTTTGGAAATGAGCTTACTGCATTATTTTGCAGTAACAAAAGAGATAGCGGGAGGAGGTGGTACCTCTGGTATCCTGTACAACTTATTTCCCAAAGTAACAATAACAGCGCAAGGCCGAGACTCATACATAGCATGACGCTTCCACAAGTATGGTTGTCCTAATAATACATCAGAAACATCAATAGGAGCAACGTCACATAATACCTCATTCGTGAAGGGCTTGATGCTATAGGGAAGGCGGCACTGCTGGCTGATGCGGAGATCTCGTCCTTGGTGAAGCCACCCGATGGTGTATGGATGCGGGTGAGCTGTGGTCGGCAAGCCCAACCTCTTCACGGCATCTGCTGAAATGAGGTTCTTTTGGCTCCCATTTTCGACAATGAACTGTACCGGGGAGCCCTTTACCCACATCTGGGAGTGGAAGAGACATTCCTCCTCCTCTGGATCTTCCGATTCCTCCTTCTGGATCTTCGTAGTGGCAACAGTGGCATTGGGCTCCGCATCAATAATCTGTTTCCCTTTTTCATTCCCCTTGTCAGGTTCTGATTCAGAGTCGGAGCATGCATCTGACTCAGAAGCCCGCATCTCGGCCACCAGCGACTGCTTTTCCCGACACTCACTTGTGTTGTGAGTGGAGCTCTTATGGAACTCACACCACTTTCCCATGTCCTTCTTTGGATTTGCAGTGTTGTTCTTTGCTTGTGGCTTCGACAGGTTTTCTTGAGTCGCCATGCCTTGGCTCTGTCCTTTGTTCTGCGGTTTGGGAGCACCTTTCCCTTGCTTTTGATTCGAAGATCCAAAGTCTTGCTTCTTCTGTTTGATTTTTTGCTCAATCTTGGCAGCATACCTGTATGTCGTACCAGGCGAGGAGATGTCGAGGAACTCCATTTCCTCCTGAATGTATCTGTGCAGACAACTGCGATACTTTAGCACCAGATGTTTCTCTGAATCTTTGATACCCAACTTGGTGCGCAGGGTATGGAACAGATTCGTCAGCTCATGCACATCTTGATCCCTTTGTTGTTGCAGTGTGGTCCATTGTATGTACTTGTCCTCATAGCTCCCCATGGATAGTATTGTTCCTTGATGGTGTCTCGGAAATAATTCCAAGTGGGTACGACCGAGAACAGAGATGGTTTTGTCTCGTCCTTTTTCTCACAGTGGGTTTCCCACGAGTCCTTGACATGGGGGGTAGCTTTGAGGAGTGCAAAAATAATCTTCCCCATATCGGAAAATTCATGGACCAAGAAATATCCTTCTAATAGATTCAACCATCTATCTACGACATCTGCATCTATTTTACCCTCAAATATGGGAATGTCAAAATTTAGTTGTACCTTAAAAGGAGTCGCACCTCTAGAGTGGCTGCTGGATGCAGATACGCCGCCAATGGGCAGCCGTTGAAGGATCTGGGCAAAGTTATCCATCATCACGTTCCTTTGTTTTTCGAGGGCCTCCTCGAGAAATATTTTGATACGATCTCCTTCTCCTTCATATTTCTTTTCGTCCCCCATGGGCGTCCGTCATGGTTTGCGAGGCTGATCTTGCAAAGGTTCCACCAAATCGAGCCCTAACTCCTTATACCCCAACCTTGTTGGGGACATGCAAAGAAGGATCAAGAAAAATCAGACCGCTCTGATACCACTGATCCAGATTTATGTAGGAACGCAATAGAATAAACAAATAACCATAAATACAGAGATGCAGTGGAAATAACACTTCATTTCATTAATATCAAAGAACTGAAATTTGCTTACAGACAGAATGGAAATAAAACTAGCTAGGGCGTTGGTAGCTATCTCTGAGAAGAGATGTGGTGGCTACAGGCCTCTGAAATGAGTTACAATGAGGCTCAAGGGCCTATTTATTATTTAGAAATAATGGGAAATCCTAAACAACCAAAACTCTAACCCTAGGAGATGAAGCGCCAAAACTATGGGCCCTGTTTGGGTAAATTGGTGTTTCAACTTCCCAGGGGCGTAACTTTGGCATACGATCTCTGTTGACGCGTACCATACCTCGTTAGAAATATATATCTGAGGAATACAAATTTTGAATGAGCAACATCAGTCCATGGACCCATGTTTCTCTCCATTTTCCCAAAAAATGTCGTTTAGGGCCTCAAAAAAGCTCCAGAAGTTCAAGACCCAAAAAATTGCTAAGAATAGTAAGTTGTGCCGAAACTGAAAAACTAAAAGAGACAATGGTGGGGCCCCGAGTGGAATAGGTGGGTGAACACCAATATTCACCTGGATCATTGATGTACCCACTGGCATAGTAGAAATACTCATATGACATTTATCCCTTTGCCATAAACCTCTCGGGTTTTGCCCTTTATCGAACAAAACCTTTCAATTTCTTCATGTACCTCTCTAAGAAGAACATCCAACGATAAGAAAAAAGCCCAAATAATTCAACCTCATATACCAGGTGGATTAGAAGATGAACTTGTAAGTCCATGAAACTCGTCGGCAGTTCCTTCTCAAACATACAAACAATCTCAACTATCTCTTGACGCCACCATGGAATGCTAGCCACATGAATCTCCTTTGATGTGATCCAACGTACAAATGTGGATAATTTAGATATGGCACATCCTAGGTCTTGAAGGAATTCATGTTTCACACACCCACGCACAAACAAAGGATAATGACACTGCAAAGTTATTAACATGTGCAATAATATACAAAATTAGTTATGTTTTACGATCCCTGGATGGGATAAAATTTATTAATATAAAAAATAATAAAATCATGCTTTTGACATTATACGTGCTCTTAGAAGATTCAAATGGTCATGTGATTTCAACCCCGACAAATGGTCATCCATGGTGGCACCCTCACATCCATTATAACTTCCTTTGCCAAAGATTTGTTAATTAAATTTACTGTTTAACATATAATAGCAGATATACACAGCAAGTAAAATTCACCATAACATAACATAGCAAATTGTTGAGGCAGTTCATCCCTCCTGGGCTACATTTGTTGGTCCAAGGCTCCCTAATGGCATGTCATTGCTCTATTAATTTTCTCAAAATGGTTACACAGTGAAAATATGCCTAAAAAGGAAAAAACAACTGTAAATTTGACTTCAAAAGATAGAAAATAGCTAGAAATGGCTTTTGTTTCACCTTAAACAATGAAATACAACCCAAAACAGTGCCTCCTCCATGATGGCCCTGATGGCTCCTTCCTCTTATCTGAAGCATAAGTTGCTATAGATCACCTCTATTCACTCTGGAACATGTTCCAAACTCTCTAGAAGGTCGAAACTTGAGAAAGTTATGACCAAAACAAAAATTTTCCTAGTGGCACTAGAAAACCTCCTCCAAAACTGGAGGAACTCTAGTTAACTCCTTCAAAATAGTCGGACATACTGATTTGGCAGAACCTATTGATAGGCCCAAAAAACATTAATAAAATCAACTTTTTCCATATAATTTTTTTTGTAGAAAATGACAAAATCATTTAGTCAAAAAGTCTTGTTTTGGAGGTCACTAGACGAGTTCAAACCTCAGTAACTTTCACATATGACCTAGGTTTTGAGTCCCGTTTGCGGCGCCAGAATCGCAGCGATGAGGCCTTTCCGATCATTTAGATTGCAACAATTTCTGAGCACTTCCATTTTTGAGCAATTTTTTTAACTTGGACATGATCTCGTGATCAACAACGTGACCTAACCAGCCCTAACCATGACATGAATTTCGTCAAACACATCATGAATATGTAATGTACAAGTCATATATACACATATGAACATAGGGATCTTATACTTATTCGAGAATCATCAAGGAATCATCAAGAAGGTATGATTCCCTCTCATAATAGGTGCAATATCATCTATTAGGTCATATGTTCATTAACCATTCATTTACTAATCAAAACATGATGAGAGGCATAAAAAAAGTCTTTAATAAAACCATGCTTATAACCAACATAATAGAAATGATAGAACAACCAATGAAATAATATAATAAAAATCACATTTACTCATAAAATATAAGAGGAAAACAACTCTTTTTAACATATGCAAAAGCCAACCAAGTCAGGACTTCCACGTACCACCCGACCATAGATTGGGCTAAACCACATCTTTCCTTCATCCAATCACCCTGTGCCATATTACAAGCATGAATATTAGAATCACAAAAAAACTAACCATGCTTCTCAATCTTTACTGCATATCCCATCAAAAACCTATCAAGGATTTCTAGGCCTGAAGAAAAAACCTATACAACTAGGCTTTATCGTATATCCTGCCAAGTGATTCCTAGGCCCAAACAAGAAACATACACTACCAAGCTTTACCGCAATCCCACCATCACTAGTCTAGGGATCACTAGGCCTATACAATTGTAGTAGATCTGATAAGAAAATGTATAGAAATGGAAAATATGCCCAAGAAATAACACCATAGAAGACAAAACTTCAGATCTTCATTAATATCAAAACCCTTAAGGTAGGGCAACACCATACATTCACTCCTTAAGGAAGGAGATAACTCCACAAGCCATATGCTTGCCAATACAATAATCCTTGACATCCCTCAATGGAGAGTCTCTAACCTCTATATAGGTTTCAGACATGTAATACCATGAGTAGTTACCATGGGTCTCTCAATACCATACATCCAATACAATGGGCTTATCACTTTATTCCCTCTCTACATGTGGTCCCTTACATAATGTGGGTTAACCACTTTATTTATTAACTATGGCCCATTTGTTTATCATTCTTATATTAATACATCATATTATTCCCTTGGGTACCTCCCTCTGTACCCTATATTATCCCCCATAGGTACACTACATTACACCCCCCTTAAACATGTTTCGTCCCCGAAACATGAGAAGAACACAAATAATAAGATCTACTCAAAAAAGTATTCCATTGATACCATTCACGTGCATCCAGCCATCCAAGAGAAATGTGAACACTCGATCTAGTTGGTGCCTCGCTCGCTTGCGATGGAAGAAGGTTCTGGTGGTTCTTCTGTGTTGATGTGTTGTGGGTGGATCGTCGCACCTCTCTATGTGTCATCCAGGGGTTGTTGTCCTTGTTGCTAATCCGTTGCCACCTTGCTGGTTGTTGTCTTGCTGAGTGATGCGGGTGGTGATATGTTGAAGCTTTAACTGATGGAACATCTTTCATTAATTCCTCCATTATTGGTGATGGAGTGGTGTCAGGTTCTTTTGTTGGTACTTGCTTTGATGTCTGTGTTTGGCTATCTACCATCAAAGGCTCATCATCTGATGTGTCTGTCTCATTAGATATTTTTGCTTCTGCCTCCCCGGTCTCTGCATGGTTCTTAATGCAAATATCGTGCAATGTAATTTTCTTCTTTTTATACCAGAGTTTCATGAATTTCTTTTTCACATTAAAATTGACAGTACCAACGGATTCCATCCAAGGGTGTCCCAAAACAACGTCCACATCATCCATATCTGAAGCATAAAAATCAGAATGCAACACATACTTATCCATAGAAATCTTCAAATCTTTATAAATTTGAAAATCTTCATTATCAACCTGTGTGTTTTCAATATGCTTTGCTGGAATTTGCAATTTTTTTGCCAAATTCACATTGATACAATTATGCTTGCAACTAGGAATGATAGACACAATGATGTTCTCTTTCTGAATACGTCCATGAACCTGTAATATGGAAATATTAGTAGAAAATAAGTCTTTATGGCTCTTACTATCCTTCTTTCCGTCTTGTGACCACTTGTCCAAAAGGACTTTTTCAAGTTGTTTCTCGGGAAGTTCCCTCACTGAGCTGTCAAGTGAGATCCACCATTCATTTGCCTCATCTTCCATATCAATCCCTATGGAGCCTATCCAAAAATTTTGGTAGTGATCCTTGTGATATTGTAAAAAATCTTCAATAGTAGGACCATCATCTTTTCCTGTAAACTTCATCTTGCGAGAATCCATAAAATAAAGTAAGGGTTTTGAAGAAAATCACTTACTTTGGCAAAAATTTAAAATGGACATTACTCGGTCAATATAACTCAAAATCCTTAATATAACCTGTTTTCGAAAATGGAATAGCCATTCTGCATCTAACCATATTGCTGAAATCCCGATCTAGGCACTCTGGAAACACAGATTTGCGCTGCAACTGTCTCGGCGTCACAAAATTTCTGAAAAAATGACTGATTTTAAATCAGTGATAACTCCCTCATCCGGACTCCGATTTGACCGATTTTTTTTTTGAAATCGGGTGATTTTTCAAGGAAAACTCAGATCTGTAATTGGTTGTCTGAAATTTTGCACCAGAATCTACTAAAACGTCAGGAGAGCCGCCGTACAGAAATTGCCGTCAGAAACATTTCTGCAACATAGCTGAATTTAAATCAGCGATATCACCCTCATCCGGACTCCGATTCGACTGATTTTTTTTTTGAAATTGGGTATCTTTCGATAACGAATCCAGATCTGATATTTATTTTTGAAACGTTTTCACCAAATTTTCCAGATCTGCTCTACAAACTCGCCGCTCAAAAATTTCCTGCAAAAAATGAAAAAACAAATCTCCAAACTCTGCCCAAGAAACTGCTCTGATACCACTTGTAGTAGATCTGATAAGAAAATGTATAGAAATGGAAAATATGCCCAAGAAATAACACCATAGAAGACAAAACTTCAGATCTTCATTAATATCAAAACCCTTAAGGTAGGGCAACACCATACATTCACTCCTTAAGGAAGGAGATAACTCCACAAGCCATATGCTTGCCAATACAATAATCCTTGACATCCCTCAATGGAGTGTCTCTAACCTCTATATAGGTTTCATACATGTAATACCATGAGTAGTTACCATGGGTCTCTCAATACCATACATCCAATACAATGGGCTTATCACTTTATTCCCTCTCTACATGTGGTCCCTTACATAATGTGGGTTAACCACTTTATTTATTAACTATGGCCCATTTATTTATCATTCTTATATTAATACATCATATTATTCCCTTGGGTACCTCCCTCTATACCCTATATTATCCCCCATAGGTACACTACAACAATCATGGAATATGACTCCATATTTCCCCACCTAAATCATGAGTAATTTGTCTGTATTCACCCTCTAGTATTTACCCTATATCCTACCATTTATCGATCGAGGATTCATAGGCCCAACGAGGGTATACACAACCAAGATTTACCGCAATCCCGCCTTTATTGGTCCATGGATTCCTAAGCATTCTGATTTTTCCTGAGACCACTCCACTCAGTTTTGAAACCATCCAGAAATCCATCTCAACCAAGTAAGATAAGTCCCATCACACCATGGCTATCTAGAAATGGCAAGGAAAAGCTCAAAACCACTGTCATGCCTGGCGAAACCCATGCCAATGACAACAAGAGAACCAAATACACACATGCATATACCATGCATGCCAAAAATAGCAAGGAAACCATAAATTCAACTTGATACTTGAAAGTAATATCATTGTTTTCGCTTGATCCAACTCTTCTTTAATTGATATTTGTTTGCCTTTCCTTTCTTGCCCTTCCTTTATCCAATGCTAGAGTGGTCCAAGAATGCTCTAAGTGTGCAAGAGTATGTGAGAGAGAGAATAGAGAGAGCTCCAAGATAAAATCGACAAAAGGTTGTGAATTGATTCTCAGAAGCCTTTTTAACAATGAGGTGTCTAATATCTTCATTTCCCCCTCTTTTTCCTTCAATTTAACTCTCATGCAAATTCATGACCTTTCACCTTCCTTTTCTCCTAATTTCCATTATTTTCATAAATAAAATTCCATATAATGCCTCTTTCCTTTTTAATTCCTTTTCCGTTTTCTTTATCAATTTCCCTTAGCCATAACAAACCAAATGAACACCCGCTAGGATGTTTTTCCCAACATTTACGTTGGAATACGTGTCCCATGACCTTGCTCTTATTTTTCCTTTATTAACTTTATTACATGGATTTTTACCCCGGATTTGTACAAAGTTACCCCTCCCTCTTAGGTGATTTGAATCTAAATGTTAGTTTTCTTGTGATAATTTCATATTTAGAATTATAAAAAAATTCTTATCATTTTCTTAATGTGCATAGGTTTCCTTATGGTGTTTGTGAGTGTTAAACAGGTAGTTGTGTCAAGTTTTATGTCAAATTCATGAGCATTTTAACATTAAAACAAAATTCTTAACAACAAAAATAAAATGTACAGCAAACCATCAAATGATCCATTAACACAGTATTTTGATGAAGGAGTTCACCCCTCTTGGGCTACATCTCCTTGGTCCAGCTTCCAAGGCTTGGTCCTCTGTATTAGCTCAAAATGGAAAAAAGTGTTGTTTACAATCCTCTACTGCTCCTAAAACCTGCTCCAACATGCTCAAAATATCCAAAAATTATAGGATAGAACCTTCCTGAGCCCAATTTGGTCTAATTTTGAAAAATTTATGGCTCAATCAATTTGGCCTAGGAAAACTCCAAAACTGGAGAGAACTCCAGTTAATACCACTAATTTCAGATAAGTTAAGTTATTTAGTAATTAAGTGTGGGTTTAATGCACTAAGCGCATTTACTCCTGAGCGCTATGTCATGGTTATAGCCGAGAGTCACATGGGCCGAGGGTTGGCCCTTCGGAGCTGGCCCCCACCTTACCCCCACCATTAAATACAATCAAATTTAAATATAGCTTGCGGCCTTTGATAGTTAAGAACTATCATGCGGATATAATGGTAAGACATGGTGTTTGTGTGGTGGAGGTCGCATGGTCGACCCTGACCTCAGCTCGACCTCCAATAAATTTTGCCACCATATATGTATAAATTTGACCTTGGACTTAGCCAGATTTCGACCTTTGGGAGGGGGCACGTGGCGGCCCCTGGCTTCACCATGTGTCCTCTTCCCATTGGCCCATTCCATAACCAATGAAAATACAATAAGTCACCCAACTCAACAACCAACCACGAAGTGACACCTGTGATAGTGTCATTGGGAAAATTGAAGGAATATTTTGGGAATATTATTTTTTTGCTGACTAGGCTACCTAGTCACCATTCTTTCATTTCTACACAAATTTATTTGTTTAGGAAAATGAATAACACGCTCTAACTTTCACATACAGAGTCAATTTTAGATAAAACAAAGTACGTCGGATTCCTAGAGATGAGCACTTTGCAACCGTTCAGGTTCTTTATGATTATGGGCACTTCCATTCTTCAGCTTAACAATAATAACCTGATCATTCCTCCCCGCTAGAATCCTTTTGGACCCTAAAAGATACTATCAATTGTTCAACATGTGAGGGTACAATTCCCTCACCTTCTCCATCTCCATCCATTTGGCATTAGAAGAATTTTGTCCCTTGAGTCCCACTCGAAGGTATTCGACATTCCCTCTCCTTGAAGTTTTGGTTCTTCTGTCAAGTATGAGATCTTGTTGAATTTCATCAAGATATTCTAGCGAGAAATAATCTATTGATGGAAGCTGAACATGCTCTCCTTGATCGTCAATCAACAGAGGCTCAAGCAATCTCAAATTCTCAACATTAACAACATAGTATATTTTCATATAAGGAGGAAAATCTAGCTTAAATTCATTATTACCAATCTTTTCCAGAATTTTAAAAGGACCATAACAAACTGCCTTAAGATTTTTACCTTCCCCTTGAAGTCTCTCTTTGCTAATATATAGCCAAAATTCATCACCAACTTGGAATTTATGATCGACACAGTGTTTATCATGCCTTGCCTTGTAGCTGATTTGACTCTTTTCAAGTTGTTCTTTCACTGTGTGATGTATCAACTGAATTTTCTCAATGAACTTCTTTTCTTTATCTATGTCGTTATGACCATTAATAGCAACATCTTTCCCAAAGATGAATTCCAATGGATATCTTCGCAAGTACCCAAGACATGCCTCAAATGGCGATGTATTTGTGGAAGAATGCTTTGCCTTGTTGTATGCAAGCTGAATGTAATGCAACTTCTCATCCCAAAACTTGGTATGTTTGCTGTAATATCCTCTAAGAAGATGAATAACTGTCCTATTGACCACCTCGTTCTGACCATCTATTTGCGGATGAAAGGTTGTACTCTTCTTCAACTTAGTGTCTGTCATGTCCCACAAATCTGACCAAAATTTCCCAACAAATCGAGAATTTCTATCACTTACAATAGAAGTAGGAATACCAAAATGAACCCAAACATTTTGAAAGAAAATATGAGTTGTTTGTTCAACTGTAATTTTTTTTTACATGGCATCAAAATACACATTTTTTTGAACCTTATATCTACAACTAGCTAGAAGTAATCATGAACATTCCTTGAAAATGGAAGACCTCCTACAAAATCCATTGAGATACTCTCCAATGGACGTGAAGGTACTGGAAGTGGAGTGTACAATCCTAGTTTCCTATTGGTATGATTTCTTATTGCACGCAAATAACATCCTCTAATGAAATGAGATACACTACCAAACATGCATGGCCAATAAAAATACCTTTCGATATTCGCTATTGTCTTTCCTACACCGAAATGTCCAACAATCAATGAAGTGTGTGCCTCCCTTATGATATTGTTTCTTTCTCCCCGTGGAATGCATAACATGCCCAAGTGATACAAAAAACTATTATGTACATGGTAATCTAAATATTCAATTTGGTTTCCTTGACTCAAGCTCTCATACACATCTCGAAATTTATTATCATATTCATATTGCTCAATGTAACTTTCATGAAAAATATAATTGTGCTTGAGCATAATAGATGAATTTACAATTGGCCTAGAAAGAATATCAACTACCTTATTTTAGATTCCCTTTTTATAGGTGATAATCAAATGAAATTTTTGTAGAAATCCCATCCATCTGAAGTGTCGTGATTGCTGCAACTTTGATTGTGACTATAAGTACTGCAATGGTTGATGGTCGGTATGGATAATGGTCTCTTTCCCCATCAAATAGTGTTTCCATTTATTTACACTTTGTACCAATGCATATAACTCTTTGTAATAAGTGGGATGGTTAGTAGCAACTCCATTAAAATTTTCATAATGAAATGAAATGGGCTTCCCATGCTGCATATGAACTGCTCCCATGGCATAATCACTAGCATATGTTTGAATCTCAAATGGCTATCTAAGATCCAGAAGAGCCAATACCGATGATGAAATGATATTTTGTTTTAAATCATCAAATTATTTTTGTTGCATATCTTCCCAATTCAAGACTTTCTTGACATTAACCAATGCATGTAACAGAGCTGCAATGGAAGAAAAATTAGCAATGAATTTCCTCTAATATTGTGTTACCCCAAGATATCTTCTTACCTCTGTAACTGTATTGGGACTGGGCTAATTCACAATGACCTCAACCTTAGAGGGGTCTATATTCAGCTCACTTCCTCCAACAATGTGTCTCGAATACACTAAATAAGTCTTGCCAAATTCACACTTTGACATCTTTGAAAACAACTGTTTTTTTTCAAGACATCAAGTACTTTTTTCACATGCATGACATGTTCCTCTCTTGATTTGATGAATTTAAAAAATCATCTAAGTAAACAATGACCAAATAATCTAGAAATGGTCTCAATACATCATTCATAACTCTCATGAAAGTAGTTGGAGCACCGAAAGGCATAAGAAGGCACTCAAACAATCCTTGTCTAGTTTTAAATGCAACTTTCCAAATGTCTTCTTCAGCTATTCTAACTTGATGATAACCACTTCGTAAATATAACTTAGTGAAATAATTTTCATACCTCAATTTAGCAAGAAAATCATCAATTCTTGGGAGTGGATAGCAATTCTTTACCATGATTTTATTCAGTGCATGAAAATCAACACACATGCGCCAAGTCTTGTCCTTCTTTGGCAACAAGACAATTGGTGAACCACATGGTGAAATAGATGGGCGTATGATACCTTTATTCAAAAATTCTTGATTTTTCTTCTTGATTTACATGCTCTACATTATCGACATGTGATACATGCTAATTTTTGGAAGTGAAACATCTTGCTGCAACTATATCTCAAGCTGAATTCCCCTCTTGGGAGGTAACCCATTTGGATCATGAAACATCTCTCCGTGCTGACTTACCACATCAAACAAATCAGTTTTTAATTTGTCATCAAAACCTTCAAAATATTCATATTCCATATCATTCTTTTTCTTGATCATGAGAAGCACAAAATTTTTACTTGCATTTACTAGTCTCTCCATCTGCCATGCATTAACCAAATAAATATTCAGATTTTTGTGATGAGCTCTCACAATATACTCCACCCCATCCTCGAGAAAATTATATTTGTTCTCATGGAGATAAAATACTGCTTTCCTGTCTTACAAATATGGGCTTCCCAAGAAAATTCTTGAAATTTCAAGCGGAACCACATCTAACTCAACTTCATCAACAAAATTTGCAATAATGGAAAACTTGAATATACATTTCCTTGTAACATGTAAATTTTCATTCTTGAATATCCAACCCAAAGGATATGGCTTATGGTGAGGTATAGTTTCAAGGTTAATATTTTTGACCAAGTCTTCTGATATTAAGTTCGCCTGTGACCCACTATCAAATAATGCATCAATCTTTGTATGGTTTGAGATCACCCTTACATGGAACAATTCTATCCTTGTTTCTTCATTTGGAGCATTGTTGTGACAATTTGATGAAAAAGTGAATTATATGGCTTCTTTTTCCTTTGTGACCATGGTTGTAATATTGGGCTCATCACCGGAATCAGATCCAAGATCATGTTGTGTGGTTGCGGTCATCTTCTGTTTCCCCTTATTGTTTGGTTTATTAGGCCTTAGTTTGGGATGTACTTTCCAACCGTGGGCTCCATCAAGCCCCTCTCTGGAACAATGTTTGCATGTAGTTTTCTCCCCTTCTTTATTAACACTTGCATTCTTCTTTCCCTTCCATTTTCCTCCCCTCTCTTTCTCCTTACCCTTGAATGGCTTCTTCTTACTACCCTCTTCCTGAATGTTCTTTCCCCTTTCTTCAAGGTGTGTGGCTTGCAAACAAACCTCCTCTAAATTGCTTGAATTTAACATAAGGATAGTGTGTTTCAAATAGGAATGTAAACCCCCAATGTATTTCAGTAAAGTGTCTTGGGAATTCAAGTTTACACATAACAACAAATCCCTTTTCCTAAACTCCTGGGAATATTCATGAACTGTTTAACCCTTGAGTTTCCTAAAGTGTTGCCAACTCATAATGGATTTTTGCATGTAAGCTGAAGGATAAAACTGTCTCTTAATTGAATAAATAAAATCAACCTAAGAAATGGATATCTTACCATGGATTCACATTTCCTCTTGAGTCTTTGATTCCCACCATACTAATGATGCTACTTCGAGCCTCAATGAAGCCAACTGGATCTTTATGTCATCTTCTTGAAGGTTTTTAATTCTGCAACAAACCTCCAATTAATGAATCCAATTGTCCAACTTCTCTGCATTTACCTCACCATTGTATATGGGAAGTTCAAACTTAATGTCCAATTTGAATAAGGGAGTTTTTCCATTTAGGGTTTTTTAGTGAGTATGGGTGGTTTTTGTTGTGGAAGTGGAAAATGATGTTGATGGCTATGATGAGGATGATGATGATGAAGATGGTGGAGATGGAGGAGGCTTTCCTCCACTGCCATTTTAATACTTATCTTCATCCTTTTGTATTATGAGGTTCCCTCTCCATGTGGAGACTTATAATTCTCTCCAACCATCCTGGTGCTCCTCTCTTCAAAGAGGATCCTAACCCTTTCAGTTAGGTCATAGAAAGCATTCTTGTATGCTTCCTCCTCTTAAATACCTTCAGTATCTCCTACACCTAACATGATGTCTATGGATTCAAGCTCATCTTTTTCTACTCCTTGTACCTCCTCAATCTCAACTAGAGATAAATATTGAGGTGCTTCAAGTGCAGCTGGGAGTGAAAATTTGGGTGGAGATGGTAGCCTTGTTGCTCTCCTTCTTCTGGTCCTAACCTGAGGACTAGAAACCAATAGTTCCCCTTCTGCTCTCTGCAAATTTAACCTTGTAAGCATCACAAATTTGCAGCCATTAAAACCCTACTTGCACAAAACTTAAGAAAATAACCTTTGCTCTGATACCACCTTGATCTGAATCTAAATGTTAGTTTTGTTGTGTTATTTTCATCTTCAGAATTATAAACAATTGATGATCATTTGATTCATGTGCATAGGTTTCCTTATGGTGTTTGTGAGTGTTAAACAGGTAATTGTGTCAAGTTTTATATTAAATTCATGAGCATTTTAACATTAAAAAAAAGTACTGAACAACAACAATAAAATGTAAAACAAACCATCAAATGATCCATTAACACAATATTTTGATGAAGGAGTTCACCCCTCCTAGGCTACATCTCCTTGGTCCAAATTCCATGGCTTTGGCCTCCATATTAGCTCAAAATGGAAAAATTTTATGTTTACAGTCCTCTAATACTCCTCAAACATGCTCCAACATGCTCATAATATCCAAAAATGCTAGGATAGACTATTCCTGAGCCCAATTTGGTCAAATTTTACAAAATTTATGGCTCAATCAATTTGGCCTAGGAAAAAACCTCTAAAAATAGAGAGAACTCTAGTTAATCCCGCTAATTTTGGAGTTCTGACGCAAATGGAAGACTCCACCAAATCCACTGCTAAGATAAGCCTTGTTTAAATTTCGGTTAAGTGTAGTTAGTTGGTAATTAAGAGTGGGTTTAATGCGCTAAGCGCGTTTAGTCCAGAGCACTGCGCTATGGTCATAGCTGAGAGTCACATAGACCTAGTGCTGGCCCCTGCCACTAAATATAATCAAATTTAAATAAAACTCGTAGCCTTTGATAGTTAATAACTATTGTGCGGATATAACGGTAAGACATGGCGTTTGTGCAGGGGAGGTCACAGGGTCGACCCCAACCTTCGCCCAACCTCCAATAATTTTTTCCACCATATATGTATAACTTCGACCTTGGACTTAGCCACATTTAGACCTTTGGGAGGGGGTATGTGGCGGCCCCCGGATGCACCACGTGTCCTCTTCCCATTTTCTCATTCCACAACCAATGAAAATAAAACAAGTCACCCAACTCAACAACCAACCATGAAGTGACACTTGTCATAGTGTCATTGGGAAAATAGAAGAAATATTCTAGGAATATTATTTTTTTGCTGACAGGTTTCCCAGTCACTATTCTGTCATTTCTGCACAAATTTTAGTTGTTTATGAAAACGAACAACATATTCTAACTTTCACATACAGAGTTGGTTTTCATTGAAATGAAGTGCGCCATATTTCTAGCGATAAGCACTTTGCAGTCATTTAGGTTTCGAATGATTATGAGCACTTACATTTTTAATATTAACACTAAGAACCTGATCATTAGGGGAACACCCTCCTCGGTGTTCAATGACACCTATTAACCAACAACTGCTGAAAATAAAACATACTACATATCGAGTTTTATAACACAATGCGTTGCAATATTTACAATGAAATCCTACTGAAAACATGAAAACATACTGCTTACTAGATCTACATAACACAAATCATTATGGTATTTACAATAAACCCCACATATACACACATACACATTTTCTTCAACCAAAAAATAATCATATTTTCTATGGAACTTTATAAACACAACTTGATACAATATTTACAATAATATACACATATACATATGCACATTTTCTCAACTAGAAAATAAGAGGATACGGTGCTCATATCAGCAACAAGGGAATCTAAAGCCTACACATCCACCCTCAAAAGTAGTAGCAGCATTCACCTCCTTCCCAAGAAGTTCAGAATCCACTGCGAAAGTTAAACCTACATCCAATGCCTAGTGCTACAATCTTGCTCCATTTGTCCTTTGAGTGAACAATTACCGGTTCATTGTTCTAGGGCACACTCCCAATGTGCATCTGATTCCACTTGGTAATGCTAATGACCAAAAAAAATCCATCACCGACCTTACCTTCTCTACTACACAGTCCCTCAGGAAATCTGGCCACCCCCTTTTGTGCAGTCACTCACCTTACAAGTTCCTCGACATCCCCTTTCTGAGACAATCCATCCATTGGCAAGTTTTCCTCACATAGAAAGGTCCAAAAACCAAGGAATATCCTTGCCTTAAATCAATGGATACTATTGGGTACCAGTGTCCCACAATGGCCCTATTCTTGAAGTGCTTTACCAACATATTGTTGCTTGTTCCAATTCCTTTTTTTTGTTGATACTATAATTCTTGCAGCCAGTTTTAACCACCCAACCAGGAATTTTCATGCTCTCATATACCAAGCACATAACTGCCATTAGATTAAAAATAAATTTAAATAAATTCACATCATACCTCATCGGTGGCCGTCAATAATGTGCACTTGAAATTATTTTCACTTCCTATCACAACAAGTCAAAATAGTTCTTTGATCAAATCATGTATAAACATATCACATACGGTTAGCTCAAAACGCAACCATCATAATCAAAATCATAGATTACATGTAACCATCATAAACTGGAATCATGGATTACATATAATCATCATAAACCATAATCATAGATCACATGCATAATTAAAAATAAAATAAAATATTGATACTTATCCTTTAATCTATCCTTAGCATCTACCTTTATCCTTTGTCCTTTCCGTACACACACCGGATCAATTTCCACACCCAAAAAACACCCAGTGTTGTATCTTCAACCACATACACATACACAGTTTACATCATAACACATACACCCGCACACAACATACAAAACCACACAAGACATACACCTACATCCGGTGTGCAACACAACACATACACCTACACCCGATGTACAACACAACTCATACGCCTACACCTTATGTACACCACAACACAATACATACACCTACTCACAGTGTACAACACAACACATCCACCTACACACGGTGTACAACAAAGTACATATACCTACACCCGATGTACAACAAAGTACATACACCTACACCCGGTGTACAAGACAACACATACACCTACACTCGGTGTACAATACAACAAATTTACGTACACAAAATAAAACACAACGAATACACATGTCATGATACACAAAATACACAATACACGTAATGCAGTACAACATGTATGACATGTGCACAATACCACATGTAAAACATGTACATAGTACCACCTATACATCACACCACCTGCACAACAACACATGTGCACAACACCACCTGCACAACATGTAAACAACACCATATGCATATGTACACAACATAGGTGCACACAACACCCCATGTATAACATGTACACGACACCACATGCACACAACATCACAATTACAATCGTACACACAACACCACATGTACATGGCACCATATGTACAATATGCACACCACACCAGATGTACACAACACTGAATATGCAACATGCACACAACACAATATGTACATAGAACCACATAAAAAACATGTACACAACACCATCTATACATAACACTGCATAAACAACATGTACACAACACCATCTGTACATAGCACTGCATAAAAAACATGTACACAAAACCATATATACACAACACCACATTAACACAACATTATAGGTGCAACATGTACAACATATACACAACAGTAGTACTTCAAATACATAAAAGACACACTAACTCTACCAAATAACCTTACTTCTAGTGTCTTTCCAATATTCATGTTTTCTTCAACATGTCGCAAATCACACTTATTTCACTCCACTGATGTATCCCCCAGCATTACCTGTCCATAACATAAACAAGAGATAATGTAATCACATAATATCAATTCACATCCACATGATACTAACCTCATATATTTTTCAGGGATACTTTTCCCACTTGATTCCTTATAAACCAAGAACCTCTTCATGCCATTCACCTGCATAAGCAATCATTCCTCCACAAGAATGATCTTTGATGACCCTTGTTAGTATGAATCTTTCTTCGTAAAAGATCACTTTAGCTACACATAACAAATATCCATAACATCAATTATGGCTGCAAAATATCTTTAAGTCTGCTGCACAAATCCAGATCTAAGCACAAAAGACATTAAGCAGATAAAATATAATATGGCTCCATGCATCCTATAGACAAGACAAGAACAATGTGTTAAAAAGAATTTCTTATATTATATTAAAGAATGGGGCACCTGAGAGGAAAACAAGAAAGGTGTTTTTCGGTTCTCCTCAATGGGATGGGTTCTTGAAAGTCCTCATTGTTTCAGATCTAAAATTCGATCTAAAATTCCTCTCTCTTATTGTGGTAGAAAACCCTGACAAACATAGAACTCAATGGGAGCTCATAAAGCAAAAATGGAAAATGGTGACCAAGAATAGATCTAGTGTGATCTAATGCAATGAAGGTGACGAATGAATGGGAAAAACCCTTCTATTTATAACAAAATATTGGGGTGTTTTAGAATTCGGTGCATGAATAAAATATTATTAATAAAATTCTAGAATCACCCTTTAGGAATATTTTATTATATTTGTTGGAGGGAAAAGGTCTTTTGACTTGGGTCAATTCCTTTATTTATAAACAATAAATAAATAAATGATTTATTTATTATTTTAAGGAGATGGTGGGAATATAATTAAATAAATAATGATTTATTTAATTATTTTCAAATGATTTAGTCAAATTTAACTAGGAATATTATTAAATAATGATTTGAATAACTTATTCCTAGGAAATAATTAAATAAATAATGATTTATTTAATTAATTTCCTTGTTTTGGGTTAAATATGACTAGGAAATATAGACAAATATTATTTTACGTGGTGAAAGAAATTTTACTTAGGGTAAAATTGGTCTTACATGGTGTACATGGGTTCATCTAATGATAATGAGTTAGATGACCAAAAAATTGGTGTAACAGATTGCCCCCCAACGTACGAGTGTTAGGAGCAAATCGTATGACCAAAGTATGTTGTAAGAACTCAATCACTAGGCATCATGAGGGAAATGAGAGAGAGAAATGTAAGGTAGTCTAATGTGCTAAAGGACTAGACCCGGAGGAGACGAGACTTACAGGTGTAACAAGTCTCTAGGTGATGAAGTAGTACCAGTGTTAAAGGCGGCGAGGGAGGCATACCTATGCCCGCCAATACAATAGTACAAAAAATAAGGCAACCGGAAAACCACGGAACGCAAGAATGAAGCATGTGCTGGCCTAAACATGAGCCAGAAAAATAAAATGATGGATCCCGCATACATACGATGCCTAGAATAATCGTCAGAACTTATACAAGAAGATTTTAGTACATGAGATACAAATATACCCAAATGCCCCCTAAACACGGGGAAGGGCTCACAAAATCTGACTGATATATGCGAATCAAAGAGGCGCTACGAGCGGATGAGGTCGATATCATCAAATGAGAGGAGCTACATCAAGGGCGGGAATGAAGAAGTCATTCGGGCATGTGGGGGGCTACCTGCAGGGCCACCCCCTCATGAGGGTTGAGACATCTCACACACGCCCGGGAATCACCAATAGTTGCTATTGCATCACTGGACCATCAAGTGTATAGAGCACGATCATGCTGATAAGAGCTCGAACCAAGGTACACTGCCCCCCAGACCTGGCTTCTAGAGTAAATGAGCTGATGTCGACAGAAGAAGGTCCGCCATAGGTGAGGCAATAAGGGAATCCCAACAAAGGTACGAGGGAAAATAGTAGAGTGACGAACAGATAGACACTAATGATGATGATGGAATGGGGGATATGGAGGAGTGGTTGGATGACTTCCCTTGTTAGAGCATAAAGGGTATGAATGGCTTGGCAGCGACTGACACAATATCAGGAGGGATAGGGAATAAGGGTACTGAAGGCTATAATGTGCAACACGAGAGAGGGACCAAGCAAGAAAGGATGGAGGATGATAGCGTGGTACAAAGGGACTCAGAATGGACTCCATGAATGTGAGGGTGACTCGACTCGGATGATCTAAACAAGGGCGACTCGATGGTGCTGCCTCATATTAAGGGTCCAATCGGGGATCATAAAAGCATGAGTACAATAGGGTAGCTCATGACAAAAATCAACACGAACGAAGATGAGTAAGGAGGTAAAGTGGTGCCCCAAGTACAAGTGTCGTGAGTGAAGAATTTCGATTTTGAGAAGAGGTTAATAGATCCTTCATGGACAAAATGTGTCCTGGTGAAGTATCAAAACATGGAAAACTGATAGATACCCATTTGAGTGCTCGGTGAGAGCTTTCCAACGGTGCAGACGGTGTGTCAAACGGGGCTACGGTTTGGGCGCAGCGGGCGAAAGAAAAAACATGGGTTTTCTTCTAATAAGGCATTTTCCCTCCAAAATCATTCATTTGCTTGTGTAGTTGTGGTGAATGTGGAGAGGAGAGAAGGCCCTAAATCTTGTGGTGATCATAGCAGACAAACCGACCGTTGGAATCGTGATCCGTCAGTGGGAGGTAAGACGCCTAATCATACTCTTTGTTTTTGATGGTTTCAAATTTCAGATTAGGGTTTTAAATCTCAGTGACTGCCCCTACTTCTTCATTACGGTTGGGTTGCACTTTTTGGGGCAAAAGCTGCGACCTAGGACGCAAGATTTGGCCTGAAAAGTGCAACCTGGCCCAGGATTTTCCCAAAAAGTGTGACCTGCTAGATGTGGGAAGTTTCAGTGCTGTTGTGGGCTGAGATTCAGTTTTGATGTAGGTTAATGTAGTTTTGCTGATCTATAGACTGACAAAAATGATGGTTTTGTGCAGATATGGTAGATATAAGAATAAAGTGGAGAGAGAGAGACTTAGGTACATTACAGACGGAAATCTAAGCGGATCACCCATCGTGCACTGGCTAGGTATGGGGTTCTGAAATTTTTGGAAAACCCTTTGATGCGGGCTGGAGAGCCCTTGTTGGCTCGGATTATTAGTTATTGGGATCCAGATCATGAGGCGTTTATAGTGCAGGGGCATAGGATCGAGCTGAAGGTCCAAGATCTATATTTCTTGACTGGTCTCCCACCATTAGGGATGGTGGGAAATACGCAGCCAGTGTTACCATGGGGGCATAACATTATGGAGTTTGTTGAGTGACATTGTTGACCAAGTGTCCAAGTCAAAGGGACTCGGATATCCATTGGGGATCTTGAGAGGTTGGAGACTCGGGTAGTGGCCGCAGCAGTGTTGCGGGTCTTGGGGAGCCAGGCGTTCCATCACATCACTGGAGGGTAGATGATGATTGTAGAGAGTGTGTTGGGGGGGACCTACTATGGGTGGGCCCAGATGATGTTGGTGTCAGTGAAACGACAACTGTCGCTATGCAAGCGGAAAATGAATCATGATTGTGCCTATGGGATGGTTTTGTGCTCTTTCTTCTTTAAGAAGATCCCGACCTTGCGACCTCATATACAGTTACCTGATGGAGGTCCGAGAGAGCCCCGGATGCGTCGGTGGGGACGGTTACTGTGTAGAGGAGGAGGAGGGGCAGTCGGACGGGTGTTCTAACTAAAGTTATTTTCCCATTGGGATCAGATGCCACTATACATAGACGACTATCCCTATAGTGGGATGAGTTATTGGGGAGATCCGGACTTGCCGCTTCTGCCTGGTCGAGTGTGGGGGCCCGATGGTAAGTGAAAAGCTGCTAATCTGTTATGTGCATTTTAGAATTTGTGACTAGTATTCATGGTACTAATCGTTATAATTTTTGGAATGCAGATATAGCGCCAGTAAAACTGGCCAGATATATGGGACGACCGGCAGCAGCAGGAGCTACAGGTGCAAGTGGATCAAGGACAACACAGAACGAGGATATGGCCGCTCTGGTGGAGGACATCCGTCGTAGATGTGAGGGGTTTCTGACCGGTGTGTCAGAGCGTGGGTGGGAAGATTTAGACGACCAGTACATAGAGTTATGTATTGGGCTACCCTCGGAATGGCGAGGTATCATGCAACGCATGGCGATGGCCGATCAGACTGTGCATGATCTACGAGCTACGGGAGTAGAGCCGTTGGCTCGGGACCCTCTAGAGAGTGATTAGATGTGGGGCAAGTGGTGCCCCCTAGCGGTGATGTAGGGGCAAGTGGTGCCCCCCATTTTGTAGTTTTTTTTTTTTGTACCATGCTATGGGCGTGTTGTATGTTTCAGAGCAGATGGACTCTAAAAACACATGTTATGTAATATATATATATATGATTTATGTACAGTTTGTTGATGATGTGAAATGTTATCATATTGTGTGTGATAAATGCCAGTCTAGAACATGATTTGCGATTTGATCTATGTAGTGATTTTGATGTCGAGGGATATGGGTGAAAGTAATGAATCTAAATTCACGTATTAAAGGTTGCACCCATAGATATTGTCTAAACAGGATAGGGTTATGCACACGATAGCCACCATTAAGTTGTAAGACAAGAAGCAGGGAATCTAAATGAACATGTATATGGAGGATGTGATGAGAGAGAGCATCAGCTAAGAGGCCACGTACTGCATCATATTCAGCCTGATTATTGGTGGCATTACCAATGCAGAGCCCATTTGCAAGAACCAGGGTATGCAAGGGGGTAAAGATGGCCCATGTTGTCGAAGCGAGATTCTGGGAAGAGTGACTTGCCCCATCGGCATAGCCAAGATAATGGGTGGAGGAGAGGGCCGCTGTAATAGTGTCGCAGGACAAAAAATGGGAGGGATGAGAAAAAGGATGGCAGCGTGAGTAGAGGATAGACATCCACTGACGGCTATGGGAGGAAGAAATCTGGGTAGAAAGTCTAGGACTCAAAGATCGATGAGAGGGAGATGAATGAGAACTATGGGATGAAGAGTGGGAACTCAGGCTGCGAAGAACATCGAAGATACGGATGGTGTGATCATGATTATGGGAGGGAATGGGAGGGTCAAGGGAACCATACGACGCTGCAAAGTTACCTAAATCAATAGTACGGGAAGAGAGGTGTAGATACCGGTCATCATGGGGAATGACAGAAGAACAGGTAAAAAGATGGTCAAAACATGAAGAGCCAGAGAATGTGTCTGAAGGAGGATCAAGTAGAACAGATGGAGTGGATTCGGAGGGAATGTACTCCGATGGTTGCACGGATGATGATAGGTATAGGAGGGGAGCAGCAGATTCTGACATTTCAACATCAGGGGGAGGGATTTCAATGGTAGTGGGAGGATCCTCGAGTAGACCTGACGCATATTGAGCAAGGATGGGAGAGGCGGATTGATTTTGTTCAAGTTCGTACTCGCGAATGACCTCTAAAGAGGCTCGGTAATGCGTGAGGTGAGGACAATGGTGAGAGTAATGGCCATGGACACCGCACAGAGCACAGGGTTTGTTGGTGCAAAGAGCTTTTGAGGTCTTAGTTGTGAATGAGGAAGAAACAGAGGTTTCAGGGACCGTAGATTTAGGGAACGCGACTTTAACCATGGGTTGGATACGGGGCAACTCAGGACAAGTATGGGTGGGATGACCGATACCATCACACAAAGCACAAGGCTTGGCGGGTGGGGGAGGGCTAGGATCGAGTGTGGTGGCCTTGTCTTTGGATGCCCCCTTCCGAGTTTTTCTTTTCTTGTCTGTAGTGGTCGTAGCATGGGGATGGTCCTGCGGAGGGGCTAGGGGCACTGTAGCGGTGGAAGGAGCGAAGGGAATCAGTTGCATCGGTGTCATAGCTATGTATGGTTTCGGGTGGCCTGGTGGGGTCTTTGCTAGAGGAGTAAGATACCATACTGGAATTCCCAAGGTTAAATTAGGTAGGGAAAGGGTGGCCAGGACGGGGACTGAATAAACGCCCCGGGGGGGGGGGGGGACCAAGGAAAGGTATCTGACCAGTGGGGTAATGACCAGGAGGGATGGCTCCCATATGGTGGGGACTTAAGGGAATCGACTCAGGAGGGAAGGGAGGTTCCTGAGTGGGAGGTGGATGGGAAGGACCAGGCGAAAAAGGTTCAGTCGACTTAAGCGAAGAGCTAGGAGCAGGTTGCGGTGGGCGAGAGAGAGGTTGCTGACTAGCCAAAGCAGGCTGTGGAAGGCCAGCTTGAGATGATTGCATCATGCAAACATTCACTAAATTGGGGTCAGAAACAGGAGGAGGGGGAGGACCAGGAAAAGTTCTAAGAAAAGATGAGTCTTTGTAGACGTCGAGGGAAACACTGGTCAAAGAATCAACAATGGGTTTATTGGTGACGGTAGAGATGGTGGACTCAGGGGAGGTCTAAGATTTTGGTTCATGGTAGGTCAGCTGGTCAATGGTGAAAATCTTGCCATTATGAGGAAAGAACATCTTGCGGTGGACTGCGGATGGGACGACATACATGGCATAGGTGTAACTACGCCCCAAGAGAATGTTGTAGTCAAGAGGGGCATCAATAAATTCAATGTCGACACAAACAATCTTGCCTGCAAGGGTGATAGGACAATTACGGAATAGGCCAATGGGCTGGGAGGCATGGCCATCCCAAGCACGAAGGGTGATTGTGGAAGGGGCCAGCTCAGGGGATATGAGTTGTTTCCAAACCGAAGTGGACATTACGCAGGTAGATGCCCCCTCATCAATAATACACCAAGAAACATTGGCATTGCGGATTTTGATGGGGATTTGGAAAGCAACGGAAGGAGGAAGAGGGGGGAGTTTTGACTGACGAGCGTCGAAAACAATCAATTGGTCATCGACAGGATCTACAGCACCCACGGCAGATAGTAGAGCCTTCTTTTGGGAAGGACACGCCTCGAGGAGTTCCAGTGTTGAAATGGCAGCAGGAGATTGCGCTAGATCATCTACTATGTTGTAGGAGTGGGCAGCCCGACCAAAGGTAGCATTTCGGCGTAATGGTCCCTTAGGAGTCTTGGGATTAACCTCAGCTTTGGGCGGAGGGAGTTTCAAGGGACCATTAGGTGTCGATAGAGGCTCTGTAAGACCTAGAGATGGGGACTCGAAGACAGACAGAACGGGAGGCGTGGAATACTGACGGGACCGAGTTTGAAGGTTAAGGTCGACGGTGAGTGGTTGGTCAGAGGCCATCATGAGAATCTAGTAATCGGAGGAACCAAAAGGGGAAGGTTGAGTGGTTACTGGGGCATGAGGCAGTTGAGTGGCCACGAATCCTTGTTGAGGGAAAGAATCAGTAAACATAGCAGGTTGAGAAGTAGCTGGATTGGGAGAGACAGTTGGGGGAGGAGTGTTGTCCTTGTACGGTGGCCTGGGACTCCCACATCTGCCGCATTTGTGGTAATAAGGGACAATCGTGAGTGTAATGACCATAAACACCGCAACACGAACATGGCTTATTGGTGCGAAGCGGCCTGTCTGGCTTAGGTTGGGAGCCCTGTGGCTGGTTGGCAGTGGTAGGGTCAATACTAGAAGGATTGGATCCACGATTACCAGAAGCAGATTGATTTCCTTTTCTCTTTCTTTGAGAAGGAAGAAAATCAGGTGCCCCCTGTTGTGCAAATACTTGCCCTGGAGGGGGTAGTAGGTGCGGTTGCAGGGGTGGAGAAGGCAAAGGAGTGGGAGGTCCAAATGATGGAGGAGCTAGGACACCAGGTTGTAGGTATGGATATGGGGTAGGGTGGGAAACATTGAGGTAAGCAGGAGGGTGGGCAAAAGGAGGAGGCATGTCATATCCTGGATACATGTTACCTGGAGGGGGGAACGTGCCGGAGGGGCTGGCCCCTCCTGGAGGGAAACCATAGCCCACAAGAGGTTGAGGAGAGGTATGTGACAGGACTCCAACGATACCGTCGACAGAGTGAGATGCCCCCGAGGCATTAGGACCACCGGGCTTGGGAAGGTCAGGAAGGATGGTATAAACATAACCGGATTGGGCGTAGATGAGGTCATATTTCAAGGCGATTTGGAGGTCGGCTTCTTCGGTTTGGGGAAAATGGGATGCAACATCTTTTCCAATGGGAGGTAAGAGAGAGCGAAGGAACCAGTCCATGTAAACCCAATCTTCAAAGGAAAACACGAGGGCTCGGGTCTTCATCCATGTTCTTGGACATGAGCGGAAAGGCGGGTCGAAGAGGATTGATGAAAAGAGGTTAAGAGTTCAGTGCCAGTGTAATATCGGAGAGGAAGCTGGAAATAGAATAAAAAGGCTTGGGCAATGGTTGCAAAGGTGGTATGGGAAGAGGTGGCTTGATCAACATACCATTTAGAAGCTTCATCAGTAAGCGTGCGTTGAAACAAACGAAGATGGATGGAGTCATCGTGATGGAATTGGAGGAACACCACATGTGGAAAGATCGGATATGGTTGGAGGGATCTTCGCTAGCAAAGCCTTCGAACTTGGGAATGTCGGAGGGAAGCTTGGTTGGCATAGTAGGCCAACTAAAATCATGGCGAATAGGGTTATTAATGAGCTGATTGAAGTCGGGGAGACTGAGGCCGACCATATAAGGGAGCAATGGGGAAGTTGAGGTAGGTCCCGTAGTGGTTCCACTGGAAACGGACCCAGCGGTAGAACTGGGGTTAGGGCTAGGTCCTAAACTAGACATGGTGAAGGTAAGAGAGGGAGAACCAGGAGTAGGGGGAGAACCCAAACAATCAGAGGAAGAGTCGGAGTGCAGACTCGGGGGAGGACTTACTCGAGGATGACGAGAAAGAGGAAGTCGACCGACTGGAAACTGAGGGTGAAGGTCAAGAAGTCTCCGGGAGAAGCGCCTTGGGGGCATAATGATGACGAGAAGAAGAAAAACCGACAAGGGCAGGGAGGGACAAAATCAAGTGAGGTCAAGGGCGGAGGGGTGCAGTGACAATTGATTTTAAAGTCTTTGCCAGGCGGTGTTAACCAGGCTCTTCTTCACTTAGGGTCAGTGTGTGGCGTGCGTTAATTTTAATTGTTTAAACCCAGACGTTTTGAGAGTAAAAGAAAAAGTGTGTTGCGTAACTGAAAATAAATCTGCAGTAAATAAGACTAAAAGAATAGAAAATTAACAACTACCAATGCATCAATCTAACCCAAGAAGGCGGGTCTCTCAAAACTAGTCTATAAGAGGGAAAAACGAAGCAAAGCATGCTAAAAAGTGGCCAATAGATCTAAGGTTGGGAGGGACGGGGATCTAAAGGGAAAATCTACTGAAAAGAGGTGCAGAGAACAACAAAGAAGCAGAGGCAAGGCTGCTTCTAAAAAAGAGGAGATTAGCTAAAAAGAGGAGGGACAAGGAGGTGGCCCTAGAAAGGAACCCAAACAAAACTAAATGAGGTGATTTGAAAGGGAGAAGAGCTGATCTAAAGGGATCTGAAACTAAGGTATCAGATCTGAAAGTGATAAGGCGGAAACTCTGGAAATTCAGACTTCTGAAACAGCAAAAACTCTCCCACAAAAAGTGGAGGGTACTAGAGCCCTAAGGGGAAATATTCCCACTTAGTTGAGTGAAACAGATCAGAAACAGGTCTAAACGGGCGGAGACAGAGGCTGGAAAACCCAAACAGAAGCTTCAGACAAACCCAGAAAAAGTACTGGAAAATTTGCAGAAAAAGTGCAGGTCTTAGGTTCTGACCTGTTTTCAGTCTAGGTCACGGGTTTGGGGCATAAAAGTGCGTCCTCGGGCTCAGGTCGCACTTTTTGGGCCGATAAGTGTGACCTACAGATCCGTCTCTCTCGGCGGCAGATTTCAGAAAAATTTGTCGTCTCAGCTGCGGCTAATGTCTATCACCTGCGCAATAAGGCTAGAAACACGCAGAAGTTAAAAATTTGACTGTTTAAGGGTTTTAGAGGTGGAAAGCACCATAAAAATAGGAAAAACAGAAAATGGAAGAGAAACCCTAGGGCTGAAACAGTTGGATATGCAGGAATATATGAAATGACAGTAGTCGCAAAAGAAAACCCGTGTGGAGTCGCCAATTGTTAGTATGAATCTTTCGTCGTAAAAGATCACTTTAGCTACGCATAACAAATAGCCCTAACATCAATTATGGCTGCAAAATATCTTTAAGTCTGCTGCACAAATCTAGATCTAAGCACAAAAGACATTAAGCAGATAAAATATAATATGGCTCCATGCATCCTATAGACAAGACAAGAACAATGTGTTTAAAAGAATGTTTTATATTATATTAAAGAATGGGGCACCTGAGAGGAAAACAAGAAAGGTGTTTTCCGGTTCTCCTCAATGGGATGGGTTCTTGAAAGTCCTGAGTGTTTCAGATCTAAAATTCCTCTCTCTTATTGTGGTAGAAAACCCTGACAAACATAGAACTCAATGGGAGCTCATAAAGCAAAAATGGAAAATGGTGACCAAGAATAGATCTAGTGTGATCTAATGCAATGAAGGTGACTAATGAATGGGAAAAACCCTTCTATTTATAACAAAATATTGGGTGTTCTAGAATTCGGTGCATGAATAAAATATTATTAATCAAATTCTAGAATCACCCTTTAGGAATATTTTATTATATTTGTTGGAGGGAAAAGGTCTTTTGACTTGGGTCAATTCCTTTATTTATAAACAATAAATAAATAATGATTTATTTATTATTTTAGGGAGATGGTGGGAATATAATTAAATAAATAATGATTTATTTAATTATTTAAAAATGATTTAGTCAAATTTAACTAGGAATATTATTTAAATAATGATTTGAATAACTTATTCCTAAGAAATAATTAAATAAATAATGATTTATTTAATTAATTTCCTTGTTTTGGGTTAAATATGACCAAGAAATATAGACAAATATTATTTTACATGGTGAAAGCAATTTTACTTAGGGTAAAATTGGTCTTACATGGTGTACTTGGGTTCATCTAATGATAATGAGTTAGATGACCAAAAAATTGGTGTAACAACCGTGTCAGACAACGTCATATATACATACTTATACACATATGAACATATAAACATTAGCACAAATAAATCATGATCCCTGACAACCCTGTGAGACAACGACATACATACATACATATATACATATGAATATATAAATATTAGAAAAAATAAATAATGATCTCTGACAACCCTATCAGCCAATGAAACACCCTCACACACACACACAAACACGGATATATATATATATATATATATATATATATATATATATATATAGTCGTGATCACAACATAATTACCAAATATTGTAAGGTCAAGGTTAAGAAAACTCCCTTTATTCATGCACAACATGAGCAACATTAAGAACAATAATCCCCAACATAGGCAAGGCATCTGATGCCTCAAATCCATTTAATTTACCTTTGTTTTTACCTTTCTCACGATTTTCCTTCCACTGTCCATTTATCCCAATGGACCCAACCAACTCAACTGGTTTTCATATTCTTACCTTTAACTATTCTTTACCCATGAATCAGGCAGCAGGCTTCATCCAAGTCTCACATTACCTGTTGGGGTACCACACAGCTCTCCCTAAGTTCCATTAACTCCTCTTTCCCAAACCAATTAGAAATACCCTTAAAACATAAAAGGAACGAATAAGAAACAACTAGAATAAAACTATGAAAACCAATAAAAATACGACACCAAAAACAAAATGGCATGATCATGAACTAGGTGCAATCAAGACCACAAATCAAGTGCAAACAAATCACAAAAGATCCAAAAGCACAAGACTATCAACAAACACCATGACTCAATCCCCATGGTTCCCAAGGAAAGCTAAACCCAAGCCTTCTTCAAGATTTTATGGAAATATATTTTTCCATGAAATACCTTACATCACACCACTATAAACACATAATTGTCAATGCATAAATAAACATAATATATCGTTTACATTGTTGTATCGGTCGCATTGCCCTGTAACTAAACACACACACACACACACACACACACACACACACACACACATATATATATCTCATCTCTCAAGAGATTCCAATTCCTTGAAGAATCAACCTAAAATTGAAAACCAATTGTTATAACTGTCAAATACATGTTCATGAATATAACACATATCCACATAATGTCAGACAAAATCAAGGTTAAGAAGAATTCATGTATTCATGCAAAGCACTCATTCATTTGGAAATGCAGTTTCCAAAAATAGTCAAAGGAATTCTCGTCCAATTTCTTTCTTTTACCTTTTACCTTGCTGCAATTGAGTCTTATTATATACTATACAAATAAATTATTACCTTGTCATGCTAATACCAAACATGTTTCCCTGCATCTGTTCACACATGTAAGTCACACGTTCCAAAGATCAAGGCATTATCTTTCTTAATTTGAATTTAACTTTTACCAAGTCTAACAACCATGTCATAATCAAATAACATACATAAGACATAACTCTACAACTATCACCTACTTACAGTCAAGTAGATATCATCTATCTCAACATATATTTTGTTAGCACGATCATCTTAAAACAAGATCATTTCTTCATGAAATATTATAGACATACTCCTATCATGAAATTATTCAAACATTCCAACAAACTATAAGCATACCATGTTGATAAACCAAATATACAACATAATAAAACTCATACCTCAATGTATCTCAGAGGAGGTTATCACATATACACAAGTCAGTCTAGATTAGCATGATAGATATAACATCAATATCTTAAATGAAATGACCATAATCATCATGTGTATGACTGCATTGCATATAACAACAAGTTACTATCATCCATGACTCTCTGATGCATGTGCATATGACCACACTGATCAACTAGCATCTATCATGCATATAACCACAACAAAAATAGAATGAAAAGCATATACATAACCATAATGCATATAACAACCAATAACCAACATACCTACATTTCCAACGTACAAACGTGTATGACGATCTAATCTTTCCCCTTAGGTCCAGTTCTGCTTCTTCTCCTACTCTACCTTATCCAACATATCAGCATCATAACATACCAACAAAATCACGATGACACAAACTACATAATGAACACCACAATGTAATCCTTACCTACCATGCATGCATAACCATAACCATGAAAATGCATGCATAAAAACATATAGACACTAACATGAATAACAAATGCATATACATCTAACATGCATTCAAGACAAGCACATCCCAACAACAAAATCATCAAATTCTTCATGCCAACAAAACTGTAACAGTGACCATTGCCATACATACATAACAAGATATATACAACCTTCATGCATGCAAGACAAACACATTCCACCCATCTAGTCCAAGATTTTAACCATGCTCTCATACCACCCTGTCACACCCTCCTCTCACACTTAGTCAAGTTTACTAGTCCACGAGGTTAAATATGTGATGAAGAGTTACTATGATATGATTCAACCTCCTATATCACCTTAAGGAAGTGGAATTGAAAAGACAAAACCCTTAATGACTTACCTCAAGTGCTATAGGACCCCCAAGGGCTAAACCACCCTTCTAGGTTCCCAAGCCCTGAGATAAAACTCTGTTTTAGTGCTCTAATCTTTCAGACGCTGGCACAACACTATCGGAATTCCACTAAAACCCTCCAGTTGCATGCATGATGCCTATAAGGGAGCGATTGCAGTATTTTTCACCGAGATTTGTGCCTGCGACCATGGGATTTAAGCCACTTTTTAGGCTAGGATCCATGCCACTACCCAGAACTTAATGAAACTTTCTAGAACCGTGAATTACACAAGGAAAAATTCTTCCATACAAATATTACACAAGAACTTGAACTAACTAGGCCTAACCATGAAAGAAATTTCGTCAAACATATCATGAACAAGTAATGTACAGGTCATAAATACACATATGGGATCTCATACTTATATGAGAATCATCAAGAAGGTATGATGCCCTCACATAATAGTTGCAATATGATCTATTAGGTCATGCATTCATTAACCATTCATTTAATAATCAATACATGATGGGAGCCATAACTAAAGTATGTCATATAACCATTATTATAACCAACATATAACCAGAAGAATAGCAATGATATAACAACCATTAAAATCAAATAATAACAAGCACATTTACTCATAAAATACAAGAGGAAAACAACTCTTATTAACATATGAAAAATCTATCCAAGTCAGAGACCACCACGTACCACCCGAACACAGATTGGGTTGAACCAAAAATTTCTTTTAGCCAATCATCCCCGTGCCATATTCCAAGCATGAATGTGGGACTCACAAAAAAACCAACCATGCTTCTCAGGCTTTACAACATATCCTGCCAAAACTAGTTAATGATTTCTAGGCATGAAGCAAGCACCTATACAACCAGGTTGTACCGTATATCCCACCAAGGTATTCCTAGGCCCAAACAAGAAACATATGCTACCAATATTTACTGCAATCCCGCCATCATTGATCCAGGAATCACTATGCCTATACAAGCATGGATACCTTCGTATTTCTCCACCTAAACCATGAGGAATTCGTATGTCTCCACCCTTTAGGATTTACCGTATATCTCTCCATTTATCGATCGAGGATTCTTAGGCCCAACAAGGGTATACACAACTAGGATTTACCGTAATGCCACCTTTACCTGTCCACGGACTACTAGGTCTTGTGATTTTTCCTGAGACCGCCCCACTCAGTTTCGAAACCATCTAGAAATCCAGCTCAACTAAGTAAGAGAAACCCCATCACACCATGGCTATTAGGAAATGGAAAGGCAAGGATGAAAACCACTATCACTCCTAGAAAAACCCATGCCATTGACAACAAGTGAACCAAATACACACATGCATATACCATGCATGCAAAAAATAGCAAGGAAACAATACATGCAACTCGATATTTGCAAGTAATCTCGTTGTAGCCACTTGATCCAACTCTTCCTTCCTTGGTCTTTGCTTCCCTTTGCTTTCTTGCCTTTCCTTTCTCCAATGCTAAAGTGATCCAAGAATGCTCTAAGTGTGCAAGAGTATGTCAGAGAGAGAGAATAGAGAGAGCTCCAAGTTAAAATTGACAAAAGATTGTGAACTAATTCTCAGAAGCCTTTTTATCAATGAGGCCTCTAATTTCTTCATTTTCCATTATTTTCCCTTCAATTTCACTCTCATGCAAATCTGTGACTTTTCACTTTCCTTTTCTCTTAATTTCCATTATTTTCATAAGTAAATGCCAAATAATGCTTCTTTCCTTTTTAATGTCTTTTTCATTGCCTTTTCCAATTTCCCTTACCCATAATAGACCAAATAAACACACGTTAGGATGTTTTTCCCAAAATTCATCTGGAATACGTGTCCCATGACCTTGGTCTTATTTTTCCTTTATTAACTTTATTACATGGATTTTTAACCCTGGTTTGTTACAAGTTCATTTACTTGTTGCATTAACATAGATTATGATATTTTTATGGCTCCATTGGTAATTAGTTATTTAAATAGCTTAAAGTCTTCTCTCTACACTTGGGCATTTCTGCACCATAAAATGCTTATGATTTTGAAAGAGTTTGGGTCTCAAGGAATATGAGGGTGTAATCTAAGTTATTCCTAGTCAACAAGATTGTGGTGACATTGTTGGTGGTATGTTAGTTAGTTTTTCTTGCATATACATGATAACTATGGAGATACATCACCCATGAGGTGTAGACCAGTTGGTTTGCATTGGGTTTAGTCCCTGCTAAGTCATAGGTTTCAAACCTCATAGGGAAGGTTTAAGAATGTAAGTCACCTTGGGGAATTAAACTTCCCAAAGGGCATATTGGCTTGGCTAAGCCTTGCACAATCCTAGTAATAAGCATCCCATTGTGGGTGGATTAGTCTTCTTCCATCCAATATAAGGGCTAACCTTGGGCTAACCCATTATGGGTGGTTTTTCATCTTCTTCCATCCAACATAAGGGTTAACCTTGGGCTAACCTCATCCTAGACTTAGCCTAGTAACAAAAAACTATTCCCCACATATTTGTTTTGTTTGTACATTCAAGACAAGTTATACCTGTATGAAATTTTTTGTCCAAACAAAATAAAAATACAATCTAAATTATACCTATCATTGTTAACTAAACCTAATTAACATGGTTTCATTGATATTATATTAAATTTTTGTTTTTTAAAAATAACAATCATTTATTTTTTGTTTTGAGTCCCCAAATTATTTCTAGGTGTGAACCCCCATAACCTACTAAATTCATTCTTATTTGTTGGGATTCAGGATTCATTTGAATCGATGTCCAAATGAAAGCTAAAATTAACATAGCTACACTATAAGGATGTGTTTTGTTGTGTTAATCTCCCAGGTTAGATGTGATTGATTACTTGTTTCCTATTGGACCATAACACATGTAAGAACAAACTAATACACAGTAAACCAATAAAATAAATAAATATCTTACAAACCATTCTTCTTAACATAATTAAGAAGATACAATATCTTCATATAGCCAATCTAATTTTAAAGTCACAGCCAAGCCAAACACCAAATTGGTGTATGAGACCCCTTGCTTGTGGGACAAGGGACCCACTTAAGCACATCGATTTTACTCCTAAGTCTACGAAGCCATACATACTCTACCCCCTCTCGTTTTGAACCCACTTATAATATATTTTCCTATTATAAATTAATTATCATTCAAATAGTGAAAAGAAAAATAAAATATTTCCAAACCTATAAATCCAAAAAGTTGACCCAACTTATTACCATCCATATCCATTATAAATTAATTGTCATTCAAATAGTGAAAAGAAAAATAAAATATTTCCAAACCTATAAATCCAAAAAGTTAACCCAACTTATTACCGTCCATATCCATTATCGCATACATAAAATTATATTCATGGTGAGGGACTTAGTTTACATAAATTTATTTATTTATAAATTTTTATAATTATTACTGGTTTTTTACCATCCATATCCATTATCACATCCATAAAATTATATTCATTGTGAGGGACTAGGTTTACATAAATTTATTTATTTATAACTTTTTATAATTATCAATAGTTTTTAAATTATTTTATCATCATAATCTTAATTTTAAATAAATAAATAAATTATTCATCATTATGATATTAATTAAAAAGATACATTATACTCATATTCAAACCCACTTATAATATATTTTCATATTATAAATTAATTGTCATTAAAATAGTGAAAAGTAAAATAAAATATTTCCAAACCTTTAAATCCAAAAAGTTAACCAAACTTATTATCATCCATATCCATTATCCCATACATAAAATTATATTCATTGTGAGGGCTTAGTTTGCATAAATTTATTTATTTATAAATTTGTATAATTATCACTAGTTTTTTTACCATCCATATCCATTATTGCATATATAAAATTATACTAATGGTGAGAAACTCGGTTTATATAAATTTATAAATATATAAGTTTTTATAATTACTAATAATTTTTAAATTGGATATTATTTTTAGGATTAATTGTATTAAATAAGTCAATTATTTATTTATGATTATTTTCATGAGAGATAGTTGTAAGTGACTAATTTCTCCTAATTTTTGAATAATTTACTTGGGATTCATCACTTAGGACTTGCACCATATAACGAAGATTTCTTCACCCATCCCGAATTATCTTTAACTCAAACACACTTAAACGTGAAATTTTCCCACAACGTACTTAACCTACTACCAGATTTTTATCATCTTAATCTTAATTTTAAAATTTTATTAATTTTATTTTTCCTTCCAATCCTATAATTGCGGCACATATAGCTCGGCACACCCACAACGGTCATCTATATGGGTGCATTTAAATTCATCAATTCTAAATACTTAGTTGAGGCTAAGGGAAGGCAGCCCAGGAAAGGGGATTTGCAGGCTTCGGATTGAATTCTACTGGAATCCCTAGGCCGGTTGCGATTCCGTGTATTACAACTGAAAACACACCATGGACAGCGGTTCCAGCATCGATTCCCAGGAGTGGAGTTCAGTGGAGTCTGTTACGGACACATTATTAGCTCATGTCAGGGAAGAATTTCTTCTACAGTCCGAGGACGTTGCTGTACAAGTTCATGACGTTACTTTGGTGAACACCCATGTTCAGGGAACGTTGCTGGTAACGAACTTCCGCATGCTTTTCGTGAACGAAGAACCGAGGCAGTTGATTCCTCTGGGCACAATTCCCCTCGCTACCATCGAAAAGTTCAACAAACAAGAGAAGAGGGCAGCCCCTGCACCCCGTCTCCTGCAAGTTGTAGGCAAGGACACGCGGATTCTTGTTTATGCCTTTCCTCCACAAACTAGAAGAAGGAAACTCGTTTTCGATGAACTGACGAAGCGTTTGAGGGCAAACCTGTGGGATCTCTATGCCTTCTTCTGCGGGACATTAATGAAGAGAAGTTCAAATCCAAATATGCGATTGCTTCAAGAGTATCTCAGGCTTTTCGGGGAGGAGAATCTGAAGGGCTCGGGGAAATCAAATAATTGGTGGAGAATTAGTGATGTGAATTCGAATTATACGGTATGCTCAACATACCCAACTCGTTTTATAGTGCCTTCAGGTATCAGCGACGAGGAGGTTTTGCAGGCTGCAAATTTTCGCGCGCGAGGAAGATTGCCTGTTATCACATGGTGTCACCCTGAAAACGGAGCTGTTCTGGCGCGGTCCTCGCAGCCTTTGCTTGGAATGATGAATACCAAGAGAAGCATCTCTGATGAAAAGCTCGTTGCAGCACTGAGCGCTTCTCGAAAGGCTTCAGGCACGAACACAAAGTTCATATATATTGTCGATGCGAGGCCCAGAAAAAATGCCATAGCCAATGGTGCCATGGGATTGGGAGGAACTGAATCTTCTTCACACTATTCACAGGCCGAGATTGTGTTTTTAGGGATTGAAAATGTCCACGCCATTAGAGAGAGCTTTTCTCGGCTCAGAGACTACTTGGACACCCACGGCTCTGCTTCTTCAGATGGCCTATCATCGTATCACAGAAATGGCGGATGGAATTGGGGAGGAGGCAATGTTTCTGTTTCAGCACTTGGAGAAACCGGTTGGGTAATGCATATTCACAATCTCTTGGCTGGTTCTGCTTGGATTGCTGCACGAATTGCTCTGCAAGGTGCATCTGTGCTCGTTCATTGCAGTGATGGGTGGGATAGAACTACGCAATTGGTTTCATTGGCAGGGCTTTTGCTTGATCCTTATTATCGGACCTTTGAGGGTTTCCAGGTACTTATTGAAAAGGACTGGCTTGCATTTGGGCATCCATTTGCAGATCGTCTAGGGATGCCAACATTGAATATGAATCCGTTTAGTCCAGAGTCATCTGCTGCCAATAATGTTGCAATTTCCAGCCCCATTTTTCTTCAATGGGTAGATTGTGTAGCACAAATACTGGGAATGTACCCTCGTGCTTTTGAATTCTCTTCGGCTTATTTAGTTGAAATTGTGGACTGCATCTTTTCTGGGCAATTCGGGAACTTCTTGTGCAACACTGAAAATGAGAGACAGCAAGCTGGGGTTGCAGATTCTTGTGGATGTATGTGGGTTTATCTGACAGACCTTCGGAAGTCTGGGAAAAACAATATTCACGAGCATTGCAACATTTTCTATAGTCCTGATGAGTATCCTGGACCTATCTTGCCTCCACCAGCAGCCATAGCACCGACTCTCTGGTCTCGCTTCCATTTACGGTGGACCTCTCCGCTAGAGGCGCGCGCTAGGTCAGAAATTGAAGCACAATGTTTCAAGGACTCTAGGGCAAAAGAGATTGCAGAAGAGAAAATGAAGGATATGGAAACAGACTTGGAATCTCTGAATGGGCAGCTAGAAACACTGAATGAGCAGTTGGTATCTGAGAAGAGTGCCCATCGTTCGGCGGTCGCTGTGGCTAAACGGGCTTGGCGGGAAATGATGTGTCTTAAGCGAGCAATGGAATCAGTGGGGTGCAATTTTAAAATTTCTGGATCCCCTGACAGTGCTTTTACAGATATTGCAAGATCAGAAGATATAGAAGAGAAAATAATGAGCATGTCGCAATATGAACTATCAGGAATTGAAGATATAAATGAAGTTAAAGAGCAGAAAAATCAAGAAGATGATATGTCTATATCGCTTTCAATTTCTATGGACAGTGATTTTCATGAAAGTTTACTCCGAAAGGGCAGTAACAGCAAAAGACGTAAGGCGACAGATGTAGTCGATGCCCAGATAGGTAGTGAATTCAGTGGAGTGAGAGCAAACTATGATGAACTTGAGAATCTTTCTATATACGATTCATACTTCAAATCAAAGATGCAGGAGCAATGAAAACCGATTTATTGCTCTTTTTGCAGAAAGCCTCTGTATAGTCTGCTCGGAAACTTAGGGGCTGCTTCTCAATGTTTTCGGTAACACAATCGTCCTAATCGTATTTTAGGATCTAGGCATAGTGTAAAGAGTCTCCAGGTATGGTCTTCGCTGTTTGATTTCTACGTTGTATTTATTAATGTTTATGAGATTAAAAATAGTTTATGGAAATAGAATATTTTTGTTTTTTATTTTTTATAATTCAATTTTTTTTACTCAAATTGAAGATGAGCTGATCTAACCTTCTAATCATTATCTCAATGTCATTGAATTAATGTTAATATAATCAGATAATTATACTAATGTCTTTGAAAGTATCACATTCCAAAATGAAATGCTTTTATGATTCCACTACCCCAAAAATACAAAAAAGAGAAATGTCTTCTACCCTTGCCTTTTTTTTTAATTATTAAAATCTTTATTTTCATTTCCAATTTCTCTGAGTATTTTTAAAAGAGTGCATGGCTTAGTTTTTCTAAGTACAAAAATCACCAATTTATATTAAGTTAATATAATTTATCTCAATTTTAATTAGATGAAATATTAGTTTTTTAATTGTAAAAATTATTATAATTTAATTGATAATTGATAATGGAAATAAGGATTATTGGTTATATAAATATTTGTGAATGTTTCTTGTCTTATCATTATTATTTAAGAAAAATTATGTTAGTTGAAATGATTGGTTTATGATTTGCAAGAGGTTAAAGTTTTATGCAACCATATGTCTTTGAATTTTAGACCATTCACATTGAGGTCAAACTTTTGTTTTTAGATGCATTTTGGTTTTGTGTTGTTAAATTTTTTTCTTTTTCTTGCTAGATGTTTTTGAGGTTAAAATTGTCTTTATTAGATGCATATTGTTTTTCCTTGTTAGATGTTTTTCGGTCTTTGACTATTAAATATTTCCTTCCATAGAGAGACTAGATCTTGACTAATTAAAAGTTGATTTAGGTCTTACATATGAGAAAACATTGTAAATTGCCTTGAATTGGGTATGAAAATGAATATTAGGGGGATCACATTAGAATGGTAGGCTACAACACAACTTGACTGATTTGACTTATGAAAGAATTGAACTCTTTCATATTTAAGAAAAAATAAATTGCACTAAATAGGTGAAGAACATTGGTTTGCAAACTTTTTTGTAGAGACACCATGCCATATTAACTTTTTTGTAATAACTTTTTATACCATGCTCAAAATGAATTTTTTTGTAATAAATTTTTATACCATGCTATATTAACTTTTTTATAATAACTTTTTATACCATATGAGTTTTTTGTTTGCTTCAATTATTTGTTACGCTAGCAAACTTCATGATGCTTTTTGCAGGTTAGCCTTGTAAATTTGATTGGGATATTAATCTAGGCAATGATATATGCATCCTAGTAAAATTATTTGAATAGCAGTGATTAAGTAAGAAGTCTATTTGAGAAATAGTTTTATCAAGTAAAACAAGGAAACGTGTTTTCTTAGTATTGATGTTAAATGTTCAATGTTCTAATTATCACTATGACATAACTAGAAATAATATCTTTGATTGATATTATGTAGTATGCTTTGCTTCCAACAATACTCATGATGCTAAAGGGACTCTTTTATGGATCCTTTAATTAAATAGACCGAAATTAAAGTTATTTTAGAATAGGCACATTCAAGTTTAGCTTATTGTTATTTCTTTTGAACATCCTTAGAATGGAATTGATCTATTTACTATGTTAAAGAAAAAGCTAATGGTTATGTATGATATCAACATAAATCCAAAGAATCTAGGGAATGCATAATCCTTGCATCTATTGCAATATTTCAAGTAATCTACAGGTATTTCAACTGCGAAAATCAATGCTCTCTCCATATTACCTTTTACTGTTCAAACTAGCAAGGGTCCCAAAAGGGGGTCCTTGAAGGGCTACCACTAGGTCAAGGGAAACAATGGAGGAATAGCCCTCTGTCACCTCGGTTAAGGATCCCTACTCTTTACGTACTTTCACTGATGGGAGGATACTCGTTATAATAAGGATCACAAAATTGAATGGATCAATGATAGAATGAGAGGTCATCCTAAAAGCCTCTTCACAAGAGAGGCTCAGATATGTGGCTTTCTTGCTTTGAAAGCAAGGCGAGAGGCTCTCTAGGAAGGGCTTAGAGGAATTATAGGAACTACGGTTTGAGTATGTGACTTGTAAAGAAGATTCTTAGCTCCTAAAATCCTTGTGGAAATTTGGCTTCCAAGTGGTCTTTGTGAAAGTGGTTTCAATAAGTTGCAAGACCACAGAGGACCAAGTGGACTCAAGGTTAGGTCAAGGGAATGGGGTTGAGTAGCCAATGATGTGCTTGACCTAATCAGGGAGGAGAAGGGGATCAAACAAGGAATTTTAAATGAAATGTAATGAAATGATCCCAATGAGGTTTCTAGCCAAGGGAAAACCTAGGGCAAGAAACGGTCCCCGAAATAAGGCTTGCAATATCTAGATATCCCACTATCATATTTTCTTGAAATTTGGAGGGCTTCAAGAGAAAAATCTAACACGGTTTTGGATAAAAAATATAAGTATTTTTATGGATAGATTGTGAGATAAGTGATGCCCTCGGTGACCTATCCAGGCTAGGCCTAGAAAGAAAGAGAGAAGGTGAGAAAAATATGCTTTAAAGTGATCACCTATGGAGGACCAGTGCCTAATCCTTTGGGGATATTGGAGTCAAGAGTATTTATAACTATGGATATTGAATTTTCTATGTCAAGGAGGCAATAGCCCACTGTCACCTCGGTTAAGGATCCCTACTCTTTATGGACATTCATCGATGGGAGGAGATCTGTTATAATAAGGATCATGAAATTGACTGGATCAATGATAGGCTGCAAGGTGATCCTAAAATCCTATTCACAAGAGAGGCTTAGATATATGGCTTTCTTTTTTTGAAAGAAATATGAGAGGCTCTCTAGGAAGGGCTTAAAGGAATTCTAGGAACCAGGGTTTGAGTATGTGACTTGCCAAGAAGATTATTAGCTCCTAAAATCCTTGTGGAAACTTGACTTCCCGAGGTTAGGTCAAGGGAATGGGGTTGAGTAGCCAATGATGTGCTTGACCTAATTAGGGAGGAGAAGGGGATCAAACAAGTAATTTTCAATGAAAGGTAATGAAATGATCCTAGCAAGGTTTCTGGCCAAGGGAAACCTAGGGCAAGAAATGATCCCCGAAATAGGGCTTATAATATCTAGATATCCCACTATCGTATTTTCTTGAAATTTGGAGGGCTTAGAGAGAAAATTATTTCACATTTGTGGACGAAAATAGAAGTATTTCAATGGCTACATTATGAGATAAGTGATGCCCTAGGTGACCTATGCAGGCTAGGCCTAGAAATAAAGAGAGAAGGTGAGAAAAATATGCTTTAAGGTGATCACCTATGGAGGACCGGTGCCTAATCCTTTGGGTAGATTCGAGTCAAGAGTAATTATGACTATGGATATTTAATTTTCAAGGTCAAGGAGGCCTCAAAGACAGCTTCGCATAGCATTAGGGAAACAACACAAGAAAATTCAAGAGCTTTATACTTCGTTTAAAAAAATAGATGGAGTATCAAGATGAATTTCAATGAAAAAGAATCTCTAGGAGCATTCATTCATAATACATGTCCCATACATGAAGCATCACTATCTAGAAACCAAATTTCCACAACTTAGCATAAATGGATGTAGTAAATTAGCCCCAGTATATTGAAATCCCAGCAACAATGTATGTCACAAAAATAGAAAGAAAGAATAACATCAAATTGAACTTACATGCATTAAGAGTATATCCAACCATCAAAACTTTCCCAATCAAGAATCTCCAAGACAAGATAAAATAATCCAAACATCAAAATCCATTCCATGCTCCAAAACTTCATCCTCCAAGAAGGATAGTGAAGTTCTCAAAAGAGACACATGCCCAATCCAAGTGATGATGCTAAAATGAAATTACATCACTTGTCTTTATACACTTCTAATGAGTTTGATTTGTCTAATTAGGCCTAATTTAGGGCCTAGAATAAAATAATGTACAATATAACTATATTTTTGCGACAAGCCGACCAAACTAGCTCATAAACAAAAGAATAAGCCTCTCAAGAGGTCGAATGATCAGTAATACATATTGTTGGGCCCTAGAGGAGGCTTGTTGAATTCCATGGGTGTTGTAATGTGAAATAAGACTCCCAAAAGAAACAGAAAAGGGGTTGGCCCCCTTTTCTCCAAATAATAAACCTGTGGTGCTCCTAATGGGTGTGGGGGCACACAAGTGTCCTCATAGGTCTAAAAATATATTGAAGATGCTTATAGACCATTTGGCAGGGCTCGAATGATGGTATAGGTGATGTTACATCATCATACAAGTCTTGATTCATCTCCAAAGTGCATGATACAACTGTGGGGATGGTTGGACATGGTAAACTAGGTACATCTTCCTCGTCCAATGGGTGAATAGTGAGAAATATCTAAACGTATATGGGGATCAATGGAATGTTTTCTATTGATGTGGAGGTCCATGGCTTTGTACACACAGACTATATGTGTCATTGTAGTCCTCTAGAGGTCAAGAACTCGTATAGGGAGACCAAACCCAAAGGGCAGTGACATTTCGATGAGCGAGCAGGACCACGTAACCAAAATTAGGGTTTCCCATGTAGTACCATCCATAACACCCAAAGGTCAATAAAAGATATCCCGTGGGACTAGGGCCCAAGGGTAACATCCAAAAGAGGTCAAGGGGACAAGATCACAAACCTATCCCACTCTTTCCACCAAGTCCCCCCATTAATCCATGCCCAAAATTTTCCATGATAAGTAAAATAAAATACTTAATTACCAAATAAAAAGGCATACCTTTAGGTTCAAGAGGCCCACCTTCAAACATACGATATGGCAGAGAAATGGAACAACATGCTATTTGGTGGTTGCAAGGGGTTGTTGGCTGCAAAGACAAGGACAATCTTGGGGAAAATTTTCTCCTAAGGATATTACCCACAAAATGGTGGGTAACATCCGGCTCCAATTGGGACGTGATCTCTCGAAAATGGGTGAAGCTACTCGAACGGGAGGTCACAAAAACACTAGCAATCTCTTGGTTATTGTGGACTTGCTACCTGCACATATCAAAGACTACACCTATGGGGCAACATGTTTGTACAGTGTCTTATGATCACCCATGCTTAATGTTAGGTCGTAAAATTAACAAATAATAAAATATGTAAATTTTAATCTAAATGCAATTACTCTACCTTGAGAATTATCATATGAAATTAGTTCTAATGCGAAAATCAACATGCAATGCATCCTACTCTAACATGCATATGGTACAAAACTAATACTAAGTGTAATCATAAAGCCAATGCAACCAACATATCATCAAATTAATATGAATATGTCAGCCTATATGATTACTCATGTAGTAAATGTCAAAGTGAATGTGGACAAAATCACATGAATGATATGGTTGGTGGGAGGTAGGAAAATAAAATTCCCACACATGGATGATTACATGAGAAGAGGTAAGAAAAGGATGTAATCTAGTCCATGATATCCTCTCTTCTAACTAAACTATAGAGATGTCAATGATTGGGCTCATAAATTTTTGATGGATGGAAACCTGAGGCATATTATTTCCATTATGGCCCTTATCATTTATGTCATATTTTATGGCCTCTACAGGGTTATGATTAGTAGGAAGGGGAGACTAATGAAATAGATAAACACAACTAGGTTTACCATGATGGTCATATTGGAAAGGGGATATTATAGATTGATCATGATCCTGAGGGGGTGCCCAAGGAGACAAAGAATACTCAATGAGGGGTTCTTCCTCGACACTATACTCATAAAGGGGAAAGGGATCAAGGTCACTTGAGATCATATGAGAACAAGTGTGGGAATCTCTCTCAAAATGATGGACAAGAGAAGAAGGAAAATGGGAGGGCAACGTGTTATATCCAATAGGTTTCTCTTCCCAAAAATTATAATATAAAGGCTCAAGTGATTTGAATGTAGAATCATAAGGAAGATAGGTAGAAGCATTATCGATTTCCTTACAATTGGCATCAAAAATTTGGTTTTCCCTAAAAGGAAAATCAATTACTTCCAACTACCCCTTTTCATGCCAGGGAAAATAACAATTCTCCTTCCTGAGGGTATTAATGGATATGTCATCATAAGTAAAGCATATCACTCCTAGAAAACCCATGCCAATGACAACAAGAGAACCACATACACACATGCATATACCATGCATGCAAAAACTAGCAAGGAAACAATACATGAAACTCGATTCCTGCAAGTAGTCTCGTTGTAGACACTTGATCCAGCTCTTCCTTGCTTGATCTTTGCTTTCTTTCCTTTCCTTTCTCCAATGCTAGAGTGGTCCAAGAATTCTCAAACCATGCAAGAGTATGTGAGAGAGAGAGAATAGAGAGAGCTCCAAGTTAAAATTGACAAAATGTTGTGAACTAATTCTCAGAATCCTTTTTATCAATGAGGCCTCTAATTTCTTCATTTTCCATTATTTTCCTTCAATTTCACTCTCATGCAAATATGTGACTTTTCACTTTCCTTTTCTCTTAATTTCCATTATTTTCATAAGTAAATGCCAAATAATGGCTCTTTCCTTTTTAGTGTCTTTGTCATTGCCTTTTCCAATTTCGCTTAGCCATAATAAACCAAATAAACACCCATTAGGATGTTTTTCCCAACATTGATCATGGAATATGTGTCCCATGGCCTTGGTCTTATTTTTCCTCTATTAACTCCATTACATGGATTTTTAACCCAGGGTTGTTACAAGTTCATTTACTTGTTGCACTAACATATATTATGAGTTTTTTATGGTTCCATTGGTAATTAGTTATTTAAATATCTTAGGGTCTTCTCTCCATACTTGGGCATTTCTGCACCATAAAATGTTTATGATTTTGAAAGAGTTTAGGTCTCAAGGAATACGAGGGTGTAATCTAAGTTATGCCTAGTCAGCAAGATTGTGCTGACATTATTGGTAGCAAGTTAGTTGGTTGTTCTTGCATACACATGATATCTATGGTGATACATCACCCATGAGGTGTAGACCAGTTAGTTTGCATTGGGTTTAGTCCCTACCAAGTCATAGGTTCAAACCTCACGGGGAAGGTTTAAGGATGGAATTCACCTTGGGGAATTAAACTTCCCAAAGGGTATCTTAGCTCGAGTAAGCCTTGCAAAATCCTAATAATAAGCATCCCATTGTGGGTGGTTGTTGGAGATAACCCCAACTGCAATCTGAGCAGGAGGACAACGAAATTCAATTTTTTATGTGAGTTTTTTGAAGGACAACAACAACAAAGTCTTGATATATTTTTGCACTCCATCATGCATTCATTCCCTGGTTTAAAAACCCTAAAAAAGCCAAATTTGGTTCAAAGGTCGTAGCCCTTTTCTATAGCAAAAGTGGTGGTCTAAACCACATTACCTTCATGCTTTTAAACCCACGCCTACCTGCCATTAAACTGTTGCACCAACCGCCAATACACCTTGCGCCATTTGATTTAAATTTGAAACACCACGTCATTTTTGTGGTTCCCACCATTCCACGTCGCATTTCCCACCGACCAATCAACATTTATCACAAGACCTTGAGGCTTGCGTCATCAGCCTTCAAACCTGCATGATGAGTCGTCCCCACCACCGTGCCATGTCAACTCTGTCGACCAATCACAATCGTATCGCACATTTTTGTGCGTACGTCACCAGCCCTCCAAAACCATGCGATAAAGGATGGCCCACCATTGCCACATCATAAGCGCTCAGCCGATAGTGGTGTTTTGCATCGTTTTGATGCCCAGTCATTGGGTGGGATTATCGATGCGATAAAGCCCGTCACATGACATTTGAAAAATATGTTATAAGGTTTAAGAACCTTAGGTTTAATGTTTTATATGTTTTATGCACTGCGATATAACTTTCATAAGGTTAAAACCTTTGGGTTAATGTTTTAAATGTTTTTTATATGCCGCGACATGTTTTAAGTCAAAATTTACGTTAAATGATTTATAATATAGATTGTAAACATGCAATGTTTACAATATATATAAACATATGTAATAGATAGTGAATATGAGAGTGACTATGTATATGCTCGAAAAAAATGAAGCATAGTTTGAAGAGCGTTGCGTGTGTAGCAACCAGGAACATTTTATTTGTAAATCCAGAACTGTAGTTTTTTGGAAAGAATCCTATTTTTTGTAACAATCAGGTACTTTAATGAAATATAATGTTTTTATTCCATCACTGTGCATATTGCTTTTGTTATCTTTGTGTTAGAAAAGGAACTTTTATTTCCTCACTATTGTTCAGGAATAACTAGAAATTCCAACATGGTATCAGAGCTAGTCCAGGCTCTTAGCATTTGCTAAAGAAGATGAAGGAAGGAGTTTGTTGAAGCTTTTGACTAACAGTGTAAAAGATCAGCAAAGCCAGGTATTTACCAAAATATATTTTTTTGTTTGTTTTAAAGAATACAGTCCAGAGAACTATAAAAGGAAGTCTTTTAGAGACAATGGTTATCTCTCAGCAGTGAGAAAGTTTGTTTAAGAAACACAATCAAGATTTAGTATAGTTCTGTAAGGCTAACAATGGCAGGAGCCAGCACAATCACGAGTGTGGGAAATACTCAACTCGCACAGCTCAATGGGAAGAACTATGACTATTGGGCAATCACAATGAGAGCCATGTTTGCCTCTCAAGATTTATGGGAGCTAGTTGAAGATGGTTTAGAAGAACCAACATATGAACAAGCATTTAATGCCTTAACACAGGCAGAGAAAGATTTTTTGAAGAGTAATAGCAATAAGGACTCAAAATCCCTCTTCTATCTCTATCAGGCAGTGCATGAAAGCATATTTCCAAGAATTATAGCTGCAAAGAAGTCCAAGGATGCATGGGATACCCTCCAGACAACCTATCAAAGAATGGAGAAGGTAAAGACAACAAAGCTTCAATTAATGAGAAGGGATTTTGAAGTCATTTGCATGAAATATTCTAATACAATAGACTCATTCTTCACACTATTGATTGGGTTGGTTACCCAAATGAGATCTCATAGAGAGACTATAGAAGAAAGAATAATATTGGAGAAAGTATTAAGGAGCTTACCCTCAATATTTGATGTGATAGTAACAACCATTGAAGAGACAAAGGATCTCTCAATGTTTATTTTTGATGAGCTTCACGCATCATTGATGACAAATGAAAAAAGATTGAGCGAAATGGAAAACTCATCTTTGGAGCATGCCTTCAAGACCCAAATGTCCTTTGCAAGATGAAGAGGTCAAGGCAGATCAAACTACAGAGTAAAAGGTAGAGGCAGAATCCAAAATAGAGGAATAAACAACCCTGCAAATACTAGTGGAAGGGGCAGCAATCAAAGTCAGAATCAAAGCCAAGGAAGCAACCAACAAGGTGGACAAAATCAAGCACATGGAAAAAGGTATGAAAAATCCCAAGTCCAATGTCATTAATGTACGAAGTATGGGAATTATGCCAATGAATGTAGAAGGAAACAGAGTGACATGGGTAGTAGACCTAGTGTTAACTTCACTAAAGAGAATCTCAGTCAAGATATATTTTTTTTAGCATGTAATATTGCTGAAGAGAAAAATGAAGATATATGGTTTCTAGATTCAAGATGTAGCAACCATATGACTGGAAACATTTCTATGTTTTCCATGTTAGATGAAAATGTGAAGTCTCAAGTAACATTAGGGATAGATAGTAAAGTCTATGTCATGGGAAAAGGCATAGTGAGTATTTTAACAAATAAAGGAGAAAGAAGATCCATATCAGATGTATATTATGTACCTGGTATGAAGTGTAACCTTTTGAGCATTGTAAAACTCATTCAGAAAGGCTACAATGTATTCTTTGAGGATGATGTATGTACCATCATGGACATACCACCAAGAAAGCAGAGGATTGCACAAGTAAATTTGACAAGAAACAAAATTTTTCCTCTCAAGATGAGAGCAGATTTGAAGAAAGGAGTTGTAATGGCAGCAGTGACACAAGAGACATTCCAAAGAGAAGCAAAAGATGAAAATTGGTCATGGCACTTGAGATTTGGACATCTCAACTTTGGAGGTCTGAATTTATTGCACAGAAAAGGAATGGTAAAGGGATTACCATTGATTGAAAAGCCAGACAGACTATGTGAAGGATGCATCTTGGGAAAGCAACACAGAGAAAGCTTTCCATCAAGAAAGAGCATAAGGGCAAAGGCACCCTTAGAAATAGTCCATTTTGATTTGTGTGGACCAATGCAAACACCATCATTAGCAGGCAACCACTATATGCTGACCTTTATTTATGATTACACAATAAAAACTTGGGTTTATTTCTTGAAGTTGAAGAGTGAAGTGTTTGAGAAATTCTGCCACTTTAAAGCTCTTGTGGAGAATCAAAGTGGGCAACATATTAAAGTCCCTAGGACTAATAGAGGAGGAGAATATATCTCCAAACAATTTCTGCAGTTTTGCAGAGAAAATGGAATTGATAAGCAATTTACAGCAAGGTATACACGACAAAAAAATGGAGTTGCTGAAAGGAAAAATAAAACCATCATGGACATGGTAAGAAGCATGTTGAAGGAAAAACACTTTCCAAATGAATATTGTGTTGAAGCTGTACATTGTGCAACATATGTTTTGAATATATGCCCAACAAAGAGTATTATGAATGGAGTTCAGGAAGAAGCATGGAGTGGCATAAAATAGTTTGTCACCCACATGAGAGTATTTGGTTGTGTGGCTTATGCACACATTCCAGATCAGCTAAGGAAGAAGTTGGACAATAAGGGGGAGAAGTGCATATTTTTTGGATACAGTGAAGAATCCAAAGCATACAGATTGTATAACCCATCTACCAAGAATTTTATGATAAGCATAGACGTGCAGTTTATTGAGGAAGAATATTGGGATGGAAGCATTGAGAAAACAGTAAATGTAAAAAGTTGTTTGTCTCATGATGAAGATGAGGAATAAATGGCTGAAAGAAATCCCTCATTAGCAGTTCCACCTCCACCAACACAAGGACATCAAGGGACACCACAAGCAGGTATGAGAACACCATTGAGAAGTGATGACAGTGCTTCTCCAAGCACATCACAAGGAGTAGATTTGAGTGCTTCTACAAGCACAAGTTTAGCAAGTGAAAGAGGAACCAGATTCAGAAGTCTAAATGAAATTTATGAGCAAGAAGAAGGTATGAACTCTTTATTTTCCTTATATTTTCATATAGAATATCCTATTCATTTTGAAGAAGCATTAAAAGAAAAGAAATGGATAGATGCTATGGAAGAAGAGATAAATGCAATAGAGAAAAACAAGACATGGGAATTGGTTGATCTCCCAAAAGGTAAGGAAGTTATTAGAGTGAAATGGGTTTATAAAACAAAAATAAATGCTGAAGGTAAGATTGAAGGGCATAGGGCCAGACTTGTTGTCAAAGGCTACAAGCAGCAACAAGGAAGAGATTATGAGGAAACTTTTACACCAAATGCAAGAATGGAAATAGTAAGAGCAGTGTTGTCCATAGCAGCACAACACAAGTGGAAAGTTTACCAAATGGATGTGAAATCAACATTCCTAAATGGAGTATTGATGGAAGAGGTTTATATTGAACAACCTTTGGGCTATGAGAAACAAGGCCAAGAACACAAATTATGAAAATTGAAGAAGGCTTTGTATGGGCTGAAACAAGCACCAAGAGCATGGTACAGTAGGATAGATGCCTATCCACTGGAAAATGGGTTTGAGAAATGTGAAGGATAACCCACATTATACATCAAAGAGAAATATGGTAAGATTCTCATTGTTTTTCTGTATGTTGATGATGTTATATTCACAGGTAATGATGCTTACATTATTCAGAATTTTAAAGCAGTCATGAAAGAAGAATTTGAGATGACTGATATGGGATTGCTGAGATACTTCTTAGGAATATAAGTAGAGAAAAATGAAAATAAGATTTTTATTTCTCAAGCTAAATATGTGAAAGAAGTTTTGGAAAGATTTAACATGCAGGATTGCAAGCAACAATTACTCCTAAAGTGGTGGGATTGAAGTTAAGCAAATAAGACAACAACAAGGATTTTGATCCAAGTTTGTATAAAAGCATAGTTGGCAGCCTTATGTATTTGACTGCAACTAGGCTAGATATTATGCATGATGTGAGTTTAATTTCCAAATTTATGTAAAGGCCAAAGGAGACACATTAGCAAGCAGCAAAAAAAATTCTGAGATATGTAAAAGGAACAAAGAGGTATGGAATTTTATACATCTCTTCAGAAAATTTTGAATTGATTGGATATACTGACAATGATTGGGCTGAAAGTATAAATGACAGGAAAATCACCTCTGGAAATGTTTTTCATCTAGGATCAGGAGCCATTTCATGGGCTTCTAAGAAAAAACCAATTGTGGCTTTATCGACAATAGAGGCAGAGTATATGGCAGCTACAGCAGCAGCATGTCAAGCAGTATGGATGAGGAGAATGTTAAGAAATTTGTGTCATGAAGAGGTAAAAGGCACAATAGTTTATTGTGATAATAGCTCAGAAATAGCTTTATCCAAGAATTCAATGTTTAATAAAATAGCAAAACACATTGATGCAAAGTATCACTACATCAAAGAACTAGTGAGAAATGGAGAAATTTTTTTGCAACATTGCAGAACACAAGAACAATTTGTTCATATTTTAACAAAACCATTGGGGCAGAGTAGTTTTAATTATCTCAAGAATTTTCTGGGTATGCAAGAAAATAGCAGTTGTGTTTAAGGGGGAGTGTTGGAGATAACCCCAACTGCAATCTGAGCAGGAGGACAACGAAATTCAATTTTTTATGTGAGTTTTTTGAAGGACAACAACATCAAAGTCTTGATTTATTTTTGCACTCCATCGTGCATTCATTCCCTAATTTAAAAACCCTGCAAAACCCAAATTTTGTTCAAAGACCATAGCCCTTTTATGTAGCAAAAGTCATGGTCTAAACCACGTTGCCTTCATGATTTTAAACCCAAACTACCCACCATTAAACCGTTGAACCAACCGCCAATACACCTCGTGCAATTTGATTTAAATTTGAAACACACCACATTATTTTTGTGGTACCCACCATTCCACGTCGCATATCCTGCCGACCAATCAAAGTTTATCACAAGACCTTGAGGCTTGCGTCATCAGTATTCAAACTCGTGCGATGAGCCATCCCCACCACTATGCCATGTCAAATCTGTCGGCCAATCACAATCGTATTGCACAGTTTTGTGCATACGTCACCAGCCCTCCAAAACCATGCGATAAAGGATGGCCCACCATCACCACGTCATAAGCGCTTGGCCATAGCGGCGTTTCACATCGTTTTGATGCCCAGTCATCGGGCAGGCTTATCAATGCGATAAATTCTGTTGCATGACATTTGTGAAATATGTTATAAGGTTTAAGAATCTTAGGTTTAATGTTTTATATGTTTTATGTGCCACGATATAACTTTCATAAGGTTCAAACCTTTGGGTTAATGTTTTAAATGTTTTTTAAATGCTGCGACATGTTTTAAGTCAAAACTTAGGTTAAATGATTTATAATATACATTTAAAACATTAACCCAAAGAGACAGTGAATATGAGAGTGACTGTGTATATGCCCAAAGAAAGTGAAGCAGAGTTTGAAGAGCGTTGCGTGTGTAGCAACCAGGAACATTTTTTTTGTAAATCCAGCACTGTAGTTCTGAGGAAAGAATCCTATTTTTTGTAATAGTTAAGTAATTTAATGAAATATAGTTTTTTTACTCCATCACTGTGCATATTGCTTTTGTTATCTCTGTGTTATAAGAGGAACTTTTATTTCCTCACTGTTGTTCAGGAATAACCAGAAATTCCAACAAAGCTTAACCTAGTAACAAAAAACTATTCCTCATCTATTTGTTTTGTTTGTACATTCAAAACGAGCTATACTTGTATGAACTTTTTTGTCCAAAAATAAAAATACAATCTAAATTATGCTTATCATTGTTAGCTAAACCTAATTAACATGGTTTCATTGATATATATATATATATATATATATATAACAATCATTTTTTTGTTTTGAGTAGCCAAATTATTTATAGGTGTAAACCCCCATAACCCACTAAATTCATTCTTATTTGTTGAGATTCAGGATTCATTTAAATGGATGTCCAAATGAAGGCTAAAATTAACATAACTACACTCTAAAAATGTGTTTTGCTGCGTTAATCTCCTAGGTTATTTGTGACCCATTACTTGTTTCCTATTAGACCATAACACATGTAAGAACAAACTAATACACAGTAAACCAATAAAAATAAATAAATATCTTACAATCATTTTCTTAACATAATTAAAAATAAATAAATAGCTTACAATAGATTCTTCTTAACATAATTAAGAAGATACTTTATCCTCATATTCAAATCCACTTATAATATATTTTCCTATTATAAATTAATTACCATAGCAAAATAAAATATTTTCAAACCTATAAATTCAAAAAGTTAACCTAAATTATTACCACCCATATCTATTATTGCATACATAAAATTACATTGTGAGGGACTTAGTTTACATAAATTTATTATAATTTTTTTTAATTATCACTTGTTTTTTTACCATCCATATCAATGATTTACAATCCATTCTTCTTAACATAATTAATAAGATACATTATATTCATATTCATACCCACTTATAATATATTTTCCTATTATAAATTAATTGTCATTCAAATAGTGAAAAGAAAAATAAAATACTTCCAACCCTATAAATCTAAAAGTTGATCCAAATTATTTCATTGTGAAGGACTTAGTTTACATAAATTTATTTCTTTATAAATTTTTTATTTCTTTATAAATTTTTATAATTATCACTAGTTTTTTACCATCTATATCCATTATCACATACATAAAATTATATTCATTGTGAGAGACTTAGTTTACATAAATTTATTTATTTATAAATTTTTTATAATTATCACTAATTTTTAAATTAAATATTATTTTTTGGGATTTACTAAGTCATTTATTTATGATCATTTTTATGAGAAGTAGTTGTAAGTGACTAATTTCTTATGATTTTTGAAAAGTCTATTTATCACTCATTGCATCCAATAATCATAGAAAAAGTCAACCATCCAAAATCACCTCTCTGATTCAAACACACTTATTTCGACCTTAACTTGATACCCCATTTTTAAATTATTCTATATCTTAATTTTAAAATTTTACTTTTTCCTTTTATTTAAATCCTTGCAATCCTATAATTGTGGCACATATAGCTCGGCCACAACCACAACGGTCAACATCATCTATATATTGGGTGTATTTAAATTCATCAATTCTAAATACTTGGTTGAGAGTAAGGGAAGGTAGCCCAGGAAAGGGGATTGCCAAGCTTCGGATTGAATTCTACTGAGATCCCTATACCGGTAGCGATTTCACGTATTACAACTGAAAACACACCATGGACAGTCGTTCCAACATCGATTCCCAAGAGTGGAGTTCAGTGGAGGAAGTTACGGACACCTTATTAGCCCATGTCATGCAAGAATTTCTTCTACAGCCCGAGGATGTTACTATAAAATTTCATGACGTTAGTTTGGTAAACGTCGATGTTCAGGGAACGTTGCTGGTAACGAACTTTCACGTGATTTTCGTGAGCAAAGAACCGAGGCAGTTGATTCCTCTGGGCACAATTCCCCTGGCTACCATTCACAAGTTCAACAAACAAGAGAAGAGGGCAGCCCCTGTGCCTCGTCTCCTGCAAGTTGTAGGCAAGGACACGCGGATTCTTGTTTATGTATTTCCTCCACAAACTAGAAGAAGGAAACTCGTTTTCGATGAACTAGTGAAGCATTTGAGGGAAAACTTGTGGGATCTCTATGCCTTCTTCTGCGGGCCATTCATGAAGAGAATTTCAAATCCAAATATGTGATTGCTTCAAGAGTATCTCAGGCTTTTCGGGGAGGAAAATCTGAAGGGATCGGGGAAATTGAATAATTGGTGGAGAATTAGTGATGTGAATTTGAATTATACCGTATGCCCAACATACCCAACTCGTTTTATAGTTCCTTCAGGTATCAGTGACGAGGAGGTTTTGCAGGCTGCAAATTTTTGTGCGCGGGGAAGATTTTCGGTTATCACATGGTGTCACCCTGAAAACAGAGTTATTTTGGCGCGGTCCTCATAGATTTTGCTTGGAATGATGAGTACCAAGATAATTATCTCTGATGAAAATATTGTTGCAGCACTGAGCGCCTCTCGAAAGGCTTCAGGCACAAACACAAAGTTCATATATATTGTCAATGCGAGGCCCAGAAAAAATGTCATAGCCAATGGTGCAATGGGATTGGGAGGAACTGAATCTTGTTCAAACTATTCATAGGCCGAGATTGTGTTTTTAGGGATTGAAAATGTCCATGCCATTAGAGAGAGCTTTTCTCAGCTCAGAGACTACTTGGACACCCATGGCTTTGTTTCTTCAGATGGCTTATCATCGTATCATAGAAATGGCGGATGGAATTGGGGAGGAGGAAATGTTTATGTTTCATCACTTGGAGAAACTAGTTGGGTAATGCATATTCACAATGTCTTGGCTAGTTCTGTTTGGATTGCTGCACGAATTTCTCTACAAGGTGCCTTGGTGCTCGTTCATTGCAGTGATGGGTGGGATAGAACTACACAATTGGTTTCATTGGCAGGGCTTTTGCTTGATCCTTATTATCACACCTTTGAGGGTTTCTAGGCACTTATTGAAAAGGAATGGCTTGCATTTGGGCATCCATTTGCAGATCTTCTAGGGATGCCAACATTGAATATGAATCCGTTTAGTCCAGAGTCATCTGCTGCCAATAATGTTGCAATTTCCAACCCCATTTTTCTTCAATGGGTAGATTGTGTAGCACAAATACTGGGAATGTACCCTTGTGCTTTTGAATTCTCTTCGGCTTATTTAGTTGAAATTGTGGACTGCATCTTTTCTAGGCAATTCAGGAACTTCTTGTGCAATACTGAAAATGAGAGACAACAAGCTAGGGTTGCAGATTCTTGTGGATGTATGTGGGTTTATCTGACAGACCTTCGGAAGTTTGGGAAAAACAATATTCACGAGCATTGCAACATTTTCCATAGTCCTGATGAGTATCCTGGACCTATCTTGCCTCCACCAGCAGCCATAGCACCGACTCTCTGGTCTCACTTCCATTTACGGTGGACCTCTCCGCTATGTTGAAAATATTAAAGTCACCCGCGTGCCCTGTGCAGGTAGAAACATAGTACAAAGGGGCAGAGAGCTTGCGTGCATAGCATCATGCATTCAAGAGGAATGGGGGAAACCATAAGGATGGAATTTAATGTTTATGGGTAGTAGCCACCATTGTAGAGGAGAATTTATGTTTTATGGGTGTAGCCGAATTTGTAGAGAAGAAATGAAGACTTTCGTGGTTCAACCACGCAAGAACAGAGTTTTAATGAAAAGAAGTCTTTTTGGGCTTTTAAGCCCTCAACAACCAAAAATGAAGAAATTTTGTTTAAACGGAAAAGTCCTTTTAAGTTTTGAATGAGACACGTGAAAGTGGTCCCCACCACTTCATTGCCGATCGCAATCGCAAGTTTTATGTTAAGTGTTTTGTTGATATGAAGTGTTCTGATGCGATGCGATGCGATCACAATCGCAATCGCAAATCGCAAAAGGAACGATGTATGTTTTCACCATCGCAATGTGTTATCGTCGATTGAAAGTTGCGATGCGATGCGATGTGGTCGCACCACAATCACATATCGCAATCTCCAATTCCAAAATCCATTCACCGCTTATGTTGTGTTTCATTGAGTGTTTGCGATGCGATCGCAATCGCTTGTTGCAATATGTTCTCCGCACATCCGAAATGTTAAACCGCTGATGGTGCGATGCAATCTCAATCGCAATCGCAATATCGCAATTGTTTGTTGAACCATTCCGCATATGTTTTTCCACCGATGCCGATGGTGCGATGTGATGTGGTCCCACCATAGTCGCACATCGCACATCGCTCATCGCAATCGCAAAGATCAAGTTCTGCTGTTTCGCCAATCACAAATCGCAAATCGCAATTGCAAAGTTTATTCCGCCAAGGTTTTTTTTTTTTGTTCTGCAGATCGTCGATTGCGAAGAGGGCTCCACTTGTATATCGCGCATATAAAAGGTTAAATTTATGTTTTGGTAGTGTATTTTCAATTTTTTTTTTTTTAATGTTTTATTACACCGCGCCATATAAAAAGTGTATTGCATATCATTTTGTATAGTATTATTGTGTTGTATCGCTGTGTAAGCCCGAAGGAAAAGAAAAAACACAGTAAGACCAGTGAGCATTGTTTTGTGTGTTTTGAGAGGTAAAGAGAAGTTTTGAGAGCACTGCATCTATAAAAGTCTTAATCATATTTTTTGAATCCCTCCAGAGAGGAAGAAATCTATAATTTTGTAATAGTTTTAGTTCTGCTAATGAAATAGAAAAGAAAATTTTTTATTCTACAATCTTTGTGCCGATATTCTCTATGTTAGAAGGAGAGCATTATTCTCTCAGTTACTGTTTTGGGATTATCAAAAATTCCAACATGGTATTGGAGTTTATCCAGGCTCTTTGAAGTTGTCAAAGAAGCTGAAGGAAGAAATATACTTTGTTGCAACAGTTCTCCAGCAGCGTGAAGGCTCAACAGAATTTAAAGTCCAGGTATTTCTTAAAAAAAATAGAGTTTTTGTTTTGTTTAAAAGAGTAGTCCTCAGAGACAAAGTTTGTCTTTTAAAAGAAGGAAAGACAGTTTGTTTGAAAAACACAGTCAAGTTTATTTCAGAGTTTAGTTTATAAAAAATGGTTGGACCAAGCACTAGTATGAGTATTGGAAATGCTCAGCTTCCACAATTTAATGGGAAGAACTATGATTATTGGGAAATTACCATGAGAGCCCTGTTTTCTTCACAAGATTTATGGGAATTTGTAGAAGATGGTTTTGATGAACCAGTTGATGAGCGGGCCTTTAATGCCTTAACACAGGTAGAGAAGGATTTATTGAAGAGCAATAGGAAGAAGGAATCTAAAGCCCTCTTCTATTTGTATCAAGCAGTGCATGAGAGTGTGTTTCCAAGGATAGCAGTAGCTAAGAGATCCAAGGATGCATGGGAAACTCTTAAGATAGCCTATCAAGGTATGGAGAAATTGAAGACAACAAAACTACAATTACTGAGGAGAGATTTTGAAACTTTCTGTATGAAAGAGTCTGATAACATAGACTCATTCTTCACACATGTGATTGGGATGGTCACACAGATAAGATCCCATGGAGAAACTCTTGAAGAAAGAAGGATTGTGGAGAAACTATTGAGGAGTCTACCCTCAAGGTTTGATGTTATAGTTACCACCATAGAAGAGACTAAAGATCTCTCAAAGTTCACTATGGATGAAATTCATGCATCGTTGATGAATCATGAACAGAGATTGGAAAGAATAGTAAACTCATATCTAGAGCATGCCTTCAAGACCCAAATTCCTTTTGGAAGAGGAAGAGGTCAAGGCAGAGGAAGAGAAAGAGGCAGAATCCAAAACAAAGGAGGAAGGAACAATCCTTCACATTCACATGGAAAGAGCAACAGTCAGAATCACAACCACGGCCAATGCAATAGCCAACAAGGTGGACACCAACATGCTCATGGACAAAGGTATGACAAATCTAATGTCCAATGTCATTATTGCAAGAAATATGAGCACTATGCCAATGAATGTAGGAAAAAGAAAAATGACATGAATAATAGGCAGAATGCTAATGTAGCAAAAGAAGAAAAGAACCCAAAGAATGTGTTGTTAACATTTAATGTAGCGCAAGATAGACAAGATGATGTATGGTTCTTAGATTCAGGTTGTAGTAATCACATGACTGGAAACATAGCAATGTTTGCCAATCTTGATGAAGAAGTTAAATTAGAAGTAACCATATGAACTGATACTAAGATCTCTGAAAAGGGAAAAGGCAGAGTTAGTATCCATGCAAGAAATGGTGAGCAGAAGTTTGTGCCAGATACATATTATGTTCCTGGTTTGAAGTGTAATATTTTGAGCATTGGGCAGCTCATAAACAAAGGTTACAAAGTATTGTTCAAGAATGATGTGTGCACAATAATGGATATACCTCCAAGAAAGAAGATTATTGTTGAAATACAAATGACTAGCAATAGAATGTTTCCACTCAAGCTCAACACTGACTTGAAGGGAAAAGGAAAGAATGTAGCAGCTGTAACTCAGGAGGTCTTTTAGAAGGAAGTGAAAGATGAGAATTGGTTATGGCACTTGAGATTTGGACATCTCAATTTCGGAGGATTAAATTTGTTGCACAGAAAAGGAATGGTAAGAGTTCTACCATTGATTGAGAAACTAGATAGCCTATGTGAAGGCTGCATCTTGGGAAAACAACACAGAGAAAAATTTCCATCAGGAAAGAGCATAAGGGCGAAAGAACCCTTAGAGATCATTCATTCAGATTTATGTGGGCCAATGAAAACAACATCAGTTTCAGGAAGCAATTACATGCTGACCTTCATTGATGATTTCACAAGGAAAGTGTGGGTTTATTTTCTGAAATATAAGAGTGAAGTCTTTGAGAAATTTTTCCACTTTAAAGCTCTAGTAGAGAAACAGAGTGGGTAGCATATCAAAGTCCTTAGGATTGATAGAGAAGGTGAATATATCTCAAAATAATTTCTACGTTTTTGCAGAGAGAATGGCATACAAAAACCGTTTAATACAAGGTATACATTGCAACAAAATGGAGTTGTTGAAAGGAAGAATCAAACCATAATGGAAATGGTGAGAAGCATGCTGAAGGAAAAACACTTTCCAAATGAGTATTGGGCAGAAGCAGAAAATTGTGTTGTGTACATATTGAATAGATGCCCAACAAAAGCTGTAATGAACAGAGTTCCAGAAGAAGCGCGGAGTGGCAGAAAACAAGGAGTCACCCACATGAGAGTTTTTGGATGTGTGGCATATGCACACATTCCAAATCAGTTGAGAAAGAAGTTGGATAGTACGGGGGAGAAGTGCATCTTCCTTGGATATTGTGAAGAATCCAAAGGATATAGATTGTATAACTCATCCACAAAGAAGTTTTTGATAAGCAGAGATGTGCAGTTCATTGAAGAGGAAGCATGGGATGGAAGCATTGAGAAAATAGTCAATGTTAAAAGTTGTTTATCTCATGATGAAGATGAGGAAGATATGGCTAAAAATAACACCTCGTTGGTAGCACGACCTCCACCAACACAAGGACAGCAAGGGACACCTCAAGAAAGAGTAAACCCTTGAGAAGAAATGAGAGTGCTTCTCCAAGCACAACACATGGAGCAAGATTTGAGTGCTTCTTCAAGAACAACTACAACAAATGAAAGAGGAACAAGATTCAGAAATTTAAATGAGATTTATGAGCAGGAAGCGGAAAATGAAGGTATGAAATCCTTATTTGCTTTGTATTGTTATGTTGATGATCCTATTCATTTTGAATATGCCATAAAAGATAGAAAATGGATAGAAGCTATGGATGAATAAATTAATGCCATAAAGAAGAACAAAACATAGGAGTTGGTTGATCTCCCAGAAGGTAAAGAAGTTATTGGAGTAAAATGGGTCTACAAGACCAAAAGCAATGCTGAAGGTAAGATAGAAAGACACAAGGCCAGACTTGTTGTCAAGGGATATAAGAAGCAGCATGGAAGAGAATATGAAGAAACTTTTTCACTAGTTGCAAGAATGGAAACCATAAGGGCAATGCTGTCCATAGCAGCACAAAACAAATGGAAAGTATATCAATGTAAAATCAAAAATTTTAAATGGAGTTTTAATGGAAGAGGTTTATGTTGAACAACCTCTCGGCTATGAGAAAAAGGGCCAAGAACACAAAGTGTGCAGATTGAAGAAAGCTCTTTATGGGCTGAAGCAAGCACCAAGAGCATGGTACAATAGGATAGATTCCTATCTACTGGAAAATGGGTTTGAAAAATGTGATGGAGAACCCACATTATACATCAAATAAAAATATGGTAAGATGCTTATTGTTGTGTTATATGTTGATGATGTAATATTCACAGGTAATGATGATTACCTCAGTGAAAATGTTAAAACAATCATGAAAGATGAATTTGAAATGACTGACATGAGATTGTTGAGATACTTCTTAGGAATAGAAGTAGAACAAAATAAAAATGGGATTTTCATCTCACAAGCAAAGCATGTCAATGAAGTATTGGCAATATTTAATATGCAGGAGTGCAAAGCAGCAATTACTCCCACAGTAATGGAATTGAAATTGAGTAAAGATGACAGCAGCAAGGATGTTGATCCAAGTTTATATAAAAACATAGTTGGCAGCCTCATGTATTTGATTGCAAGTAGGCCGAATATTATGCATGCTGTTAGTTTGATCTCCAGATTTATGGAAAGGGCAAAATAAGCACATTGGAAAGCAGCGAAGAGAATTCTGAGGTATGTGAAATGAACTAAAAGGTATGGTATTTTATATACTACTTCGAAAAATTCTGAGTTAATTGGTTATATTGACAGTGATTGGGCTAGAAGTGTAGATGATCAGAAAATCACATCCGGTTATGTTTTTCATATGGGTTTAGGAGCCATTTCATGGGCTTCTAAGAAACAACCTATTGTAGCATTATCTACAGTACAGGCAGAGTATGTGGTAGCTACAGCAGCAGTGTGTCAAGCAGTATGGATGAGAAGAATGTTGAGGAATTTGTGTCAAGAACAGGTAAAGGGCACAATGATATATTGTGACAATAGCTCAGCTATTTCATTATCAAATAATTATGTGTTTCATAAGAGAACGAAGCACATAGATGCAAAGTTTCACTATATCAAAGAATTGGTGAACAATGGAGAAATTGTTTTACAACATTGTAGAACAGAGGAGAAATTTGCAGACATATTGACAAAGCCATTGGGGTAGAAGAGTCTTGAATACTTAAGAAAATGCTTGGGTATGACTAATAACCCAGCAGCTAACTTTAAGGGGGAGTGTTGAAAATATTAAAGTCATCTGCGTGCCCTGTGCTGGTAGAAACAGAGTACAAAGGGGCTGAGAGCTTGCGTGCACAACACCATGCATTCAAGAGGAATGGAGAAAACCATAAGGATGGAATTTAATGTTTAAGGGCAACAACCACCATTGCAGAGGAGAATTTATGTTTGATGGGCGTAGCCAAATTTGTAGAGAAGAAATGAATACTTTTGTGGTTCAACCACGTAAGAATAGAGTTTTAATGAAAAGAAGTCTTTTCAGGCTTTTAAGCCCTCAACAACCAAAAATGAAGAAATTTTGTTTAAATGGCAAAGTCCCTTTAAGTTTTGAATGAGACACGTGAAAGTGGTCCCCACCACTTCATTGCCGATCGCAATCGCAAGTTTTATGTTAAGTGTCTTGTTGATATGAAGTGTTCCGAAGCGATGCGATGAAATCACAATCGCAATTGCAAATCGCAAAAGGAACGATGTATGTTTCCGCCATCGCAATGTGTTATCGCCGATTTAAAGTTGCGATGCGATGCGATGTGGTCCCACCACAATTACATATCGCAATCGCCAATTCCAAAATACATTCACCACTTATGTTGTGTTTCATTGATTTTTTGTGATGTGATCGCAATTGCTGATCGCAATCACTTGTTGCAATATGTTCTCCACCCATCCGAAATGTTAAACCGCCGATCGTGCGATGCAATCTCAATCCCAATCGCAACATCGCAATTGTTTGTTCAACCGTTCCGCATATGTTTTTCCGCCGATGCCGATGGTGCGATGCGATGTGGCCCCACCACAGTCGCACATCGCCCATTGCTCATCGCAATTGCAAATATCAAGTTCCGCCAATCACAAATCACAATTGCAAAGTTCATTCCGCCAAGTTTTTTTTGTTCCACCGATCGCTGATTGCGAAGTGGGCACCACTCGTATATCGCGCATATAAAGTTTTTAGGTTAAATTTATGTTTCGGTAGTGTATTTTCATTTTATTTTATTTTTTATGTTTTATTACACCGCGCCATATAAAAAGTGTATTGCATATCATTTTGTATAGTATTATTGTGTTGTATCGTTGTGTAAGCCTGAAGGCAAAGAAAAAACACAGTAAGACCAGTGAGCACTGTTTTGTGTGTTTTGAGAGACAGAGAGAAGTTTTGAGAGCACTATGTCTGTAGCAGTCTTAATCATATTTTGTGAATCCCTCCAGAGAGGAAGAAATCTATCATTTTGTAATAGTTTTAGTTTTGTTAATGAAATAGAAAATAAAATTTTTTATTCTGCAATCTCTGTCCAGATATTCTCTGTGTTAGAAGGAGAGCATTATTATCTCAGTTACTGTTATGGAATTATTAGAAATTCCAACGAGGCACGTGCTAGGTCAAAAATTGAAGCACAATGTTTCAAGGACTCTAGGGAAAAAGAGATTGCAGAAGAGAAAATGAAGGATATGGAAACAGACCTGGAATCTCTGAATGGGCAGCTAGAAACACTGAATGAGCAGTTGGTATCTGAGAAGAGTGCCCATCGTTCGGCGGTCGCTATGGCTAAAAGGGCTTGGTGGGAAATGATGTGTCTTAAGCGAGAAATGGAATCAGTGGGGTGAAATTTTAAAATTTTTGGGTCCCCTGACAGTGCTTTGACAGATATTGCAAGATCTAAAGATATATAGAAGAGAAAATAATGAGCATGTCGCAAAATGAACTATTAGGAATTGAAAATATAAATGAAGTTAAAGAGCAGAAAAATCAAGAAGATGATATGTCTATATCCCTTTCCATTTCTATGGAGAGTGATTTTCATGAAAGTTTACTCCGAAAAGGCAGTAACAGCAAAAGACGTAAGGCGACAGATGTAGTGGATGCACAGATAGGTAGTGAATTTAGTGGAGTGACAGAAAACTATGATGAACTTGAGAATCTTTCTATATACGATTCATACTTCAAATCAAAGATGCAGGAGCAATGAAAAACCGAGTTATTGCTCATTTTGTAGAAAGCCTCTACATAGTCTGCTCAGAAACTTAGGGTCTGCTTCTGAATGTTTTCGGTAACACAATTTTCCTGATCCTATTTTAGGTTGTAGGCTTACTGAAGTGTAAAGAGTCTCGTGGTATGTTCCTTGCTATTTGATTTCCGCGCTGATCTATGTAGTTGTATGAATGAATGATATTTTAATTTTTATGAGATTAAAAATAGTTTATAGAATTATTATTCTTTTTGTTTTTTGTCTTATGCAATTTAATTTTTTTTTTATTCAAATTGATGATATGCTGATCTAATCTCCTAAACATTTTTTTATTGAAAAGACAATGTCACAAAATTAATTCTAACATAATCCAGTAGTTGTAACTGATGTGTTTGAAAATATCATATTCTAAAATAAAATGCTTTTACGATTTCATTGTCCCAAAAATACAAAAAATACACACCCTTTATTTATTTCCTTTGTCTTTTATTTTAATTATTAAAATGTTTATTTTTTCATTTCCAATTTCTTCGATTGTTTTTAAAAGAGTGCATGGCTTAGTTTTAGTACAAAGATCACAATATGTAATTTATCTCAATTTTAATTAGATGAAATATTAGTTTTTTAATAGTAAAAATTATTATAGTTTAATTGATAATTGATAATGGAAATAGTGATTATTGGTTATATAAATATTTGTGAATGTTTGTTGTGTTGTCGTTATTATTTAAGAAAAATTGTGCTACTTGAAATGATTGGTTTATGATTTGTAAGAGGTTAAATTTTTTACTTTATTATATGTCTTTAAGTTTTGGGCCATTAACGTTGAGGTTAAACTTTTGTCTTTAGATGTATTTTGGTTTTATGTCATTAAAATATTTTCATTTTTTCTTCCTAAATGTTTTTGAAGTTAAAATTTTGTCTTTATTAGATGCATTTTGGTTTTGTATCATTAAAATATTTTACTTTTTCCTTCTAGATTTTTTTGGGTCTTTGACCATTAAATATTTCTTTACATAGAGTCTAATCTTGACTAATTAAAAGTTGATTTAGGTCTTACATATGGGAAAACATTGTAAATTGTCTTGAATTGGGTATGAAAATGAATATACACAGAGTCTGATCTTGACTAATTAAAAGTTGATTTAGGTCTTACATATGAGAAAACATTGTAAATTGCCTTGAATTGGGTATGAAAATGAATATACATAGATTCTGATCTTTACTAATTAAAAGTTCATTTAGGTCTTACATATGAGAAAAAATTGCAAATTGCCTTGAATTGGGTATGAAAATGAATATCATGGGGATCATGTTAGAATGGTAGGCTACAACACAACTTGACTTATTTGACTTATGAAAGAATTGAACTATTTCATATTTAAGAAAAAATTGCACTGAAAGAATTGAATAGGTGTTGAAGAACATTCGTTTGCAAACTTTTTTGTAGAGACACCATGCCATATTAAATTTTTTGTAATAAATTTTTATAGGTGATTTTTTTGTTTTCTTCAATAATTTGTTACGCTAGAAAACTTCATGATGCTTTTTGTAGGTTAGCCTTGTGAATTTGATTGGGATATTAATCTAAGAAATGATGTATACACCCTCGTAAAACTATTTGAGTAGCAGTAATTAAGTAAGAAGTCTATTTGAGAAATAGTTTTATCAAGTAAAACAAGAAACTTGTTTTCTTAGTATCGATGTTAAATGTTCAATGTTCTAATTATCACTATGAAATAACTAGAAATAATATCTATGATTAATATCATGTAGTATGGTTTGCTTCCAAGAACACTCATGATGCTAAAGGGACTCTTTTAAGGATCCTTTAATTAAATAGACTTGACATTAATGTTTTTTTAGCATAGGCACATTCAAGTTTAACCTATTATTATATCTTTGAACATCCTTAGAATGGAATCGATCTATTTACTATGTTAAAGAAAAACTAATGGTTATGTATGATATCAACATAAATCCAAAGAATTTATGGAATGGATAAGCCTTGCATCTATTGCAATATTTCAAGTAATCTCAACATGCCTATAGGTAGGTCAACTACGAAAATCAATGCTCTCTCCATATTAACTTTTACCACTCAAAATAGCACAGTTCCTAAAAGGGGGTCCTTGAAGGGCTACCACTAGGTCAAGGGAAACAATGGAGCAATAGCCCACTATCACGTCAGTTAAGGTTCCCTACTCTTTATAGACTTTCATCAATGGGAGGAGATTCGTTATAATAAGGATAACGAAATTGAATGGATCAATGATAGGATGAGAGGTGATCCTACAAAGCCTATTCACAAGAGAGGCTCGGATATATGGCTTTAGTGCTTTGAAATCAAGGTGAGAGGCTCTCTAGGAAGGGATTAGAGGAATTCTAGGAACTAGGGTTTGAGGATGTGACTTTTCGAGAAGATTATTAGTTCCTAAAATCCTCGTGGAAACTTGGCTTCCAAGTGGTCTTTGTGAAAGTGGCTTCAATAAGTTGCAAGACCACACAGGACCAAGTGGACCCGAGGTTAGGTCAATGGAATGGGGTTGAGTAGCCAATGATGTGTTTGACCTAATCAGTGAGGAGAATGGGATCAAACAATGAATTTCAATGAAAGGTAATGAAATGATCCTAGTGAGGTTTCTAGCCAAGGGAAACCTAGGGTAAGAAACAGTCCCTGAAATGGGGCTTGCAATATCTAGATATTCCACAATTGTATTTTCTTGAAATTTGGAGGGCTTGTAGAGAAAAATATAATGCAGTTGTGGACCATAAATAGAATTATTTCGATGGCTATAGTGTGAGATAAGTGATGCCCTAAGTGACCTATGCAGGCTAGGCCTAGAAAGAAAGAGAGGAGGTGAGAAAAATATGCCTTAAGGTGATCACCTATGGAGGACCAGTGCCTAATCCTTTGGGGAGATTGGAGTCAAGAGTAAATATTACTATAGATATTGAATTTTCTATGTCAAGGAGGCAATAGCCCACTGTCACCTCTGTTAAGGATCCCTACTCTTTATGTACTTTCAATGATGGGAGGCGATTCATTATAATAAGGATCACGCAATTGAATGGATCAATGATATAATTAGAGGTGATCCTAAAATACTATTCAAAAGAGAGGCTTAGATATATGGCTTTCTTGCTTATAAATCAAGGTGAGAGGCTCTCTAGGAAGGGCTTAGAGGAATCATAGGAACTAGTGTTTGAGTATGTGACTTGTCAAGAAGATTCTTAGCTCCTAAAATCCTTGAGGAAACTTGGCTTCCCGAGGTTAGTTCAAGGGAATTGGTTGAGTAGCCAATGATGTGCTTGACCTAATTAGGGAGGGGAAGGGGGTCAAACAAGGAATTTTCAATGAAAGATAATGAAATATCCCAGCGAGGTTTCTAGCCAAGGGAAACCTAGGGCAAGAAACAGTCCCTGAAATAGGGCTTGAATATCTAGATATCCCACTATCATATTTTCTTGAAATTTGGAGGGATTCTAGAGAAATATAGTGTGGTTGGGGAAAAAAAATAGAAGTATTTCGATGCCTAGATTGTGAGATAAGTGATGCCATATGTGACCTATGCAGGCTAGGCCTAGAAAGAAAGAGAGAAGGTGAGAAAAATATGCTTTAAGGTGATCACCTATGGAGGACCAGTGCCTAATAATTTGGGGATATTAGAGTCAAAAGTAATTACGAATATGGATATTGAATTTTCTAGGTCAAGAAGGCCTCAAAGACAACTTCGCATAGCATTAGGGCAACAAAAAAAGAAAATTCAAGAGCTTTATACTTCGTTTTAAAAAATAGATGGATTATCAAGATGAATTTCAATAAAGAAGCAACTATACAAGCATTCATTCATAATACAAGGCCCATACATGAAGCATAACTATCTAGAAACCGAATTTCCATAACTTAGCATAAATGGATGCAGTAAATTAGCCATAGTATAGTGAAATCCCAACATCAATGTATGTGACAAAAATAGAAAGAGAAAATAACATTAAATTGATCTTACATGTATTAAGAGTATATCCAACCATCAAAAATTTCCCAATCGAGAATATCCAAGACAAGAGAAAATAATCCAAACATCAAAATTCATTCCATGCTCCAAAACTTCGTCCTCCAAGAAGGATACTGAAGTTCTCAAAAGAGACACAAGCCCAATCCAAGTGATGATGCTAAATTGAAATCACATCACTTGTATTTATACACTTCTAATGAGTTTGATTTGTCTAATTATACCTAATTTATCCTTGTGGAAACTTGGCTTCCCGAGGTTAGTTCAAGGGAATGGGGTTGAGTAGCCAATGATGTGCTTGACCTAATTAGGGAGGGGAAGGGATCAAACAAGGAATTTTCAATGAAAGGTAATGAAATGTCCCAGCAATGTTTCTATCCAAGGGAAACCTAGGGAAAGAAACAGTCCCTGAAATAGGGCTTGAATATCTAGATATCCCACTATCGTATTTTCCTGAAATTTGGGGGGATTCTAGAGAAATATAGTGTGGTTGTGGACAAAAAATAGAAGTATTTCGATGCCTAGATTGTGAGATAAGTGATGCCATATGTGACCTATGCAGGCTAGGCCTAGAAAGAAAGAGAGAAGGTGAGAAAAATATGCTTTAAGGTGATCACCTATGGAGGACCAATGCCTAATAATTTGGGGATATTAGAGTCAAAAGTAATTACGAATATGGATATTGAATTTTCTAGGTCAAGAAGGCCTCAAAGACAACTTCGCATAACATTAGGGCAACAACAAAAGAAAATTCAAGAGCTTTATACTTCGTTTTAAAAAATAGATGGATTATCAAGATGAATTTTAGTGAAGAAGCATTTATAGGAGCATTCATTCATAATACATGGCCCATACATGAAACATAACTATCTAGAAACCGAATTTCCACAACTTAGCATAAATGGATGTAGTCAGTTAGCCCTAGTATAGTGAAATCCCAGCAACAATGTATGTGACAAAAATAGAAAGAAAAAATAGCATTAAATTGATCTTACATGTATAAAGAGTATATCCAACCATCAAAACTTTCCCAATCAAGAATATCCAAGACAAGAGAAAATAAGCCAAACATCAAAATTCATTCCATGCTCCAAAACTTCATCCTCCAAGAAGGATAGTGAAGTTCTCAAAAGAGACACAAGCCCAATCCAAGTGATGATGCTAAAACGAAATCACATCACTCGTATTTATACACTTCTAATGAGTTTGATTTGTCTAATTATACCTAGTTTATCCCCTAGAATAAAATGATGTACAAGATAACTAAATTTTTGCGACAAGCCCACCAAACTAACTCATAAACAAAAAATAAGCCTCTCAAGAGGTTGAATGATCAATAATACATATCATTAAGACCTAGAGGAGGCCTAATGAAGTCCATAGGTGCCATAATGTGAAATAAGACTCCCAAAAGCAGTTGACAAGGGGTTGGCCGCTTGTTCTTCAAATAATAAACCTGTGGTGCTCCCAATGGATGTGGGGACACACAAGTATCCTCATAGGTCTAAAAATAGATTGAAGATGCATTTAGACCATTTGAAAGGGATCAAATAATGGTATAGGTGATGTCACATCATCATACAGGTCCTGGTTCATCTCCCAAATGCATGATACATTTGTGGGGTTAGTTGGGCATGGTAAACCAGGTACATCTTCCTCGTCCAATAGGTGAATCATGAGCAATCTCTTAATGCCTAAAAGGATCCATGGAATGTTGTCTCTTGATCTGGAGGCCCATGGATTTGTACACACACCTTATATGTGCCATTGTAGCGCTCTAGAGGGTTAGGAACCCATATAGGGAGACCAAACCCAAAGGGAAGTGATATATGTCGATGAGGGAGCGAGACCGCACAACCAAAATTAGGGTTTCCTATGTAGTACCATCTCTAAAACCAAAAGGTCAATAAAATAGATCCCACGGGACTAGGACCTAAGGCTAACATCCAAAATAGGTCAAGGGGACAAGATCACAAACCTAGCACACTCTTTCCACCGAATCCCCCCATTAATCCATGCCCAGAAGTTTCCATGATAAGTAAACTACAATACTCAATTACCAAATTACAAGGCATACCTTTAGGTTCGAGAGGCCCACCTTCAAACATACGATCATGGTATATGGGTGAGGGGCCACATGGCTGGCTCAGGTGGTGGATAAATTGCACAATGAGCTATTTGGTGGTTGCAAGGGGTTGTTTGCTCCAAAGCTAAGGACAATCTTAGGGAAAATTTTCTCCTAAGGATATTACCCAAAAAATGGTAGGTAACATATAGCTCCAATAGGGATGTGATCTCTCGAAAAGTGGGTGAAGCTACTCGAACTGGAGGTCATGAAAACACTAGAAAAATCTTGGTTACCGTAGACCTACTACTTGCACATACCTGATGCAGGAGCATCGGACCACCCTTAATCATAATAGAAATTCAATGCAGCGGAAGGTGAAACATGGACAACCATTTGTAAATGGGGGCTAATTTCCATTAAATATAACTAAAATGATGGAATCGATATGTTTCTAGAAGATTTAATTTTTTTTAATTATCTGCCATGTAATTAAAGAGAGAGATCTTAGGGGTTAGTTAAGCGATTTGTGGGAGAAAATCGCGGATCTTAGATGATCCACTCACTTTGTAATTCCTTTATAAATGTTGGGTATGTGTTATATTCATTCCACGACTAGCCCCGTGGGTTGTACGTTGCACCGAGCATAGCAGGGGGGTCACAGGGGGGGTGGCAGCGCCCCGGTGAAATTTTTTTTGGTATGCGGTCCCACTCATATGCAGACCCACCCATGTTTTGTGCATGAGTTTGCACATGGTTTTGGGGTACGATGGTTTTTGACCCCTAGTATTTTGTAGATCCGATCAAGGGAACTACGGTTATGTTCTAATCCAGGGTTAATGGATTGGGGATTATGTATGCTTCAGCATGTATATATATGTGTTGTAACACTAAAAGGAATATAATGAAAAATCAAGCTGGTAGTCCCGATTTGGGATCCAGGGGAAAATCTCCGTGTTTATCTGTTTTATGTTTTATGTTTTATGCTCTCGCTATTGTTTATTTTCTGTTATAAGATTCGTGTGTAGATAATTTATGTTCAGGGTTAAAACCTACAATAAATGAATTATGTGTTGTATGATAGAGGGGGGAAATGCAATGTAGCTTGAGGGAGAAATTATGATTTAGGACGTAGTGGCCTTAGCCTGTATTCGAGCTCGAGATAATAATGAAATCTATTTATTTTTAAGTATCCAGAAATGTTCTAGATCTTGCAGTATCTCACATGAGAAGAGGTAAGAAAAGGATGTAATCTAGTCCATGATATCCTCTCCTCTAACTAAACCATAGAGATGTCAATGATTGGGCTCATAAAATTTTGATGGATGGAAACCTGAGGCATATTATTTCCATTATGTCCCTTATCATTTATGTCATATTTTATGGCCTCTACAGGGTTATGATTAGTAGGAAGGGGAGACTAATGAAATGGATAAACACAACCAGGTTTCCCATGATGGTCATATTGGAAAGGGGATATTATAGATTGATCATGATCCTGAGGGGGTGCCCAAGGAGACAAATAATACTCAATGAGGGGTTCTTCCTCGACACTATACTCATAAAGGGGAAAGGGATCAAGGTCACTTGAGATCATATGAGAACAAGTGTGGGAATCGCTCTCAAAATGATGGACAAGAGAAGAAGGAAAATGGGAGGGCAACGTGTTATATCAAATAGGTTTCTCTTCCCAAAAATTATAATATAAAGGCTCAAGTGATTTGAATGTAGAATCATAAGGAAGATAGGTAGAAGCGTTATCGATTTCCTTACAATTGGCATCAAAAATTTGGTTTTCCCTAAAAGGAGAATCAATTACTTCCAACTACCCCTTTCCATGCTAGGGAAAATAAAAATTCTCCTTCCCGAGGGTATCAATGGATATGTCATCATAAGTAAAGCATATCACTCCTAGAAAACCCATGCCAATGACAACAAGAGAACAAAATACGCACATGCATATACCATGCATGCAAAAACTAGCAAGGAAACAATACATGCAACTCGATTCCTATAAGTAATCTCGTTGTAGCCACTTGATCCAACTCTTCCTTTCTTGATCTTTGCTTTCTTTCCTTTCCTTTCTCCAATGCTAGAGTGGTCCAAGAATTCTCTAACCGTGCAAGAGTATGTGAGAGAGAGAGAATAGAGAGAGCTCCAAGTTAAAATTGACAAAATGTTGTGAAATAATTCTCAGAATCCTTTTTATCAATGAGGCCTCTAATTTCTTCATTTTCCATTATTTTCCTTCAATTTCACTCTCATGCAAATATGTGACTTTTCACTTTCCTTTTCTCTTAATTTCCATTATTTTCATAAGATGCCAAATAATGGCTCTTTCCTTTTTAATGTCTTTGTCATTACCTTTTCCAATTTTGCTTAGCCATAATAAACCAAATAAACACCCATTAGGATGTTTTTCCCAACATTCATCTTGGAATGTGTCCCATGGCCTTGGTCTTATTTTTCCTCTATTAACTTCATTACATGGATTTTAAGCCCGAGGTTGTTACAAGTTCATTTACTTGTTGCACTAACATATATTATGAGATTTTTATGGTTCCATTGTGTTGAAGCCTAGAAAATCTCTGCTTCAAACATCGGGGAAAACCACCCGGTCGGGACCTTAAGACAACTCCTTTTCCATTTGCTATGGTGGCTCCGACTGGATTTAAAGGACCAGTTTCCTTGTAACTAAATGGATTGGATTGGATGGGTGGAAATGAGACTAAATTAACTGAAGTAAAACTATCTAATTTAAGCTAAATGCAGATAAAGAAATTCTAACACTAACCCGGGTAATTATATGTGAATACAACTTAAGATTGTTCCAATTCAACAATAACCATGAAAATGTATTATTAATTAAATTGAAATGTGCAGAAAAAAATAAAGATAACTCTGTTTAAGAAATTAAACAGAGTTGTATTAGCATATTGCATTCATCATTGTATACCATCTATATGTAATTATGAAAAATAACGTTTCAATTATACTCAGAAATGATATATAAAAGGAAGTGTTGTGAAAACAAATATACATATAAATGATAGCAATTTTAAAACGAATATCATAAGACAAAAGAAATCAACAGTGAACAGATAGAAATACCTTGTTCATCTTGAGGACTTTCAAATGCAATCCGATACTCTATCCAGTAACTATGATGCAAAATCAAATTCCAAGGTACAGAAATGCAACACTTCAAAGATAATTTCGCATGAAAATCACTAGATGTGATCCTTTTTAAAATATATATAAGACAATGGAGTACAGAAATGCAATCTCCAAGTCCAAAAATATTAAGATCTAGGACCCCTCTCTAAATGCATGAGAGGGGTTTAAATACTACTTAGCTAAATCTAAAAATAGTTTATTACAAAAATTAAGGATTCGGTTCAATGACCGTCCTTTTCCTAGGCTAAAATACAGTGAAATTAAAACTAAATATATCTATCTATGAATTTGATCTTTAAACTTGCAGGCATCTAGCATGGTTTTGAGAAGATGCGGTTGACCGACTTTAGAATTCAACTGTCCTGAAAAGACAGAGTCGGCAAGCGTAGGAGCAATCTTCTCTGTAGCATTGATGATACAATTGAGCGCACTGTGCTGACTGTGTGGCTTCACCAAGTACATCCAGTATGAGTCCCTATTCAATTTTGTCAGCCCTTGGATGGATTTTGCTCTTTCTTCTTCCTTTTGCCTCCATTCTGTTTGCAGTTGATTTGCCTGTGGGAGATATCCTGGAACAGTTTCAGGAATCAAGTTAGCTTTGTGTAAATTGTCATTTACACAATCAGTGAGAGTGTTTGCCGCTGTAGCCGCCTCCTCTGCTGCCTTTTCTGCCCTTCTGATTTGTGCATCCCAGTTATTGAACAATATTTCTTTATGGTTTTCATTAACGATGGGTGCACCAGCTTTTCTGCCTTCTTCTGTCTTTTGCCATGCCAGATAATCATTGATCTTTTCATTAATCAAATCATAATCATTTCGTAAATCTACGACATGATTTGTGATTTTATCGCTCTCTTTGCACAAAGAATTCCATTGCAAGATTTTTTGGCAGAAAACTTCCTCTTGTTGCAGTAGTTGATTGTTCAAAGAGATGGTTTCTGAAATGAATTCTGGAAGATTAGGATCATCTTTATGCTGATCTTGGATAATCTGTATTTGTTTGTCTTTATCAGCCAGGCTTTTTTGATGTCCTATTTTCATTTCTTGAAGTTGTTGTTGTAACTCTTCAAGTTTCAATTGTGCTTCCTTATTGGCCTGTACCTGTTGCAATTGCTGTTGCAGAGCTTTTACCTATTCTTCTTTTTCATTCAACAAAAGTTGTATCTCAACTGCTTTATCAATTGTTGCAGAAGCATAAGCTCCTATTATTTGAGATAACTTAGTGAGATTATGAGTAGGCTCTGTGGCAGGATCTTTCCACAAAACATCTACTTGTTCTGCTTCAGTAGCAATTGCACTTTCTATTTTTCTCTTTTTCCTCTGTCTCTTCACTACTGCTTTGTATTTTGGGTTGTAGAATAAATCCAGAGGAGGAATGTCCTCTACATTAAGTACAATTTTAGAGGAGGGTGTGATTGGTATGTGCTCTGTTACTGCGGCTATGCTGCTTGTTCCTGTGCTCAAAACTTTGGTTGTCTGGACAGGGGTATGTACATTCTGTCCTTCTACATTAATCAATTGGTTAAAGGTTTCCCATTCTTTGTCTAACTCAATGGTGACTGGCTGTTGCTGTACATTGGTTGGAGGAGGATTTGTCTGTTGAGAAGTCAAAATTTGCTGTTGAGTAAGTTCTTTAGATTGTGCAGAATCTTTAAGGATTCTTCCATTTTATCTTCCTTTTCTTTAGACTTATTGGAGTGTTCAGAATCTCTGTCAGATTTTGATTTAGATTTACCTGTACTTGAACTACCGTTAAGACTAACACTAGGAGTTTGCTCCCTTGCGGGCTCTAAGCGTAGATTATCCAAAGGAATAAGAATTAGTCTTCTTTCTCTGTAAAGCTTGAATTCCTGAAATTCCTCTGGAGATAGCTGCGCTTGAGCTGAATTCAAAACTTCTTTGAATGAATTTCTTGCTTGGAACATATCATCAAAAAGATCCCGTTCCCCGGAAAATTCCCTTACTTTGATTGCATTGGTGAAATTCTTAACAATATCATTTGGGTCGAATAACCTTCTCGAAAATTTGAACAGCTGTAGGCATGTAATGTTGCCTATCTCTTGAAATGCATGACCAATATCAAACAGTGAAAATGTTCCACATTTTACGGTAAATTGTCGCCAAATGCCCTTTTTCTTCTCTTTTAAATCTTTTGTTATACCTCCTTGGCCACAGGTCTGATAAGAAATTTCCCGAGCTACAAGTCTATCTGGAACATATAGGGGTAACACATGGGGAGAAGCATAACTTCCAAAAACCCTAATATAAGTGAACAATTCTTCTCCAAACCATCTCGCGACGGGGAGAATATCAACCTCTGTTTCTGAGGATAACCTTGGGGCATCCTTATTATACAATTTTCTGTACAATGGCAGCATTATTCCATGACAAATTTGGTAAAAATGGGGGACAAACTTAGACTCCCATAGTTCTTTATGGTACACATGAATGGGAAAAGGATCGTGGATAGTCCATTTCCAGCCCATCACAAGGAATTTAGAGACATAGCAGATGACGTCCATGACATAAGCAGATAAATAAAAAGGCAGATAAACCCGCTGGGAAACATTTCGTTTAGACCGGTAGTGAAAAATAGCAGTGGTGAGATTATCAGATAGGATTTTGGCCCAGTCTACAATTGTAGAATTAACAGACGCATTCAACAAAGGAAGCCATTCGGGTAAGATCATATTTATGTCAGGCTTTCCAAAAAGCCTGCATAACATGGCAACAGTAAAACAATAAGGAGAGGTAAGTGAACCTGTGCTGTACATACCTTGTTTGTTTTTCTTCAATGGTTCACTTCTTTTGGTCCACTCCTTTGTGCATTCTGCCAAATTTGAATGTTCTCTGGCAAAATCTTCCATAAATTGTTTGTTGAAAGTCGCCTGAGGTTCTGGCAACTTATACATTAATCTTAGATCTTCTATGGTGAATGACCCGATTAGCTCTTTAGATGGAGTTCTGAATTGTCTGTCTGAAATATCTGTGCTATCCAACACCCATCTCACCATGTCTGTATATGGGAGAATCCTTGGCCTTGCTGCTATTCTATGCAGAAATGAGCAAGCCAAGTCTCTAAGGGTTGCTTCAGACGTATTCTTTGAACCTGTTGTAGCTGCAACTTTTATCACCACAGGGTTTTCTTCTTCTAACAGATTATACATTCCTTCCCAAGTGGATATACCAGCATCCTTGTTACAGGCGGTGTCTGCATATAGCGAAGCCATTTCTTTGTTTTCAGAATTTGAGCTCTTCTCCTTCTTACCCATAGTGTTTAGCGGAAGCTTTGTATAGACGTTTGCTCCTTCGTGCCTGCGTTTTACGAGTAAATGAGAGTAATGGTATAAGAAAGGTGATGAGACTATTTTAAATGTGAAAGCGGATGAAATATAATATTTTAATTGTGAAACGAATTTCAATCTAAACACAATCTCATTTCCCACTAATAATCAATCCAATCATTTAATATAATCATTAAAGCGCATAACGGATTTGACATATGGGAAGATTGCCTTGGGATAGCGTGCCTACATGAATCTACGACATTGCGATCTGCGATTTGCTGCGCAATATCACAATATCGCAATGTCGCGATATCGCAAAATGAAGTTATCGCAGTTATGAAAATAGCGCAAAAGAAGAAATTGCGCAATAGCGCAAAAGTGCATATCGCAAAATCGCAAAAGCGCATAATCGCAAAATCGCAAAAGCGCATAATCGCAAAATCGCAAAAGCGCATAATCGCAAAATCGCAAAAGTGCATAATTGAAAAGAACGCAAAATATATTCATTAATCATTTCTGTTTTTTGCGCTATGCGATCTGCGATCAATGCGTTTTATATATACCATTTTGTTATGGATGCACTATCTTGTTTAAAGAGAAATTTTATTATAATCTATCATAAACTTAAGTGTTTCTAAATATTATTTCTAAGGGATTTCTATAGGTTTATGATAGAAAGTTTTATTTGAAAAGACAAACAAATCCTAATTGATTTTTTGGATTTTTTAACTAAGGGTCCTCATTTATTTAGTATTATTACTAATATTAAATAAAAAGGGGGGTTGTTGCTGGTCACAACACATTGGTAATTAGTTATTTAAATAGTTTAGGGTCTTCTCTCCACACTTGGGCATTTTTTCACCATAAAATGTTTATGATTTTGAAAGAGTTTAGGTCTCAAGGAATACGAACGTGTAATCTAAGTTATGCCTATTCAGCAAGATTGTGCTGACATTATTGGTGGTAGGTTAGTTGGTTGTTCTTGCATATACATGATAAATATGGTGATACATAACCCATGAGGTGTAGACTAGTTAGTTTGCATTGGGTTTAGTCCCTGCCAAGTCATAGGTTCAAACCTCATGGGGAAGGTTTAAGGATGGAAGTCACCTTAGGGAATTATACTTCCCAAAGGGTTTCTTGGCTCGAGTAAGCCTTGCACAATCCTAATAACAAGCATCCATTGTGGGTGGATTAGTCTTCTTCTATCCAATACAAGGACTAATATCATTCAAGGCTTGTTGGAGATAACCCCAACTTCAATCTGAGCAGGAGGACAACAAAATTCAATTTTTGATGTGAATTTTTTGAAGGACAGCAACAACAAATTCTTGATCTATTTTTGCACTCCATCGTGCATTCATTCCCTGGTTTCAAAACCCTAAAAAAACCAAATTTTTTTCAAAGTTTGTAGCCCTTTTCTGTAGCAAAAGTCGTGGTCTAAACCACATTACCTTCGCACTTTTAAACCCACACCTACCCGCCATTAAACCATTGCACGAACCGCCAATACACTTCATGCCATTTGATTTAAATTTGAAACACACCACGTCATTTTTGTGGTCCCCACCATTCCACGTCGCATATCCCACCGACCAATCAACGTTTATCACAAGACCTTGAGGCTTGCGTCATCAATCTTCAAACCTGCGTGATGAGCCGTCCCCACCACCGTGCCATGTCAAATCTGTCAGCCAATCACAATTGTATCACACAGTTTTGTGCATACATCACCAGCCCTCCAAAACCATGCGATAAAGGATGGCCCACCATCGCCACATCATAAGCGCTCGGCCAATAGTGGTGTTTTGCATCGTTTTGATGCCTAGTCATCGGGGGGGGGGGGGGGGTGCTTATCGATGCAATAAAGCCCGTCACATGACATTTGTGAAATATGTTATAATTTTTAAGAACCTTAGGTTTAATGTTTTATATGTTTTATGCACCGCGATATAACTTTCATAAGGTTCAAACCTTTGGGTTAATGTTTTAAATGTTTTTTATATGCCGTGACATGTTTTAAGTCAAAACTTAGGTTAAATTATTTTTAATATAGATTGTAAACATGTAATGTTTACAATGTATTAAAACATATGTAATAGACAGTGAATATGAGAGTGACTGTGTATATGCCCGAAGATAGTGAAGCAGAGTTTGAAGAGCGATGCGTGTGTAGTAGCTAGGAACATTTTGTTTGTAAATCCAGAATTGTAATTCTGAGGAAAGAATCCTATTTTTTGTAATAATCAAGTACTTTAATGAAATATAGTGTTTTTACTCCATCACTGTGCATATTGCTTTTGTTATCTCTGTGTTAGAAAAGGAACTTTTATTTCCTCACTGTTGTTCAGAAATAACCAGAAATTCCAACATGGTATCAGAGCTAGTCCAGGCTCTTAGCATTTGCTAAAGAAGATGGAGGAAGGATTTTGTTGAAGCTTTTGACTAGCAGTGTGAAAGATTATAAAAGCCAGGTATTTACCAAAACATATTTTTTTGTTTGTTTTAAAGAATACAGTCCAGAGAACTATAAAATGAAGTCTTTTAGAGACAATGGTTATCTCTCAGCAGTGAGAAAGTTTGTTTAAGAAACATAATCAAGATTTAGTATAGTTATGTAAGGCTAACAATGGTAGGAGCCAGCACAAGCACGAGTATGGGAAATACTCAACTCCCACAGTTCAATGGGAAGAATAATGATTGTTGGGAAATCACAATAAGAGCCCCATTTTCCTCTCAAGATTTATGGGAGCTAGTTGAAGATGGTTTAGAAGAACCAACAAATGAACAAGCATTTAATTCCTTAACACAGGCAGAGAAAGATTTGTTGAAGATTAATAGGAAGAAGGACTCAAAAGCCCTCTTCTATCTTTATCAGGAAGTGCATGAAAGTATATTTCCAACAATTGCAGCAACAAATAAGTCCAAGGATGCATGGGATACCCTCCAGACAGCCTATCAAGGAATGGAGAAGGTAAAGACAACAAAGCTTCAATTAATGAGAATGGATTTTGAAGTCATTTGCATGAAAGAGTCTGATACAATAGATTCATTTTTCACACTATTGATTGGGTTGGTTACCCAAATGAAATCTCATGGAGAGGCTATAGAAGAAATAAGAATACTAGAGAAAGTATTAAGGAGCTTACCCTCAAGATTTGATGTGATAGTAACAACCATTGAAGAGACAAAGGATCTCTCAATGTTTAATGTTGATGAGCTTCATGCATCATTGATGACACATGAAAAAAGATTGAGCAGAATAGCAAACTCATCTTTGGATCATGCCTTCAAGACCCAAATGTCCTTTGGAAGAGGAAGAGGTCAAGATAGATCAAACTACAGAGAAAAAGGTAGAGGCAGAAGTGAAAACATAGGAAGAAAAAACCCTGCAAATACTAGTGGAAGGGGCATCAATCAAAGTCAGAATCAAAGCCAAGGCAGCAACCAGCAAGGTGGAAAAAATCAAGCACATGGACAAAGGTATGATAAATCCCATGTCCAATGTCATTAATGTAAGAAGTATGGGCATTATGCTAATGAATGTAGGAGGAAACAGAGTGACATGGGTAGTAGACCCAATGCTAACTTCACTAAAGAGAATCTCAGTCAAGAGAATTTATTTTTAGCATGTAATATGGCTAAAGAGAAAAATGAAGATATATGGTTTCTAGATTCAGGATGTAGCAACCATATGACTGGAAATATTTCTATGTTTTCCATGTTAGATGAAAATGTGAAGTCTCAAGTAACATTAGGGATATATAGTAAAGTCTATGTCATGGAAAAAGGAAAAGTGAGTATTTTAACAAAGAAAAGAGAAAGAAGATCCATATCAGATGTATATTATGTACCTGGTATGAAGTGTAACCTTTTGAGCATTTGACAACTCATTTAGAAAGGCTACAATGTATTCTTTGAGGATGATGTATGTACCATCATGGAAATACCACCAAGCAAGTAGAGGATTGCACAAGTAAAGTTGACAAGAAACAAAATGTTTCCTCTCAAGATGAGAGCAGATTTGAAGAAAGGAGCTGCAATGGCAGTAGTGACACAAGAGACATTCCAAAGAGAAGCAAAAGATTAAAACTGGTTATGGCACTTGAGATTTGGACATATCAACTTTGGAGGTCTGAATTTATTGCATAGAAATGGAATGGTAAAGGGATTACCATTGATTGAAAATCTAGACAGGCTATGTGAAGGATGCATCTTGGGAAAGCAACACAAAGACAGATTTCCATCAGGAAAGAGCATACGGGCAAAGACACCCTTAGAAATAGTCCATTATGATTTGTGTGGACCAATGCAAACACCATCATTAGCAGGCAACCACTATATGATGACCTTTATTGATGATTACACAATAAAAACTTGTGTTTATTTCTTGAAGTTGAAGAGTGAAGTGTTTGAGAAATTCTGCCACTTTAAAGCACTTGTGGAGAATCAAAGTGGGCAACATATTAAAGTCCCTAGGACTGATAGAGGAGGAGAATATATCTCGAAACAAATTTTGTAGTTTTGTAGAGAAAATGGAATTCATAAGAAATTTACAGCAAGGTATACACGACAAAAAAATGGAGTTGCTGAAAGGAAAAATAAAACCATCATGGACATGGTAAGAAGCATGTTGAAGGCAAAACACTTACCAAATGAATATTGGGTTGGAGCTGTACATTGTGCAACATATGTTTTGAATAGATGCCCAACAAAGAGTGTTATGAACGGAGTTCAGGAAGAAGCATGGAGTGGCATAAAATAGTTTGTCACCAACATGAGAGTATTTGGTTGTGTGGCTTATGCACACATTCTAGATCAGCTAAGGAAGAAGTTGGACAGTAAGGGGAAGAAGTGCATATTTTTTGGATACAGTGAAGAATACAAAGCATACAGATTGTATAACCCATCTACCAAGAAGTTTATGATAAGCAGAGATGTGCAGTTTATTGAGGAAGAATCTTGTGATGGAAGCATTGAGAAAACAGTAAATGTAATTTTTTTTTTGTCTCATGATGAAGATGAGGAAGAAATAGCTGAAAGACATCCCTCATTAGCAGCACCACCTCCACCAAGAAAAGGAAAACAAGGGACACCACAAGCAGGTATGAGAACACCCTTGATAAGTGATGACAGTGCTTCTCCAAGCACATCACAAAGAGTATATTTGAGTGCTTCTACAAGCACAAGTTCAACAAGTGAAAGAGGAACCAGATTCAGAAGTCTGAATGAAATTTATGAGCAAGAAGAAGGTATGAACTCTTTATTTTCCTTATATTGTCATGTAGAAGATCCTATTCATTTTGAAGAAGCAGTAAAAGAAAAGAAATGGATAGATGCTATGGATGAAGAGATAAATGCAATAGAGAAAAACAAGACATGGGAATTGGTTAATCTCCCACAAGGTAAGGAAGTTATTGGAGTGAAATGGGTTTATAAAACCAAAAGCATTGTTGAAGGTAAGATTGAAAGGCACATGGCCAGAATTGTTGTCAAAGGCTACAAGAAGAAACAAGGAAGAGATTATGAGGAAAATTTTCACCAGTTGCAAGAATGGAAATAGAAAGAGCAGTGTTGTTTATAACAGCACAACACAAGTTGAAAGTTTACCAAATGGATGTGAAATCAACATTCCTAAATGGAGTATTGATGGAAGAGGTTTATATTGAACAACCTCTGGGCTATGAGAAACAAGGCCAAGAACACAAAGTATGCAAATTGAAGAAGGCTTTGTATGGGCTAAAACAAGCACCAAGAGCATGGTACAGTAAGATAGATGCCTATCTACTGGAAAATGGGTTTGAGAAATGTGAAGGAGAACCCAAATTATACATCAAAGAGAAATATGGTAAGATACTCATTTTTTTTTTGTATGTTGATGATGTTATATTCACAGGTAATGATGCTTACCTTATTCAGAATTTTAAAGCAGTCATGAAAGAAGAATTTGAGATGACTGATATGGGATTGCTGAGATACTTCTTAGGAATAGAAGTAGAGAAAAATGAAAATAAGATTTTTATTTCTCAAGCTAAATATGTGAAAGAAGTTTTGGAAATATTTAACATGCAGGATTGCAAGCAGCAATTACTCCTAAAGTGATGGGATTGAAGTTAAGCAAAGAAGACAACAACAAGGATTTTGATCCAAGTTTGTATAAAAGCATAGTTGACAGCCATATGTATTTTACTACAACTAGGCCAGATATTATGCATGACGTGAGTTTAATTTCCAGATTTATGGAAAGGCCAAAGGAGGCACATTGGCAAGAAACAAAAAGAATTCCTAAGGTATGTAAAAGGAACAAAGAGGTATGGAATTATATACACCTCTTCAGAAAATTTTGAATTGATTGGATATGCTGACAATGATTGGGCTGGAAGTATAGATGACATGAAAATCACCTCTGGATATGTTTTTAATATGGGATCAGGAGCCATTTCATGGGCTTCTAAGAAACAACCAATTGTGGCGTTATCGACAACAGAGGCAGAATATGTGGCAGCTACAGCAACATCATGTCAAGCAGTATGGATGAGGAGAATGTTAATAAATTTGTGTCATGAACAAGTAAAAGGCACAACAGTTTATTGTGATGATAGCTTAGCAATAGCTCTATCCAAGAATTCAATGTTTCATAAAATAACAAAACACATTGATGCAAAGTATCACTACATCAGAAAACTAGTGAGCAATGGAGAAATTTTTTTGCAACATTGCAAAACACAAGAACATTTTGTTGATATTTTAACAAAACCATTGGGGCAAAAAAGTTTTAATTATCTCAAGAATTTTCTGGGTATGCAAGAAAATAGCAGTTGTGTTTAAGGGGGAGTGTTGGAGCTAACCCCAACTGCAATCTAAGCAGGAGGACAACGAAATTCAATTTTTGATGTGAGTTTTTTGAAGGACAACAACAACAAAGTCTTGATTTATTTTTGCACTCCGAGCGGAAACATGAAGTTGGGTTACACTTTTGTGAGAATTGGGGGCTGAAAATTTTTTTCGGCAATAGTTCAGCCAAACATTTTATAAAGTTCGGTCGAACTATGTAATAGTTTGGCCGAGCTTTCTTAGAAAGTTTGGCCGAACTCGTGATTCCGTTTAGATTGATGGCACACTGACGGCGCAAGCAAACATAATTTTTGTCGGAGATTGGAAAACTCGCAACAAAATTTTGGCCGAACTTTTACTTTTAAAAGAGTTCGGCCAAACTATTTTCTATAAATAAATCGCCCGCGAAGTTTGGTGGTTTATCAGTTTCATTGTTCGCGCATTTTCTGTCCCTGTCGCTGCTGCTCTGTTCACACTGTTGCTCCTCCCGGCCGCACTGGTGTTCCCCCCGTCCGCGCTCTTCGACTCCGTCGAGTATGTTCGAATCCTCACAATTAGACTCACTGGTTTTTTTATATATAATTTATGTGTATGGTTTGACTGTGAATAATATCCTATTATAGTCTCAATGAACTTACCTCTTTCTAATAAACATGCATCATTGTTTTTGGCTGAATGATTATTATTTCCTTGGATGAATTTTATTTAACAATTTATGATCGATGTAAATACTCAAATAGGTTCCCTTTGTGATTTAGAATAATGTCTTAGTTTTTGGTTTTACTTTGTTCTCCATCTAAATTCATTTTTTGAAAGTAATGGTGGTTATTCTCTGCTTGCTTATAATTGTCGACTGGGATTTTTTTTGGGTGACTAGTTTTCTTGGTCTTCCTCAGACTAACCCGGACCGACCCATTATATTTGCATGGTTTATTTCCTTTATATGCATGAAAATATGGTTATGTTATTTGAACCTTCCTGGTATTGAGACCGGGTTCTGAGTTTCACTTCTTATGAAATCATTTTTCTTACATATATAACATATTGCTATATATTTATGAAGCTATATTCCTCGTTTTATTAGAATAAATTTCAATAATGTTTGGTTATGAATGTATGCATAAAAAATGGTTCTAGAACTAAGAACATTAATTTCTTTCCATTAAAATGGACAGAAACGGTCTGTCTCAATACTTAGAAATGTCTTTAAATTGAACCTTTTTTTTTTTTCTTATGTTTCCAAAATTGTAAAAGAACAATCCCTTGTTTACATTTATTTATTCAAATTAGTTATAACACATAGTTTGTTTTGGAATATAAAAATGTAGTTTCTTTTCTTATTATTTTACAGTGCTTGGAAAGTTTAAGAGGCCTCTCGTTCTCTCTCCCTTCGATATAAAACCATTATTCTAATTGTACCTGCATTCAAACATTTAAATAAAAAATACAATCATAGAGACTTTATTTCATTGTTCTTTCGTAAAGACACATTATAATCAGGGTTCATGAAATTTAAAGAAAATATTTGTCACTCTCATATTGGTAATATCTAGGAAATGTATTTAGAAACTTATCTGACATGTTGTCTCATTGAATCCACATGAAAAACAAGACTTCCAACCGTGAGAAGAAGAAATTACATCCTATTTCTCCCCCCTAGCACAATTACCAGTATAGTTAGAATTTAACAGCCCCAAACTGGATTTTACTCTCAGGTACTAGAACCTCTACAAAGGTTCGACCTGGAAACATAATTTTTCCTTAGGTTTCTCCACTGGTTCTATGGCCAACTTGGATAACCTACAACAACATCCTTCTTTTCATTTTTTCTATCCCCTCTCTTTTGATGCTTTTTCCCTCCCCAATATTCCCCTTTATCCTCTCCTCGATGGGAGACAAACTGTTTCTTTATAACTATCCGGTAAAGAGCCTTTCTTCATGGTTTTTCACTCGTGGATTCAAAGATTCTTTTATTTCAAATTACACTATTAATAATTAAAATAAAATAACCACATGATTATTTGTATACTTATCAACATTATCTTATGCTTCACTCATCCATAAGGTTCCAGTGTTCAACCATAACATAATTTTACCATGTTTTACTTAAAATTCCACTATAACTAGACATTGTTACAAATATAGCGAAGTGATGTAAGATACCATCCATATCGATGAATATATGCTTTGGGCGGAAACGTCATATGAACATATATAATTTGTATGTTGTATGTACATTGATTGAATGTACAATTCATCCCTTATTTACAGATTTTTGACGGACCAGCCATTTATCGTTGCTCCACTTTTGCACATTCATGAATGAAAAGACTTTTATAGTGGATAGCCCATCTTCTCCCATGTTATTTGGAGCACTTGTTGAGCCATTCGGCTCTTTTGTAAAAATTGCAAAAAGAGTGTGCAAGCGGGTAGCTTACTTTGCAGGATTGGACCATCTTCTTTTCTATTCTTTTTTTTCTATCTATGACACTTGCCTCTAGCTTCCCCACATAACTCTCAGCTTCAGCATGCTCATTACCCTCTTCTATACCATTTTCTTGACACCATGGAGGGATTTTAATTGTCTCCATGAAAACTTGGACATATGCCTCTCCTTAATCAAATTATAAAATTCTCGTTTCATCGCTGTAATATTTTTCCAAATCTGCAGCTTAGTTGCAGGTTTTATGATTTACATGTTTCTGGAAAAATTAGTTTTGTTATCATCTTCAGCGAACTAGATGGCTCTACTTTGAAGTCTTCATTTGACTGTTTCCTTTTCTAATAGTGCTTGCTTTCTCCCCTCCAAAATTTTCAAATACTGCAAGTCTTTTTCAGTAAAAATTGCATTTACATTATTGTCAAAAAGCGTAGAAATGACCTCTTCTACTTCTAAAAGATCCTTTTTATCTTCTTTTGCCTTCTTTTTAGACTAGTTAGCAGCCACTTTCTTAACTCTTTTGATATTGTCCACAAAGTGTTTCATTAAAGTCCCCTCAAAGCTTCATCATATTTTACGCAAATGTTTGTAATTAAGAATCCATCCATATCAATAAAGGTATAATAATTTGGTTCATATTGTCCATTATGTTTGTTATTCTATTTCCTTTTGTGATATATTTGAGTAATATTTGTAATTTGTAACTTTTGCTTTGAATATTTCTATTTGGCACACCACAAATAGGAATGTAAACTATTAAATTAAGTAATATATATTTAATTTAATTTCATATTTATCAAGAGGTGTTAATATGGATTTAAGTTACTGTAAATGAAATTTATAAATATTTTTTTTTGGTTCATTTACAAATATTTTTTTTGAAAGTTAATATTATTTAAACTTTTATAGTATTAGTAACTCTTGTCTTATATTTGACTAATTTTTTATATAATTGAAATTAAAAAACAGATGATTTTCTCCAAGTTTTAATTGTTTAAAATATGATTGTTTGAGCAACTCTTTCTCTGGGATACAAGGAGGCTGAAAGATTTTATTTTCTTTTATATTTGAAGCTCTCCATTATTATAGAAAATGATTTTTTGCTTGTATATTTTTATGCTCTTTGCCATAGTAATGTCATAGTGTATGAAGTTTTAAATTGATTTTATTATTTTTATTATATGTTGGATGTGATTTTGATTGAAAATGCTTCTTTTTTATTTATTAATTAAAAAAAAATTATTGCTTTAAGCCTTGGAATTTACAATCAAAATTAGAAAATGTATTTTTATCTAAACTATTTATGAAAAGTTTAATATTGTTTGATCTTCTCTACCATGTCCTTTTTACATATATCTAGAATAATATTATTTGTACAGTTTCTGGTTTTTTGTAACATTTTACTACCACAATCAAAATCTATAGAAATAATAATCTAACATTATAATATCTTGAAATGGAGCTAGCCAACTCAAATATAGTATTGCAAATCCCTGGCTAAGTTAGATGAGGAGGCTATGTATTACATATGGTCTTGAATGAGCATTTGGACTCTTTAGATATATATCTAAAGAGTCCAAAAGCTCGTTCAAGACCATATGTAATACATAGCCTCCTCATCTAATATATAAAACTTTAATCCATGTGCTTAACCTTAACATTGACACAAATGGAATAAAATTTTACTCACTGCTTTATGATAGAAAAATATGCAGATGAATATTGCCCACATATCCGAAGTCAAAAGGGATAGATTAAAAAGGGATGCTCCGGTCATCTATAAAAGATAAATTAAAGAAGCATGACATATTAGTAATGCAAATTAGATATGCGTACCAATTATGTTCATATAACACAACAAATAGATGATTCAGTACAAATGTCACATAGAAGTCATATTTATCTCATGGGCCTTCAACTCAAATTATATATCTAGCATTACATTAAGCTATAGGAGATAAATCAAAGAAGCATTTGAATGTAAATTAAACATGTGTAATAATTAAATGTCCTTTCTAGTTCAATAAATAGATAATAATTTGCAAATGCCATATCTAAGCTATATTTCATCTAAGTAGCTTTCAATTTAAACTTATATCTAATGTTAAATTATATAAAAGAATAACAGTAATCCAAAATTCAAAATAATATTTAGAACTTTAGTATAAAATGTGACATATAATTTTCCTGTGTGGAAAAACATAGTTACTGAGAGTTCAAAACTCATGCATTTGAATAGAAAGTGGGTATACGAATGAGCAAGCAGATTTTTTCTAGAAATGAGGAAGTGAAGGTTGATAGAGAGCCACGCAAAATTTCAAATTCATACCTTAACAAAATTGTTAGATCCTTTTAAAGAAAACGTGTCATATAATCAACCCAATTTTAGGAAAAATAGTATACCATTTTTTACATTTCACATAATACAAATAGATAAATATTACTTAAGTATTGAGCTATAAAGATTTAACTACCCATAGAGAGATGGCCAAGTGATTGAGACAGGGCATCATCACAATAAAAAACCAAGTACAAATTGTAGTAATCCTAGAATCATGATTTACATAAGGTAAAATTGGGGAACTCATGACTTGTACTATAGATAAAAAAACATTTACCCTTACCAAAAAATATATGATAAAAATTGACAAACTACATAAGTTTAAGCTTAAGGGGATATAATCCTTCTTGCCTTCCATATAGATAATGAAAATGACTGTTCCAAGTCTCATGTTGCTTCTCATGTTACTTTATAAACCTTGATTGGAAAGAAAAATAGGAGGGCAGAAATGTAAGAAATATAAAACATAATGAAACACAGCGTAAGAAATAGAGAAAATAATGAAACACACACATACATATCTCTAGACAATCAACACAATTATTTTCCTAGGAAATCCTTATGGGAGACAAGCAACCCTAAAAAGTAATGATGCTCTAGAAAAATAATTTGTTTATGGATTCTATTTTCCACATTCTCTCAACCATATCAAAAACCTTCTTATAATGTTTGAAACCTAAGGTATTTCCCATACCAAAGTATGTTCTTTTAAAACGTGTTTTCTTGGTGATATGGGTGATTTAGAAATTATTGGGAGAGTGAAATTCCTCATTTAATATGTACAATATGTTTGGTTCATGCCACTAAGCCAAGAATTTTAAATTCAACTGAATTTTAATATAACCAACTAAATCCTGCAAAAAAAGAATAAAACAATTTATGTTAGGGTTGTGGATTCAGGCACTGAAACAACACACCATGATATTTCAAATATAAAAATAATGGTTTGAGTCCTAGGTAGCTTAGAATCCTATTTGTTTTCAAAATAAGGATGCACTCCCATTTGATTCTCATGATTAGGTTGTAATCATGAGGCTCTCACTCAATAATGGACCTTCCCAAAATCTTGTGACGTCTTGTCACAAACAAAACCATCAAACTGAAAAACACATCATGTAAGAAACATAGCTCGCTGACATATCATTTGTCTCCTTCAAAGAAAAAAAATTCACATCATGTGAATATCTCCATGTACTCTTACATATTGGTGTACAAAACCATCAACCAAACACAAGTTGACAAAACATGCCTCTTCAACCAAACACAAGTCGAAAAAACATGTCTCTTCAAACAACTGACTCTCAAGTCAAATAATAGCTCATGTACAAATTTCCATATTTTTTGCATTTAAGTGTGTCAACATAACTCTACTTTCAACATCTTGCTTCATGCAATATGCACCATACTTTGAATTTGCAAATAAATTCATGAAACATCAAAATGCATGCAAGTCCTTAATTGGATAAGAAATCTAACCATTTGTTAGCAAACCATTTCAATGGCGCTTCTTTTAGCTGCACTTCATCATCATGTGAATCACCCTGACCCTCATCGATTATGGAATCCTCTTTTCCATTCTTGTCGTTATCTCTTTCCACCTTCTTCAAATGTTGTGGATGACTTGTTGGATACAAAGCCCGACACTTGTCTACAAGGTGACCTTTCTTATGGCAACGAGTAATAAACAATTGCATCTTATTTTCAACATCATTTTCCTTGTCCAATGGGCCTTTGACTTTTTGCCTCATTTATTTAGAAAGTTTCAATGTGCATGGATATCTTCTTCCAACATCTATAAACATTATTATTATTCAAACATATATAAACATTATGATTATTCCAACATCTATAAAGTCCTCTTCTTTTACATTCTCATTAGCTGCATGATTATTAACATCTTCTTGCAAAGTGGGTGTCAAACTTTTCCATTCATCATGAACACAAACTTCACAAGCTTGAGGTAATGAACACAAAATAAAATTCCTTCTTGGAATAGCTTCATGTGCCTCCTTGGCTTTGGAGCATTCTCCATCATGTTTTCCATAACCAAGACCCAAATAATTAGGCCCTTCCTCAACAACATTTGGCTCAACTATGCCTTGTACATGTTTTCCTTTAAACCTTTACTTTCATAGCACATTTTCATAAAAAATTTGGACCTTATTCCTCTAGTGTGTCTCTCAAAAGCACATACACATTAATTTTGAGAGGAAATTGAAGACATAAACCAATAGCTAATTCTTCTAACTAACCTTGCCTAAAATGAGCTAAATTGTACTTTGATACCAACTTGATTTGAATATGGACAAACTAGTTTTGTTGGGATATCTCCCTCATTTGTTAAATAAAAATGTGTTTAGGATCGTCTAAAGTTAGCCAATTGGGAAGGGGTATATGTGTCAAGCTTTAAGTGTATTTTGTGAGAAATTTATTAGTTAATTAGCTCTTAAAAACTCGTGTACAACAAATAAAATGCAAAATTTTTATTTCTAGAAATTGTTTTTCCCTCAATCCAGATTCCGATCATTGGACATGTAAGAGGAAGAAAGAGGGAATTCACTTTTCAAATTCTAGACCTTGTCTAAACCAAAATAAACTAGAGCTTTGGTTTTCAAATACATTCACTTATTTGGAAAAGTTCTAGCTACCAAAAGTCCATATGCCAATCTACCTCCCAAGAAATCCATTTATTACACCACTGGTTAGTTTTTTGTCTTCCTATATTCTTTATCAACCTCTTTTAAGAAACAAAACTAGACAAAAACCTTCAGTGAGAACAACAAAATCTAGAACCTCTTCAAGGTCTTCAATCTGCTCATAAAGTTAAATTGTGTCTTGATCAAGTCCAACAACAAAGCAACATTCAGTGACAACACCAAAATCTACAACTTCTTCAACATCTTCTAAACCATCTTCAAATTCAATATTGTGTGCATCAAATTCCTCAGCAAGGTCATCAATGGAGTCATCAAAACTACTATTTCAAACTTCAATGCCAAAAATAAGTCAAAAGAATTCAATTTCTCCTCCAAAACCTTATTCTCTGAGCAAAGCTAGCATGATGTCGTCGAGAAATTTAGTAATTCCACGAGGAAATTCTATCAAAGTTAAAACAAATACTTTTCATCCATATTTAATGCCTACTTTTTCAGGTGGAACACCTCCAAATTTAAGGACCACAATGCCATAAAATATGTAACTTTACCTAATAGGTGTAGACCTAGAACCCCCAACTTTGCGTGACATGTACAATTGAAGATCTTATATGGTAAGCAATGTGAGAAGAGAGTCATGGTCACTGAGTTGAGCAAGAGAAATAGTTTGGTATGACAACATTGCTTGTGATAGGTCTAGCTAGCAGGCTACGAAATTACATGGTAATGGCATTCAAAATGTGAAAATTCACATTTCACTTGGAAATAAGATGGTAGAGAAAGGTATAGATGAAAGGAGATATCCATTTATGGTAAAGAAATAAAATAGTTCTATCAATTCCACCTTGCAACTCTAAGAGACATTGAATTAAATTTCATCTCAAGATAGGGCTTTGAGAGGACACTCTCAAAGCCAACCTTCGTTATGGCTTTGAAACACATGGTAAGTATCAAGACTTAGCAACCTTATTTGCATAATTTTTTCTAGCATGGACCTTAATGTCATAGCCTTCTTTTGTCTAAAATGAATGCAAATTTCCTTGCAATTTGGCTTGCGACATTCATAATTCATGCTCATGGAACATGATTGTGTTGCAATTGTGATAACATCTGCTGTATGCAGAAGCTAATAAAAAATGATCGAAAATGACATTTTTGCTCTGTTTTTTTGAAGATTTAAGGAAAATTACACCAAGTAGCTTCCAACCTCATATGACCATCATGTCAAGATCATCTCAGGATATTGTCCAAGTAAGAGCCACTTAAGCAAGCAATCTAGTATACATGACTCCAATTTCAATTAGCAGTAATGACAGTTCTAAGTATGGTGCAAACATTGCTCCAGATCCTCAATGGGGCATGTTTGATGACAATAATTTGGGGAGTGAGAGAGGGAGATGGTAGGAGAAAAAATTCGAGGAATCCACTAGAAATTGAAAAATATATAACTAATAATGTGGAAGACATTTGTAACTTAAGAAAGAAACCTGTTAGGAAATGGGTGAAGCTGGTATTACACACCCAATTGGACAACCTCGAGGAGAAAACATTTCTCCCACTTTATTTGTTGGCATAACCTAGTAAGTGTTATTCACTAGCATGTATTTTGTAAAGGCCTTGACCGAGTTCCCATTCAACTCCATCCACCAGGTTGTAGAGGATTCCAAGCCTAATTTCATGAAAAGTAAGTTGGGGATGATCACATTGACCTGCTTGATGAAGTGTCTATGAAGATTAACTACCTTGAAATATTTTTTTGCGTAGGGAAAGAGACACATTCCCATGTCTAAGCATGAAAACGTTCTTTGATATTGTTAATGCCTCTAGTGTTTACTTCTACAAGTTCTATAGGCAGAGTCTGTAAAGGGCCAGGTAGCCTCTGGATCTCATCTTTTATGAAAGGTGACATATCTAGTAAATGCCCCTACAGTCAATCTCTGGAATGGATCTAAATAGAAGTTCTTCATTTTAATATCCATAAAACATGACAACTTTAAGGTAAACTATGTACATGTGTCATTTCTCCCACAAACTAAAGTGTATAAGTGGTAAATTTTATACCAAGTGTGCTCCCACCATTTAAAGCGCAATTTGGTGAACTTATCATTTTTATAATTTATTTTTTGATTAAATTTAGTTTCACACATGATCAATTATTGCTTTGAAAGTTGTGTTCTACATAATTTGTGTACACTAAATTACAAATTGATTTTTTGAAATATATTTTGTGTAAATGTCGACCAATAGATATATATCATGGAGGATGAACGACGAAGATCAGCTGAATCCCATATGGAGGTTCAGGGATCGGGGGATGTTCACGGTATTTAAATATAATCTTAAATCTCCATACATGTGTGTACATATGGAATTGATTTTTTATTAGCTTTGTGAGTTAAATTAGTTGTTAATAAGTTTCATATTTTAATTTTTAGGAGGTAAGAGGAGAAGGGTTTCTACTCCATCCATGGAGTGTGGCCAAGGTTCAACTGGTCGAGGTATGAGTGGTAGCAGGTTGCGGGAAGGGGGTGATATTTATTCCCTCGAAGGCCAATCAACGGCTGCTGGTTCTCAACAGGGTCACTGTGGGTCTGGTTCTCAGCAGCGTCATTCTGGGGTTGGTTCTCAGCAGGGTCATGTTGGAGATGATGTTAACCAACAACATCAAGGTTGCCATCAATTTCAATATTTTTTCATTAAATTTGTACAACTTTTTTTACATGTGTTTTTTCTAATATACGAAATTTTACATATATTGATGTAGAGGCCGAAAATGTTCAAACTAGTGGTCAAAATAGATGCAGGGCAGCCCGCTACATTCAAGAAGAAGGCTGTCAACCTAGAACAACTTATCCGGTCGAGATTACTGATATACCATGGGAAACCAACATGGCGGAATGCACCTTACAAAGGTGTGAAAGACTTCATGCAAAATTGCAAAGAGATCTCGTGGCTTTGTCTCTACCTGCTGAGAGTCGACAAAGCCTTGAAATAGTTACACATTCATTGGGTGAAATGGTAAATGTGTATAGAAATCTTGGGCCAACGACTGATTCATTTGTAGAAATGATGAGAAAGAGAAAATAAACAGTGATGGGTCTCGATAAATGGGAGGACGTAAAACAAAAAGTTACAAAAGAAGTGGCCAAGTCAATGCTTAATTATAAGGAAGGGCCAAAAAGAAAAATGTTGAAGGTGCAGTATTTCAAGCACCCATAAAAAGCTCGTTATTTGTATGATAGGCATCTTGCGGCCTATGGAAGGCTTCCATGGAACGATGAGGTTCCTGTTTATTTTGCACAAATTTTTTATGCAGAATTTTTTTTGGGTATGAAACTCAACTACAATGACCTTCCTTCAGAATTTTTTGGCCCAGGGAAAGGTCGATTATAAGACCGTAAGGGCACTAAGAAAGATGTGGAGTTGCCTCGCCCTGACCCGCCATTGGTGAGTCAACCGTTTCGAGTCGAAACTCTGTGATCAGAGATGGATGCGACTTCTCAAATAAGTCAAGAAGAAAGGGATGCTATGATCGACAATGTTCATAGCGGATTGAGTGGAGTCGATCTTTGTTTAAATCGAAAAAGAGCACGTGAAAATGTATGTGCCAATTTTTTTTATTGTATAGATGAGGATATTTACAACATGAATGTTGAAGATCTCCGAACATATGCAATAAATTTTCGCAATGGTTTGCAAGACCTAATTTTTCATGAGGAAGAGGGCACCGGAACGGTATGTGTTAGTGACCTTAGGGTTTGAAATTATTTTCACATATACATGTGTACAATTTGTAATAAATACATGTGTATGTACATGTATACATTTATTTGTATGTGTACATTAATATAACAAAAATGTATGATTATATGTTAAAACACCATTTGCAGTTCTTAGGCATGATGCGTGACGAAAATGTTAATATCACGTTCAGGACCTTTGGTTCAAACAATGCAGATGGGTCTGACCATCATGATATGTTGGCAAATGTTAGTGTTTTTTAAGTGACTCTAAAATAAATAATTGTTTCCACACATGTACATGTATGTAGATATATAATTTGATAAAATGTTTTAACAGGGACCGATTCCATCTGATGTTTTTGGGATGGCGGTACCTTCTTCTTCCTTGGGAGATGAGCCACAAGTATGGACAATTTTTCACAAGTTTAAAATTTATGTTTAAAAGTTATATATATATATATATATATATATATAGATATATTCTACCTCAAAAAGTTCCATTAAAAATTGAGATATATATATATATATATATATATATAGAGAGAGAGAGAGAGAGAGAGAGAGAGATCTATATTTTGAGTTATTTAAAAAAATTTGAATTTAGGTTCCTATAGAAGATTTCTTTAATCCATGGACTCTAGTGACGGAGATAGAAACATCCACAACATTTGAACAAGTTGTCTTTAGTTCCTTTTTCTAATATTATTGAAAATAAGTTTATATATGTACAGGTGCATTTTCATTTGAAAGTTTTTAATATATATATATATATATATATATATATATACATTTGATAGACAAGTTCTCCCATAGGAACATCAATGGCGGTAAAAGCATACAATATACATGTACGGTTATATATATATATATATATATATATATATATATATATATATATATATATATATATATATATAACTGTACATGTATATTGTACAGTTTACCGCTGCTGATGTTCCTATGGGAGAACTTGTTCATCAAATGGAGAGGGAACCTTATGAGGTATTGCATGATTTTTTTGTTATATTTTGTTTTTTACATGAATTTCTAGATATATATATTCTCATTAATTTTTAAAACATCAAATTTTAATGTTCAAGTACATGTGCATTGTGTATGTAGGTTTCACATTCACATGATAGGGCGCGGACTGAGACCCTAGTAGGGAAGACGCTAGATCTGTCTCCATTTGATGGACATGATTTACAGTAGATTTGATTTCAAAATTTAGATGGTTTTAAAATTTGTTAAACTTGATACAATTTGATACTTGTGAGATTTACAATTTTTGGACATATTTTATTACATTGTTATTATATAATTTGTTTTATTTAATTTTTGGATGGTTTTAGTACTTTTGGCATGTAAATGTGAAGTAATGTTGTCATCTATAAATTAATGTTGTCATCTGAACTAAATTTGGCATGTTATGTAATGACATGTGTTATAATTTGTTTTGTTTTTAAAATTTAAGTTTTGGATGCTTGGAGTACATTTGGCATGTGAAGTAATGTTGTGATCTATATTTTTTTGTTAAATTGAAAGTTAAAAGTTTTGGATGGTTTCAATCTACATTTGGCATGTGATATTTAATGTTAAATGTTTTTGTTGTATAGTTGAATTATAATTGGCATGGCATGTGAAGTTTTTAAAACTCAAGTTTTGGATGGTTTCAATCTACATTTTGCATGTGATATTTAATGAACTTTAAATGTTTAATGTTTTAATGTTGCATAATATATAATCAAAAGGTTTTTAAAACTTAAAGTTTTGGATGGTTTCAATCTACATTTGCACATGTGGTATATAATGTTAAATGTTTCTATTGGATCTAGTTGAACTATAATTGGCATGGCATGTGAAGTAATGATCTATATATAATTTAAAGTTTTTTAAACTCAAGTTTTGAACGGTTTCAATCTACAATTCGCATGTGATGTTTAATTTTTTAATGTTGCACGATATATTATCAAAAAATTTTAAAATTTTAAAGTTTTGGATGGTTTCAATCTACATTTGGCACATGTGGTATATAATGTTAAATGTTTCTATTGGATAGTTGTTCACTATAATTGGCATGGCATGTCAAGTAATGTTACACAAATCCCTTTTGGATGGTTGAAGTACATTTGGAATTTTAAGATTGCTTTTGATCTCTCCATGTAGTTTTGTTTGAATGAAAAAATTTCCAATAGGAAGAACATAGCTTTTCAATGCAACTAACCATGTATCAATTGAGCTCTAATTGAAAAAAGAGTTTAAAGAAGTAGATATATGTACAAATTATCTCTTTAATTTTAATTGGAAATATAAGTCTAGTACATATATATGTTTGTTGAATTGGCGTCAATATCGTTAATGCACTCAAATAGGTAGCCTTGTCGATTTATTTACATTGTTGAAACTTTTTACCAAAAAATCCAACTAGTTTTTCATCAATGCACATAGAAAAACTACTTGGAACAATTAATTGTGCATTCTAGAACATATCTATCCAAGACAAGTAACACTTTTCATCAATGCACATTGAACATATCCGACCATTGGACAAGTAGATTTTGTACTAGATTTTCAATCAAGATTAGAGATGTGGGTCAAATCCCACCAAAAGTCGGAGAAGTGCTCCGAGTCTCTTGTTTGAAAGGAATTTTCGTACAAAAATATACTGCAGATGATTTATTTACATTGTGTCCATACTTTTTACCAGAAAATCCAACTAGTTTTTCATCAATGCACATAGAAAAACTAGTTCCAATTAATTGCATTCTAAAACATATATATTGAATACGTAAATAATTTTTCATCAATGCACATAGTAAAACTAGAACAATTAATTTCATTATAGAACACACACACACACACACACACACACACACACATATATATATATAACATTTTTCATCAATGCACATGTATAGAAAAACTACTTTCAGTTGATACTAGAGCACGTGCTTGTACCCAAACAATTTGTACATGTGCAAACACTTGCACAAATAACATAAGCAGCTCAATTTTTAGTTGAGTACTAGAAGTTCTAAAACATATTTAATCCAAAGATAATAAATTTTTGGACAATTCACTCAAAAAAATTCTAATGGAATTCCATCCTCAATAATCCGTTCATGATCGGATTTTGACATTTTCCATCTCTTAATTTTCGATTTTTTCTTTGATTGAACTTCTATCAACTTTATGCGTGCTGCACACACCAAGTGACTATATTGACAACTTATGGAATCGGGTTCATAGTCTTCAAAGTAAACAAAGTCTCCACTTTGACGAGTTTGTTTGAAAAAATAACCTTTCAGTATAATAGACCCTTTGTCATACTGAAATCCGTGATCATTATAGTCTTGTAATAATTTCATTTTTTGTTCAGTGCAACGCATCAAATAATACTTCACATTTTCATCGTTGTCAATAGGTGCAATTACAACAAAAACATCTCCTACACAATAAAATAAATTTAACAAAATTATGCATATTTAAATTTATTTCTAGATTTTTAAATCATTAGAAAGTAATTCAAATGTTACCTTCTCTAACAAGATCAGAAACTCGATCACCATCGGATGATATTGTAGTTTCCTCTGATTGCATTTCTTCAAACATTGCAACAGAAATTTTGCCCTTTGTATTTAGCTCTATATGTTTCCAATCGTTCACATACATTTTGTTTTCACAAACGTCATTGGATTTTGTGTTATCTATGCAAACATCACAAAAAAAAGAATATTTTCTTTTATCCAATGCAAACACATTTCTGGACAACTTTGTTTGAATTGAATGCAATTTTCAAGTCCCTTTTATTGTTTCAACGTCATTTCCAATTGATCTATCTACGTCTTCGATTCCAATATGCCAGAAAAAACTTTATATGGAAAATTAGAACAATAATTTGTAAATATGATATCAAAATACAATCGAAGATAATCATTGCATGATAAATGTACAATGTTTAAAATTAGATTTCCAATATAAATTAAATTGAATGTACCTTCGCACTTCTCTTGATGGGTTTCTCTCATGGCTTAGAGCAGCGATGCACCATTGAACAACTTCTTCAGCGTTCACAAGTTGGCTTGCAGAGTGGTTCATTTCATATCTTTGAAGTGCTCATTTTATGCATGCTCCTACACCGTCATGTTCTCCTTTTCCATGGCCAGTCTCAAAGAAATTCCAACAATGTTTAATGCAGGTTTTCTTATGAAGACAACAAAACCAAAAGAATGATCGTGCAGATTTGAATTGACCTGCGCATCCGTCTGACCATATCCAATGTTCATTGAATGTTATTCCACGATTTTTCAATGAATCATAAATTTTTCCAAAACAATGTTGTACAAAACATGTATCATGTTTACGATCGTCACTGATATAAAAGTGATATTCTTTAATGATATGTCGATTTTCACTCGTGCTTTCTATATGATCGACATTTTGTTCAACATGTCTATATAGAATATGGACAAGCATGGAGACTTGGTCAGAATGATAGTATTCACTCTGAATTTCTTTTTGTGGAACAAATGTGTAGTTTTCTGCAAAATCAATCACTGACAAAATGGTCCCTGGTGGAAAAAATTCAAGAGATTTTTTGAATTTCAAGTCTTTGCATCGAGCTCTATGGGAATGCTTGGTGTATTTGTAAATTTTTGCCTCAAACTTTCTCAAAAAGTCTATCAGAAAAATTTCGTCTTCTCGTAATTCGATTCTTTTAACACTATTTGCACCTTGAATCAATGTACCGATATATTCATATCTCTTCCATTTCACTTTCATGTTGTACAATGATTGATCATTTATATCAATACGATATTTGTTTTGAAATTTAGTCAAATTTCCACAATCATCGCATTTTTTACCACCAACACATTTCTTTTTTTTAAATAGTTCATCGCTTTCTCTTTCACATAGAATTTGAAATATGAAATCACGGATAGTGGAAGGAGGAGGTGAATCCTTCCATAATGTTCTACCGAAATCAAGAAATGTGTCATAATATAACTCAAATTCCACATGATAATGGCAACAACAAGTGTCGCGTACAGTGATAGGTTTTACATACCATGGTTTTTGTTGAAAAAAAGCACTGAGTGAAACATGAATTTGACGATTCTCTTCTTTGAACTTGTTGAATAACTCTATCTAAGTGGTTTCCAAGAGATGTTTTTCATGTTCTTCGTATTGATTTCGTGCTATTCTTCTTCGCATCACATGCCTTGCAGTTGGTGAAAAACGCGAATTGTTCTTCCAATATTCATATATTATTTTTTTAACATTTTCTCCAAGTCTATCTTTGTATGGTTGCCTACAAATAGCTCTCCAACAAGCGAGTTCATCATTTACATCTATTTGCAGCCGAAATTTCCGATGTTTGTGCAAAGTTTTTCGTGAGGTTCCCAGTGCTCGTGCCATAGATGTTACCAAACGATTCTCTTGAGTACTTGATGAAACCATTGCCATCTGTATTCCTCTACATACAATTGAAACATCTTTCTCTCTAGATCTCTTAATTGACTTTATAGCACTACTCATATTTTTTATCACATCTTCCTTCATTTTTTTTAATCTTTGGTTGATTTTCGAATACCCAATAGTGTCGTAGCTTCTTTTAATTCCCTTAATGATGGGAGACCTTTCAACATTTGAGCTTGAACTGTCACCCGCTCATTTAAGAAATACTTTTCAAAAATGCAGTTAACACGATATCGTATAACATGGTCAGGTTTTTTATCTCCATATGTGTGAGTGTCAACATTTTCTAACATCTCATTATCGATAGTGATTTCATCTGTACATATTCGAAAAAATAGGACATATTCAATAAATAACTAAATTAATAAATATATCTAAAATTTCAAATATTTTTCAAATTAATTCATCAAATAAAAAATTAAGCTTCACATTTTACATTAGGAAAATTTTAAATATATCAATAGATCATTATATTTACATTTACATACCTGCTTCAATTTCTGCTTGAGGTTGATTTTCTTCTTCAATATTTTGAGGAATATCTCTGTCTGTTTACATTAAAAAAAATATTTTTCAAATTAGTTCATCAAATAAAATTAAGCTTCACATTTTACATTAGGAAAATTTTAAATATATCAATAGATCATAATATTTACATTTACATACCTGCTTCAATTTCTGCTTGAGGTTGATTTTCTTCTTCAATATTTTGAGGAATATCTCTGTCTGTTTACATTAAACAAAATATTTTCAAATTAGTTCATCAAATAAAAATTAAGCTTCACATTTTACATTAGGAAAATTTTAAATATATCAATAGATCATAATATTTACATTTACATACCTGCTTCAATTTCTGCTTGAGGTTGATTTTCTTCTTCAATATTTTGAGGAATATCTCTGTCTGTTTACATTAAAAAAAATATTTTTCAAATTAGTTCATCAAATAAAAATTAAGCTTCACATTTTACGTTAGGAAAATTTTAAATATATCAATAGATCATAATATTTACATTTACATACCTGCTTCAATTTCTGCTTGAGGTTGATTTTCCTCTTCAATATTTGAGAGGGCTTCTAACTTTCTTTTGCGAAATTGTCTCGTCTCTTCTCTACATTCCTCAGGGTCTCTTTTTCAATCATATTTTCTCGCACAAGTTCTTCGATTTCCCATGATAATAGGGTATGAAGTTCAAAAAATTTCCTTCAAAAAATTAGACAATAACTCAATTACAAAAAATATCACAAAAGATTTAATTTTAAAAAATTCAGTTTAAATTTTTTGCAAAAAATACTTACTCCAATCCAAAACACTTACTTTAAAAAATTCGAGAGAAAAATGTCTTATAAAAATGAAACGAAGCTCAAAAGATTTATTTCAACTCAAAACACGTACATACCTCCAAGAAATGTCTTTTGAATGTACGTCCAAGAAATTTTTTTAAGTTCAAAACAATTTTTGCCAAAATTAGGCCGCCTCCAAGAAATGTCTTCCAAAACAATTCTTTAAACCCAAAACAATTCTTTGTAAAATCACTTTGCTTCCAAGAAATGCTCTTAAATCCAAACTTTGAAGAAAATTTTTTGAACCCAAACTAAGATCTTTGTAAAATGAGATGAAATGTGCGAAATGTGTGAAAATTGTGAATGATTTCGCGGCAATTTATATTTCCGCGAAATGTGTTTTAGTAGGGGATCCGCAAAGCTTTCTGGCCGACGGAAAGTTATACCATAGTTCAGAGCCGTCGGTGGAAAACATAGTTCGGTCGAACTAACGCGTCACCAATTACGCAAAAACCAGGCTCTGAATACGGTTCTGCAACTTTGGACTGATTAAACTCCATGAAAGGTTGTTAATTAACTATCGGAACCAAGACAAACATTTTCAGAATTGAATCTACTTTCAGGAAATATAACTTTTATGGAATTTCATAAATGTTTACTAATTTTAATTATTTTTCTAATAAAATAGGTGCAAACAATTTTTTAGGGTCATTGTGATTCAGTGAAATCAAAATTTTGTATCTCCCAAAATACATTGTGAAAAAAATTGAAAAAATTATGGGCCATTACATTGGTCCGTCGTCTCTAATGGGTAGCTTTTAGATTTTTAGTTTTTAACTTATATGCTAAGAAATTTCTTGCGACGCAAAACATATCCAAAATACAAATTTTTTCGTATTGGACTAGTTCAAAAAATTCTAGTAATTACGATATGCATCCATTGGCTTTGTAAATATGACGAAACCAAAGTAGACTCTGTCTAGATTGTTGTAACACATTTTTTTTTCTCAAAAACACAAGTTTTCAATGAATACAACATTGCGTCATAACATGAATTCTTATGAATCCTTTGATTGTTAAGAAACACACACTCAAAGAAACGCTAAGTTGACATATCGAATCTGCATAAAAAAATTTCAAAAAATAAGTAATAGAAAGCTAACAAAATTTCTCACAACTTTTATTTTTATCACAAAATGAAATTCTACACAGAAAAATTGTTATAGTTTGCAGAAAGTTGAAGAACCGAAAAAAATGAAAAATTTTTCTCAAAAAAGGGCAAAAAGTGTAACCCAGCTTGTGATTGGCCGACAGAGTTGACATGGCACGGTGGTGGGGATGGCTCATCGCGCGAGTTTGAATACTGATGACGCAAGCCTCAAGGTCTTGTGATAAACGTTGATTGGTCAGCGGGATATGCGATGTGGAGTGGTTGGTACCACAAAAATGACGTGTTGTGTTTCAAATTTAAATCAAATGGCACGAGGTGTATTGCCAGCTGGTTCAACGTTTTGATGGTGGGTAGTTGTGGGTTTAAAAGCATGAAGGCAACGTGGTTTAGACCACGACTTTTGCTACAGAAAAGGGCTACAGCCTTTGAACAAAATTTGGGTTTTGCAAGGTTTTTAAATCAGGGAATGAATGCACGATGGCTCACCAACCCTCCAAAACCATGCGATAAAGGATAGCCCACCATCGCCACATCATAAGCGCTCGGCCAATAGCGGCGTTTCGCATCGTTTTGATGCCCAGTCATCGGGCAGGCTTATCGATGCGATAAATCCTGTCGCATGAAATTTGCGAAATATGTTATAAGGTTTAAGAACCTTAGGTTTAATGTTTTATATGTTTTATGTGCCACGATATAACTTTCATAAGGTTCAAACCTTTGGGTTAATGTTTTAAATGTTTTTTAAATGCCGCAACATGTTTTAAGTCAAAACTTAGGTTAAATGATTTATAATATATATTTAAAACATTAACCCTAAGAGACAATGAATATGAGAGTGACTGTGTATATGCCCAAAGACAATGAAGCAAAGTTGGAAGAGCACTACGTGTGTAGCAACTAGGAACATTTTTTTTGTAAATCCAAAACTGTAGTTCTGAGGAAAGAATCCTATTTTTTGTAATAGTTAAGTAATTTAATGAAATATAGTTTTTTTACTCCATCACTGTGCATATTGCTTTTGTTATCTCTGTGTTATAAGAGGAACTTTTATTTCCTCACTGTTGTTCAGGAATAACCAGAAATTCCAACAAAGCTTAACCTAGTAACAAAAAACTATTCCTCATCTATTTGTTTTGTTTGTACATTCAAAACGAGCTATACTTGTATGAACTTTTTTGTCCAAAAATAAAAATACAATCTAAATTATGCTTATCATTGTTAGCTAAACCTAATTAACATGGTTTCATTGATATATATATATATATATATATATATAACAATCATTTTTTTGTTTTGAGTAGCCAAATTATTTATAGGTGTAAACCCCCATAACCCACTAAATTCATTCTTATTTGTTGAGATTCGGGATTCATTTAAATGGATGTCCAAATGAAGGCTAAAATTAACATAACTACACTCTAAAAATGTGTTTTGTTGCGTTAATCTCCTAGGTTAGTTGTGACCCATTACTTGTTTCCTATTAGACCATAACACATGTAAGAACAAACTAATACACAGTAAACCAATAAAAATAAATAAATATCTTACAATCATTTTCTTAACATAATTAAAAATAAATAAATAGCTTACAATAGATTCTTCTTAACATAATTAAGAAGATACTTTATCCTCATATTCAAATCCACTTATAATATATTTTCCTCTTATAAATTAATTATCATAGCAAAATAAAATATTTTCAAACCTATAAATTCAAAAAGTTAACCCAAATTATTACCGTCCATATCTATTATCGCATACATAAAATTACATTGTGAGGGACTTAGTTTACATAAATTTATTTCTTTATAATTTTTTATAATTATCACTTGTTTTTTTACCATCCATATCAATGATTTATAATCCATTCTTCTTAACATAATTAATAAGATACATTATCTTCATATTCAAACCCACTTATAATGTATTTTCCTATTATAAATTAATTGTCATTCAAATAGTGGAAAGAAAAATAAAATATTTCCAACCCTATAAATCTAAAAGTTGATCCAAATTGTTTCATTGTGAAGGACTTAGTTTACATAAATTTATTTCTTTATAATTATCACTAGTTTTTTACCATCTATATCCATTATCACATACATAAAATTATATTCATTGTGAGAGACTTAGTTTACATAAATTTATTTATTTATAAATTTTTTATAATTATTACTAGTTTTTAAATTAAATATTATTTTTTGGGATTTAACAAGTCATTTATTTATGATCATTTTTATGAGAAGTAGTTGTAAGTGACTAATTTCTAATGATTTTTGAAAAGTCTATTTATCACTCATTGCATCCAATAATCATAGAAGAAGTCAATCATCCAAAATCACCTTTGTGATTCAAACACACTTATTTGCAACTTAACTTGCTACCCCATTTTTAAATCATTCTATATCTTAATTTTAAAATTTTATTTTTCCTTTTATTTAAATCCTTGAAATCCTATAATTGTGGCACATATAGCTTGGCCACAACCACAATGGTCAACATCATCAATATATTGGGTGTATTTAAATTCATCAATTCTAAATACTTCATTGAGAGTAAGGGAAGGCAGCCCAGGAAAGGGTATTGGCAAGCTTCGGATTGAATTCTACTGAGATCCCTACGCCGGTAGCGATTCCGTGTATTACAACTGAAAACACACCATGAACAACCGTTCCAGCATCGATTCCCAGGAGTGGAGTCCAGTGGAGGAAGTTATGGACACATTATTAGCCCATGTCAGGCAAGAATTTCTTCTACAGCCCGCGGATGTTGCTGTAGAAGTTCATGACGTTAGTTTTGTAAACGCCGATGTTCAGGGAACGTTGTTGGTAACGAAATTTCGCATGCTTTTCGTGAGCGAAGAACCGAGGCAGTTGATTCCTCTGGGGCACAATTCCCCTGGCTACCATTGACAACTTCAACAAACAAGAGAAGAGGGCAGCCCCTGCGCCCTGTCTCCTGCAAGTTGTAGGCAAGGACACGCGGATTCTTGTTTATGCCTTTCCTCCACAAACTAGAAGAAGGAAAATTATTTTCGATGAACTAGTGAAGTGTTTGAGGGAAAACTTGTGGGATCTCTATGCCTTTTTTTGCGGGCCATTCATGAAGATAAGTTCAAATCCAAATATGCGATTGCTTCAAGAGTATCTCAGGCTTTTCGGGGAGGAAAATCTGAAGGGATCGGGGAAATCGAATAACTGGTGGAGAATTAGTGATGTGAATTCAAATTCTACGGTATGCCCAACATACCCAACTCATTTTATAGTGCCCTCAGGTATCAGCGATGAGGAGGTTTTGCAGGCTGCAAATTTTCGCACGCGAGGAAGACTGCATGTTATCACATGGTGTCACCCTGAAAACGGAGTTGTTCTGGTGTAATATTCCCTTTCTTGATCCAGTCAAAGTGGATAGAATTAATCCATGGTAATTACCGTGGTATTTTCCCATGGTATTGAACCATGGTATTTCTTGTTGGTATTGACCCATCAAGCCTATAAAAGGGGAGAGAAGCTAGGCATTTAGGGCATTCTGGATTATCTATCTTATTATGTTTGGGTTGAGAACTTGGCATCATGGCCAGTTCTATCATTGATCCGGGGACGAAAACCCCGCGATGATGTTTATGTGGTGGATCCATCCAGGATTCACAAGTGGGCTTCAGTGTCTTATATTTGTCATTTTCAAGCAGCTGTGCATGCCATTTGTAGGATTTTATAGTCTGGGCATGTATTTTACTTTCAGTGAATAATAATATAAATAAAATGGTTGCAATTCTTGTGTTCTGGTTCTTGATGAAATATTGTATTAAATGAGAACACTTAGATGTTTTAGATCCATCAAAAATTTTATTGTTTGGAATCTTATAGTGGTATCAGAGCTGTGCATCCTGCGAGCCTGAGAGTTTTATGCAAGGAACTTTGATGAAATTTAATTTTCACCCTAGCCAACATTTCTCACTTCAGTGATATTTATCACCCTAGTTGGATTTTTATTTTTCAGTAAATTATTTTATTGGGAGACATAAGTGAAGGGAAAATCATTTATATGTCTGTGGGTTAAATTTGTGAAAATATTTGAAGGCATGATTGACAAAATAATTTATAGCTTGTATTTAGCCTCTTATGAACAAATGTACCCATAATATTTATTCATGTGTATGAAATATTATAAATGTACCCATGATATTTATTCATATGTATGGAAGATTCATATCTTTCTTGCAAATATGGTCATTGTTGAAAGGCTGGAAAGTTATTGCTAGACAGAGATCATTCCCAGGTTTTTCATTAGCTAAGTATTGAGATCCATTGATGCCAATGTCGTCATTTTATTTTTGGAAACGCCACAAGAATCAACATAATGATATATCAGTCGATTCTCTGGGCTACAATACTTATGTGGATCAAAGATGGCAACAACATACAAATCAGAAGAAAGAGCAGAGCAACATGCCTTTCTCTCGAAAGGTCCATGTTATCATTCAGGAGTCAAAAGATATCCGGAAGGAAGATGTAACAAGCAAGTGTCTCTTCGAACTTGGATCCAAATTGCAGGGCACAAAGTCAAAAGATGTTCTTCTACATCTAGACACATTAAATATGGCTTTGAGCTTGTAGAGAAATCAAAATGGGAAGGGTCAAGTTGGGCCTTGAAGCCATCCATGCTTGCTTTGATACAACCTAGGTTCTTGGAGCATTCTTGTGAAAATGTTAGACTCACCATTGCTTCTTGTCTTAGTAAAATCTTAGCCTTAACAACACCACTCCTGCCCTACAATGATGACATCATGAGGAGGACTTTTTGGGTAATGGTAGAAGCACTCCAAGGGTTGGACAACACCACCGTTCTTACTTTTTTGCAGAAGCGCAAAATTTTGGAACGCATGGCGAAATTCAGATTTGGTATGCTTATGCTGGATCTAGAGTGTGATGATTTAATCCTTCAGATGTTCCAATACTTCTGCAATGGAATTACAACATCTCATCCAAACTTCATCAAAACAGACATGCAAAATATCATGTTTCCAATCTTAAGAGAAGATAGGGCCATCTGTGAACAATTGAGATCCAAATTGTTGGCCATTTGGAGGAAGGAGCTAATTGCATCACCTGCTGCTTATGAACTAGCTGAGGTGTTGATCAAATAGAGCATCAAACTACTTAGAAAGAAGTTAACCAAGGAGGAACTAACAAAGATTTGTGGAGACAACAAGAATGAAATAAGGAGGAAAGGCTTATGCTTTATATGCAAGGGAGTTTGGGCACTTGACCATTCATGCCCAGATAACAAGGAGGTGACAAGGATAGAAAAATTAGAGACTTCTTCAAATCACGGGGATTCATCCATAGATGGGTTCGCTGGTTTTCAGGAGAAAACCTATGAAGGATCTGAGCAGTCAAGTACAAATGGTGAACAACAACACCATGCTCTTCAGAGAAACTTGCAGGACAAACTGATTAGTCAACTTGACAAAGTACATGATGAAAGGAAGGAGGTAATTCCTCTTGATGATGTGGCAGTTGAGTCTATAAATACAGCGGAGGACATCCATAAAGAGTATGGGAAATCAGGTATAAACAACAGTCCACCAGTACATCCATGTTGGACAACCAAAGAGGATGGACAATTTATCCTCACATGTAAAAAGGTCCAAGAAGAATACACTCAAGGAAAATCAAAGGAGGAGCCAGCCGTAATAAATCAATATGATAAGTATGATCATGCAGGGCAGTAGGAAAAATATAGTATGCATGATGAGTATGTCCATGAGGAGCAACATGACAAACATAATGTGCAAAATGGTCCATTCCTAGAGAGTTGGTCAAAGGCTCAAGTTGAAGATGTGGTCGTTGGGCATCGGGTGCAAACAGATGCAGAGACAGTCAGCACGACACTAGAATTTCCAGTAGAAGACTTTCGAGAAAGGATCAAGCATTTCAAGATAGATCTTATGTTGTTGAAGCAGAAAGTCTGAACATTCGGAGACATTGCCTTACAGGAGAATAGAAAAATTGAGGAACTCATAGGGGTATGTGCCGAATCAAAGACCAAGTTGTCTACTGTTGAAGAACAACTCAAATCCCTCATAAGGCAGCAAGAGGAGTACGATTGGGAGTTCCAGAGCAGCCCTCTACAGGAGTACATAGATAGGTCTTGCAACACTACCAACAACCCACCTTTTTACATTGGGAAGAGAGGGGAAGTGTTCTCCAACTGCATCATGTTGGGTAACCAAGTAGAGAAGCATGAATCGAGCATCGAACAACATCAACATAGTAGATTTGCAGATATTCATCCCTTCCCAAGTATGGATTGGCGAGAGATTATGAGTTGGTATTCTATCGATAGGTTGATTCTTTGGAGGATAGTCACAGTCGAGGGTATATTGCAGCTTGGGCCCTTTGGCGCGGGCAATGATGGAAGGCTGAAATGGTACCATAACCCACAGGTCCTAGGATTTAGGTGGCATTGGGATCCGAGAGAATCCATTGGGGAAAGGATTGTTTGGGATCCAAGAAAATCCATTGAAGAAAGGATTGGTCAAAGGATTGTTTGGGATCCAGGCATCGAAGGACCCATTCAGGACCATTCAACATGGAGGGTACATCGGATTGTATGGGATCCTAGTATCAATGTACAAATGCTTCTGTTGTGGATAGAAGTGGATCGCTTGAGTGACAAGCAATATTTGGGTGGGAGGATTTGTAATATTCCCTTTCTTGATCCAGTCAAAGTGGATAGAATCGATCCATGGTACTTACCGTGGTATTTTCCCATAGTATTGATCCATGGTATTTCTTGTTGGTATTGACCCATCAAGCCTATAAAAGGGGAGAGAAGCTAGGCATTTAGGTCGTTCTGGATTATCTATATTATTATGTTTGGGTTGAGAACCTTGCATGGCCAGTTCTATCATTGATCCCCAGACGAAAACCCCGCGGTGATGTTTATGTGGTGGATCCATCCAAGAATCACAAGTGGGCTTCAGTGTCTTATATTTGTCATTGTCAAGCAGCTGTGCATGCCATTTGCAGGATTTTATAATCTGAGCATGTATTTTACTTTCAGTGAATAATAATATAAATAAAATGGCTACAATTCTTGTCTTTTGGTTCTTGATGAAAGATTATATTAAATGAGAACACTAATATGTTTTTGATCTATGAAATTTTTTATTGTTTGGAATCTTACATCGGCACGGTCCTCGCAGCCTTTGCTTGGAATGATAAATACCAAAAGAAGCATCTCTGATGAAAAGCTCGTTGCAGCGCTGAGCGCTTCTCGAAAGGCTTCAGTTAAGAACACAAAGTTCATATATATTGTCGATGCGAGGCCCAGAAAAATTGCCATAGCCAATGGTGCCATGGGATTGGGAGGAACTGAATCTTGTTCAAACTATTCACAGGCCGAGATTGTGTTTTTAGGGATTGAAAATGTCCATGCCATTAGAGATAGCTTTTCTCGGCTCAGAGACTACTTGGACACCCACGACTCTGCTTCTTCAGATGGCTTATCATCGTATCACAGAAATGGCGGATGGAATTGGGGAGGAGGCAATGTTCTGTTTCAGCACTTGGAGAAACTGGTTGGGTAATGCATATTCACAATGTCTTGGCTGGTTCTGCTTGGATTGCTGCACGAATTGCTCTGCAAGGCGCCTCGGTGCTCGTTCATTGCAGTGATGGGTGGGATAGAACCGCAGTTACCAGAAACGGAACGTTAGAGGGCGTTCTGGGAAAAAACGGAGTTAGAAACGCAGCGGCGGGAGAAACGCCGTTCTGCACGGTCGTTTCCGTTCTAAGTGCCCAGAAACTCGTTTTTGGCGAAACGAGCTGCGAAACTGATTGTTTCTTAGCACCGGCCGTTTCTCCACCGTTTCTCTGGATTGGCCATAACGAGCAGCGAAACTGGTTAACTGCAGTTCCAAAACTAAAAGTATTTTGTTTCAAAATTACAGAGGTTTTTTTATAAATTGTGAATCTATAAAAACTCGAACTCTCCAACTCTGAAACTCAAGTTAATTATCTATAAACTATAAAAACTCGAACTCTCCAGCGCTAAAACTCAAGTTAATTATCTATAAACTATGTGTATTCTGTTCAGGAGGTTTTTTAATAAATTTTAAATTCATAAGAACTCAAACGCTCTAGTTCTGAAACTCTAGTGGATTATCTATAAACTGTGAGCATGCAAAAAAAAACTCTAGTTGTCATTGCCGGTAGCAATGTTTTTCAATTATTTAAAGGGCAGAGGAGAGTCTACTACCATTCGCGGGATACAGCGAAAGCGTAGATCAATTGAGTAGCTTCATGCACCAGCCCAGTTAGCTTCAGCGCCATCTCAATCTGGGCGATCTCAGCCTTGGCACTTCAGCGATCTCTGCCTTCAGGTATTTGACTAGGCCTTATGGGCAACGAAGAATTCAGAGCAAGTGAATCTTAGCATTCTTTCCTTGAATGAATTGCAATCACTGGTTATGATCTCATGCTTTGAATCTCATATATCCCGAGGAACTAGCAAGCGGGCCTGAGAATAGTGACTATTAGTATGATGAAATGCAAAATATATATATAGGATATTGAATCAATTAAGAATATAGGTGAGATATTAAGAATTATATTCAACTGAAGGTATTAGGTTGTACCTTATAGGCCCCTAAGAATTCAGAAAAAAATTAAGACCCAAACTAAACATGAAAAAGGAAATTTCACCTTATCAATCTTTCCTCCAACAAATTGCAATCACTGTTTATGATTAGTGCTTTGTTTTATATTGTTAACATTTAATTATGTTTTTTTCTCTCTCCTCGTTTCTTATATGCAAACCTTCAAATTTCGTTTCTCGTTTCGTTTCCCGTTTCCCGTTTCTAGTTTCTGGTAACATAGGATAGAACTACGCAATTGGTTTCATTGGCAGGGCTTTTGCTTGATCCTTATTATCGGACCTTTGAGGGTTTCCAGGCACTTATTGAAAAGGACTGGCTTGCATTTGGGCATCCATTTGCAGATCGTCTAGGGATGCCAACATTGAATATGAATCTGTTTAGTCCAGAGTCATCTGCTGCCAATGCTGTTGCAATTTCCAGCCCCATTTTTCTTCAATGGGTAGATTGTGTAGCACAAATAATGGGAATGTACCCTCGTGCTTTTGAATTCTCTTCGGCTTATTTAGTTGAAATTGTGGACTGCATCTTTGCTGGGCAATTCGGGAACTTCTTGTGCAACACTGAAAACGAGAGACAGCACGCAGGGGTTGCAGATTCTTGTGGATGTATGTGGGTTTATCTGACAGACCTTCGGAAGTCTGGGAAAAACAATATTCACGAGCATTGCAACATTTTCTATAGTCCTGATGAGTATCCTGGACCTATCTTGCCTCCACCAGCAGCCATAGCACCGACTCTCTGGTCTCGCTTCCATTTACGGTGGACCTCTCCGCTAGAGGTGCGCGCTAGGTCAGAAATTGAAGCACAATGTTTCAAGGACTCTAGGGCAAAAGAGATTGCAGAAGAGAAAATGAAGGATATGGAAACAGACCTGGAATCTCTGAATGGGCAGCTAGAAACACTGAATGAGCAGTTGGTATCTGAGAAGAGTGCCCATCTGTCGGCAGTCGCTGTGGCTAAAAGGGCTTGGCGGGAAATGATGTGTCTTAAGCGAGCAATGGAATCAGTTGGGTGCAATTTTAAAATTTCTGGGTCCCCTGACAGTGCTTTGACAGATATTGCAAGATCAGAAGATATAGAAGAGAAAATAATGAGCATGTCGCAAAATGAACTATCAGGAATTGAAAATATAAATGAAGTTAAAGAGCAGAAAAATGAAGAAGATGATATGTCTATATCGCTTTCCATTTCTATGGACAGTGATCTTCATGAAAGTTTACTCCGAAAGGGCAGTAACAGCAAAAGACGTAAGGCGACAGATGTAGTGGATGCACAGATAGGCAGTGAATTCAGTGGAGTGAGAGCAAACTATGATGAACTTGAGAATCTTTCTATATACGATTGTAAAGAGTCTCATGGTATGGTTTGATTTCCGCGCTGATCTATGTAGCTGTATGAATGAATGATAGATATTTTATTTTTTATGAGATTAAAAATAGTTTATAGAATTATTATTTTTTTGTATTTTTTCTCATGTAATTTAATTTTTTTTATTCAAATTGATGATATGTTGATCTAATTTCCTAAACATTTTTTTATTGAAAAGACAATATCACAAAATTAATGCTAACATAATCCAGTAGTTGTAACTGATGTGTTTGAAAATATCATATTCTAAAATAAAATGCTTTTATGATTTCACTGTCCCAAAAATACAAAAAAATACACACCCTTTATTTATTTCTTTCGTCTTTTATTTTAATTATTAAAATGTTTATTTTTTCATTTCCAATTTCTCCAATTATTTTGAAAAAAGTGCATGGCTTAGTTTTAGTACAAAGATCACAATATGTAATTTATCTCAATTTTAATTAGATGAAATATTAGTTTTTTAATAGTAAAAATTATTATAGTTTAATTGATAATTGATAATGGAAATAGTGATTATTGGTTATATAAATATTTGTGAATGTTTGTTGTCTTGTCGTTATTATTTAAGAAAAATAGTGCTACTTGAAATGATTGGTTTATGATTTGTAAGAGGTTAAACTTTTACGTTATTATATGTCTTTGAGTTTTGGACTATTAACATTGAGGTTAAACTTTTGTCATGTATTTTGGTTTTATGTCATTAAAATATTTTCATTTTTTATTGTTAAATGTTTTTGAACTTAAAATTTTGTTTTTATTAGATGTATTTTGGTTTTGTATCATTAAAATATTTTATTTTTTCCTTGCTAGATTTTTTTGGGTCTTTGACCATTAAATATTTCTTTACATAGAGTGTGATCTTGACTAATTAAAAGTTGATTTAGGTCTTACATATGAGAAAACATTGTAAATTGTCTTGAATTGGGTATGAAAATGAATATACATAGAGTCTGATCTTGACTAATTAAAAGTTGATTTAGGTCTTACATATGAGAAAACATTGTAAATTGTCTTGAATTGGGTATGAAAATGAATATACATAGAGTATGATCTTGATTAATTAAAAGTTGATTTAGGTTTTACATATGAGAAAACATTGTGAATTGCCTTGAATTGGGTATGAAAATGAATATACATAGAGTCTGATCTTTACTAATTAAAAGTTGATTTAGGTCTTACATATGAGAAAACATTGTAAATTGCCTTGAATTGGGTATAAAAATCAATATCATTGGGATTACGTTAGAATGGTAGGCTAGAACACAACTTGACTTATTTGACTTATGAAAGAATTAAACTATTTCATATTTAAGAAAAAATTGCACTGAAATAATTGAATAGGTGTTGAAGAACATTCGTTTGCAATTTTTTTTGTAGAGACACCATGTCATATTAAGTTTTTTCTAATAAATTTTTATACCATGCTTGAAATGAATTTTTTTGTAATAACTTTTTATAGGTGATTTTTTTGTTTGCTTCAATAATTTGTTACACTGGAAAACTTCATGATGCTTTTTGTAGGTTAGCCTTGTGAATTTGATTGGGATATTAATCTAAGCAATGATGTATGCACCCTCTTAAAACTATTTGAATAGCAGTAATTAAGTAAGAAGTCTTTTTGAGAAATAGTTTTATCAAGAAAAACAAGAAACTTGTTTTCTTAGTATCGATGTTAAATGTTCAATGTTCTAATTATCACTATGACATAACTATAAATAATATCTTTGATTGATATCATGTAGTATGCTTTGCTTCCAAAAACACTCATGATGTTAAAGGGACTATTTTAAGGATCCTTTAATTAAATAGACTTGACATTAAGGTTATTTTAGCATAGGCACATTCAAGTTTAACCTATTATTATATCTTTGAACATCCTTAGAACGGAATCGATCTATTTACTATGTTAAAGAAAAAACTAATGGATATGTATGATATCAACATAAATCCAAAGAATTTATGGAATGCATAACCCTTGCATCTATTGCAATATTTCAAGTAATCTCAACATGCCTACAGGTAGGTCAACTGCGAAAATCAATGCTCTCTCCATATTATCTTTTATCGCTCAAAATAGCACGGGTCCTAAAAAGGGGTCCTTGAAGGGCTACCACTAGGTCAAGGGAAATAATGGAGCAATAGCCCAATATCACCTCAGTTAAGGATCCCTACTCTTTACAGACTTTCATCGATGGGAGTAGATCCATTATAATAAGGATCACAAAATTGAATGGATCAATGATAGGATGAGCGGTGATCCTAAAAAGCCTATTCACAAGAGAGGCTCGGATATATGGCTCTATTGCTTTGAAATCAAGGTGAGAGGCTCTCTAGGAAGGGCTTAGAGGAATTCTAGGAACTAGGGTTTGAGTATGTGACTTTTCAAGAAGATTATTAGTTCCTAAAATCCTTGTGGAAACTTGGCTTCCAAGTGGTCTTTGTGAAAGTGGCTTCAATAAGTTGCAAGACCACACGGGACCAAGTGGACCCGAGGTTAGGTTAATGGAATGGGGTTGAGTCGCCAATGATGTGTTTGACCTAATCAGTGAGGAGAAGGGGATCAAACAAGGAATTTTCAATGAAAGGTAATGAAATGATCCTTGTGAGGTTTCTAGCCAAGGGAAACCTAGGGTAAGAAGCAGTCCCTGAAATGGGGCTTGCAATATCTAGATATTCCACAATTGTATTTTCTTGAAATTTGGAGGGCTTCTAGAGAAAAATATAATGCATTTGTGGAACATAAATAGAAGTATTTCGATGGCTATATTGTGAGATAAGTGATGCCCTAGATGACCTATGTAGGCTAGGCCTAGAAAGAAAGAGAGTAGGTGAGAAAAATATGCTTTAAGGTGATCACCTATGGAGGACCAGTGCCTAATCCTTTGGGGATATTGGAGTTAAGAGTAAATATGACTATAGATATTGAATTTTCTATGTCAAGGAGGCAATAGCCCACTGTCACCTCGGTTAAGGATCCCTACTCTTTACGTACTTTCATCGATGGGAGGAGATTCATTATAATAAGAATCACGAAATTGAATGGATAAATGATAGAATTAGAGGTGATCCTAAAAGAATATTCACAAGAGAGGCTTAGATATATGGCTTTCTTGCTTATAAATCAAGGTGAGAGGCTCTCTAGGAAGGGCTTAGAGGAATTATAGGAACTAGTGTTTGAGTATGTGACTTGTCAAGAAGATTCTTAGCTCCTAAAATCCTTTTGGAAACTTGGCTTCCTAAGGTTAGTTCAAGGGAATGGGGTTGAGTAGCCAATGATGTGCTTGACCTAATTAGGGAGGGAAAGGGGATAAAACAAGGAATTTTCAATGAAAGGTAATGAAATATCCCAATGAGGTTTCTAGCCAAGGGAAACCTAGGGCAAGAAATAGTCCTCGAAATATGGCTTGAATATCTAGGTATCCCACTATCATATTTTATTCAAATTTGGAGGGTTTATAGAGAAATATAGTGTGGTTTTGGACAAAAAATAGAAGTATTTTGATGCCTATATTGTGAGATAAGTGATGCCATATGTGACCTATGCAGGCTAGGCCTAGAAAGAAAGAGAGAAGGTGAGAAAAATATGCTTTAAGGTGATCACCTATGGAGGAACAGTGCCTAATAATTTGGGGATATTAGAGTCAAAATGAATTACGAATATGGATATTGAATTTTCTAGGTCAAGAAGGCCTAAAAGACAACTTCGCACAGCATTAGGGCAACAACAAAAGCAAATTCAAGAGCTTTATACTTCGTTTTAAAAAATAGATGGATTATCAAGATGAATTTCAATGAAGAAGCATCTATAGGAGCAGTCATTCATAATACATGGCCCATACATCAAGCATAACTATCTAGAAACCAAATTTCCATAACTTAGCATAAATGGATGCAGTAAATTAGCCCTAGTATAGTGAAATCCTAACATCAATGTATGTGACAAAAATAGAAAGAAAAAATAACATTAAGTTGATCTTACATGTATTAAGAGTATATCCAACCATCAAAACTTTCCCAATCAAGAATATCCAAGACAAGAGAAAATAATCCAAACATCAAAATCCATTCCATGCTCCAAAACTTCGTCCTCCAAGAAGGATAGTGAAGTTCTAAAAAGAGACACATGCCCAATCCAAGTAATGATGTTAAAATGAAATCGCATCACTTGTATTTATACACTTCTAATGAGTTTGATTTGTCTAATTAGACCTAATTTATCCTTGTGTAAACTTGGCGTCCCTAGGTTAGTTCAAGGGAATGGGGTTGCGTAGCCAATGATGTGCTTTACCTAATTAGGGAGGGGAAGGGGATCAAACAAGGAATTTTCAATGAAAGGTAATGAAATGTCCCAGTGAGGTTTCTAGCCAAGGGAAATCTAGGGCAAGAAATAGTCCCCGAAATAGGGCTTGAATATCTAGATATCCCACTATCGTATTTTCTTGAAATTTGGAGGGATTCTAGAGAAATATAGTGTGGTTGTGGAAAGAAAATAGAAGTATTTCGATGCCTAGATTATGAGATAAATGATGCCATATGTGACCTATGCAGGCTAGGCCTAGAAAGAAAGAGAGAAGGTGAGAAAAATATTCTTTAAGGTGATCACCTATGGAGGACCAGTGCCTAATAATTTGGGGATATTAGAGTCAAAAGTAATTATGAATATGGATATTGAATTTTCTAGGTCAAGAAGGCCTAAAAGAAAACTTCGCATAGCATTAGGGCAACAACAAAAGCAAATTCAAGAGATACTTCGTTTTAAAAAATAGATGGATTATCGAGATGAATGTCAATGAAGAAGCATATATAGGAGCATTCATTCATAATACATGGCCCATACATCAAGCATAACTATCTAGAAACTGAATTTCCACAACTTAGCATAAATGGATGTAGTCAATTAGCCCTAGTATAGTGAAATCCCAACAACAATGTATGTGACAAAAATAGAAAGAAAAATTAACATTAAATTGATCTTACATGTATTAAGAGTATATCCAACCATCAAAACTTTCCCAATCGAGAATATCCAAGACAAGAGAAAATAATCCAAACATCAAAACTCATTCCATGCTCCAAAACTTCGTCCTCCAAGAAGGATAGTGAAGTTATCAAAAGAGACAAGCGCAATCCAAGTGATGATGCTAAAATGAAATCACATCACTTGTATTTATACACTTCTAATGAGTTTGATTTGTCTCATTATACCTAATTTATCCCCTAGAATAAAATTATGTACAAGATTACTAAATTTTTGCAACAAGCCCACCAAACTAGCTCATAAACAAAAAAATAAGCCTCTCAAGAGGTCGAATGATCAATAATACATATCATTGGGACCTAGAGGAGGCCTATTGAAGTCCATAGGTGCCATAATGTGAAATAAGACTCCCAAAAGCAGTCAACAAGGGGTTGGCCACTTGTTCTCCAAATAATAAACCTATGGTGCTCCCAATGGTTGTGGGGACACACAAGTGTCCTCATAGGTCTAAAAATAGATTTAAGATGCATTTAGACCATTTGAAAGGGCTTGAATAATGGTATAGGTGATGTCACATCATCATACAGGTCCTGTTTCATCTCCCAAATGCATGATACAGTTTTGGGGTTCATTGGGCATGGTAAACTAGGTACATCTTCCTCGTCCAATAGGCGAATCATGGGAAATCTCTTAATGCCTCTAGGGATCCATGGAATGTTGTCTCTTCATCTGGAGGCCCATGGATCTGTACACACACCCTATATGTGCCATTTTATCCCTCTAGAGGTTTAGGAACACGTATAGGGAGACCAAACCCAAAGGGAAGTGATATATGTCGACGAGGGAGCGAGACCACACAACCAAAATTAGGGTTTCCCATGTAGTACCATCCCTAAAACCCAAAGGTCAATAAAATAGATCCCACGGTACTAGGACCTAAGGCTAACATCCAAAAGCGGTCAAGGGGACAAGATCACAAACCTAGCACACTCTTTCCACCGAGCCCCCCCATTAATCCATGCCTAGAAGTTTCTATTATAAGTAAACTAAAATACTCAATTACCAAATTACAAGGCATACCTTTAGGTTCGAGAGGCCCACCTTCAAATATACGATCATGATAGATGGGTGAGGGGCCACATGGCTGGCTCAGGTGGTGGAGAAATGGCACAACGAGCTAGTTGGTGGCTGCAAGGGGTTGTTTTCTCCAAAGCTAAGGAAAACCTTGGGGAAATTTTTCTCCTAAGGATATTACCCATGAAATGGTAGGTAACATATAGCTCCAATAGGGACGTGACATCTCGAAAAGTGGGTGAAGCTACTCGAACAGGAGGTCACGAAAACACTAGAAATCTCTTGGTTACAGTAGACCTGCTACCTGCACATACCTGATGCAGGAGCATCGGACCACCCTTAATCATAATAGAAATTCAACGCAGCGGAAGGTGAAACATGGAAAACCATTTGTAAATGGGGGCTAATTTCCATGAAATATAACTAAAATTATGGAATCAATATGTTTCTATAAGATTTGATTTGTTTTAATTATCTGCCATGTAATTAAAGAGAGAGATCTCAGGGGTTAGTTAAGTGATTTGTGGGAGAAAATCGTGGATCTTAGATGATCCACTCACTTTATAATTCCTTTATAAATGAATTATGTGTTGTATGATAAAGGGGGGAAATTCAATGTAGCTTGAGGGTGAAATTATGATTCAGGACATAGTGGCCTTAGCCTGTATTCGAGCTCGAGATAATAATGAAATCTATTTATTTTTAAGTATCCAGAAATGTTCTAGATCTTACAGTATCTCTGTGTTATTTTATTTCGATTTCTCAGTATATATATGCATTCTTTTCTGTTAATTGATAAGTCGTATGAGTAAGAGTGTGGAGAACGAAGTTCCTATGAACTTCGATGTAGATCAAGTATGGAAGAACATGAGTTATTGAGATGTGATTATATTGGTAAATAAAAATCCGTGTGTGGGTGGATGATGAGGATTAAGTTGCAGAACAAAGCGATAGATGGACAGATGAGATCACATCGCATTTTCCAAAAGAGGGTTTGCAAAAATCGCAATCAGCGTTCGTTATATTGACTTGTTAAACCATCGCGAGTTAAATGATATAAGTTGTGATGTGATGAAGAGGAGCCACATGTTGGCGAGGTCCATGCGCATATCACATATCGCATGTGATATGGGAAGCAGTTAACAGAGGAATGATAAATTAGCGAAGAGTCGATGTGCGATGGCAAGGATCTGCAATATGCGATATATCGTATGATTTTCGATTTGCGAAATGTTATATCTTACGATCTTCGATGTATGTATGCTCTGCGATCTGCGATGTATGTATGCTCTGCGATCTATGAATTTTATAAACTGGCGATATTGTGAGCCATTGAGAGTAAAGGGAAGTTTATGTGGGCCCATAACCCACAGGTTCGAACGAATTGTATAAGTATGCAGTTTTGCTGCATCAAAATGGTATCGGAGCATAAAAATATTCTGTGTGCAAAGGAAGGAGGTTAAAATATGTCGAAGCTTGGTAAGCATGTGGTCTTTATATTTGTGCAGGTAGCGGCAGAAGAAGGTGAGAAGATTTGCAACAGCCTAGAGCAAGGAGTGCTCAATTGGTTCCAGAGGAGAGAAGTAGAGAGATGCCGAAGGAGTGAGCTGAGAGGAGAGAAGCGTAGTGAGGTATCGTGTAGCAGGGAGGACTTGCTACTTCAGAGGTTTTTTTGTAGCTCATGAATGATGTTATGGAAAGATCACAAAGGAAATTCCACAGAGGATGTGGTTAGAATTGCTAAGAGAAAAAAGAAGGCATATGACCAGGAGGTTATAAAATTTTTGTACCTTGGGAGTCTGATGTAGGAGCATCAGACCACCCTTAATCATAATTGAAATTCAAAGCTGCGAAAGGTGAAACGTGGAAAACCTTTTGTAAATGGGGGCTAATTTCCATGAAATATAGCTTAAATTATGGAATCGATATGTTTCTAGAAGATTCGATTTGTTTTAATTATCTTCCATGTAATTAAACAGAGAGATCTTAGGGGTTATTTAAGTAATTTTTGGGAGAAAATCGTGGATCTTAGATGACCCACTCACTTTTTAATTCCTTTATAAACGAAGTCTATGTTGTATGATAGAGGGGGGAAACACAATGTAGCTAAAGGGTGAAATTTTGATTCAGGTCGTAGTGGCCTTAGCCTATATTTGAGCTTGAGATAATAATGAAATCTGTTTATTTTTAAGTATCCAGAAATTTTCTGGATCTTGCAGTATCTCTGTGTTATTTTATTTAGATTTCTCAGTATATATACACATTATTTTCTGTTAATTGATAAGCTGTGTGAGTAAGAGTGCAGAGAAAAAATTTCCTATGAAATTTGTTGTAGATCAAGTATACGCGATTCTATTGATAAATAACAAGCTGTGTGTGGGTGGACGGTGAGGATAAAGCTCCAGAATGAAGCAAGAGATGGATGGATGAGATCACATCGCATTTTCCAGAAGATGGTTTGCGCACATTGCAATCGGCATTCTTTATATTGACTTGTTAAACCATCACAAGTTAAATGATATAAGTTGTGATGTGATGAAGAGGAGCCATGTGTCGGTGGGGCCCATGCGCATATCGCACATCGCATGCGATATGGGAAGCAGCTAATGAAGGAATGATAAATCAAAGAAGATTTGACGTGCAATGGCAAGGATCTGTGATATGTGATATATCGTATGATTTCTGATTTGCGAAATGTTATATCTTGCGATCTGTGATGTATGTATGTTTTGCAATTTGTGAAGTTTATAAACCAGTGATATTGCTATCCACTGTGAGTAAAGGGAATTTTATGTGGGCCCATAACCGACAGGTCTGCACGAATTGTGTAACTATGCAATTTTGCTGCATCAATATTAAAGATTACACCCATGGGGAAACATATTTGTATAGTGTCTTATGATCACCCATGCTTAATGCTAGGTCGTAAAATCAATAGATAATAAAATATGTAAATTTTATTCTAAATGAAGCTAATCTACCTTGATAATTATCATATGACATTAGTTCTAATGCAAAAATCAACATGCAATTCATCCTACTCTAACATGCATATGGTACAAAACTAATACTAAGTGTAATCATAAAGCTAATGCAACCAACATATCATCAAATCAATATAGATATGTCGGCCTATATGATTACTCATGTAGTTAATGTCAAAGTGAATGTCGAAAAAATCACATGGATGATAAGGATGGTGGGAGGTAGGAAAATATAATGCCCACACATGGATGATCATGTGAGAAGAGGTAAGAAAATGATGTAATCTAGTCCAAGATATCCTCTCTTCTAACTAAATTATAGAGATGTCAATGATTAGGCTCATAAAATTTTGATGGATGGAAACCTCAGGCATATTATTTCAATTATGGCCCTTATCATTTATGTCTGATTTTATGGCCTCTATAGGGTTATGATTAGTAGGAAGGGGAGATTGATGAAATGGAGAAACAAAAGCAGGTTTCCAATGATGATCATACTAGAAAGGGGATATTATAGATTGATCATGATTTTGAGGGGGTTCCTAAGGAGAAAAATAATACTCAATAAGGGGTTCTTCCTCAACATTATACTCATAAAGGGGAAATGGATCAAGGTCACTTGAGATCGTATGAGAAAAAGTGTGGGAATCACACTCAAAATGATGGATAAGAGAAGAAGGAAAATGGGAGGGTATAAAATATTTGGTTTTCCCTAAAAGGAGAATCAATTAATTCCAACTATCCCTTTTCATGCCAGGTAAAATAACAATTCTCCTTCCCAAGGGTATCAATGGATATGTCATCATAAGTAAAGCCTGGGAGAAAGGGAAAACCAATCTTAGCCACATCCTCTTTGTCAGTATAATAAATGGGAGCACAATCAAATTGCAGCACAACAATTTTCCATTTCTCCCTTTCGATGGAGAAATAATCTTCAATGTCATCTTCCAAGGAGCTCATGGGATCACCTTCCTCAAGGTTCTCAAAAGGAGAGTTACCAAGAGTGGTAAGGTCAACCTCGAATTTATTTTCCATAGCCTCGTCATCCTCAATACACATGTTCTCAAAATCATCCTGTTCATCATGTGGACCCAATAAGGACTCATATTCCTGCCCATCAGGGAGATCCTAAAGGATATCTTCATATTGGTTAGTTGACAAGTGGGAATAATCTTCTTCCATCTTCTCTTGAAGAAAAATAACTAAGGTATTTGTTACATGATTTTGGTAATATGCTTCTAGGAGGAGATAATTAGTGGGGTTGTATTTATACTTACATTTCATCTTATGAATCCTCACCTATTCTTCATGCAAATGAAATAATACTTCATTATAATTACATTCCCTTACTAACCCTTTACATGACTTACTATATTCATCCATTATTCTTGTGTTATTTGGAGTCTCACAGGATCCAAATTTTTGTCATCATCAGAGTAGATGTTCCCCTTCTCATTACCATTTTCTTCTAATTCTGTTTTCTCATCACCCTCGCTTACATTTGAGATTTATTCAATCTCACCCTGAACATCCAATTGATTACCCTTTGTGGGACTTTGTACATGGTTATAATATTTTTCTTTGATTACGTTATCCATAATATTCAAAGCACAGGTTATGTGAGCAAATTCAAGGAGGAAACTAGGATCCTCCTCATAGGAGCACCTCACTATGTTGAGTTGTGCTTGTTGCAACCTATAAAATCTAGGCATGAGTTCCATATCCATACCTTCCAATATATTTTGATAAGACTTTTCATATTTATCCACATTATTTTGTAGTTCTTGAATTTCTTAGTCATTGAGTTTTGCAAATGTAGGACCAAGATAAATCTCCCTATTCTGATAGTCTATTTTTTATGATTTTGCATATTAGTATTAAAAGGGAGCCTCTAGGGTGAAATGCAGTGCCTTGATAGATTATTTCTTTGCCCTACAAACATTAAATTTGGAGTGGAATGATGAACTATGGATTCATTCTTCCAATGGAGTTGCCAATAATGATATGTCAATATTTCGTAAGGGGAACAAACACACGTTTTGTTTCCCTAGAAACGGTTCCAGAAATGTTACCACTCAAACTAGTAGGGGTCCTAAAAGGGGACCCTTAAAGGGCTACCACTAGATCAAAGTCAATAATGGAGTAATAGCCCACTGTCACCTCGGATAAGGATCCCTACTCTTTATGAAATTTCACCAATGGGAGGATAGTTGTTATCATAAGGATAATTAAACTGAATGGACCAAAAATAAAAGTATTTTGATGGCTAGATTGTGAGATAAGTGATGCCCTAGGTGACATATGTAGGATAGGCCTAGAAAGAAGGAGAGAAGGTGAGAAAAATATGATTTAATGTGATCACTTATGGAGGACCAGTGCCTAATCCTTTGGGGAGATTGGATTCAAGAGTAATTATGACTACGAATATTGAATTTTCTATGCGAAAGAGGCAATAGCCCACTGCCACCTCGGTTAAGGATCCCTACTCTTTACGGAATTTCACCGACGGGAGGAGATTCGTTATAATAAGTATCACGAAATTGAATGGATCGACGATAGGATTAGAGGTGATCCTAAAATCCTATTCGCAAGAGAGGCTCAAATATATGGCTTGATTGATTTGAAAGAAAGGTGAGAGGATCTCTAGGAAGGGCTTAGGGGAATTCTAGCAGCTAGGGTTTGTGTATGTGACTTGTCAAGTAGATTCTTAGCTCCTAAAATCCTTGTGTAAACTTGGCTTCCAAGTGTTCTTATGTAATTGTATTCAATAATATGCGTGACCACACAGGATCAAGTGGACACAAGGTTAAGTCAAGGGAATGGGGTTGAGAAACCAATGACATGCTTAACCTAATCATGGAGGATAAGGGGATGAACGAAGTAATTTTTAATGAAAGGTAATGCAATGATCCAAATGATGTTTCTAGCCAAGGGAAACCTAGGGAAAGAAACAGTCCCCGAGTTAGAGCTTGCAATATCTAGAGATCCCACCATCGGATTTGCAATGTCTTTGAGTTTTGGACCATTAAAATTGAGGCTAAATTTTTTTCTTTATTAGATGCATTTTGGTTTTGTGTCATTAAAATATTTTCTTTTTTCCTTGCTAGATGTTTTTGGGTCTTTGACCATTAAATATTTCCTTACATAGATAAAGACTAGGTCTTGACTAATTAGAAGTTGATTTAGGTGTTACATATGAGAAAACATTATAAATTGTTTTGAATTGGGTATGAAAATGAATAACATGGAGATGATGTTAGAATTGTAGGCTACAACATAACTTGATTTATTTGACCTATGAAGGAATTGAAATCTTTCATATTTAAGAAAAAATTGCACTGAAAGAATTTAATAGGTGTTGAAGAACACTAGTTTGCAAAAAATTTTGTAGAGAAACCATGCCATATTAATTTTATCATTGAAAATGAAAATGGTGTTGACGATGTATCCATAATAAAGTAATTGAAAGCAAGATCACGCTTACATGTGAGATGACAATTGAAATGAACTTTTTTGTAATAACTTTTTATAGGTGATTTTTTTGTTTGCTTCAATTATTTATTACGCTAGAAAACTTAATGATGATTTTTGCATGTTAGCCTTATAAATTTTATTGGGATATTAATCTAGGCATTGATGCATGCACCCTAGTAAAACTATTTGAGTAGAAATAATTAACTAAGAAGTCTATTCCAGAAATAGTTTTATCAAGTAAAACAAGGAAAACTTTTTTCTTAGTATCGATGTTAAATGTTCAATGTTCTAATTATCACCATGACATAACTAGAAATAATAAATTTGATTGATATTATGTAGTGTGCATTACTTCCAACAACACTCATGTTACTAAAGGGACTCTTTGAAGGATCCTTTAACTCAATAGACTTGAAATTAAGGTTATTTTATCATAGGCACATTCAAGTTCAACCTATTGTTATTTCTTTTGAACATCTTGATAACTTTAGGACGAGGGAACTAAGCCATACTTAGAACAGAACCAATCTATTTAATATGTTAAATAAAAAAATAATTGTTATGTATGATATCAAAATAAATCGAAAGAATCTAGAGAATGTGTAATCCTTACATCTATTTCAATATTTCATGTAATATCAACATACCTACAGGTAGGTCAAGTGTGAAAATCAATTATCTCTTCATATTAACTTTTACCGCTCATACTAGCAGGGGTCCTAAAATGGGGTCCTTGAAGGGCTACCACTAGGTCAAGGGAACAATGTGTGAAAATTTCAATTTTGAAATTCTACAGCAGTTATAGATTTATTTCTCCTACGTATTTCCAAAATAAGTTATTTACAAAACCATTACAGTAAATTTTGAAATAAGCACTACTACAGTTATCATTCAAGTAAATATAGAGAAATGAAAAATAAAATGTAAGCACAAGAACCGATCACAATGAAACAATTATTTTTTTGAAAATTGTCCCCGGAAAAGCCCAATGTTGGAAATCTGGTGCAGCATATGAGGGTTTATATATTAATCTTCAACAGTAAATTATTTACAAGGAAAGACTGGCAGAAATAACTGAGAAACTTCTTGAGATACACCTGATATAATTCTTCTCCGAACCTCTGGAAAATTTTTGACACTTGAGGGACTCACTGGCCCTCCCTATGTCACTCTACATCACTCCTGCATACCTCTCTGGATAGAGTCAGCATGAGATTGCGTCACTACTGTGTGAGGCCTCTGAACTTCTCCTGAGTGCTTCCTCTTTGCCCTTCTGTGTCTTTCTTTCCTTGAGCCCTGACATAGCTAATGCCCTCTACTTCATCTGACATGCAAATATCCCTTTGAAAACGAATTCCATTCCTTCATAATTGACTTCCCTCTATGTTTGCCCAACTTAATTTCCAAATGACCCTCAAGCCTTCTTTTATAATCTTTTCATTGATGAATCAACGACCCATATTAGAAGTATAATCAATGGCTAAGATTAAAACTTGACTTGATCTTCATTCTCTAGAAGATTCGCCCTCTATTTTATTAATACCCATTAATTATTTAATTTCCCTAAGTTTAGACTTACGGTCTCCATTAAAATAATTGATTATTTTAATAAAACATGAACTGAGTGAAATTTCCACAAACAGTTTCTGGGTTCTTTGGAATACACATGTCTAAGCTTCCTCACAGTTCTCACAATTTGATTGCTACATAATTCTTTGACCATGAAGCATCCTACGCATTGCTGATGCTTGGTTGCTGTTTCCACTCATATGTTGCGCTGCTGTCTTATGTACTGATTCCTATGACACTGGCACTGTTGCTGCCTTATATGTATTGCAGATCCCTCTCAATTTTGCATCTATCCATTTCTATTACTGAAATGGATTCGTGATCATCCCCATCTTCTTTGTCTTTCCCATAGCTTTAATGAGGATGTTCTCCACCTGTTCTCCTATCATAGTGTACTGCAATTGTACAACTCTCTAATGGACACAGTCTTTGATGAAATGACACCTAATGTCAATGTGCTTCGATCGATCATGAAACACAGGATTTTCAGATAGCTTGATGAAACTCTGATTATCACATTGAATTTTTGTCGCTTCCATATTTTCCTTGAGTAGGTTCACAAGCAGCTTCCTAAGCCATATGGCCTCACACGAAGTAGTTCTTGCCGCCTGTTACACAACATTTTGTCACTATCCCTAAATCCCATCTCGCCCATTGGAGGGTCGTTTTTGTGACCAATAAGCAGTGTCATGCCTAGAAAAAACCATCACTGCATTCCTTTGCATGAGAGTAACATTCCTCTTGTTAACAATTCCCTAAGAAAAACTGTAAAGACCCTTGTTTTTGCCTTGGAGCGAGTAGCCGGTTACACTCTCGCACCGAGCTGGAAAATTAACATTGAGCTTGTGCCAGTTAGCGCTCTGTCCCAGTTAAGCACCCACACCAAGCTGTTTATGGAATGTTTTTTAAAAATAGAGGTAGAGGTTCTATTCCAACCACCTCAAGGATGAGTCATTGGGAGTGGTTGAACTGAAAAAACCACAGACTCCCTCCTTTAGTTAGTAGTTTCCACCTCCCTTAGAACTCTCCTAAAGGATAGGACTCCCTCCCACCTTTGTAGGGATCCCAACCTCCTCCTTTTCCTCTATAAAAGGAGCTATTTCACTTAGTAAAAACTAGTTGAATGGTTGAATAGCTAAACTTGGAGAGTTTATAGTTGAATGACTAGAGAAGATAGAGATAAGGAATCATGTTGAGGAGAGATTGAATCCATGTCCTCATTTCGTCTGAATCCCTTGACAGGTACTGAGATGTGCTTCGACTAAACCCCACTGTAGGAGACTGCGACATCAAAGCATCGGTTGCACCTCTTCCTTCTACTTATATATACATGATTGCTGTTTGGTTCCACTATTGTGTTATGATGTTTATGTAATGTGATAGCTTTAGCCCTCTTTGATTGGTTAATATTTGTGAGTGAAACTATGATGTCATATGTTGTTCTTGTTCTTGTTACATGTGCAGGTATCCAGGCATAACAGTGAATGGATTGTGATTTGTCAAGATAGAAGCAAGAGGCTACTACTCTTTCTGCAATGATGACACCATTGGATTCCAAGTAGGTTGATCTACCATTTCTTTTGTTCATTCATTAACTAGGAAGCAACACTTTAGCGTTTCCTTTTGTTTCTAGACCCACCCTAGGGCTAGAGGGATCATATCTGTCCGCAGAGAGGATTTACCCACATAACACTGCCATATATTCCACCTCAGCTGAGCATAGAGCCACATATTTCTATTTCCTGCTGCACCAGGAAGTCATTCCTGATCCAACATTGAAACAATAACCACTATTACTTTTCCAATCTATTGAGCTTCCAGTCCAATCTATGTCAATGAATCCACTCAATCTAATGGAATTGCCTCAAGTGTATCTCAATCCAAGCTCGATTGTTCCCTACAGATATTTGAGAACATGCTTGGATGCTACCCAATGTACCCTCCTTGGTTCCACCATGAACTGACTAAGGGTGTTGACAACATAACGAATGTGTGGCCTAGTGTTGACTAGATACATCAGGGACCCTATGAGTTGCCTATACAAGTTAGGATCAACCTCATCATCTTCATAAGTATCATTATTCTTCCAATTGGTGATCATCAGTGTATTCATGGGTCTGCAATACTCCATATTAAACCTCTTCAAGATTTATGTAGCATATCTCCCTTTACCAAGGAATACCTCACCCTTCTGCTGCCAAAATTCCAACCCTAGAAAATAATGCATCAGCCCTAGATCCTTCATGTCGAATTCTATAGCTAAATTCTCCTTTCAGTCCTTGATGAGTCTAGATGATCCTGTTAGGAATAGATCATCTATGTACAACACCAGTATCAAAGGCTCATCCCCTACTCTCATATAGTATATATTAGGATCTGGGTCACTCTTGACGAATCCCATCTTCTACAAGTAGCCATCAATTCGACCATACCAAGCTCTAGGGGCTTGCTTAAGTCCATACAAGGATTTATTAGGCCTACACACATGATTCTTATACTCATGCATCTCAGAGCCCTCTAGTTGTTCGATATATACTTCTTCTTTTATCACCCCATTCAAGAATGCAGTCTTGACGTCCATTTGGTGAATATCCCATCCCATCTGTACCGCAAGGGATATCATGGATATAATAGGAGTATATATGGCTACTGGGGTGAAGGTCTCTTCAAAGTCTATCCCTTCCTTGTGAGCATACCCCTTTGTTACAAGGATATCTTAAAATTTTTCTATGTTTCCATCTGCAGCATATTAGGTCTTATAGATCCATCTCGAATAGACAACTGATCTGTCCTAAGGCCTAGGAACCACTTCCTAGACATCATCAGTTATGATGGAAATTTATTCTTACACCATTGAATCTACCCACACCTGATGTTGATATGCCTCCTAAAAACTAGAGGGTTCCCCAACTTGGGCTACCAAGGTTTGGTATTTGTCTGATTTCCTACATTGCCTCTTTTTATTTCTAGGGGCTCCAAAAAAATCCTCTACATTCCTCAGAATTCGTCGTAATTCTTTGCTCTTCCTACCATTGGTAGTGGGTGGTTCTACCTGCTCCCCTTCCTGCAAATCTTCTAGATATGAATCCCTTGAATCCTTTAGCCTTGGAAAAGCACTCAGGCTATCCTCTGTTGGTCGTAGTGGCTGGACCAAAGGGTCATCTTCATACTGCATTGCTGAAATCATCTCTCAGGATTTTCTGAAAGCTCTTTCCTCCATGAATACTCCCCTCGCACTACAACCTTCTTCCTGATAGAAATGTAGATTATGTAAGCTTTAGAATTTTCATTATATCCCACTAGATATCCATTTTCAACAGTCCTATCCAATTTATTCCTCTTATTTTTGGGTACATGGAAGTATGCCACACTACCAAAGATCCTGAAGTGGCTTACTTCTAGCTTCCTGCCAGTGAAGACACTTTCTAGAGTTATATTACCCAATGCATTGTGAAGAGTCCTATTCTGAACATATACAACTGTGTTACAAGATTCAACCCACAGAAATTTGGGCATGTATTGATCGTACAACATTGCCCTTAAAACCTCCATAATAGTTCTATTCTTCCTTTCTACAACTTTATTCTGCTTCAAATTATATGGAGTTTTCCACTCTCTTCTGATGCCTTCCCTTGCATATAATTTTGTGAAATATTTACCAGTGCATTCTCCACCATTATCTGATCATATTATCTTTATCCTCTTTCATGTTAGATTCTCAACCAAGGCTTTAAACTCCTTGAATTGATTAAAGACTTCATCCTTTGTCTTCAGAAAGTAGATCCATGTTTTCCTAGAATGGTTATCAATGAAGATGATGAAATATTTGGCACCACTAAGAGCTCTAGTGGAAATTGGTCCGCATATGTCTGAGTGTATGAATCCCAATACACTCTTAGCCCTATTTCTGCTCCCGCGGTAGGCTTCCTTGGCGTACTTCCCTAGTATGCACCCTCTGTAAATGTCATCTCATTTGGTGCTCAAATTTAGAACTCCTGTGGCGGTCTTCTTGAGAATTATCAAAGCCTCATGGTGTAAGTGCCCCATTATCCTGTGCCATAGTTCATTCAAATCCATCTCATCGATGTTTCCTATTAGTTCCATTGGAGATTTGAGCTGCAACTTATACAGTTTATTGCTCTTGACTTCGATTTGTGCCTTCTTCTTCCAACTCGGGTGTTTTACATATACTCTTTTTCCAATGAATTAGACGTCATAGCCCTGGTTTTGTAGCTAAGACACTGAGAGTAATCTCATCCCCAAACCAGAGACATGCAACACATTTTTGGCTCGAAGCTTATTGCTAGCTTCAGTTTGAATCACTACGGTACCTCTCCCAACGGGGGTACACTTTTCCTTATTTCCCATGGTGATCTAAAAATTCATCTACTCTTCCTGGTAGGTTGAGAAACATTCCCGTACTCTTGTCATATGTGCAAAAGCTCCACTATAAATATATCAGACTCAGGAGAAGTAGAGCTTGATACGCAAGAAAATTATTCTTCCAGACTGGAGGCCAATACAGATATTTTGTGATCTCTCTAATTTTCCATGCTTTCCCTTCTATCTGGAGAGCTGCGTGAACCCTTTGAGTTGTTGCTTTTGCATCTTCTAGACTTCGTTCCATCATATAGTCTCCAATTCTGTTACTCAACTAGGCTCGATACCATGTGAAAATTTCAATTATGAAATTCTACTGCAATTATAGATTTATTTCTCCTACTTATTTCCACAATAAGTTATTTACAAACCCTTACAATAAATTTCGAAATAAACACTACTGCAGTTATCACTCAAGTAAATATAGAGAAAAGAACAGTAAAATGCAAACACAATAACCAATCACAATGACACAACTATTTTTTGGACAATTGTCCTCGAAAAAACCCAATGTGGGAAAATCGGTGCAGCAAATGAGGGGTTATATATTAATCTTCAATAGTAAATAATTTACAAGGAAATATCGACAGAAATAACAGAGAAAATTCTTGAGGTACACCTGAGATCATTCTTCTCCAAACCTCCGAAGAATTTCCAACAGTTGAGGGAATCATTGGCCCTCCCACCATCACTCTGCATCACTCTTGTGTACCTCTCTACGCATAGACAGCGTGAGACTGCGTCACTACTGTGTGAGGCCTTTGCGTTGCTCCTGAGTGCTTCCTCTTTTCCCTTATATGTCTTTGTTTCCTTGAGCCCTAACGCCACTGATGCCCTCTACTTCCTCTGCCCTGCAAATCTCCCTCTGAAATTGAATTCTATTCCTTCAGAATCAATTTCCCTCAGGTTGCTAAATGTTTTCCTAGCTTTCTTTCCAAATGACCCTCAAGGCTTCTTTTATAATCTTCTCATTGATGAATCAACGATCCATATTAGAAGTACAATCAATCGCTAAGATTAAAACTTGACTTGATATTCATTCTCTAGAAGATTCACACGTTGTTTTATTCATACCCATTAATTATTTAATTTCCCTAAGTTTAGACTTTGGGTCTCCATTAAAATAATTAATTATTTTAATAAAACATGAACTGAGTGAAATTTCCACAAACGGTTTCTAGGTTCTTTGGAATACTGGTGTCTAAGCCTCCTCACCAAATTTTATACTTATATCACTTTCTGATGCTACAAATGTCAACACAATGGAGCAATATCCCATTGTGACCTTGGTTAAGGATCCCTACTCTTTACAGACTTTCGTCGATGGGAGGAGACCTGTTATAATAAGGATCATGTTATCACAAAATTGGACCTGATAGGTTTCTTGTTCAGACAATCTCATGTAACTGTTTCAAACCTAATCTTTTGACTGAGGCTTATCCTCCTCAGCCTGAGAGGGCTCTCTCAAAATTTAATGATATGGATAAAGATATAGATGGCTAAATCTATTTAGGAAATAACTAATAAATGATAAATGTAGGTTGAGAATCACATCAACATGTATACATTGGGCTTATGGAGTCAAATCAATTCAGTAATACAATGAATCTACTTAACATGGAAGTTGAGGCATATCAGAGTTTTAAAGGTACACACACATGAAACTGTAAAAACATAGTCAGTTCACTTATATAGGAAGTCAAAGTATCTAACTGATGAATTCTGAGTAATATATATGAACACCACTGCAATGAGATATATAAGAGATGCAAATAGAATAGGAAAACACTAAAACTCCTTCTGAATCTCATGTTGGTCAAGTAGAAGATCTTTGTATTAGCTAAAAACTAGTCAATTTACAACAAGCACAGTTTTGCAAAAAATGTCCAACCCTTAACAAATTCGACCTCTTGGTCTTTAATAGACATCTTACAACATGAGATGATCTGCCTCCAGGCTAGATACATCGAATTTTTGTTCCTTGACACCTTGCATAATCATAAAACATGGAATTTACTATAAAAAGACACCTATCCTACTTAACAGTCCTATTCCAAAAAGGACTCAAACTCTTTATCACTATCTATAACAACCTTATCTATTTGAATTTACATCATTTCCAAGTGTATCATCACATGGTTGAATTTGGATGATGGGCTTCATTTCTTCATGACCACTTTGCTAACCTCCACAAAAATAGGAAACAATACCCTGTTTTTTAGGCATAAGACCTTTTGCATTCTTTGAATATTATGGCCATCATTTACTCTTTATTTTGTGGTCCTAGGTTGTTGGAAGTTGGCTTCACACATCCCATAACTCCTCCCTAGCCTGTAGTTGTCTAAAATCGCTTTAAACACTGCTCAAAATGATGTAATGTCCTATGCTATGAAAACACAAAAATTTCGTAGCACTTTTTGTAGTGCTGCCATTTCAAGTCTTTATCCTCCAAAAACTCAATTCTTTCCTTTGCATCACTTTAATTACCCTTTAATACATCTCCCATAGCAAATTCAGTTCTTAACTCAGTCTTCAACCCTTTAAAATCTGATCAAAATAAGCAAGAAAAGAAGCTACAACAGTTGTGTAGCGCTTTCTGCTTTTTTACACTGAGTGCGCTACGAAACTACTGGGTATGCAGATTTTTCAAAAATTTTCCAAGTGAAAACTATGTTTGCCTCCAAAACTCAAAACATAACCCTTCTTCAGTATTTACAATTCATACAAACTGTAAACTCGCTTCATTCTAACTTTCTTGAGGTTCATTCTTCATTTACACTTGGTTGAGTTATTGGTTCTTCTATGACTGTCATTTTAATGCCTCTGCTTTTTAACTCATCATGAATTAACTCTAGTGGTTGATCTAAATCCTTCACCTAGTTTTTAAGTCTATCATTAGCTCTCAGATGAGTGTTTATTATTCTGACAAACTTATCTTCTTTTATTGCTGGAACTGTCCATTTGAAAAATTGCTATGTATTACTTAAGTTTTCAGATGCATAATCAACTTGTCCTTCCCACATTGCCTTCATTATTTTAAAATGTACTTTCTCGGCACTGTGTTTTCTAGCTCTCTTTTTCATGACAGAAATTTCCTAGTTTTCGAACCTTAATTTATCCTCAAGGTGCTGAAACTCTATTTTCTCTGTCATTTTCTCTTTTCCCCTTTTTGTTCTGCTGATTTTATGCTTCACTGCAGGTGATGAAAGATCAACAATTTCATTAGGAGATTTAACTGTCTCAGTGGGTATTTGAACCTCCTTGCTGCTCTCTATCAATTTCCTAGCATGCCTTGTCATAGCTTTCTTGCTTGAAAAATGAAACCTGCATCTTCCCCCTCAAACTCTAGCCTCTTTGCAGACTTGGCCTTTTTCGGCTTATGCTGATCTTCCCCAATGAACTCAACTTGGACAATGGGTGTCTCTTCTATGTCAATAGCATGAAGAATATCCTCTAGATTCCCCTTTGTTACTGGGTTGTCTTTTGTAGCAACTGTATTTCCTTTCAATGCCACTGCTTGGCTTCTAGTTACTCTTTTGGTCCCCTATTTGCTAACAACTTGTTTCTGTTTTGCATCTTTGACAACCTTTGATCTTTGTTTTGCAGGTGGGAGAGTTGGTGTATCAAGCATTTGCATTTGCTCTGGCCCTTTCTCAGTTTTCTTTCTTGGCTTCACTCTTGCAGTTGCTTTTGGTTTTTCAACCATAGGTTGGCTTGGTTCTACTGCTGGTGATGATGGAACTCCTTTACCTTTAGGTTTTTTTGCAGGAGTTAGGGTTTCCAACTCAAAACCATTTATAAACAAGAATGATGACCAATCTTTGCCTATCTCCTAAAGTTCATCTAAAATTAATAATTTCATTAAGCCATGATGAAATAAGGATGTTTCACTCCCTTCAGATTTTTCCTGCACCTTATCATCCATATTTTCAAGACTCCTATGCAGATAAAAAGGTAAATCAAGTGAAATCTTACCAGTGAAGTGTAAAATAAATTTGAAATGATATGAATAAACCTTGTGATATTTGCCTTCACAGGTAAAATATTTCTGAATGTTGAGCAGCAGTTTTGAGTAGTTATCTTTGATCCAAATTCTAGGGATAGCATTACTAAGGTCCATGTATTTGTGCTAAGGTTTCATGAAATCTTTACACTGCTCCATATCAAATTTGAACCCTTTGAACCAGGTTTCTTGACCTCTTGGTATCCCTGTAATGGCAGCAATGACCTCTGGTGTAATAGACACACTTAGCATCCTGACTTTAGTGGTTGTTCCATTGAAATTCATAGAAAATTCCTTGGATACTTGTGTGTGATAGCCCTGCAACTTCTCACAAAACCGTAGGCAACCTACTCTTCTGAATGCTTCCATCACTGTTGGGTCTTCAATTATTGCCTTCATGTATTTAGGTTCATGCCTTAAGCATTGTCCTCCTCTATGAATTTTTCTTTCCTCTTCCATATTCTTCAGAAAAGCTTTCAGCCTTGCTTGATATGGATGTATCAACCTCTCTTTATAAATGTATCAACCTTGCTTGATATGGGTGTATCAACCTCTCTTTATAAATGTATCAACCTCACTTGATATGGGTGTAGTAAAACCTTTGTATGAACCAACCATAGGTTTGGCTTGACATTCAAAGCTCAGACATTTCGAATGGAGGCAAAAGGATGAGATTGACTAATTAGGAAAGATTTTGAAATTTTAAATGTCCTGTCATAACTAAAATGATGCCTCATTCATAACCTATAATGACCATGAGGACTGCAAATGTGGGTGTGTACTTCAATTTCATCATTACATGACTCGACATGCCACTATCCTACCCTTTCCCAATGGTTTCTAACATTTTCCAACTCAACTGACGAGATAGTTACAAAACCGCGCTTTCGTAGTGCCTGCGGTGTAATTTTTCCTGTTTGTGCTACAAAACTATCAGCGCTTTTGTAGCGCAAAACGAATTTTTTCAATGGGTGGTGCTATGAAACTGTGGTTTCTCGGCTAATTAGACAGTTTTGATGAAGAAATTTAGGGAAATAAAATGAAACCAAAAATGATGAATGTTTGACATGAAAGAGCTTTATAGAAGGCTTTATTTGAAACTTAGGATGAGCTTTAAACTATGAAAAATCTAAAACCTTCCCTTGATCAAACCTAAATTGACTCATAAAACCCTATTTTGATCCATGAAATTTTGTAACCTTGTCAAAATGATGTTTTGAAATTTTTTGGGTGATAACAGATCACAAAATTGAATGGATCAAAGATAAGATGAGAGGTGATCCTAGAAGCCTATTCATGAGAGAGGCTCATATAGATGGCTTGTTTTCTTTGAAATCAAGGTGAGATGCTCTCTAGGAATGGCTTACATGAATTCTAGGAACTAGGGTTTGAGTATGTGACATGTCAAGAAGATTCTTAGCTCCAAAAATCCTTGTGGAAACTTGGATTCCAAGTGGTCTTTGTGAAATTGACTTCAATAAGTTGCAGGACAACACAGGACCAAGTGGACCCGAGGTTAGGTCAAGAAAATGGGGTTGATCAGCCAATGATGTGATTGACCTAATCAGGGAGGAGAAGGGGATCAAACAAGGAAATTTCAATGAAAGGTAATGAAACGATCCTAATGATATTTCTAGCCAAGGGAAACCTAGGGCAAAAAAAAGTCCCCGAAATAGGGCTTGCAATATCTAGATACCCCATGATCATATTTTCTCAAAATTTGGAGGGCTTTTAGAGAAAATTCCAGTGCATTTTTGGACCAAAAATGGAATTATTTCAATGGCTAGATTATGAGATAAGTGATGCTTGAGGTGATCTATGCAGGCTAGGCCTAGAAAGAAAGAGAGAAGGTGAGAAATATATGCTTTAAGGTGATCAACTATGGAGGACCAGTGCCTAATCCTTTGGGGAGATTGGATTCAAGAGTAATTATGGCTATGGATATTGAATTTTCTATGTCAAGGAGGCCTTAAAGACAACTTCGCATAGCATTAGGGCAACAAAAAAGAAAATTAAAGAGATTTATACTTCTTTTAAAAAAATAGATGGATTATCAAGATGAGTTTCAATGAAGAAGCATATCTAGGAACATTCATTCATAATACATATCCCATACATGACGCATCACTATCTAGAAACCGAATTTCCACAACTTAGCATAAATAGATGCAGTAAATTAGCCCTAGTATAGCGAAATCCCAGCAACAATGTATGTGAAAAAATAGAAAGAAAGAATAGCATTAAATTGAAATTACATGTATTAAGAGTATATCCAACCATCAAAACTTTTTCAATCAAGAAGCTCCAAGACAAGAAAAATAATCCAAACATCAAAATTCATTCCATGCTCCAAAAATTCGTCCTCCAAGAAGGGTAATGAAGTTATGTAAAGAGATACAAGCCCAATCCAAGTGATGATGCTAAAATGAAATCACATCACTTGTATTTATAGACTTCTAATTAGTTTGATTTATCTAATTAGGCCTAATTTATCCCCTAGAATAAAATAATGTACAATATAACTATTTTTTTGTGAAAATCTTGCCAAACTAGCTCATAAACAAAAGAATAAGCCTATCAAGAGGTCAAATGATCAATAATACATATCTTCCAGCCTTAGAGGAGGCCTGATGAAGTCCATTGATGCCATAAAGTGAAATAGGACTCCCAAAAGCAGCAGACATGGGGTTTGTCCCTTATTCTCCAAATAATAGACATGTGGTGCTCTCAATGGGTGTGGGGGAACACAAGTGTCCTCATAGGTCTAAAAATAGATTAAATATTCATGTAGACCATTTGACAGGGGTCAAATGATAGTGTTAGCACTCCGTAATTTGGAAGATTGGAAATGACCAAATAGACAAGGGTAACATCAAACCAATCTTTGGAGTCCTAGGATCTAGCCTTCCTGGACTTAGAGAGAGCTCTCTCTATGTTTGTGTAAAGGATGTGACTTGGTTGGTTTTAGGGTATTGATTTTAGGCTAGTTATAGTGATAGGGTTTGTTTGGTTGGATAGGTTGTCAAGAAGAATAGGTAGAGTAAGATAAAATCAATCCATTGGGCTATGGAGTCTGCAAAGGTCTTGAAAAGTAAAATAATAGGTCAAGGGTGTTTCATAGGGCAAGGTAACAAATCCAAATGGATCTAAGTAGGTTTAGTGAGTGTGAAATGAACATGAAGCTATGAATGCAGTAGGTTCAAAGGGAAATTAAGGATCCTTCAACATACTACAAACAAGAAAAGCTTTCAGGATGATAGCATAGCAAAACTGAAGAGCAATAAAGGATTCTTCAACTAGAATTTTGCTAAAAAGACCTCAAAACAATAGACAAGAAATCCTAGAGAACAGTGAAGAATTATCTGAACATTAGTTTCAAACAAAGAGAGCTTTTAACCTAACATTTTATTGAAATTAAAGAGCATTCAAGGATTTTTTAATTAAACTTCAAGGAAGAAAACATAGAGATAAAAGGATGCAGACGGAAGTAGGGTGCCAAGAAAGCATATCCTACTCTAAAATTTCTGTCCTATGATCAAAGAAACCATAAACATAATGAAAACTGAAGTAAACAAACACAAGAGTGGAATAACATCACCATCTAAGAGAGCTCATGAATCCTAGGAATGTGCCTGATCCATTGATGCTCAATCCAAAGCAATCAAAACACACCAAAGCCAATTTCTTTAACAAACTCAAATTATATATCATATTGAGCTTAGCAGCCAAACAACATGTACAATAAGGCCTCCATGCAGTATTTAACTTGCAAAGGAGGGTAAAAACAATAACTAGGGTTTTAGAAGCCATTAATTACTCATAAATGTCATTTTTGTCCTATGAGACCATGCAAGGCCCAAGGCACAAATATCTTAATTCATTAAATGAAAAAATAACTCCTCAAAAAAAGTTGGAAAAAAAATGACTTTGAGGTTTCTCAATAACTTCCAAAATATCTCCAAGTGTGTTTTGTTGAATTTTTTGCAAGGGCACAACACAGAGGTTCAAGGGCGCAACACCAGCACTAGGAAAAATTGCATGTTTTGTAACCAAGATTTGGAGGCCTTCCAGGTGTCCAAATGAGGTCCATGATAGCTCATTTGAAAGCCTGTCCTATCTAGTTTCAAAATATACCTTTAGGTTTCCATTTTATATCCATTTTCCTGCCCAAAAATTCATTCTACCAATATTACTCAGGGTGCAGCACCAACTCTAAAAATAGGGCAGAAAGGTGATTTTTTGGGTGTTTTTGGCACTTTTGGAGGACCAATTTTGCTCCAAATGAGCTGATTTTTTTTGGGAGTGATGTACTTTCCAATATGAACATGAAAATTTAAACCATTCCTCCATTGGGTGTCCCAAAAAAGAGCACAGTGCAAGTGGCACTGCACCTTTGGCCCTTCCAAATAGTCAAAAACCAAAATTTACAAAAAGATGCCAAATTTTGAATTTGCCTTGCTAATTATGTTTGGGATGCCTGTGGGGATGCATCAAAAAGGATGCCAAGGTTTTCTTTGTCTTTAGCCTCCTTTAGGGATTGAATCTTTGCAAGGGCTCTTTTAAGCTTGGCCCTTGCAATCATTTTTCTTAAGGCATAGTGCCTTGCCATCTTCTTTTGGAGGTCAAGGTCCCTCTTGGTATTCTCCAACAGACCCTCTAAGTGTACATTTTCCCTCTCTAGCCAAGGTTCCCGATCATATTCTATTTCCATGGAAAGCAGCTCACTTGGAGTGAGCTACTCTGTCAGGGTTGCCTCTTGCTCTCTCTCCTTGGCTAAAGCTTTCTTCAAGCCAACTATTCTTGGCCTCCTCCTAGGAAGTTGTTCTTCCTCTTCCTCCATGTCATAATAAGTGCCCAAGACTTCATATAGCTTTACGTTTGTTTTTTCAACCTCTTTCTGGGCTCTGATAGCTCTGATCTCATAGATGGCCTTCTGTGCCTCCAGTTTCTTTTTTTCAACCTCAAAATAGTGAATGACATTCTTTGCCCTACCTAGATTGGCTTGCAAATCTTTGATTTGGGCATATTTTCTTTTGAGAAACATGCTTGTGATCCTTTGCTCATTTTCATCATCACTGTCAACATGAATAAGTTGAAATTCTTGTTTAGTCTCATGTTTGTCTTCTTCTTCTTCATTAATGACCTTTTCCTTACGTTTATCAAGTTGCTTGGTTGATGTAGAAGGCATGGTCCGTTGCCTCTTGAGGGCATCAAAAAAATGCCTATTTCCCCTTTGGTAGGTCAAAGGAAGAGTTTCAATGTTACTTTTCTAAGTGCCATATGTCTTGTTTCCATCATTTTTGTCATCTTTACTGTCATCATGGCTCTTATCATCACTGCTCTCATGGATGCCATCATCACTGTTGCTTTCTGCCTCATCACTATTTGCTTCACTACCCTCACTGCTCTTATGACTGTCATCATCACTCTTCTCTGCCTTATTTATTTATTGGTTTCTTAGCCCACTACTATCATCAGTGCCAACATCATCACTGCCCTCTGTTTCAATGCTCTCTGTCTCACTAACATCCTCCTTATTGTCCTCACTGTCATATTTTTCACTGATATCCTCTTCTTTTCTTTTTTATTCATTTCTCTTTCCCTCACTGACATTTGCCTCACTATTTTTTTCACTTTTTAATGCATTAGTTCCATGAGATGATGGTGAGGGATTTTGAAATGGTGGTGAGGGAGGGTCATTATCCTTAAGTGAAGGAATGTGAGTATATGGTGAGGTGGAAGAGTCATCATGAGGTGAGGGAATGTGAGTGGATGGTGTTGGATGTGTAGTGGGATGTGATGGTGAAGGAGGAATGGGAGGCTGAGAAGATGAAGGTACATCTTGTTGTTGTTGGTCTTGTGAATTGGTGAACACCTCATAGGCAATGAAGGTCTCCCATGGAATACCCTTCTGCTGCAATTGATGCATAACAACCATTTTAATGAGTGAGTGGTGGAAGAGGCTTTGCATATACTGAGAGAAATCTCTCTTCTGCACTATATAGGCCATTTTTTCAATGCTTCTGTAAAGGTAGTAGGGTATATGCAACATCCTCACCCTAGTAAAGTGCAAAAGCAACCTAATATGATAGGAGTAAAGCTGGGAGAACCTTCCCTCACATGTAAAATACTTCATAATGATCCTCATCATAGGTTCATACCTATCAAGTAAGTGAGAGAAAGGAAAGATGGATTTATTTGTGTCTTTGTACTTAGGCTTTAAATATGGCTCATAGTAGCTCATGTCAATATTGGCCTGCTTGAACCATTTCTCCCCTACACTAGGTATCCCAGTGGCATTAAAAATAGAATCAGTAGATAACTCAAAAGTGACCCATGCAAGGTTAACTTGATTGTCATGAAAGTTAATGATAAATCATCTAGTCAGCTCAGGGTGGTTTTTCAGCTATTATACCTTCTCACAAAATTCATAACATCCTACATGCTTAAAACAAGAAATAGTTAGGGGGGATGCCATTAGCTCCCTTGTGTTGAGGGGTTCAAATCTGTTGATCTTCCACCTTTGTGCTCATGCCCCCTTGGAATTTGGCCTTCTCCTTCACTACCATTTCCCTCTCTTTCTGACATTTTGACCACTCTGCCTTTGAAACCCTAGCACTAATGTGAAACTGATATGAAAAAGGGTAATGTAATGGCAGTCTTCTTTTTGAAGGAGATGAGTGAGTGTATAGGTATATTAGGCTAAATGAGAGGCTAAATAACTTGATGACAACCCAAGCTATGCAATTACCCTTTGTTTTAACTAATATTCTTCATAGGCAGATGGAGTGAGGTTCAAATAGTGTTTTCAAGGTTTGAAAATTAGGGTTTGACCTTAGGGTTTGATTTTCTTGCAATTAAATAATAAAAAATGCTTGCAAATGGGTGTCTTTGATGGTACTTACCCTTAGAAATGCTTGTAATACCCTGGGCATAGATTTGGAGGAATTTTGACTTGATTTGGATGGTCAAATTGCTTGGAGGGCCCTCTTGGCCAAGGGTGCAACACCTATGCTAGGCGCGCAACGCTCAAACCCAGATGCGCAATGCCTTAAGAAACTTGTTGTGGGTGAGTCGGGTAAGGGCATGGCACCTTCCCCAGCGTACAACGCTCCATTCCAGGCACACATCACCTTTGAAAAATGCACGGGGAGAAATTTCCAAACACGCAACGCTGATTTCCAACCTTAGCACGCAACGCCACAACACTTAGCCAAATTTTGACATGAAAACTCACAGTTTCTTCTCCCTTTGAAATTTATAATTCTTTGCAAGGGCACAATGATTTTTTTGAAGTGTTTTGATGGTCTTTATAGGAAAATGAAATTTTGATTTATCTTTATGAACCCACTTTCTAATGTTTTTTAAATTCACTTTCTTTTTTCACTAATATTCCTTAACGTTTTGCTTGTAGGTTGTTGGAGTTATGAAACTTTCTTTTCCTTTGATATTGGAACCTTCACATGTTTATTTTGACCCCTTTGTGATGATTACGTACAACAACCAGCTTCAAAATCCTCTATGATTTCCATAATGAAACTCAAATTAACCTTCTTACCCTTTCTCACTGACCTTTTTACACTGTTTGCATGTATGTGACTGAAATGATGATTTTGACCTTTATTACTGATACTCTTTACACCTTTGTTCTGCAAGTTTGCTTTGAGTCATAAAGTTGAATTTTCTTGGCTCATTGATGTCTTTTAACACTTTTACTTGGTAGGTGACATAAAATCATTTGAGGTGGCTCTTCCTTTTGCTCCTTGAGAGTTGATATGTTCATTTTGGCACCTTTGGGATTCAAACACAAAGTAACCCCTTCACAACTTTCCTTTGCCTACACCATGGAATCCAAACCATTATTTTTACCTTATTTGGACACTTATGATTTGCAGGTGCCTAAAAACATTGACTTAGCTTTCTCTGACTCCTTGGAGCATGAAAAATTCACTTTTGACATTCTTAGGATGCTTACACAGTAGCAGTATCTCCAAAAACTTATTTTGTCCCCACCTTGGAGCTTAAATCATCTTTTAATTTGGCAGGTGACTGAAAACGTTGGATTTACCTTTCCCACTGATATTCTTTACACCTTTTCTCTCTGAGGCAATGACACATTCACCTTGGAAAACTTTGGGATGATTTCACACATCAGCACCTTCACAATCCTTCCTTTTCCATCATCATGGAGTTCAACTCATCATTTCATCTTCTCTGGCCATTTTCCCAAAACCTTATGTGTTTGGAATGCTTTAAGACAAGCATCAGTGTTGTCTTCTAAGTTATCTATAGCCGTTTCAAGTTCATTCATTTATGTCCATTTCACCTCACCTTTTTCCCTATTTCATTAATCTTTTTGATATACTTTCTTCATGTTTGATTTGGGGTGCCTCCTCCATGGCCATTTTGAAATTTATCACTGTTTTGCATTCTACTTGGTGCATTAAGCTCAAAAATCCTAGTTTTCCTCAAGACCAAGTGGTTCCCTTTCTCCTGCTATAAGTTATCTTCATTTAAGAGCAGAACACCTACCTTACGAACACCTTCTGTTGATGGAAACTTCAACACTCCTGCAGAAGTGTCAAAATATTTGTGTTTACCTCTTGAAGACTTTGAGCTGATAGGGTAATGCTTCTTTGGAAACTTTTAGGCCTTCCTTAAATAACCATGTGCTGACCTTCTATTACATCTGACCCAGCTTCCGGCAAAGGAAAAGTAGTGTTTGTAACACCAATTATGACTTTGAAACCTGTGAAACTCTAATGACCTAGTGGGAGGGTCTTTTGACCATGATTGTTGACTGAAAATTGGTTTAGAGGCTTCAAGTTAAAAACAGATTATTTTTCAAAGTGTTGTATTGAAGATCCAAAATACAATGTACTTGATTTATCTAAAGAGCCTACAGAGATAATTTTGAGACCATCAATGCTTGAGGAACTTGGGGATCATGGGAATGAGTTAGGCTATAGGTAACCCTAGATGTAAAGTGGAGTTATGGGCAAGGGAAAAACATAGTAATGAGGTCATAGGTAGGAAAAAAGAACGGAGATGAGTGGCACAAGCCCATAAGGAGTCTTTTAGGAGTGGCAGGGTGACCATGAAATGGCAAGGTTGATAGAATAGTGAAAAATTTCCTATAAGGATAATGAAGGTAGTGAGATTTCTAAAACTCACAATGTTCAAAGAATGATGATTTTAGAAATCTAGAACCAATATATAGTCATCTATAAATAATTAAAAATACTGATGACTAATAGTGGCTCCACTTGGGGAGGGCAGCTCCTTTTCAAGAGGTGTCAAGAACTTGAGAGTTCAGATCTATGAGTTTTGAAGATCAGTACCTTACTTGTACTTGGTAGATCCCTCTTCCTTCATTTGCTGATGTTCTCTTGAATCTATGATATCAAAAATATGAAAAGAGATGATTGCTTCAATATCAATTCTACATACCCATCATACTTTTGCCTAATATTTTTTTCTTCTTCCGGGTGCACTTGGATTGGAAAACCCTTGACATCATTTTTATTTTGAAAGCATAAAAACTATCTACCTCTACCCTTATCCCTTCCAAGAGTTCAGATTAGGCTGATGAACCCTTTTATTCTCTACCTAGTCTACTTATCTGTCAAGATTGAGCTGTTTGACAGATTTTATTCTCTAACCTACTAACATGAAATTTAAAACATGATCAAACCAAGTTTAAGCAATCTGATTTGTCATGGGTTGTGGCATTTTGGACAAGCTGCACATAGAATTTATTTTTGTACAAGTGAAAACTATAAACTTGAGGGTTGTGATTCAGAATTGGTTATGCATCCCTCTCATTTCTCTTTGGTTCAGATTCAAGCTTTCGGAACCATCATCTTTTCCTAATCTAATCTACTGACAAGCCAAGTTTACATGGTTTTGCAAATCTTCTTTCACTAACCTATCATCAAAAACTTAAAACATGTTCAATCATGATTAGGCTAGATGACTGAACAAAACTTTATTTTCTTTAACAGTAGTGGCATTTGGGCTTGCACACTTTCAACAATACTCTTTTTTGGTATGGGGCTGTACCTATTCTTTTTTCCTGCCCCCTTTTTATTCTTTTCTTTGTTTTTGTGTTTTTGTTTTTTTATTTCTTTCATTAAGAAATTTTATGTATAATTAATGAAAGCTTCAAACTAGGAATTTCAACAAAAATAGTGTTTGAGCATCCTGCCATTGAGAGGACCTTCAAATAGCTATATTCCGTCTAGTTATTGTAGGAAGAAGGCATTGTTACCTCTAACTGAATGGATGATGTATGGACCTTTCCATATATTTTCAAATTTTCCATGCTTGCCTTTATCCTCTCTCCTTGAATCCCACTTCAGCACTTTGTCTCCAATCTGGAAATCATTAGCCTTGGTTATTTTTTCAAAGATACTCTTTATGTTCTCTTGCATTGCTTGTGTTCTATTGTAAAATTCTTCTCTTGATTGCTGCAAGTGAATGGTTTCGTTCATCCTCCTTTGCATATCATTTTCTTCTAATTGTACCTCTTGAAGAAGCTTCATAACTGGAACTCCAAAGGATGTTGGGAAAACTGCATCCATGCCATACACTAGCTAATAGGGAGACATATTGATTGATTTCTTGGTTGTTAGTCTATCAGCCCATAGTGCATGCACTAGTTTTCTATGCCATGACTTTTTGTTCTCTTCCAGTAGCTTCTTGATGATATTCACCAAAATTTTGTTAGAGGACTCATCCAACCCATTACCTTGAGGGTAATAAGCTGTAGAGTGCCCTAGTGTGATGTGGTACTTATAGCAAAATTCCATCATTCTCTTGGACTTAAATGCAGTAGCATTATCGGTGATGATATTTCTTGGACAGCCAAACCTGGACAAGATGTTGGTTTCAAGGAATTTGATGATTACTAAGTCAATGGAATTCCTAGAGGGGATGAATTTTATCCACTTGGTGAAATAGTTAGTTGCAGTGAGGATCCACTTGTGTTGGACATATGAGGCAGGGTGGATTTCACTAATGAAATCTAAACCCCACTGTTGAAAAGGAGTTTCAACACTAATAGGATGCAAAGGCAAAGGCAGTAGTTTTCTCTTTCCATCAAAGATTTGGCATTTATGGCAAGTTACTACTAGCTTGTGAATGTCAGGGAAAAGAGTTGACCAATAGTAACCAACTCTAAGGATTTTGTTGGAAGTGGTTTTCCAGTAGAGATGACCTCCAAAATCTCCTTCATGAAACTCATGCATGATTCTATCTGCATCATATTCAAGCAAACATTTAAGAAAGATACCAACAGAATTTTTCCAATACAAAGCTCTATTTAGAATGCAGAAATTTAAAGCCTTTTGTTTCAAGAATCTAGCTTTTGTTTTGGACAAAGCAAGAGGAGCATTTAGATTAACAAGTACATAATATTAGCCACCTATGAATTTTTTGCCAAGAAAATAGGGGGCTAAATTGTTTTATGAGCCTTCAAGAGACACATTTCCTATGAAAATCTCTCATCCTTGAAGCCTCTGTGTGTTCGTTGCCTTTAAAAAAGATCTTCACTATTGTTTCCATCCAAAAAAAAAAAAAAAGCCTCACTGTCTGTGAAAGAATTGTTCTTTGGAAAGCCTTCATCTGCCCTTGTATCCCTACAAAATGCCCCATCTTGGCCTTCTCCCCCTTTGCAAAATTTCCCCTTTAACCTCAAAAGTCCCTCCCAAGTTTCCCAAACCATCAAATTCTTCCTTTTAAACGAAGTGAAATCCTTTCATTTGATTGCAACTCCCTTTTTTCCCCATACCGAAAGCCTAATTTTAGCCTTAAAAGCTCTTCTTTTGGCTAAAAACCCATATTTTCCTAATGTGTAGGCTAAGCCCCTTTCGGCCAGCCCCTAACCACTTCCCCTCCATAAGCCCGGGTGCTAAAACCAAACACTAGCCTGCAAGGTGCTAATCGCATCGGAGAATCAGAGCGGGACATGCTTATTTTCTTTGTAAAACAAAACTTCTGATGCGATAGTGTATTGGGTCTGTCGACTTTGAAATAATTCCCACCATTGATCTGAATAGATCTGACGGCCCACGCTCGTTCCATATCAGACTCCATTGTAAACCTCTGATGACCTTCTCCACCGTCGATTTTCCTTTTAATTCGACGGTCCTCCCATCCTCACTCTGATCGTAATCGCAAAGTTTAAACTGTGCCATCCTCCGTCCCTCCTGATTGCCATCATCCGACATGATCCTAGTTGTTGAATCCACAAGAACCAATGGCTAGGATTCACCCTCTTTTCGCCATGCATTCCCCGATTGGTTTCCTCCGATCCAATCGCAGCCATTGATCTCTCATAGATCCGACAGTCCAAAGCCAATCACACCATTGCTCATTGGAGTTTTGGCCCTCCCATCACTCCCCTCCGATTAGATCGCAGTCGTCCACCCCTTATGATCTAACGGCTCAGATTTCATCCGCCCACTAACCATTTTCTCTGCCTGTGTATCTCCTCCGCCAATCTCAGCCGTTCGTCCTCAGATCAGATGACCCACAATAAAACCGCCATCCGTTTGACCCCACCTCTACTATCCGTGCATCTCCTCAGATCGCACTCCATCTCCCGCCGTCGAATCTCACAGGCCCAGATCCAACGGTCTACATCCATATCGCATAGATTTCGCATCCGATGTTTAATGCCTAAAATATACATGATATGGGCGGTTTCCCAGAGCCATGTGTTAGCTAAAGACCCATATCACGTTGAAAAAGTGAAAAAAAACTTTCGGCCCCTCTGCCGCACGAAACCAGCAGTTTTACATCCCAAAACCACTTCCCCACTTCATCGCTCGAAATCTCATCTGCAGATCCTGACCGTTGATCTGCTTTGATCAAAGGCCCTCATTGCATCTCACGTCATAGCCATCTTTTTTCATCGTGCAACCCATGCACTGCATCGGATCATCACAGCGGTTGATCTCCTTCTAAGATCTAACGGTCCTAGTTGAATCGCCCTCCTCCCATGGCTGGGTCCCACCGTATTCGCCCATTTCATATGTTTTCCATGCATTTTCTGTGTATTTCATTTAAAGGCCCAAAACTTGGGTTTTGCATTAAATTATATCATCCCACCAAGCATTAAAATTTTAATGTTTCACATTAAAGTTTTTCATTTCACCCAACTTTCATCAGATCAATTTTCCGCTGTATGTTTCACCACTTTCCATTGCATCCATAGCTTTCGCTTCTGTTGTGCTGCCATCGTCACGACATTCCACCACAGCCACCTTCCCCCCATGCATGGATTTCGTAACGTATTTGTGTGTTTTGCAGGGTACAGGTGGTGAAAACCACCATTGCTCAGGGTCACTGTTATAGTGGCACAGAGTGCAGATGGAGTCTTTTCAGAGCCTATGATCACAGAGAAATGCTTGGGAGGGCGTTAAAACTCAATATTTCATTAAATGACAGAGTTTAACTCTGTGAGACCTCTCCAACGCAAGTGAAGCTTAAAATTCGCAAATAGAGTCAGTAATGAAGTGGCAAAGAGTATCAGTGGATAATCAGAGAGTTTAAGGCATGTAATGGAAGAATTTAAGCTTTGATTCATTGTTTAAAAGGAAAATGTACTAGATTGAAGACCTCACGATTAATGTAGAAGGCCTAAAGAGGCATATAGCACAAAAAACAATATTTACAATGTTTCACATCAGCAGAAGTTTCCTCCTGAGAAAGGACATAGTACTCATACTGTTTTATTCTACCTTGTGTCCCCGAGAAGATTTCCCCCTAACAACAGTCCTAATGCTACCAGAGAATTTGTTACACAATATGGCAGACGTCATAGTCATTTATATGCCTTTTTTTTTATTCACGAGAGTACTGTAGAGTGTTAAAGCCAAAGTACATCAAGAACATACCTGGAGTAAATTTTAGCCTGTCGAAGACCACTCTTTCATCCAAAGAGTACCAGAAATCAATGCATAGATATTAAAACAGAATGCGCCTCGACCCTATTCTCCTACTCTATTTTAATGTTGCATTCAGTGTTTCATCTACCTCCTTTGTCTTTCTCTCAGCTATAAAACTCATGAGGAAACTCATTGTAAGGGTTTTTGATTGGATATCTGTGAATTGTAAGTTGTTTCTCTTGAGATATAGTTCTCTGTGTAAAGTTGTAAGATAGGCTGAGGAAGATGTTTTCAGACTGAATATCAAGCTATCGGAAATGTTGTTCATGACTGGTGTTTCTCTTTAATATGACAAGCACATTTCTTTGGATTCTGATTTAAAGCAACGGTGATGTTTTTCTATCTCTGTCTTTGTTTCCCTTTGTGATTCATCATATTTCATTTCTTCTGGTACGCATCAGAAATCCGGCATAGGATTTACCCTTGCATGGTACCCTATGTTTCTTCTCTCCCTACCTTCGATGTTTTCTGCTGTATGTGTTATCTGAGTACTGATTTACGTTAATTTAACTAGTGTAGTAGTTAATATTATCTGCTAGCTGATGTATGGATTAATCAATCTGACCTCAGATGTTCTTGTTGGGTTTTAATTGAAAGAATTGGGACACTGGGAGTTTATAACGTTGTTTCTGTCTCTCTAGGGTCCTTTTCGATTAATTGAATCTTCCCAAGATCCCCTAAGTTAGGTTCCGAAGCATTGAGAGTTCAAAGTCTCTCTTTGATCTTAGGCCTTCACCTTCGTATTTAAAAATATTTAATGTTTCCTTGTCTGAAGAGTTTACCCTTTAGGATTTGAATCACAAGTGTCTAATGGCATGTCCTGTCCCTGGATTTTATTCCTGAATGGTCACCTTGGAGGTTTCCTTTCCCTTCACCTTCTTTCTTACCATTTCATGCCACACTATCATCTTTAAGATCTAATGCTTTAGATGACTAGCCCAACTAAAAGCCTGCATATTGAATAGCAAGTAAACCCTTTCTTGACTCCATTGCCCAATGGTCTCAAGTATTCTTTGAATCATCTCTCCTTTGCCTAAAATCTTCTTTATTCATCCTTGTCTCATATTGAACCCTTCCTCCCTGATTCCCAACAACCAAACAAACAATTAAACAAACAAACAAACACGTGCCTATAACTATCCTAAAAACTTAAAACAGAGCTTCAAGACATATACCTTTGCCTATACAAAGAGATCCCTCTCTGGACCCAGGAGGGCTAGATCCTGAGGTCCAAAAGTGGTTCTGATGTTGTCTCATCTTTTGGTATTTCCAAACTTGCCAAAACATGGGAACCCCAACATAATGGCGACTCCACTGGGGAATATTTGAGTAATACACACCTTTAAACACTCAAATAAGACCATAGTAGCCTTATTTTGGTGGTTAATCACTGTGGTGGACAGTATACCTCCTTGAAACATTCTTAACCTTCCACTTGGTGACTCCATAGTTCCTTAATGATTAAATACTCCACTGGTGATCAATAGGCCTGCTGATTATCTTGGTTTACGAAAGACTCCACTGGGAGACTAGCCCCCATTGCAACATCAGCCATATTAGAAGTGACAAGTAGGATTAAGCGGCTTTGTTTGAAGACAACATTCTGGCTTCAAGAACCATTCACACAAGAGCTTATCCTAACACAGACCCACCTGGAATAGTTGACAACCCTGAGAGAATTCTCAAGAAAGCTTCTACACCTAGAAGACCAACTATCTCCAGACATATCCATAGAGCTAACTTTGCACCAAAATACTTTACAGCTCTATCAGACCCTCTGTTTGACTTATATTTACGAAACAGTCTACCCAGAAGTAGGTCATTCAGTACTCTAAACCAAACCGACCTTGAGCTCCCTGGTTCGCCATATCACAGTGGTCAACACAGTAGGGACAGAGAGACCCCTCAATCTACACCTCCCGATATTCATTTCATTCAAAACTTGGGGCTCTGCCATCCTAAATCTACTCAACAGAATTCTGCTGGTCCTAGTATCCCTGTCATCCACATACCTGTTGCACAAGCAAATCCTTTACCTCATCAAAACATCATTATGGCAGCCTGGTAGGCACCTCTGGTATTACCTCAGCCTCTAGTGCCTTTACCCAATGATTATCAATCAAAGATCCCACACTTCACTGCAAAAGAGTCTACCACAGCTCAGCACCATGTAGATAGGATGGAAGATTCTTTTGACTATATGGAAATAGACGATGAGACAGTCAAAATGAGAATATTTGCCCGGAGTTTAGGAGGTGATGTGAAGAAATGGTTTAAGGGCCTACCTCATAATAGTATCCAGGATCTTCCCTCCTTATATCAGACCTTCATAAACAAATGGGAGGTTAAGGCCAATCCTCTCCAAATCCTAGTAGAATACAAGAACCTTAAGAGAAATGTAGGAGAGAGTTTCCATGACTATTCCACAAGGTTCAACAACATGTACAATGCTCTTCCTCCACATATGAAACCTCCCCAAGGTATGGCCTTAGTGAAATACCCAGAAGATTTTGATGCTGACATGGCCTACCAGCTTAGGGAGAGAGATTACAACACATTGGAAGATAGGCAAAAAGGAGCCGTGAGTGTAGAGGCTAACCTGATTGAGAAGAAAGCCAGAATGAGGGCTGAGAAAAGGGTAACATATAGGGATGACGCTGTAGCTTCCACATCTGATCCCAAGTATGACCATCTAGCCAAAAACATGGAAAAGCTACAACAAATGGTGGAAATAATGGTTGTCTCAGTTAGTAATCAAAACAGAAACCAAAATCATAACCAGAACTAGAACTTTAGGAGAAACAATACTACTCCCAACAGACAAAGAGACTCGGATCAGCAAGTTATTCCCCCATTTCAGGAGAACTTTCTTGATGAAGATGAGGGAATCATAGAAGAGTCTGAGGGAAACAGAATAAATATGTTTTAAATTGAAAACTCAATCCACAACTGTTCCACAGAAAAAAATCAACCCTCACCCTCATATTGGGATGAGGAAATATTAGAATCTGAGGATTACAGGCTCGGGTTTGAAAATGCTATCATGCAGGTCAGAGAACAATATGAACTTAGAATCAAAAAGAACTTAGACAACCCCAAACCAAAATCTTATGAGATTACTATTAAGAAAATGCCTGAGAAAACTTCTAAATTAACTGCTAAAAGTAGCAAATCAGCAGCTGAAAGTTCTAGGAAGAATAAAGAAAAGGACAACCAAAATACTAAAAAACAAAGTCAACCAACTAGCAGCACTAGCACTGTAGTTAGTGCCCCTGATCAAACAGTTCCTAACACTGTACATAGTGAAAATTAGCACATCGATTATGCCACTAAGATAGTGGCTAACAAAATAGAGTTCAGTATCATGAACAGTCAATCCACCTTCAATTTGGAGAGTGAGATTGCAAAAATTAATATCTCCATCCCACTCTCTGACCTAGCCACTCAAGATGTATATAAAGGCCAAATTTTGAAAGCTTTAAATCTAGGTGAAAATAGTGACACTGTCAACCTAAGTGATGATCAACCAGCCCTTTTGTTCAGCCCAAAGATAGAAGGGAAGTTTCAGGAAGGGGTAGTACATCCTTTTTATATCAGTCTCAATATCCATGACAAGATCCTTCACAACGCAATGCATGACTCTGGGGCATCTCACAACTTAATGCCTAAGGTAGTTATGGAGAGGTTGGGCCTAGAGATAACCCGTCCTTACAAATATTTATATTCATTTGACTCTAGCAGAGTAAAATGTCTTGGCCTGATCAAAGACTTGTGTGTGAGCTTAACCCAGATTCCAGCAAAATGTATGGTTATGGATGTTGTAGTGGAAGATGTGCCACTGAAGTATGGGATACTATTTCCAAGGTCATGGGGAGCCAAGTTGCAAGGTACAATGCAGATGGATGGGGCATATGCCACAATCCCTGTCTTTAGCCAACTTAGGAGACTGTATAGAGAGGCAAAAATGAAATTCTTGGTCAACAGCCCTGAAAAGCCTAAAAATTTGCCTCTATATTCTCTACACATAGATCTGGACTCCTTTATCCTCTGCAACGATGAATCCTTAGAAGAGCCAGAATTCGAAAACATAGATACAAACCATGAGACAACGCCTAGAGATTTTAACATAATGGCCACCCTAGAATTGGAAGAAAATGAAGAAGAATCCTCTGGACAGTGCACTGAATCTGAAACTCAGAGTGAGTAAGAAACATAATGCAAACAACCAGCTAGTCACCTCGCTAAAGCCCATACACCACATGAAGAAAAAAACCCTCCACACCATAACACAGACCCCATAGAAAGAAATAACAATGGAAACAACGTTAGAGAAGAAAACAATGATAAAACCGAGAATGAACCTTTATGGGAAATGAATTTTGATGGGTCTTGCACTAGAAAAACTGCAGGAGCGGGGGTGTGGTTACATAACACTGAGAATGACTACACGGTGAGTCATGCTTTTAATCTGAACTTCAAGTGTACAAACAATATTGCGGAGTATGAGGTTCTTATCCTAGGCCTGAATTTATTGAGAAAACTAGGAGCCCAAAGGATAGTTGTACATGGAGACTCTAAGCTAATCATTGAACAAGTGAATGGTGAATACGCAGTGAAACACCCTAGGTTGAGAGTGTACAGGAATGATGCCATGGATTTATTGAAATCCTTTGTGGAATATAAACTGGTATTTGTTCCTAGGAGTCATAACGTAATTGCAAATGGATTAGCTTGCATAGCTAGCTCATATCATAAGCCTCCTAGCGACAAACAAATCATCATTCAGACAAAATACAGACCTGCAGTGCCTGACAATGAGAAATATTGGCAGGTCTTTGAAGGCGATAAGTAGATTGAGGATTTCCTGATGGGCAGTAATGAGTTTAAATTCTCTGATTCAAACTCTAAATCCGATGATAGCTGCCTGAGTGAGGAACCTCCTGACGAAGAAATATCACCACGTAGTGTAGAAATAAACACTTTAACTGAACAGATTGGAAATACAACCAAAGAATATAAGAATGCAGATAAAGAGGAAATAGAGGTGCTACAGGCAAAAGATAATAACATACCCCGAGGTTTGGCACCTTTAGAAGATCTTTTTTATTTCGATGATGTAGCAAAAAAACCCACCATAGAGCATTCAGACTCTGACGTTGAGGAATGCAACATAGGAATTGAAAACAAGCCTAAGATGATAAAATTGGCTAAGTCCTTGCCTGCAAACATGAGAAAGAAATACATTTACTTATTTAAAGAATTCATTGACGTGTTTTCCTAGAGCTACGAGGACTTAAAGGCCTATGACACAAACATTATACAGCACAAAATACCTTTGAAAGAGAACCATAAACCCTTCAGACAGAAACTTCGCAGGATTAACCCAAAAAAATTTCCTGCAGTAGAAAAGGAGATAAAAAAGATGTACGAGGCAGGAATAATAGTTCCTGTGAGGTTCTCTGATTGGATCTCGAACCTAGTAGCTGTGATAAAGAAAACAGGTGAGATCAGACTCTGCATCGATTTCAGGAACCTTAACAGAGCCTCGCTTAAAGATAATTACCCTTTGCCAAAAATGGAACACATTCTTCAGAGGGTAGTAGGCTCAAAAAGGGCCTCCCTGCTAGATGGTTTTTTAGGTTATAACCAAGTTTTATTACTCCCAGAAGATCAACTCAATACCGCCTTCGCCGCTCCATGGGGCACTTTTATGTACGTAAAAATGCCTTTTGGACTGATGAACGCTGGCGCGACCTTCCAACGAGCTATGGACATAGCTTTCTCGGATGAAATAGGGCACTTCATTGGCATCTATTTGGATGACATAAAAGTCTATTCCAAGACTGATGAGGAGCATCTGAAACATCTGAGAAGGGTTTTTGAAAAATGTAGAAGGTTCGGTTTGTCATTAAATCCCAAAAATATTGTATTCAGGCTACAAGAAGGTAAGCTTCTCGGCCACATTATATCTGAGAAGGGAATTAAGATAGACCCATAGAGAGTTGAGGGAATACTACAGATTTCACATCCGAGAAAAATAAAGGAGTTACAATCCTTTATTGGGAAAATTAATTTCCTAAGGAGGTTTATTCCCAACTTAGCTGAGCACCTCAGGAATATGAATAACATGCTGAAAAAAGGTGTAGGAATTAAGTGGACTGTAGAGGCTAAAAAATATTTTGAATCAGTTAAACTTGCACTCACCCGGGCTCCTGTCCTTATCAACCCAGATTTCTCAAAAGATTTCTTGATATTTTCATTTGCCTCCGAACATACAGTGGTTGCAGTTCTGCTGCAGAAAAATCTAGAGGGAATGGAATAGCCTATTTCTTTCTTCATCAAGGCTTTGAGGGATGCACCCTTAAAATACAACATAATGTAAAAACAAGCCTATGCCTTGGTAAAGGCCTTGAAGGACTTTAGGGTGTATATACTGCATTCTCACACCATAGCCTACATGCCTAACATAGTGGTTAAAGACATATTGTCCCAAGATCTGGATGGAAAGAGGGGCAAATGGATCATTGTGATTTTATAATATGACCTTGAAATAAAACCCACAAAACTGATCAAAGGTCAGGGCTTAGCTAAATTAATGCCTGAATCAAATTTACAAGCCCTTGACATTAACATGGTAGATGCCTTGGATGAACAGGAAGGATTGCCTGATCCAACTATTGAGGAAAAATTTCAAAACTCTCCATGGTATTATGATATCCTGTATGTGCTCACAAACCTCAATGCCCCTCCTGATCTATCAAAGACTAAGGCCATATTCCTGAAGCTAAAGGCTAGAAACTATTGCATATTGAATGAATGTTTATACTGGAAAAATGCAAATGGTCTATTGCTTAAATTTTTTCCTGAAACTAAAGCAGAGAGAATCAAATAGGAGTTCCATGTAGGAGAGTGTGGAGGCCACTTAAGCTGGAAAGCCACTGCTAAAAAAATACTCAGAGCTGGCTATTATTGGCCTACACTTTTCAATGACATACACAAAATGATATTTTCCTACCACAAATGCCAGATTTTCGAAGGTAAGAGAAAGCTCCTCCCTTTGCCCTTACAACCCATTACTGTTGAGGGTCCCTTTTTGCAATGGGGCTTAGATTTCATAGGGGAAATACACCCTACTTCTTCTGCACAACAGAAGTGGATCCTTACAGCCACAGATTATTTCACAAAGTGTATAGAAGCCATACCCTCTAGGAATGCCACAGATTCTGTCATCATTAAGTTCCTAGAAGACCACATCCTCTCTAGGTTTGGCTGCCCAAGAAAAATAATCACTGATAACGCTGCTGCTTTTGGATCCAAGAAAATGATTGATTTTTGTCACAGGTACCAAATAGCACTCGGTCATTCAACTTCTTATTACCCACAAGGTAATGGGCTAGCTGAATCATCAAACAAAAGCTTAGTAACCATCATCAAAAAGCTGCTAGAAGAGAAAAAAAAAGTCATGGCATAACAAGTTAGTGCATGCTTTATGGGATGATAGGCTTACAACAAATAAATCCATAGGCATGTCACCATATCAGCTTGTGTATGGAACAGAGGCAATATTTCCAACCAGCCTTGGGATACCAGTGATTAAACTAGTCCAAGAGATCCAGACAGAAGAATACAGTATGGTAAGGAGGATAAACCAAAAAATTCATCTCCAGCAAACCAGAGAAGAGGTCTATATCAGAGCTCTAAAGGTTCAAGAAAATATGAAGAATTTATTCGACAAGATAATGAAGGCTTTTGACTTCAAAATTGGAGATAAGGTGTTAAAATGGGACTCCAGGAGAAAGGACAAAGGAAAACACAGAAAATTTGACAGTTTGTGGCAGGGCCCTTACATCATCTAGGCCACTGTGGGTCCAAATGCATTTTTTCTGCAAGAGCTTGATGGTACAGATCTGTTTGGGGATCCTGTCAATGACAGGATGCTCAAACACTACTACTGCTGATTTCTGATTTCCAGTTGACTTTTCATTGCAAATACCATTGCTATGTTTTATTTTCAAGAAAAGAGAAAAATGTTTCAAAAAACAAAGAAGGAGAGGTTCAGACATGCTCAAAACTTGGAACTATGAAGTACAAAAGATTGGTTCTAACATGCCCAAAATCTGAACCAGCAAAGGAGAAAAGGAACCAGCTCCAACAAGCCCAAAACCAGAGTTGAAATGAAGAAGGAAAGTGACTCTAACAAGATCAAAACTCGAGTCACAAAGAAGAGAAGGATGCTTCAAAGTTTCAGATTTTAAGCCTTTGAAATTTTTTCTACAATTTTCTGCATTTTCAGTCCATGTGAAACTAAGGAAAGTGACTCTAACAAGATCAAAACTCGAGTCACAAAGAAGAGAAGGATGCTTCAAAGTTTCAGATTTTAAGCCTTTGAAAATTTTTCTCCAATTTTCTGCATTTTTAGTCCATGTGCAACTGTATTTATGCCTTGGATACTGTTGTGACCAGCAACAACCCCCCTTCTTATTTAGTATTTAATACTAAACAAGTGGAGACCCTTAGTTTAAAAAAATCCAAAAAATTAAATTAGTACTTGTTTTCTTTTTCAAATAAAACTTACTATCATTAACTTAAGAAAATTCCTTAGAAAATATTTAGATAAACTTAAGTTTATGATATATTAGAATAAAATATTTCTTTGAAGAAATATCGCATCCATCGCAACAAAAAGTACAAGATATCTTTTGCAAATCAGGATCTTCTAAATTGCGATAAGCGCGATCCAATAACTATGCATTAAAATATTTGTCGCAAATTGCATATCATAGAAAATATATTAACTGACATTTTTCATATGTTATATTTTGTGATATTGCGATTTCGCGATATTGCGATCCCGCGATGTTGCGATCCTGCGATGTTACTAATTGTGATTTGTGTAATTGCGATTTGCGAAATTTGTGATTTGCGATATTACGATTTTGCGATATTGCAAAGCAATCGCAGATCGCAGTATCGCACATGCATCAAGCTCGTTGTACGAAGAAAATCTTTCCATAAATTGATATCCGTTATGCGCCTTAATGTCAAGTTAATGAATGGATTGTCAATTATTCATGAAAAGGATTTTGTTTTGATCGAAGGGTTATTTCATGATTAAATAATATATTTCATACGCCTTCAACATTTAAAACTATCCCGTCACCTTTCTCATATCATTATTCTCACTTAATTCGTAAAACTGTAGGCGTGAAGAACAGGAGACTATACAAAGCAATATTCAGAGCATTATGGGAAAGAAAGATAAAGCTCCGAATTCTAGCAAGAAAGAGAAAGTTCCAAGTTCTGAAAATAAAGAGATGGCATCCTTGTACGTAGACACTGCTTGCAACAAAGACGCCGGCATCACCACTTGGGAGGGTATGTTTAATTTACTTGAAGAAGAAAACCCAAGAGTAATGGATGTTTCGGCTACTGCGGGCTCAAGTAATTCCTCTGAAGCATCTCTTACAGAGCTGGCGTGTTCATTTTTACATCGGGTAGCAGCAAGACCAAGAATTCTTCCATATACAGACATGGTAAAATGGGTGTTGGATAGCACTGATATTACGGATAGACAATTCAAAACCCAAGGTCAAGAGCTCATCGGGTCATTCACTCCAGAAGATTTGAGGCTTATGTATCATTTTCCGGAGCCTCAGGCAACTTACAACAAACAATTTATGGAGAAATTTGCCAAGGAAAATGAAAACTTAGCGGAATGCACAAAAGAATGGTCCAGAAGAGATGAACCACTAAAGAAAGATAAACATGGTATGTACAGTACCGGTTCACTCACTTCTCCATATTTTTTTGCTGCTGCTATGTTATGTAGGCTTTTTGGAAAGCCTGACATTAATAAGTTTTTGCCTGAATGGCTTCCCCTATTGAATGCTGCTGTTAACGCTACCATTGTGGACTGGGCTAAAATATTGTCTGATAACTTAGCCACGGCTATTTTCAATTACCGGTCTAAACGAACTGTCTCTCAGAGGATTTATCCTCCTTTTTATCTATCTGCCTATGTTATGGATTCAATCTACTTTGTTTCTAAGTTCCCTTTAATGGGTTGGCAATGGAGAATTCAGGATCCCCTGCCCATCCATGTTTTTCACAAAGAATTGTGGGAGTCAAAATTCATTCCTCATTTTTACAAGATTTTCCACGGCATAATATTGCCACTGTATAGATTTTTGTATAATAAGGATGCCCCAAGGTTGTCCCCTGAAGTAGAAGTAGACATTCTCCTTGTTGCAAGATGGTTTGGAGAAGAATTGTTTACTTATGTGAGGGTTTTTGGAAGCTTTGCTTCTCCTCATGTTTTGCCCTTATATGTTCCGGATAAAATCATAGCTCGGGAAATTGCATATCAAACCTGTGGAGACGGAGGTTTGAAAAAAGAATTAAAGGATAAAATGAAATCCATTTGGCCACAATTTCCTGTGTCTTGCGGAGCATTTTCATTATTTGATGTTGGTCACACGTTTAAGGAAGTAAGCAATGTTACATGTTTAAAATTGTTTAAGTTTCCGAGAAGGCTATTTGATCCATATGGTATTGTCAAGGATTTCACCACTGTAGTCAAAGTGAGAGTATTTTCTGGAGAAGAATATATTTTTGATGATATGTTTCAAGAAAAAAATTTATTTAAAGAGATTTTGCATTTAGCTCAAACACGGTTCTCCCCAGAAGAATTTCAAGAGTTTAAAGTATACAGAGAAAGAAGATTGACCACTATTCCTTTGGATAATTTGCGTTTGGAACCCGCAAGGGAACCAACTCCTAGTGTCAGTCTCAGTGGCAACTCAGATTCAGAAAAGTCTAAGTCAAAGTCCGACAAAGAAATTTCTGAACATTCTAAAAAATTTGATCAAGATAAAAGTGAAGGCTCAGTGAAGGATATAGCTAAATCAAAAGAGCTCTCACAACAACAGACTTCCACCACTCCACAGTTGAATCTTCCACCTCTTAATATACAACAACCATCCATCAACACTGAGTTAGATAAAGAATGGGAATTATTTAATGATTTGATTAATGTTGAAGGACAGAACATACAAACTCCTGTACAGACAGAAAAATGTTTGATTACAGAAATAAGTGGCAATGTCATAGAAAAAGAACATATACCCATTACTCCTTCCTCCGAGCTTGTACTTAAAATAGAGGAAATTCCTCCTTTGGATATATTTTATAGCCCTCAACATAAAGCAGTAGTAAGGAAGCAAAGAAAGAAGAGAAAATTAGAAAGTGCGCTTTCTACTGATGCAGAACAATTGGATGTTTTATGGAAAGATCCTACTACGGATCCCGCTGAAAATATTACTAAATTATCTCAGATTACAAGAGCTTATGCCTCCACAAATATTGACAAAGCATCTGAGGTACGACTGTTATTAAATGAAAATAGGATCAAATACAAGTTCTGCGACAACAATTGCAACAAGCACATGCAAACAGTGAAGCACAAAGACAATTTGAAAAGTTACAGGGAGAATTTCAGCAAATGCAAATCGGGTATCAGAAAAGCTTGGCCGAGAAAGAGAAACAAATACAGATTATGCAAGAAATGCATAAAGAAGACCCCAAGCTTACAGATTTCATCTCAGAATCTATTTCTTTGAATAATCAACTACTGCAACAACAAGATATATTATGCCAAAATATTTCACAGTGGAACTCTTTTTGTCAAGAAAGTGATAAAATCACTAATCATGTCATAGAATTACGACACGATTATGATTTAACTAATGAAAGAGTTACTAATTATTTGGCATGGAAAAAGAAAGAGGAAGGAAAAAGAGTAGGAGCACCAATTATCAATGACAGCCATAAAGAAATGATCTTCAATAAATGGGATGCACAGATCAGAGAGGCAGAAAAAGCAGCAGAGGAAGCAGCTACAACGTCGAGCAACATTACTGATTATGTAAATGAGAATTTTCACAAAGTTAATTTGATTTTAGAAACTATTCCAGGATATCTACCACAAGCCCAGCAATTGCAAACAAAGTGGAAACAAAAAACTGAGCAAAAGGCAAAATCAATCCAAGAATTGACTATGTTAAATTGGGATTCTTACTGGACATATCTAGTAAAACCACACAGTCAATGCAGTGCTCTTAATTGCATCATTAATTCTGCTGAGAAGATCGCGCTAACACTTGCCGATTCCGTCTTTTTAGGACAATTAAAATCTGAAGTCGGCCAGCCTCCTCTTCCCAAATCAATGCTGGATGTTTGCCAATTCAAAGACCAGAGTCATAAGTAGTTAGTTGTTAATTTTAATTTTAGATTTAGTGTTAGTTTTACTTATTTTCTGCCTAGAAAAATGGCGATGATTTAAACCGAATCCTAAATTTTTGTAATAAACTATAATTATATTTAGTTAGTAGTATTTAAACCCTTCTCATGCATTGAAGGTCCAAGGTATCAAAAACATCACTCAAAACATGCATACCTTTCCCTCACGAAGTTTGTTGAATAGATGAACGGTTTATTGATACTCATGTCTAATATCTGCCTAAGTGTTGCATTTTATTATCAGTAGATGTTAGATTGGAAAGAGATAAATCATTATTGCTCTAACTCTGTGAGTAAGCTTCGATTATAAATGGTGCTGTCTCTTAATATTTGTCTGTGTTAAAGTAATATTTATATTCAGTTGTTTATATATTGATGCTTGAATGCTTAAGTTTATATTAAGTTATGCTTGAATGCTTAAGTTAAACCAAGTGAAATCCTTTCATTTGATTGCAACTCCCTTTTTTCCCCATACCGAAAGCCTAATTTTAGCCTTAAAAGCTCTGTTTTTGGCTAAAAACCCATATTTTCCCAATGTGCATGCTAAGTCCCTTTCGGCCAGCCCCTAACCACTTCCCCTCCATAAGCCCGAGCGCTAAAACCAAGTGCTAGCCCGCAAGGTGCTAATCGCATCGGAGAATTGGAGCAAGACATGCCTATTTTCTTTGTAAAACAAAACTTCAGAGAATTGGGTCTGTCGGCTTTGAAATAATTCCCACCGTTGATCTGAATAGATCTGACAGCCCATGCTCATTCCATCACGTCCCAATCACGCTCCATTGTAAACCTCTGATGACCTTCTCCACCATCGATTCACCTTTTAATCCGACGGTCCTCACATCCTCGCTCTGATTTCAATCGCAAAGTTTAAACTGTGCCATCCTCCATCCCTCCCGATTGCGATCCTCTGACGCGATCCTGGCCGTTGCATCCACAAGAACCAACAACCAGGATTCACCCTCATTTTGCCATGCATTCCTCGATTGGTTTCCTCTGATCCAATTGTAGCCATCGATATCTCATAGATCCGATGGTCCAAAGCCAATCACACCGTCGCTCATCGGAGTTTTGGCCCTCCCATCACTCCCCTCTGATTAGATCGCAGCCGTCCACCCCTTATGATCTAACAGCTTAGATTTTGTCTGCCCACTAACCATTTTCTATGCATGTGTATCTCCTCTGCCAATCTCAGTCGTTCGTCCTCAGATCAGACTGGCCACAATAAAAATGCCGTTCGTTCGACCCCATCTCTACTGTCCGTGCATCTCCTCAGATCGCGCTCCATCTCCCGCCATCGGATCTCACGGGCCCAGATCCAATAGTCTACATCCATATCACGTAGATTTCACATCCGATGTTTAATGCCTAAAATTTATGCGATATGCGCAGTTTTCCAGAGCCACGTGTCAGCTAAAGACCCATATCACGTTGAAAAAGTGAAAACAGCCTTTCGGCCCTTCTGCTGCGCGAAACCAACAATTTTGCATCCCAAAACCACTTCCCCACTTCATCCCCAAAAATCTCATCTGCAGATCCCGACCGTTGATCTGCTTCAATCAACGGCCCTCATTGCATCTCGCGTCCCAACCATTTTTTTTCATCACGCAACCCATGCACTGCTTCGGATCATCGCAGCCGTTGATCTGCTCCCGAGATCTGACGGTCCTGGTTGAATCGCCCTCCGCCCATGGCCAGGTCCCACTGTATTCACCCATTTCACATGTTTTCCACGCATTTTCTTTGTATTTTGTTTAAAGGCCCAAACCTTTGGTTTTGCATTAAATTGTATCATCTCGCCAAGCATTAAAATTTTAATGTTTCACATTAAAGTTTTTCATTTCTCCCAACTTTCATCAGATCAATTTTTCGCTGCATGTTCCACCGTTTTCCATTGCATCCACAGCTTTCACTTCTGTTGCACTACCATCGTCATGGCATTCCACCATAGCCACCTTCCCCCCATGCATGGATTTCTTAACGTATTTGTGTGTTTTGCAGGGTACAGGCGGTGAAAACCACCATTGCTCAGGGTCATTGTTATAATGGCACAGAGAGCAGATGAAGTCTTTTTAGAGCCTGTGATCACAGACAAATGCTTGGGAGGGAATTAAAACTCAATATTTCATTAAAGGACAGAGTTTAACTCTGTGAGACCTCTCCAACGCAAGTGAAGCTCAAATTTCGCAAACAGAGTCAGTAATGAAGCAGCAAAGAGTATCAGTGGATAATCAGAGAGTTTAAGGCCTGTAATGGAAGAATTTAAGCTCTGATTCATTATTTAAAAGGAAAATGTACCAGATTGAAGACCTCACGATTAATGCAGAAGGCCTAAAGAGGCCTATAGCATAGAAAACAATATTGACAGTGTTTCACATCAGCAGAAGTTTCTTCCCGAGAAAGGACACAGTACTCATACTGTTTTATTCTACCTTGTGTCCCCGAGAAGATTCCCCCCTGACAATAGTCCTAATGCTACCAGAGAATTTTTTACACAGTATGGAATACCTCATAGTCATTTATCTGCCTTTTTTTTTATTCACCAGAGTACTGCAAAGTGTTACAGCCAAAGTACATCAAGAACATACCTGGAGTAAATTTTAGCCTGTCGAAGACCACTCTTTCATCCAAAGAGTACCAAAAATCAATGCATAGATATTAAAACAGAATGGGCCTCGACCCTCTTCTCCTACTCTATTTTAATGTTGCATTTAGTGTTTCGTCTACCTCCTCTGCCTTTCTCTCAGCTATAAAACTCATGAGGAAACTCATTGTAAGGGTTGTTGATTGGATATATGTGAATTGTAAGCTTTTTCTCTTGAGATATAGTTCTCTGTGTAAAGTTGTAAGATAGGCTGAGGAAGATGTTTTCAGACTGAATATCAAGCCGTCGGTAATGTTGTTCATGACTGGTGCTGATCTTTAATATGACAAGCACATTTCTTTGGATCCTGATTTAAAGCAGTGGTGATGTTTTTCTATCTCTGTCTTTGTTTCCCTTTGTGATTCATCATATTTCATTTCTTCTGGTACGCATCAGAAATCTGGCATAGTATTTACCCTTGCATGGTACCCTATGTTTCTGCTCTCCCTACCTTCGATGTTTTCTGCTGTATGTGTTATCTGAGTACTGATTTAAGTTAATTTAACAAGTGTAGTAGTTAATATTATCTGCTAGCTGATGTATGGATTAATCAATCTGACCTCAGATGTTCTTGTTGGGTTTTAATTGAAAGAATTGGGATACTAGGAGTTTAGAACTTTGTTTCTGTCTCACTAGGGTCCTTTTCGATTAATTGAATCTTCCCAAGATCCCCTAATTTGGGTGCCGAAGCATTGAGAGTTCAAAGTCTCTCTTTGATCTCAGGCCTTCACCTTCGTATTTAAAAATCTTTAAGTTTCCTTTTCTGAAGAGTTTACCCTTTAGGAGTTGAATCACAAGTGTCTAATGGCATGTTTTGTCCCTAGATTTGATTCCTGAATGGTCACCTTGGAGGTTTCCTTGCCCTTCACCTTATTTCTTACCATTTCATGCCACACTATCATCTTTAAGATCCAATGCTTTAGATGACTAGCCCAACTGAAATCCTACATGTTGAATAGTAAGTAAACCCTTTCTTGACTCCATTGCCCAATGGTCTCGAGTATTCTTTAAATCATCTCTCCTTTGCCTAAAATCTTCTTTATTCATCCTTGTCTCATATTGAACCCTTCCTCCCTGATTCCCAACAACCAAACAAAAAATTAAACAAACAAACAAACCGGTGCCTATAACTAGCCTAAAACCTTAAAACAGAGCTTCAAGACATATGCCTTTGCCTATACAGAGAGATCCCTCTCTGGACCCAGGAGGGATAGATCCTGAGGTCCAAAAGTGGTTTTGATGTTGTCTCATCTTTTGGTATTTCCAAACTTGCCAAAACATGGGAACCCTGACACATACACTATATCAGCATACCCGGAGTGAGTTCAAAAATGCTTCTTCAATAGGTGGAGTTGACAATTCCTCTTGTTCATCCAAGGATTGTATAATGTTTATGTCTAAAGCTTGAAATTTTGCTTCAACCATCAGTTTTGCAAGTCCTTGTCCTTTGATCAGTTTAGTGGGCCTGATTTCTAGTTCATATTCTAAGATGATAGGAATCCACTTACCCCTCTTACCATCAGCGTCCTAATTTAGAATGTCCTTAACAACTGTATGTGGAACAAAAGAAATGACATGGGAATTCAAGATGTAAACTCTAAAATATTTCAATGCTTTGATCAAGGCAAAGGCCTATTTATCCATGATGTTATATTTCAGAGGTGCATCTCTCAATGCCTTGTTGAAGAAAGCTATGGGTTTTTCTTGTCCCAACATATTCTTTTGTAGCAATACTACAGCAATAGTGTGTTCTGATGCAAGTGAGAAAATGAAGAAGTCCTTGGTAAAGTCAGGGCTGATTAGAACTGGTGTTTGAGTAAGTTCTTGTTTTACCAGTTTGAAGGATTTCTTTGCTTCCATGGTCTATTTGACTCCTATATCTTTTTTCAGCATGTTTGTAATGTTCCTTAGGAGTTCGGAAATGTTTGGTATAAACCTTATTAGGAATTTGATCTTTCCAATGAAATATTGCAGCTCTTTAATGTTCCTAGGGTGGTTGATCTGCAATATATCCTCAATCCTTTTCAGGTCTATCTTAATCCATTCTTCAAATATGATGTGGCCTAAGAGTTTTCCTTCTTGAATACCAAACATAGTTTTCTTAGGATTTAAAGATATACCATACTTCCTACACTTTTCAAAGACCTTTCTCAGGTGAAATAGGTGTTCTTCATCAGTTTTAGAATAGACAGTGATGTCATCAAGGTATATCACAATGAATTAACCTATATCTTCCGAAAAAGAAATGTTCATGGCTCTTTGAAAAGTGGCCCCCGCATTCATTAACCCAAAAGGCATTTTTACATACATGAAGGTGACCCAAGCTGTGGTGAAGGCAGTTTTGTGTTGATCACTTGGAAGTACTAGCACCTGATTATACCCTGAAAAAACCATCAAGCAATGATATTCTTTTAGAGCCTACCACCTTTTGCAGTGTATGATCCATCTTAGGTAAAGGGTAGTTGTCCTTCAGGGAGGCTTTGTTAAGTTTCTAAAGTCTATGCATAGCCTAATCTCCTATGTTTTCTTTCTTACCGACACAAGGTTTGAAACCCATTCTGAGTACCTGAGTGGGACTATGATTCTAGAATCATACATCTTCTTTATTTCCTTCTCAACTAGAGGCATTAGGATGGGGTTTATTCATCTCAATTTCTTCTTGAATGGCTTTTGGTTTTCCTTGAGAGGAATCTTATGTTGAATAATGTTTGTGTCATTGGACTTCAAGTCCTCATAACCCCATGAAAATACATCTTTAAATTCTTTGAGCAGCTCAATGTATTTTTGTTTTATGTGAGGTGGCAAAGTTTTGGTAGCTTTATCATTTTGGGTTCTTCTATGCTTCCTATGTTGCATTCTTCTACATCAGTCTCGGTGGATTCCATTTTTTGGCTTCCTAGCAACATCATTGAAATCAAACAACTCTTCTAAGGGGGCAATGCCTCTTGGTAATGAGTTATCTTTGCATTGCAATACCTCAAGGTATTTTTTATCTAAATTTTCAAAAAAATCTGCCTCAAGAGGATGTTCTAGCAGATTTATATCAGTAGTACAAGTTAGCTCTATTTTGTGGGTTTGTTCTTTAGCAAAACAATCGTTTTGATGGTTTAATTATGACTTTGAAATTTTAAACTTGGTTTGGGGCTGCAAGAAGTCTTCAATCTGTTTGTCATTTTCAAATACTTGCCAATAATCTATGTTATCAGGGATTGCTGGTCTACACTTGACCTTTACTGTGTATTGTTCATTGGTATGAGGTATTTGGCAAGTGCTGGTAGCAAAGGCAAGTTCATTTGCAAGGCTGTTTTGAACTGTAGGGATAGAGGTAATATCATACTTCTCAAAAAATTTCAGGAGGTCTAAGGCAACATTCCTATATTCTCTTAGCCTAGGATTTTTGGCTAAATACTCTCCTTTGATTTTCCTAATGATCAGTTCAGAATCTTCTTGAACAAAAATCTTCTTAGCTCCTATGTTTTTTAGAAAATGTAAACCAAGGAGAAGAACCTCATACTCTGAAATATTATTTGTGCATTGAAAATGTAGTTTGTAGGAATGACCTTGATTGGTGTTGTGTATCCAAACACCTGCTCCTAAACCAGCTTTTCCACAAGAGCCATCGAAGCTCATGTTCCAAAGTGTTTCAAGTTCAGATTTTCCATTATGTTGTTGTTCATGGCTGCTAGAGTTTTGGCTGTCATATTCTTCATTTTGTGTTTGGTTTGATTGTTCTGGTAGGCCTAGCTCTTTCTCATTTTCATTTACTTCATTAATGTCATCTTCATTTTACAAGATAAATGAGTCAAGTTCTGAATGGATAGAATAAAGAGGGGTGTTGTTTGGCCTGTCTTGGCTACTTACCATGTATTTCATGTGAGATTCCCGGTACAATCTCCTTGTTTGGTTAAATACTGGGATGGTAGCATATGTCATGTCCATTTGGAGGTGTCATTGGAGTTTGTCTCTCCATGATCTAGATAAAAGCATGCCATACTTCGGGAGAATGTCAGCCACTACAATGTCCATGACTAGGCTCTTAGTTGGTATTTTTGCCAGATTGACACACAGATTTTTGATTAGACCCAAACATTTGACTCTACTTGAATCGAAAGAGTACAAGTTTTTGTAGGTTTTGGTTATTTCAAGGCCTAATATCTCCAACACTACCTTTGGCATAATATTGTGTGAAGCACCAGAATCTAGCATAGCATTGTGTAGGATTTTGTCATGGATGTTTAAGCTAACATAGAATGGAGGGACAGCTCCCTCTTGAAATTTTCCTTCCACCTCAGGTCCAAACAACAGTTCAGGCTTGCCATTAGTCAAGTTTAGAGTGTCAGTGTCATTTCCTATGTTCAAAGCCTTCAAGACTTGATCCTTATACACATCTTGAGTTACCAGTTCTATAAGGGGTACGACTATTTTGATCTTGGAAATTTCACTTTCAAGACTAAAGGGTGCTTGTGTTCTTGATGGGTTTAAATCCATTTTATTAGCCATGGTCCTTTCTGCAATTTTAGTTTGCTAATTCTGATTTGGAACTTTAGTCAAATTTTTTTTTTCAGGGCTACTAGTTGATGTACTAGGGCAGCTTGGGTCATCATTTTGTTAGTTGGTTTTGTCTCTGTTTTGATCAGATTTATTAGCCATGGTGTTTGTGTTTTTTGTAGTCTTCTTAGGGGTGTTTTCAGGGGTCTTCTTAACAACATTTTCTAGTTTGTTATTCTTAGGAGTGTCTTGAGTTTTCCTATTTCTGAGGTCATACTGCCTATGAACCTCCATAATAGCGTTTTCAAATCCTAGTTTGTAGTCTTCAGAATCCTTATATGTCATTTCATTTTGATTTGAGGAAAACAGACCTTGTTCTTCTTCTGTGAGAAAATTATCATCCTTATTATTGGAGTCTATTAGATTGACATGATTTTCTTCCAGATCTTCAGTCTCTCTTTCCTCTTCATCTACATAATTTTCTTGGAAAGGAGGTCTGATTTGTTGGTCAATTTCTCTTTTTCTGATTTGAGGAGGGTATCTTCTGAAGTTTTGGTTCCTCTTTCCATTTTGAGGATTTGCTTGGTTTTCCCTAGGAGGTGCTTTTTCATTTAAGTTGATCCTCTCCATCATCCTTTCCATTTTCATAACTAGGCTGTCAATTTTAGCATCAGATGTGGAGGCCATAGTTTCCTCTTTGTAGGTAACTTTATTTTATATCCTCATCCTAGCCCTCTTCTCAATTAGATTGGCTTCTATACTCATAGCTCCCCTTTGCATGTCTTTTAAGGTTAGGGGATCTCTTTCTCTCAATTGGTAGGCCATGTCTGGATCAAAGCCCTTTGGATATTTTAATAAGGCTGGGCCTTGTGAGGGTTTCATGTGAGGTGGTAGTGCATTGTATACACTATTGAACCTAGTGCAGTAGTCTTGGACACTTTCCCCAACATTTATCTTAAGGTTATTATACTCTGAGAGGATTTGAAGAGGATTTTTCTTAATCTCCTATTTGTTTATGAATGTTTGATAAAGGGAAGGGAGGTCATGTATGTTGTTAGGAGTTAATTTTTTGAACCATTTATTTGCTTCTCCTCCTAGAATTTGGGAAAACATTCTCATTTTTATGGTCTCCTCTTTTATTTCTTGGTAGTCAAAAGCACCATTAATTTTGTCTACATGCTGTTGGGAAGTTGTAGAGTCAGCTCTAGCAAATTGAGGGATTTTAGATTGATAGTCTTGGGGCATAGGTAGTGAAGGTTTTGGTAGCACCAGGGGGGCATACCAAGATGCCATGATGGGAGGTAATGGAATCCAAGGAGGATTTACAAGAGGAGGGTTTATGAGTGGAGGTGGAGGATGAAGTGGAGTGGTTTTCACAGTGGTTGTATGAGTGGGAGTGGTAGATGTACTTGGACAAGCTAGCTGATTTTGAGCAGCTTTGGAATGAAAGGAGCCAAAGTGTTGGAGAAGCTAAAAATCAGGAGGAATGGAAGGAGAGGCTTCTCTACTAGGACCCTCCTCTATGCTAGTGGGCTCAAAGCTTGTTTGGTCTATCCCACTTTGAGACTTAGTTCTGAATAGGTTTCTTTGATGATATAAACCAAATTGGGTATCTTTCAAGGCTGTGAGATGTTCAAGGACGAAACTTGCTCTATGAATTGTTCTAACAATAGTTGAGTTTTCAGTCCTAGAAGTTTTCCACAAGATATTTTATGGGTCATCAACTATGGTAGGAGGGTTTGGGTAAGGGTGAGATCTGGTGTTAATCCTTTGTGAAGCCAGATTTCAGACCCAAAGCACAGAGAGGCTAAAATTTTATAAATGTTTTTTGAAAAGACATACCTTTCTTAATAATTATTGAACTCACACAATGTGTGACTAGGCTTTAAACTACTAGGACTGATTGACACAATCCCAGAGGAATCTATGAGAACTAGTGGAGTTAATATGCCTATTGGAGGCTAGTGGAGTCACCAGGTGGATGATGTTTACTGCTTTGAGGGTTTGCTTGTTGTCCACCATCAACAATTAAAAAAAAACCAATCTAGAGATGTTTTGGGTTTTCTGAGTTTCTTTATGTAACACTAAGACTTTCAATGGGTGTTCTCCAATTGAGTCATCATTTTTCTAGTATGGTGAATCAATTAGATACTACTCTTGGCTAACACTTGATTTTCTAAGTTTGACAGGGGTTTGAGAGTTCTTAAGGAATATTTAGGTTATTACTTACTCAGGGTCCCACTGTGATCACCATTCTGTTAGCACCCCATAAATTAGCAGATTGGAAATGACCAAATAGACAATGGTAGCATCAAACCAATCTTTGGAGTCCTAGGACCTAGCCTTCCTAGACTCAGAGAGGGCTCTCTCTATGTTTTTGTAAAGGATGTGACTTGGTTGATTTTAGGGTTTTGATTTTAGGCTAGTTATAGTGATAGGGTTTTTTTGTTTTTTTGTTTGGTTGGATAGGTTGTCAAGAATAATAGGTAGAGTAAGAGAAAATCAATCCATTGTGCTATGGAGTCCGAAAAGGTCTTGAAAAGTACAATAATAGGTCAAGGGTGTTTCATAGGGCAAGTTAAAAAGGCCAAATGGATCTAAGTAGGTTTAATGAGTGTGAAATGAACATGAAGTTATGAATGCAGTAGGTTCGAAGGGAAATTAAGGATCCTTCAACATACTACAAACAATAAAATATTTTAGAATGATATCATAGAAAAACTGAAGAGAAATAATGGATTCTTCAACTAGACTTTTGCTAAACAGACCTCAAAACAACAGACAAGTATTCCTAGAGAGAAGTTAAGAATTCTCTGAACATTACTTTCAAACAAAGAAAGATTTTAACATAACATTTTAGTGAAAGTAAAGAGAATTCAAGGATTCTTTAATTTAACTTCAAAGAAGAAAACATAGAGATAAAAGGATGCGGACAAAAGTAGGGTGCCAAGAAAGCATATCCTACTCTAAAATTTCTGTCCTATGATCAAAGAAACCATGAACATAATGAAACTTGAAGTAAAAAAATACAAGAGTGGAATAAAATCACCACCTAATAGAGCTCATGAATCCTAGGAATGTGCTTGATCCATTGATGCTCAATCCAAAGCAATCACAACACACCAAAGCCAATTTCTTCAACAAACTCAAAGTTTATATCGTATTGAGCTCAACAACCAACCGACATGCACAATAAGGCCTCCATTCAGTATTTAACTTGCAAAGGAGGTTGAAAACTCTAACTAGGGTTTTAGAAACCATTAATTACTCATAAATGTCATTTTTGTCCTATGAGGCCATGCAAGGCCCAAGGCACAAATATCCTAATTCATTAAATGCAAAAATAACTCCTCAACCAAATTTGGCAAAAAAATAACTTTGAGGATCCTTAATAAATTCCAAAATATCTCCAAGTGTGTTTTTTTGACTTTTTGGCAAGGGCGCAACACAGAGGTTCAAGGGCGCAGCGCTAGCACTAGGAAAAATTTCATGTTTTGTAACCAATATTTGGAGGCCTTTCAGGTGTCCAAATGAGCTCCATGATAGCTCATTGGAAAGCCTGTCCTATTTAGTTTCCAAATATACCTTTAGTTTTCCATTTGGTGTCCATTTTCCTGCCCAAAAACGCATACCAAGACTACTCAGGTGCAGTGCCAGCTCTGAAAATAGGGCAGAAAGGTGATTTTTTTGGTGTTTTTGGCACTTTTGGAGGACCAGTTTTGCTCCAAATGAGCTGAAATTTTTTGTGAGTGATGTCCTTTGCAAGATGAACATAAGTAAAAAACCAAAATTTACAAAAAGATGCCAAAATTTGAATTTACCTTGCTAATTATGTTTTGGATGCCTATAGGGATGCATCAGCAAGGATGTCAAGGTTTTCTTTGTCTTTAGACTCCTTTAGGGATTGAATATTTGCAAGGGCTCTTTTGAGATTGACCCTTGAAATATTGTTTCTTAAGGCATAGTTCATTTCCATCTTATTTTGGATGTCAAGTTCCCTCTTGGTCTTCTCCAACAGACCCTCTTAAGTGTATTTTTGCCCTCTCTAGCCAAGGTTCTCGATCATAGTCTATTTCCATGGAAATCATCTCACTTGGAGTGAGCTACTCTGCCAAGGCTGCCTCTTGCTCTATCCCCTTGGCTAAAGCTTACTTCAATCCAATTTTTCTTGGCCTCCTCCTAGGAATATGTTCTTCCTCTTCCTCCATGTCATCATAAGTGCCCAAGACTTCATCTAGCTTTAGCTTTGTTTTTGCAGCCTCTTTCCAAGCTATGATAGCTCTGATTTCATAGATGGAATTCTATGCCTCTAGCTGCTTGTTTTCAACCTCAAAATAGTGAATGAAATTCTTATCCCTACCTAGATTGGCTTGCAGATATTTGATTTGGGCATCTTTTCTTTTGAGCAACATGCTTGTGATCCTTTGCTCATTTTCATGATCACTGTTAACATAAGTTGAAATTCTTGTTCAATCTCATGTTTGTCTTCTTCTTGGTTGATGTAGAAGGCATGGTCCCTTGCCTCTTGAGGGAAGAAAACACATGCCTATTTCCCCTTTGGTAGGTCAAAGGAAGAGTTTCAATGTTACTTATCTCAGTGCCATATGTCTTAGTTCCATCATTGTTGTCATATTTACTGTCATCATGGGTCTTATCATCACTGCTCTCATGGCTGCCATCATCACTGCTTCTTTCTGCCTCATCACTATTTGCTTCACTACCCTCACTGCTCTTATGACTGTCATCATCACTCTTCTCTGCCTCATTTATTTCTTGGCTAGTTAGCCCACTGCTATCATCAGTGCCAACATCATCACTGCCCTCTGTTTCAATTCTCTCTGTCTCAATGAGATCCTCCTTACTGTCCTCATTGTCATCTTTTTCACTGATATCCTCTTCTTTTCATTCTTCTTTATTTCTCTTTCCCTCACTAACACTTGCCTCACTATTTTATTCACTTTTTGATGCACTAGTGCCATGAGATGATGGTGAGGGATTGTGAAATGGTGGTGAAGGAGGGTCATTATCTTTTAGGTGAAGGAAGGTGAGTAGATGGTGAGGTGGAAGAGTCATCATGAGGTGAGGGAATGTGAGTGGATGGTGTTGGATGTGTAGTGGGATGTGATGGTGAAGGAGGAGGTTGAGAAGATGAAGGTACATCTTGCTGTTGTTGGCCTTGTGGATTGGTGAACACCTTATTGGCAATGAAGGTCTCCAATGGAATGTCCTTCTGCTACAATTGATGCATAACAACCATTTTAATGAGTGAGTGGTGGAAGAGGCTTTGCATATGCTGAGGGAAATCTCTCCTCTGCACTATATAGGCCATTTTTTCAATGCTTCTATAAAGGTAATAGGGTATATGCAACATCCTTACCCTCGTAAAGCGCATAAGCAGTCTAATATGATAGGTGTAAATCCGGGAGAGCCTTCCCTCAAATGTAAAATACTCCATAATGATCCTCATCATAGGTGCATACCTATCAAGAAAGTGAGAGAAAGGAAAGATGGATTCATTGTGGTATTTGTACCTAGGTTTTAAATATGGCTCATAGTAGCTCATGTCAAGATTGGCTTGCTTGAACCATTTCTCCCTTACACTAGGTATCCCAGTGGCATTGGCAATAGCATCAGTAGATAACTCAAAATTTACCCCTGCAAAGTTAACTTATTTGTCATGCAAGTTAATGATAAATAATCTAGTCATCTCAGGGTGGTTTTGCACCTGTTGTACCTTCTCACAAAATTCATAGCATCCTACATGCTTAAAACATGAAACAGTTAGGGGGGATGCCATTAGCTCCCTTATGTTGAGGGGTTCAAATCTGTTGATATTTCCACCTTTGTGCTCATGCCTCCTTGGCATTTGGCCTTCTACTTCACTACCGCTGCCCTCTCTTTTTGACATTTTGACCACTCTTCCTTTGAAACCCTAGCACTGATGTGAAACTGATATGAAAAAGGGTAATGGAATGACAGTATGATTTTTGAATGAGATGAGTGAGTGTAGGTATATTAGGCTGAATGAGAGGCTAAATAACTTGATGACAACCCCATTTGTGCAATTACCCTTTTTTTAACCGATATTCTTCATAGGCAGATGGAGTGAGGTTCAGACAATGTTTTCAAGCTTTGAAAATCAGGGTTTGACCTTAGGGTTTTATTTTCTTGCAATTAAATCATCAAAAATGCTTGCAAAAGGGTGTGTTTGATGGTACTTACCCTTAGCAATGATTAATACCCTGGGCATAGATTTGGAAGCATTTTTACTTGATTTGGATGGCAAACTTGCTTGGAGGGCCCTCCTGGCCAAGGGTGCAGTGTCTATGCCAGACGCGCATTGCTCAATCCAAGCACGTAGCACTCAGACCCAGGTGTACAACGCCTTAAGAAACTTGTCGTGGGTGAGTCGGGAAAGGGCGCAACGTCTTCCCCAGCACGGAAAGCTCTGTTCCAGGCGCGCAACACCTTTGACAAATGCACGGGGAGAAATTTCCAAACGTGCAGTGCCGGTTTCCAGGGACTCAACGCCAACTTGAGTACGCAGTGCCACAACACTTAGCCGAATTTTGACTTGAAAACTCAGTTTCTTCTCCCTTTGAAATTTATAATTATTTGCAAGGGCACAACGATTTGTTTGAAGTGTTCATATGGGCTTATAGGAAAATTAAAGTTGGATTTATCTTTATGAACCCACTTTCTAATGTTTTTTAAAGTCACTTTATTTTTCACTAATATTTTGTGACTTTTTGCTTGTGGGTTGTTGGAGTCATGAAACTTGCTTTTCCTTTGATCTTGGAGCCTTCACATGTTTATGTTGACCCCTTTGTGATGATTACATACAACAACCAGCTTCAAAATCCTCTGTGATTTCCATCATGAAACTCAACTTAACCTTCTTACCCTTTCTCACTGACCTTTTTACACTGTTTGCATGTAGGTGACTAAAATGATGATTTTGACCTTTCTTACTGATACTCTTTACACCTTTGTTCAGCAGGTTTTCTTTGAGTTATAAATTTGAGTTTTCTTGGCTCATTGATGTCTTTTAACACTTTTACTTGGTAGGTGACATAAAATAATTTAAGGTGGCTCTTCCTTTTTCTCCTTGAGAGTTTATATGTTCATTTTGGTACCTTTGGGATTCAAGCACAAAGTAACACCTTCACAAATTTCCTTTGCCTCTACCATGGAATTCAAAACATGCTTTTTACCTTCTTTAGACACTTATGATTTGCAGGTGTCCAAACACATTAAATTAGATTTCTCTTACTCCTTGGAGCATGATAAATTCACTTTTGACAATCTTAGGATGCTTACACAGTAGCAATACCTCCAAAAACTTCTTTTGTCCCCACCTTGGAGCTTAAATCATATTTTACTTGGTAAGTGACTGAAAACCTTGGATTTAACTTTCCCACTGATATTATTTACACCTTTGCTCTCTGAGGAAATGACACATTCACCTTTGCAAACTTTTGGATGATTGCACACATTAGCACCTTCACAATCCTTCCTTTATTTTCATCATGGAGTTCAACTCATCATTTCATCTTCTCTGGCCATTTTCCCAAAACCTTAGGTGTCTGGAATGCTTAAGACAATCATCAGTGTTGTCTTCTAAGTTCTCTATAGCCCTTTCAAGTTCATTCATTTCTGTCCAGTTCACCTCACCTTTTTCCTTATTTCATTAATATTTTTGACATACTTTCTTCATGTTTGATTTGGTGTGCCTCCTCCATGTCCATTCTGCAATTTATCATTGTTTGGAATTCTAATTTGTCCATTAAGCTCAAAAACACTAGTTTTCCTCAAGTCCAAGTGGTTCCCTTTCTCCTGATGTAAGTTATCTTCATTTAAGTGAAGACCACCTACCTTACCAACACCTTCTGCTAATGGAAACTTCAACACTCCTGCAGAAGTGTCAAAATATTTGCATTTACCTCTTGCAGACTTTGAGCTGATAGGGTAATGCTTCTTTGGAAACTTTCAGGTCTTCCTTGAATAAATATGTGCTGACCTTCTATTACATCTGACCCAGCTTCTAGAAAAGTAAAATTAGTGTTTGGAACACCAATGATGACTTTAAAACTTGTGAAACCCTAATGACCTAGTGGGAGGGTCCTTTGACCATGATCTTTGACTGAAAATTGGCTTGGTGGCTTCAAGTGAAAAATAGAGTATTTGTCAAAGTGTTGTATTGAAGATCCAAAATCCAATGTACTTGATTTATCTAAAGATCCTACAGAGATAGTTTTGAGACCATCAATTCTTGAGGAACTTGGGGATCATGGGAATGAGTTAGGCTATAGGTAACCCTAGATGTAAAGTGGAGTTATGGGCAAGGGAAAAATAGAGTAATGAGGTCATAGGTAGGAAAAAGGGATGGAGTTGAGTGGCATAAGCCAATAAGGAGTCTTTTAGGAGTGGAAGGGTGACCATGAAATGGAAAGGTTGATAGAATAGTGAAAAAATTCTTATAAGGATATTGAAGGCAGTGAGATTTCTAAAACTCACAATGTTCAAAGATTTTTTTTTTAGAAATCTAGAACCAATATATAGTCATCTATAAATAATGAAAAATACTGATGAATAAAAGATGGTATAGGTGATTTCACATCATCATATAGGTCTTGGTTCATCTCCTAAGTGTATGATACAACTGTGGGGCGGCTGGGCATGGTAAACCAAGTACATCTTCCTCGTCCAATAGGTGAATCATGAGCAATATTTGAATGTCTCTGGGGATCCATGGAATGTTTATATAGATGTTGAGGCCCAAGGCTCTTTATACACTCCCTATATGAGCCATTGTAGCCCTCTAGATGGTTAGGACCCCGTATAGGGAGACCAAACCCAAAGGGGAGTGATACATGTGGATGAGGGAGTGAGACCACATAACCAAAATTATGGTTTCCCATGTAGCACCATCCCTAAAACCGAAAGGTCAATAAAAGAGATCCCACAGGACTAGGACCCAAGGGTAACATCCAAAAGAGGTCAAGGGGACAATAGAAAAAACCTAGCCCACTCTTTCTGTTGAATCCCTGCATTAATCCATGCCGAGAAGTTTCCATGATAAGTAAAGTACAATAATAAATTACCAAATGAAAAGGCATACCTTTAGTTTTGGGAGGCCCACCTTTAAACATATGATCATGACATATGGGTGAGGGACCACATAGCTGGCTTAAGTGGCGAAGAAATGGCACAACGAGCTAGTTTTTGGCTGCAAGGGGTTGTTGGCTGCCAGCTAAGGACAATCTTGGGTAAAATTTTCTCCTAAGGATATTACCACAAAATGGTGTGTAACATACGACTCCAATTAGGACGTGATCTCTCGAAAAGTGGGCAAAGCTACTCAAACAAGAGGTCACGAGAACACCGATAATCTCTTGGCTACCATAGATCTACGACCTGCACACATCAAAGAATATACCCACGGGGAAACATGTTTGTACAGTTTCTTATGATCACCCATGTTTAATTTTAGGCCATAAAATAAAGAGATAACAAAATGTGTAAATTTTAATCTAAATGTAGCTAATCTACCTTTAGAATTATCTTATGACATTAGTTCTAATGCAAAAATCAACTTGCAATGTATCCTACTCAAACATGCATATGGTACAAAAATAATACTAAGAGTAATCATAAATCAATTGAAGTCAACATATCATAAAATCAATATGAATATGTCGGCCTATATGATTACTCATGTAGTAAATTTGAAAAAAAATGTGGAAAAAATCATATCAGTGATAAAGCTGGTGGGAGGTAGGAAAATAGAATTCCCACACATGGATGATCACGTGAGAAGAGTTAAGAAAAGGATGTAATCTAGTCCATGATATCCTCTCTTCTAACTAAAATATAGAGCTATAAATGGTTAGGCTCATAAAATTTTGATGGATGGAAACCTCAGGCATATTATTTTCATTATGACCCTTATGATTTATGTCATATTTTATGGCTTTTATAGGGTTATGATTAGTAGGAAGGGGAGACTGATGAAATGGAGAAACAAAATTAGGTTTCCCATGATGATCACACTGGAAATGGGATATTATAGATTGATCATGATCCTGAGGGGGTTCCCAAGAAGACAAAGAATACTCAATTAGGGGTTCTTCCTCGACACTATACTCATCAAGGGGAAAGGGATCAAGGTCACTTGAGATCATATGAGAACAAGTGTGGGAATCACTCTCAAATTATGAACAAACAAGAAGGAAAAGGGGAGGGTGGAGTGCTATATCCAATAGGTTTCCCTTCCCCAAAATTATAATCTAAGGGCTCAAGTGATTTGAATGTAGAATCATAAAGAATAAAGTTTGGAGCCTTATCAATTTCCTTACAATTGGCATAAAAATTTTGGTTTTCCCTAAAAGGAGAATCAATTAATTCCACCTACCCATTTTCATGCTAGGGAAAATAAAAATTCTCCTTCCCAAGGGTTTTTATTCATAGATATGCATAAAAACCCACATGTGCATAAAAACCCTACATGTGCCAATGTAGCCCTCTGGAGGGTTAGGACCCCGTATAGGGAGACCAAACCCAAAATGGACACCATCTGCAATATTGCATAAGATCCAATGTGTCCCCTTTCCTTCCAGTACAACACGTCATTTAAATAAATGAAGTTAAAGAGATTAAAAAACATGGAAAACATGTGGGAACTTAATAATGGCATGCCTTTCCATAGTAGTATTTTTCATTTTCTAATTTCTCCAAACTTCAAGGGGGGTTAACCAAGTACCCTATTAGGTGGTTTCTACTTTAAAATGGGACAGTATTTCCAAGGTACATCCTTTAAATGGTGGTGGCATGTGATAAATAGGTGAATGAAATAGGGAATGAAAGGGGAAATCCTAGGCCACATGTTGGGGTGCAAGGGTATCTAAGAAATGGAAGCCCACAATTGGGTATATAATGTATAGAAGGGAGAAAGCGTGGTACATGAGCTACCCTGACCTTGATTTTTCGTCCCTTCTTCATATGCATTTTTCCTTTGATGATTTTCTTTGATTAACTGTTCGGGGCTCAGGGGATAAGAGCATATTTTTTAATGTATAACAATGGATATACCCCTTTAAGGTAGGGTGATTCATTTCCCACCAAGGGTTGGGAAAATCATGGGTTCCTAAAAGATAAAGGAGGCTCATCTAGGGCATATATGAACCAAGGTTATGGCCATGGGAATGGGGTAGAGCTCATGCATTATATTTTTCCCATGTTCTAAATGTGTTTATCACGACCATATTTTGCATTGTGTGGTACATTTTCCTATTGAATGTGGCCAATTATGCTTTTAATTTTTATTTTTAGTTGCATCAACCTCCAAGTTGTCATTTAGGCCCGACCCAAGGTGTGGGCGAGGGGAAGGGGAGGCTAACCCTGTGTCAATCTAGTGGATGAATGTGGACCTAGGTGGGAAAAATGATTAATTGGTTTATAATGAACAAGAGGGGAGTGATATATGTGGATGAGGGAGCGGGACCACACAACCGAAATTAGGGTTCCCATGCAATACCATCCCTAAAACCCAAAGGTTAATAAAGGAGATCCCACAGGACTAAGACCCAAGGGTAACATCCAAAATAGGTCAAGGGGACAAGAGCACAGATGTAGCCCACTCTTTCTGTCGAATCCCCCCACTAATCCATGTCGAGAAGTTTCCATGATAATTAAACTACAATACTCAATTACCAAATGAAAAAGCATACCTTTAGGTTCGGGAGGCCCACCTTCAAACATACAATCATGACAGATGGGTGAGGGACCACATGACTAGCTCAGGTGGTAGAGAAATGGCACAATGAGCTAGTTGGTGGTTGCAAGGGGCTATTGGATACCGGATAAGGACCATCCTTGAGAAATGTTTCTCCTAGGGATATTACCTACAAAATGGTGGGTAACATATAGCTCCAACTAGGACGTGATCTCTCGAAAAGTGGGTGAAGCTACTCGAACGGGAGGTCACGATAACACCAAAAATATCTTGGTTACCACAGACCTGTTACCTACACATATCAAATACTACACCCATGGTACAACATGTTTGTACGATGTCTTATGATCACCCATGCTTAATGTTAGGCCGTAAAATCAGCAGATAATAAAATATGCCAATATTAATGTAAATGCAACTAATCTATAAGGAGATTTATCATATCACATTAGTTATAATGTGAAAAAAAATCATGCAATGCATCCTACTCTAACATGCATATGGTACAAAACAGTTACTAATTGTAATCATAAGCCAATGCAACCAACATATCCTCAAATCAATATAAATATGTTGGCCTATATTATTACTCATGTAGTAAATGTCAAAGTGAATGTGGATAGTGTTAACACTCTAATAATTCTCAAAGTTGTGAGATTTTTTATTATAGTTTAAAGAATATCAGAGGTAACCATAGACCTACTTTGAAGCTTTAGGATCTAGCCTTCCTAAGACTCGGAGAGGGCTCTCTCTATAAGATTTAACTTTGTTTTTTATATCTGATTTTAGGCTAGTTATATAGGGAAAATTGGTTTTGGGGTGGATCTGGGCCTTTGGATCTGGTGGGTGGATGTGAACATCTAGGATTAGTCGTTGGAGCTGCGGGGTAATGGGCGTGGAGCCCCGGAGTTCTTTTATGCAGCGAGTTGAATTTATAAGTTAAAAGAATATTTTAACATAAAGTTCAAGTTTGAAGGGATAGGCGGATAGGTGGGTTTTAATGTTTTACATAGAAAATGTAATGCATGCAGGTGTACTGTAAACATTAGGCAGGTTATTTATATAAAAGGTATAGTTTAAACCTATGGGGAGCGGGGAATATATCACGTGGGGAAAATACACCATAGGTTAAAAAGTAATATATGGGTTTGGGATATGTAATAAAAACGAATTGATATAATACAGGATGGAAGGTTTATATTTAATACACCATATTAGCATGTTAATGAATGAAATGAATGGGGAAACTAAAATACACTTAGGGTAGTGTAAAAACATGTTTTTTCGCAGTATTTTCATAGTGGGGGTCCAATATCAACATTTTACACTTTAAAACTTATGATAAGTGCATTTTAGGGATTTTTTACCTTTCCGAAGGGGAATATGCATTTTGACTTAGGAAAAGGGGTTTTAGTAGGGAAAAATGAGTGATGTTTTAAGGGAAAAGGGTTTTTATGAAGGGGAATGATTTTAATGAGTTGGGATCCAATACCTTGGTGCCAATCAGTCATTAAGACGTGGGTCCAGTCCCACCAGAAGTTAGAGAAATGCTCTAAGTCTTTATAATTGAAGGATTTTAGTACTGGAACACATTGTGGGAAGGGAAATTAGTAATATTCCAGGTGATGTTTATCCATGCTTTGTGAAACTTCTTTCTTCCTACCCATCATTTATTCTACCATTTTTTTCTTTATTTTCATGGGTGCATTTGAGCTTGCAAACCCTAATTCATTTTTATTTTAAAATAGGAAACTATCTAATTCTAACCTTATTTCATCCAAGGGCTCAGATTAAACTATTGAGCTCCTCATTTATTCTCTAACTATCTACTGATTTGCCAAGATTATACTATTTGGCAAGATCTTTATTCTCTATCTATAAAAATGAAATTTAAAGCATGAAAAAGTCAAGATTAAGCTATTTAACTCATCATGGATTATGGTATTTTGAAAAAGTTGCACATAATCATTTATTTGCAGTAAAAGTAACTAGTAGTGGCATTTCGACTTGCATCACTTTCATGTCTTAGTCTTATCTCTTTTTTGTGTTTGGGATCCATTTTTTCTATTCTTTTTGATATTTTTTCTTTTAAGTCCTTTGATTTTTCTTGTAGGACTTTTTCCCTCTTTTCATTTTTTATTTTCTAATATGGGAAAACAACTTGCAGAAAGAAATGTATGTACATATTACAAGACTAATCAAAGTCAATTGAAAAATTATGAATCCTATTATTATAAGACCCTAACAGACAGAATCACATGGATGATAAGGCTGGTGGGAGGTATGAAAATAGATTACACATGGATGATCACATGAGAAGAGGTAAGAAAAGGATGTAATCTAGTCCATGAGATCCTCTCTTCTAACCAAAATATAGATATGTCAATGATTAGGCTCATAAAATTTTGATAGATGGAAATCTTGGGCTTATTATTTGCATTATGGACCTTATAATTTATGTCATATTTTATGGCCTCTACATGGTTATGATTAGTAGGAACTAGAGACTAAGGAAATGGAGAAACAAAAATAGTTTTCACATGATGATCACACTAGAAAGGGGATATTATAGATTGATCATGATCTTGAGGGGGTGCCCAAGGAGAAAAAGAATATTCATTGAGGGGTTCTTCCTCGACATTATACTTAGAAAGGGGAAAGGGATCAAGACCACTTGATATTATATGAGAACATTTGTGGGAATCACTCTCAAAATTATGAACAAGAGAAGAGGGCAAAGGGGAGGACGTGCTAAATTTTCATAGGACTATATTGATCGTTTCTTTGATAATTGAATTTCTTCATTAACACATTACATTCACTCCATAACATCATAAAATTATTCAAAAACATATGAAACTATGTAGAAAGAACAATATAATCATCATCACTACAACGAAACATAATGGAACAACAGAAGGAAAACATTCACACATAGAGACACCAAGATTGGTTAGAGACATGGGAAAAATCCTCTATAGGGAAAAGCTTTAAAATTATTCTTCTTATTATATTATCATCAAATGATTCAGAAAAACATAGTACAATGATCCATATCTTCATCTCTTCAATTATCTAGCTAAATAACAACAACATCCATGAAATGAACCCAAAATTCTTATACCCAAAATTCTAATTCTGAAGACTGTAATGAACTATCATTGTATATGGTCTCTACGGTCAACTGTTGAACACTACAGTCACTGAGAAAAATATTCAGAAGAATTATATTTCATCTTTTAATTCCCAGTCACATGGAGGAGGAATCATCTGAGCGACTATAGCATCCCATTCGCACCCATAATCCTGGTGAGAGAGCAACTAGGGCCCGATATGAACTATGGCGAGTGTGAAACTGTGTCTGTGAAAACCATAACTCTTGGTCACACGCATGCTAAGTTTTCTATGAGACTAGAAGGCTCCAGTCACACACATGAGCCTCTATGGGAGAGAAAGTGGTCAAAATCCTTTTGTGTTGTGCCTTTGACTGTGGCCCAAAACCCTAGATCTGAAATGTGAGCTTTGGACCCTACAATTTCACCTCTAAGTGAGCCTATTCCTCCTCAAATGAGCCTCAGACCTATGAAAGCCAAAAACCAAGACAAAAGAGTGTCTTTTGATTGTGTCCAAATGAGGTAGAGGTCATTTGTATTTATAACCTTCCAAGAGGGTCCACTTTTATTTAGGATCAACCTTATCAAATATGCACATGTGGGTTTTTATTCATAGATACACTTTCCCTTATCTGATTTGAGTAATATTCAGGTTGATTTTTGTCCTCTAAAAAATAGGAATTCAATGCAATCATTATATCCATCAGGTGAGTTTTCCAAAGTGGAATTTTACCACAGTTGCATATTTTTAACACTCCCTCTCAACTAGGGATAATTCCACCTGACAATATCAATCCATCAATTAATATATCATCCAGTCATTGTAATATTCCAAATTAGGAACATCTACACTATTGGGAATATCTCAAGATATTACCAATATGGAGATCAACAATACATAAACATGAGCTGGAATATATCAGTGAATACATTAATACCAAGAATGCCAGAAGATCCACATAACCATTACAATAGATTATAGCAGCAACAATGAGTATATGATCTTGAGGAAATGACCTCTCAAGATAGGAAATACACCCTCAATGAAACATATACATGATAAATGGAGAAATACTGCTATATGCAAGAAGCCCTGGCTATGACAGCACAGTCTATAAAGGAGAACTGCTAAAAAATAGTGTCAATACACATATATGACAATATACAGATCAAATAAAGAAGGGGGAGAAATATCTCAACCCTTGGAAACTACAATACACAATCCTTGAAAGGACTGGCTGAAATAAGTACAAAATGGAAAATCTGCAGAAATGTCAAGAACTAGAAATAAGTGGAGAAGGCTGAAGATGTTGCAACCAATGAAAAGACCTCCTACAATTAATCTCTAGAATGAAAGGCTGATCCTCTCACCTAATATCTCACCCACCAAAGATATCTGCGAAGCCCCACTGCATATGCTCCACTAAAATAACACAGTCACTAGATGAAACTGCGCTTTAGGGCTATGGAATGAGTTGGCCTTGATTCCAAAGTCTGCAATAAGCTCCGTAATGCCTCCAATATGATCTCCCAAAGGGAAGAGAGACTCCTCCTCTGAAAATAGCTGATGGAGGTGGTGTAGTGAACCCTCACTGCAACGCCCAGCAACACAACATTATTATGTTGCAGAAATAACGCTGTCTTGATGGAGGATGCTTGGCCTCAAGCCTAGATGTAAGGAAAATCAGTGCAATCCCTCAAGAGGCCTCTCAAGAAGGAGAAAGAATCCTAAATAGGAATTCCCCTGGAAACTCTTGCTAAATAGCAAAGAATGCACAATTGTCTGAATAGATAATGAGATGAATAATACAAAGCATGAATAACAATGGTTGCCTTGCCCTCCTTTTAAACAAGTGAAAGCTCTCTCTCCATGGGCCCCATCCATTAGGGTTTCCTCCACCAAATATCCTCTTCCTCATTCACACTACGCTGTCTCATAAATTGATCCACTCCTCCTATGGCAGCGCTGTTGACTTGGTCAAACATGACCTTGTCTTCATGCATTTGCCCCTTTTCACACTTGAGGGTGAAAAATGAAGCTACTTTGATGATCCCTTCCACATTATGAGGGATTTTATTCATGTTTTCCGTAAGCATGGGCCTCCTTACCCTTTATTTAGCTGCTAGGTGATAAAAGAAAAATTTTAATATTCCATTTAGCTATGAGCTAAAATGGGAATATTACAGTCATCATATGTCCCATCTCACGTATCTCATCATCTCGAATCATCAATGATCATCTCAATTCATATTTTTCTTATTCTTTCTTATCTCTTGATTGTCCCTACCTATACGTTGAACATTATCAAATATAAAAGAAGATGAATTTTGACATTGGAGGGGAGCTCAATATACCACCCCTTTTCCATCAGTTTACTACCCAGAATCTCATCAGTGGGGAGTCAATTCACATCATCATCAAGAAAAATATCATCAACTAGAACATCTCAACCTGGAAACCAATGACAATGAGGAAGGTCATATTGGACACTCTCACCTCATGTCCATGATAGTGGGGAAGATACTACGGGACACTCTCACCCCATATCAAGCAATAATATATCCAAACACACATGGGATCACATCTCAACCATGGTATCACGTCAGGGATCTCATTCTCAACCTGAAACTGTATAGGGGAGAAAATATCAACCCAATCCTATTTCTTGTTGATATTCCCATTGATGACTCTAAGCAGTAACGTGGTAGAACACCTGCATCATAATCGACTTGGGTTTTACTCCCCAAGTAAACTCTCAACCCATTGGCCAGACAGGGAGTGGTATTCCCAACAAGCCCTTCTTGTGGGTATGATTCCAACTGGGGTATACTTTGCATAGACAAGATAGGGGAGCAACATCTCTGACCCTGTGAAGATAGGGTAGAAACATATCCAACCCTATATGTAATAGATAGGGGCGATTCCCTATTTTCCATAGTTATATCAACCCAAGGAGACCTTCATCTCAATTCCACACCCAGGGAGCTCAAACGGGGGAGGAATAGTTCGCTCAATGTGCTCAATCAGAAATTCTCTCTATAAATCATCAACATATCATCTAACTCGTATATGTAAATCATCATGTCTCAATAGCAGTTGTTATATGTTCATACATGGAATTAAATAAAATATCATATTAGAACATAAACAAACAGATATATATCACAAAAAGGATATCATAATCATCCTCCCTCTCAAGGAGGTAACCACAAGCCTAATCTTGTCTCGTACAACAATATTGTCTCAATGTATGAAGGTAACTCAGTCCCAGCTATATGCGAGATTTTCTACGTATCAGATCCCACTCTCTATCTTCACAATGTATCCATGTCATATCCATATCCTGTTCATACGACTCTCTAAGTTGATTCTTCATACTTCCTCATAGCTAGCCATACTAGAAACATCGTACTCATCCTTAGTCATGCTTAAAGATATGGACCTCTCATATCATGGCAGATATCATACTAAGGTAATGTCCAAATGTGTTCCTCAATAATAAACCCAAACATCATCAGTACATTCATTCAACCACATATTGTAGGATGAATATCTCAAATAAAAATTGATCATCTCATGCAAGTATCTCGAAGGATGCTCGATGGAAACTCAATGTGTACGAATAATCTCAATAATTAATCAACTTAGGATCTATGCACATCATGTATATATACACACGGGTGTTCAAAAAATAACATCAACACTTCAATCAAGTGTCGGTTTCCAAGTTGAGACCATCACTATATCTTCACAATATCTCAAAATTCAATCAGAGTGTCCAATTATTTGCATTTCCACTTTCCAATACTTCTTCAATAGCTTCACAATAAAGATTATATTTTCCCAACTTCATTAATTGATTCATCATGCCATGATTTATCATTTCTAGCTTCAGAAGCGAATTCCTTCTTACTTATATCATCATAGGCTCATTACCTGTCAATAGTAGACCATTAGTATATAAAACCAAAACTAAAATCAAAGTCATACCTTGGAACACTTTTTAAGTAGAGGTTTGGATCAACACATCTTCTTGGCTTCACCAGATAACGATCAATGCAGACATATCTAGATTGGGGATCTAGCTTCATGCAAAGCTCTCTGCAACCATAACACTTTTCCAAACCAATATGATCAACCTCACATAAATCAATTTTGTACAATAAAACCATCTAAGTCAACTCATCAAAGTTTAGAAGCCATATCAAAACTAATATCAAATTCATTAATATCATAGTATCAATTCTTTAGACCGGGTGATAGGTAGGGATTTCATCAAGTCATGACATCATATATTGTCATGCCAACAAGTTGTCATCTATCGTGCAATATCAATTCAAACTTCATCAAGTCATTATCATGATCATAATACAAGTAATTTATATCACTAGATGCAAATTCATACACCAAGGATAAGTCATGCAAGTTCCAATGATTCATATTGAATCACAATTGTTATTGCTTCAACCATTGCGCTAGGAACAAGGAGGCAAATACATAGCGATTTTCGAATTCCCATATAAGTCATTTGAATTAACTATGCTCATATATCACTGTCATCAAGGAAAGTCATCAGCCATTAAAACAAATCACTATTCATCGGTTCAAATCCAAATTTTCTATCATATAGAGATCTATAGTCCAAAACATATCTCAATCATCAAGTCAAAGTTCTAAGTCATTATCAAGAATCATGTGAAAACTCTAAACACTTATCATCTATATCAATTAGCCAAATCATTTCAAACCCTTGCAGTACAAACTTCAAACATAATGACACATATCTATGCATATCCCAGTCAGCTACAAACACAAGTTCATTCTTCACATTTATATAATAGTAAACTTTCAAAATTTCATTTTCATAGATATTTTTGTTGTCTACTTTATGTCTATAGGACTGATACACTTCAATCGAACATCTGATTTCATGCAAAAAAAATCATTTTTATGTCCAACAGGCATAGTTTCACCCATATTACTTCCTCTAAGCGGTTGGGAGATTCAATCGCACTCTTCAAGATGTTATGTGAGCGATTTTGGCTTCCCAACTTCCAAGCCCTAGCTCAGAATTATCTTAGTGCCTCGATCACACCCTTGATATTTCTTTCATGCAGATGGGAGGCTATAGTCGCACCTGTAGGATTTATTCTGTGTGACTGAGGCTCATAGTAAGGGAAAAATCTCTCTCCTCAAATCAAAACTTTTTTGCATATCATCAATGTCAGCTATTTGACTATCTATTCCCATAAATCATATTTCATCAGTAAATAATTCCAATAGGAGAGGGGATCTTATGTAGAGGTTCTCCCTCTAAATGGGAATCCACTTTATTCATCTTCATTCATGCCATCAAGCTTCCTATAATGTTATTATGCATCGGAAAATATGTTAGATCATAAAGTCAAACATATATCCATCATGGTCATATCATGCTAGCATCAGCTAATTCATCATCACATCATGACATCAATATGTTTTCAAGGGTTAGAGTCATATGATAAGGGAAACTGACAGGTATGACATCACACTTTAAAGATATGTGTTGAATGAGTTCAAGAAATTTTGTGCATTAGAAGGAATTAAAAAAGAGTTAATAGCACCCCATAACCCACAACATAATGGGGTTTTAGAAAGAAAGAACAAATGTATTGCTGGAGTTTCTCAGGCGATGTTGCATGATCAGGGCCTATTTTTGCACTTGTGCGTTGAAGCATGCAACATAGCGATATATTTGTAGAATAGGAGTTATCATCAAGTTATCAGGATGAGTATACTAGAAGAATATTTTTCAAGTAAGAAACCAAATGTGGCACACTTTAGAATCTTCGTTTCATCATTTTATCGTCATGTTTCCAAGGATGCACGGAAAAATCTAGAACCAACAGCTGAGTTGGGAATATTTGTGGAGTACATTGATACACATCACAACTATCAGGTGTACCTACCATCTCATAGGATGAGAGTGGTTTGTATATGTGTGAAGTTGGATGAAGATAAGGCCATGAGATGCTCTCTTGAGAGGGAGCTTCAGTTGCATGAAAATGAGGATATTTTAGCTCCAAAAGATGAACCTTAAAATGTTGTGGAGCAACCAAAAGTAGAGGAGCAGAGTGTAGAAGCACCCACTCATGTAGAGACATCAAAATATGGAAGGAAGTGAACCAGAGAGGCTGTCAACAGGTTGACGCATGATGCTAGAGAAAATGTGGGAGCACCCACATCACAGCGTAGGATGAGGAGGTCACAAAATCAGTACACTGGCTACATGGCTCTAATGAGCGAGAGTGTAGAGACTGACCCATCCTCATTTAGGAACCAGTGCAATAATCATCATGGTTTGATGCCATGGTAGAGGAGTATGACTCCATTATCAGGAATAGTGCATGGAAAGTTGTCCCAAAACCAGAGGACAAGTTAGTTGTATGATCCAGGTGGATCTACAAGGTGAAGGAAGTAGTAGATGGGAGTGTCGAGAAACAAAAGGCTAGATTTTTAGCCAAGGGGTTCTCTTAGGTGGAGGGAATAAATTACGAGGAGAATTTTTCTCCATTTGCAAGGTACTCTTCAATCAGATCTATTCTATCACTTTCAGCGCAGATGGGATGGAAGATACATCAGATGGATGTGAAGAAAAATTTCCTCAACAGAGTGATTGAGGAATAGGTGTACATAGAGAATCCAAAAGGATTTGAGACCTTTGAGAAAAAATCACATGTGTGCAGACTCAATCGAGCATTACATGGATTGAAAAAACACCCCGTGCTTAGTACACCAGGATCAACAACTATTTCACTGGGTTGGGATTCACCCAAAGTGAAGCATATGCAAAACTTTACTATATTATGGTTGAAGGTAAATTATTTATTATAGTATTATATGTTTATGATTTAATTATAATAGGTGATGAGAAGCTAATAAAATATTGCAAAGAGGATTTGGAAAGATAATTCAAGATGAAAGACATGGGGCTCATGCATTATTTTCTAGGTTTGGAAATTTGGCAAGGAGATGAGGAATTGTTTGTCTCTTAGGGTAGGTATGCCAACGATATACTAAAGAATTTTTTCATGGAGAGAAGGAAACCCATGGAGACTCCTCTAGCAAGGAATTGGAGGAAGAAAGATGCTACTTCAGGTGAAGTGGTAGAGACTACCATATACAGGAATCTTGTGGGTTCACTTATGTACTTGGTGAAAATGTGAACAAACATGTGTTATGCAGTTAACCATATTATTCAAGAAATGGTTAAGCCAACCAAAATCTATTGGAAGGAAACCAAACATGTGTTGAGATACCTCAAAGGCACCACTCAGTTTGGTCTTTAGTATATACAGAGAGAGGTAGTGAAGATTCAAGGCTTCACATATGCATAATAGAAAGGAAGTCCATCAGACATGAAGAGCACATTAGGAAGAAAATTTAGTATTGGGTCAACAATAGTTTCTTGGTACAACAGGAAGAAGAGATCAGTTACAATATGTTCAACAAAATTAGAGTACATGGTTTCTAGTCAAGCATCTTGTGAGGATATCTGGATTAGGAAGATCCTTGTTGGGTTATTTGGTCAGCAGATGGATCCTACAGTGATTTACTGTGACAACCATATTTGTATCAAACACTCGGTGAATATAGTTTTTCATGATAGGTCCAAGCATATCGACATCCCATATTACTATCTCAAAGATTATGTGCAAAGGTGGATCATGATGCTAGAGTACATTCCTATAGAGGAACAAGATGCAGACATCTTGACGAAGGCACTATAAAGAGGAAAATTTGAGTTCCATAGAGGAAGGATTTAGGTATCTAATAATCCCTTTCTTGCTGAGAGGGAGTCTTGAAAATGGCACCAAGAAATATTCTAATTTAATTTTCCCTTGAATTAAATTAGAAGAAAATTGTAATTCCATATCTCATGAAAACTTGTACGAGTTAAATAAGTTAATATGACTTATTTTGTTCATTTAATTTGAGTTAAGGATCTAACTTGAGTCATGTAGAGTGGTTCGTACTTTTTAGGATCCCTCGTTGAGTTTATTTTGAGTTGTAATTAACTAATTCAGTTTATGTGAGATAAATTTAGTTTAACTAGTCCCAATTGTTGGAGGAACTAGTGGAAGGTCAAAGTGTGGAATTGGAACTTGAACCACACTCTATGATCAACTAGATAACTGATAAATCAGCCATAAATAACTCATGCATGTGTGAACTTACAGTTACCTAGCTGAGATTGGAGTTCAAGGGCAGTGCACTATTAGTTGTATTATCATCCAAATGGTACAGGTGGTGCATGCAATCAGAAGAAGGCCTGTAATGGATTGTGCAATATTGGATGGGTATTTCCATAATTAATAGGGGGTAATTACCAAGGAAATAAAGACTTGGGAAAGCCATAATTTGGTTAAGTATTGGCCTAGGCTTGTCTAGGAAGAAGTGAGACATATAGAGATAGTGTAGAGGTTGCTCGAGCATGAGAAAAGCATTGTAATCTTCTCACATTTTCTGACTAAGTAAATATACATATAGTGGGGGTTTTAGTTGTGGCTTTCCCTAGGAAATAATTTTGTAATGTGTTGATTGAATTCTTTCTCTTATATTCTTCGTGATTTTTCAATTCTTTAAATTGGTTTCCGAAATTGGTAGAGTAGATTCAACTCTATTGTTTTAGAAAATTACAATTAGTAGTTTGAGTCTACAAGGAATTTCTATAGATGGATCCCCTTTGTAAAATCCTCAGGATAAAAGTTAACGTAATAAAGTTAATAAAGGAGAAATAAGACCAAGGTCATGGCACATGTATTCCAAGCTGAATTTTGGGCAAAACATCCTAGTGGGTGTTCATTTGGTTTATTATGGCTAAGGAAATTGGCAAAGGCATTGCAAAGGATTTGAAAAGGAAAAGAGACATTAATTGGAATTTAATATATGAAAATAAAGGAAATTGGGATAAAAGGAAGGTGAAAGGTCACAGGTTGCATGTGAAGAGGAAATTGAAGGAAAAATAGAGAAAATTGAAGAAAATAGAGGCCTCAATAATAAAAAGGATTATGCAGATCAATTCACAACCTTTTGTCATTTTTTTAGCTTGGAGCTCTCTCTCTATTATCTCTCTCACATACTCTTGCACACTTAGAACATTCTTGGAGCACTCTAGCATTGGAGAAAGGAAGGAAAAGGAAGGATGGGAAATCAAAGATTGAGCTAGGAAAAGTTGGATCAAGTGGCTACAATGGGATTACTTGTAGGTATCGAGTTTCATGTATGATTTCCTTGCTATTTTTGGCATGCATGGTACATGATTGTGTATATTTGGTTCTCTTGATTTTATTGGCATGGGTTTTTCTAGGTGTGACATTGGTTTCAGCCTTTCCTTTCTATTTCCAAATAGTCATGCTTCAATGGGGTTCTTTACTTGGTTGAGTTTTATATTGCTGGATAGTTTTGGAATTGGGTGAGGTGGCATTAGGAAAGTTCCCAAGGGCATACAAATCTCTTGAACGGTAATGGTGGGACTACAGTAAATACCAAGGGTGGAGATGGGAAAATTCCTCAAGGTATTGGTGAATAAATCTGGAGGCATCCAAGCTTGTTAGGGCCTAGTTATTCCTTGACCGGTTTTGGTAGGATTATGGTAAAGCCTGGTAGTGCATGTTTCTTTTTTTGGGCCTAAGAATCGCTTAACCATTTTTGGAAAGATTGCGGTAAAGCATGTTTGTGTAGGTGCTTGCTTCAGGCCTAGGAGTCCCTTCACTAGTTTTGGCACGATTACGATAAAGCCTGAGGAAGCCTAGTTGTTTTTTTGTGAGTCCCACATTCATGCTTGGAATATGGCACAGGAGTGATTTGCTAAAATAAATATTTGGTTCATGCCAATCTATGGTTGGGTAGTATGTGGAAGTCCCTAACTTGGTTGGCTTTTGCATACGTTAATAAGATCTCTTTTCCTTTTGTATTTCATGAGTAAATGTACTTGTTATGATGTGGATTTGATGGGTGTTCTACCATTGTTATTATTATGATTATATGATGGTTATAAGCATGGTTTTATAACAAATTATAGTTATGGATATTATGATGTTCTGATAGTTAAATGAATGGTTATTGAATGCATGACCTAATATATCTTATTGCAACTATTATGAAAAGGAATTAGACATTCTTTACGATTCTTGGATAAGTATCAAACACCTATGTTTAAATATGCATTCATGACATATAGATTAAATTTTCATCATGTGTTTGACGAAGTGGATGTGATGGTTAAGCTTGGTTAGGTAAAGACCTTGATCAAGCTTTTTGTTAGAGGATTTTTCTTTGTTTCACTTATTGTCTTGGAAAGTTTCATCAAGTTCTAGGCATTGATCTTGAGTCTAGCCCTAAAAAGGTGGCATAGATTATGCGGTTGCGGGCACAAAACTAGGAAAATGGGACTATATTCACTCCCTTGTAGGCTTATGCATGCGGTTGGAGGCCTACAGTGACATGGATGTAGGCTTGAGCATGTGACTAGGAGTTCAAGTCAGTGAAAAAGCAATCTGACTTAGGGTTTCGGCACCTCGAGGGGTGGTTTAGTTCTTAGGGGTCTTGTAGCTCCTGAGGAAGGTCATTCAAGTTTCAATTTGTTGATTCCACTTTCTTAACTGTACATAGTAGGTTGATTCATATCGTAGTAACTCTTCATCACATTTTTACCCCGATAGACCAGTGAACTTGGGTAAATGTGGGAGGAGGTGGTTACATATTGGTATCAGATCATGGTTCAATGCTTGGACTCGATGGGTGGAATATTTTTTTCATTCATGCATGCCAATTGTCTATGTGGTTGTTATGCATGGATTTTCATGGTTATGGTTGTCATGCATGAGGTCATGGTATGCAGTTGGTATTTTCATGCATGATGTCGGTATATTGATATGATTATTATTATGCATGTATTGTGCTAATCTATATTTATTTTGAAGATGAGATAACCTCCCTTGAACTTCACTTAGGCGTTAGAAAATTATATATTACAGATCAATGAAACACATAAAATATGCAGAAACACAAACACATAAAACATATAAAACTAGAGAGACCCAGATATACCTGTTTCACCCAATTTGGGCTACGTCCACCCTGAACAACCAGTCCTTCCTTTCTATTATCCAGCAAAATGAAGAGACAAAACCTACAGTAGATCCGCTATAATATCATATGTTCTCTCTTACAGTCTCCCTTTATGTTTCTCATTCTGAGAATACACATACAATACACAGCCGCAATACAATACCCTCATACAAAATGAGGGGTTGCCTTCTAGGGAAAAAAACCCTAAATTAACATAACTTCTACCATCAGATCATCTGCCTAATGAATGGCCCATATTGACTAGAAATTACAATACTTTTACAAGGAAATTTTACATCTGTTTTTAGCTTCGGGGGCACTGCCCCCAAAACCCCCATCTGGGGGGGGGGGGGGGGGGGCTCCATAAAGTCACAATCGCCTCCCCCTAGACCCCCCCAAGCAGTGTTCAATTACGAAAAGGGGTCCAACATTGTGATACATATAAATAAAGAAGATAATCAGGCTCCACACCCAACATGAGGTACGCTGATTATGTTTATATTTTCGTTTAGCTGACATGGTATACTTTCGAGAAGAATAATATCAGATATGACTAGCAAAATGGTGGATTATATTTCAAGAGACCCCCCTTACAGATCAGATGAGAATTCGAGAGATGACTACTTGTCTCACATAGAAAACACCTTGAGGAGTTTAAAGGCATAGATCAAAATTTGCAATTAGGATAGTGACATAATTATTCAATCATAGGAAAGGCTTTCCAAGGCACATGAGAAACAAGAAGAGGTCATTACAGTTATCCTTCAGAGTTTTTTAGACTTGTAGATACATGGAAAACCATGAATCAGTTATGGATAGGAGGACAGAACTAATGGGGCATATGGTAGTAGGTCTCATGGTGGGAACATGTCAAATGGGGATGACATGGTTAGAGATGGTAGGTTATTGGATATACCAGATAGGAGAGGTGATGGATATGGTTTCTAATCTAGTTTTGTTTCATACAAGTATAATGGTCACCATCATTATCATCCTTATAGGGGGAATGATAAGGGTTATTTTCAAGATGAGTTCAAGAAATCCAAGTCACCTACATTTGAGGGAGAGTTGAAGAAAATGGAATATGCAGAGGCACGGTTGCTTGGGATGAAGAATGTATTTGAGTTGCATGACTATATAGATAACATGAAGGCCGAGACAAATATTTTTAGTCACAAAGGGAAAGTGGACATCTGGTGGGAAGATGTGAAGCGTGTCAAAGTTACCAGGAGATAGGAATTAAGTTGGCATGAAATCAATAGACTAATTAGGAAGAAATACTTGTCTAAAAGGTAATATGATAGTAAATCCAAGGAGTTTTATGAGCTAAATATGGGATCGATGACAAATTATGAATACATGACTAAGTAATTGGACTTATTGAGGTATGTATTGTTAGTGTAAGAATTCAATCCTTGAATGCTTAAGGATTAAGCCTTACACATCATAGTTCATTTAAAATTTTAAAGGGGTTATTTGAGTGGTGGGATGGATTTCTCAAATATTTTGAAATGATTTAATGTTCTTTAATAATTTCATGCATTTGGAAAGTTGTGGCAAGTATAAATTGTGTGGGTAAAATTTAGTATAGGGAGAAGAGTATACAAGTGGAAGAAGATGAATGGTTGGTACCTATTTCAGGAAATACTCCTATCCTAAATCAGTCACACAACTATGATGATGGTTCTTTACAAAAAATATATTTCCGCAAAGTAAAAAAACATTCTGAAAATAGATTTCATGTCAAAATTATTCCACAAATACTTTATGAAATCTTCACTAACATGTTCTATTACACACATATAACTTGTAGAAAAATGAAAGCAGATAATTTATTGCTAAATCCTTTAAAAACTTATCACTCACACCTTACTAGTTGTTGCAATTCATTTTTTAGAAGAAATTAACAAAGAAAAGATACACACCACACATTAGATGTTCCTTGAGTCACAAAATTCTCCAACATGAAGCAAAAATGGGTTTTCATTATATTCAGTCTTCAGGTAGACTAACATCCAACCTGGAAATAGTATTTAAAAGTGCTATATATAGCAAGAGAGGAACAACGTCCATCTCTTCTAAAAAGAAGGAAAAATTAATTCTAACATAACATAGGTTTCAAAAGACATTATAGCCTTATCTCATCGAAATCTAACAGAAAAAATAGATGGAGAAAGAAGGAGAGAATCATTCTGGGCTTGAATGTTGAATGTGTTGTCATGTTTCCCTTTTTGTTGCTGAATTATATTCTTGTGTCTTGGGTATTTAATAACAATGTAGATTCATTTAACAATACCTCCAAAAACCTCATAACCACCTCTCACCATCACTTGTATTATCCATTTGGTTATGGGTTCTTATCCATTCTTAACTAGTTCAGAAAAACTTTTTGACAAGTGTCAAAATTCAGTTAAAACAGGTGTTGCTGGAAATTCCGATAAAAACGTGTAAATGCACAAAATCTGGAATGCTACCAGAAATTTTGGTAGCGCCCTATTTATTTTTCAAAATACACAGAAAAATGATGAAAATTCTGTGCTGACTTTTATTTTATGAAACCTATGATGTTGTTCAAAACTGTGACTGATAAGTAAAAAGGAATTAGTACCAAAAACCTTTTTACCTTTCCTCTATGTCTGTTGCAGGTTCAGCCAGTTTATATAAATCAGTTTTGTTGTCAAAAACTGATGTTCTAGTTCTAGTTGCTCTTGTATTTTCCTCCTTGACAGGGTCTTTATCCTCCTTAGAACCCATTTGTGTTTTTCTTCTCTTTGAGGGCTTTGAGTGTTGTTCTAAAGGGGTTGGGTTCTTGTTTTTCTTTATGGATTTCTCTTATTTCTTTGTCTTTGAACCTTCAGGTTTCCTTTCAACATTAATGACTTCTGTCATTAGGCTTGGCTTCTGTAGAGCATTGGAATTAAGCCTAAACTTATTACTGTCTCTTGTATGCCTCTTTCTGGTGCTAGAAATAGGTTTAGCTTCTTCTTTCTTCTTCTTATTACTGATTTCATATCCAGCATCCTTAAGAAGTTTTTCATTTGATGGTGTAGGATGATACTCTTTCGGTAACTTTTTCTAAATATGTGCTTCTAGAATATCTGGTAGCACCAGTGCATTTGATTTATCTACAGTTGCAGACCTTCCTCTTCTGGCTCTAGTGTACACATTAGGAAATGGAGGAACATGGGGTACTATTTTTATGGACTTGGGTTTGCTTGTTGTGGAGCTCTCTCCTTTCTCCATGTTTATTTTAGCCTTGATTGTAGAAACCTTCTCTTTCTTACCTTTGGCCTTGTTATGAATGTTTTCTTTTTGGGCCTTTCTCTTGGTTCTTCTCCTTGCAGGCTGAGGATTTGGTTTTGGAATTGGAGGTGTAGGTGCAGGATGGCCTGCCTTATAAAATAAAAAGTGGTCCCCAGTCTGGTTTCTCTTTCCCAACTCTTCTTCAACTAGAACTTTGATCAAATATTGATGGTACAAGCTATACTCAGAAACATCAATATGGGTTTGGAACCTTGCTGACATGTTGGTCAGGCTTTTCCATAAGAAAAATGGCAGATTCAATGTCTTTATCCCTGCAATATGAAAAAGAAACATCATGTGATAGAGGAATACCACTATATACCTCCTTTCACAAGTGAGGTATATCTTGATAAACTTGATAGCTTATGCCTATTCATTCTTAAGGTAGTTGCTTGGAATTCCTTTTTCCAAATTTAGATCTCTGCGAGCATCATTGAGGAAGCTATTGAGATCACCTACTGTAAAAACTTGTCCTTTGAACCAATTTTCTCCTTCCTAAGGAAGGTTAAAGGCTTCAACAATGGAGTCTTCAAAAACATGCAAAGTGAGGCCATAAATTGTAGCCTCCTGTCCATTAAAAGAGTTAGCAAACTCTAGGGCTACTCCTGAGTGAGATATCTCTAACGTGGTGCGAAGAGGATACCAACTTGAGGGCATAAACAAAATTCTTACCCTCGAATTGGCATCAACCAAATTTGCACCCTGTGCCTCTATTCGATTTATCTTACCACCTGTTTTAGTCATCTTCATAAAAATAAATTCCTATGTCTCTTGCAACTGATAGGTGGAAAAGTAGGAAGAATTTTACCTTACAGGTGTGGCCTGTATTCACCTCTTGAATCTTGTCTGAAATCCAAACTCATTTTTGAATTGACTCTCAGCAAATTTGAATCCCAACAACTAAAACTTTGAATGACCGAATTACTATTTTTTGGTGGTTTTAAAACTAAAAATTGGTCCATCACCCCATGCAAATCATCCTGCATCATTGAAAATATTCCTTACCATGATGTGAACCATGTGACACACCATCGCCATCTTCAGTTGGTTGTGTTTTTTCTGCATGAGAGCTCCAGATGGATTATGGAAAGTGTGTTTATGAATTACAGTCACCTCTGCAGTCTTTGTTGTTGATTGACCAGAATTTCCGACATCACTGTTATGAAGCCAACCAAACGGTTATGGCATATAGTGTGATCACCATGATATCATTGATTTAGAAAAATACTTACCTAAATACATGAATGACTGAATTAGCGTAGACAGTCATGATACGTAACAATTCAGTTTATAATTGTGAATGACACATGTGGCTCAACGTATATAATGACTTGACTTTAGCTAACTGACTGTAATACGACGCCTATCACAAGATCTAAAAAGATGAAAAAAAATTTGATGTGGATTAACCCTATGAAATGTGGTATAACTAAAGCGGATGCGCTTTTTTGTTTTATTTTTAAAATATAGTATGCTTCTAGAAATTCCAGTAGCAGCAAAAAATAAAAATAAGAAGGCAAAAATAGGAAAATAACAGATTGTCTGAAAGGGCTAAATCTGGTGCTTTCAGAAATTCTTTTTTTTGAAAATTTTGAAGTTTAATCCTAAAAAAACTATGGAATGGACTCATGAATTAGCAAAGAACTGTGTTAACATTGGCTCCATAGGGGATAAATCTCTCCCTGCAAGGCTCTAAGAATCTTTTTTAGTTTCAGTGCCTTGTCATTGGGCTATGGAGTCTTATTATGAAACATACTAGTATTTACAGTGGACTTAGGCTATCAACAACCTTAGTAAAAGATTTTTTTTATAAAGTGCCCATTGAATGGGCCTCCAAACAATTCTGATCCATCAAGATGTTGTAACTCAAAAGTGTTGTTCTGCAGAATGTTTGAGATTATGAAAGGACCAAGCCATAAAGCATCAAATTTGGAATGCATACCTAGATCTTGATGCTATGCATCCCACTTCAACACTAGATCTCCAATCTGAAAATATTCCTTTTTAGTTCCTTTATCAAAAACTTGCTTTACAACTTGCTGATATTTTCTCACCAAATCATATTGTTGTTCTCACTTTTGTTTCACTTCTATGATTTGATAAACTCTCCTGGTCATATCATCTTGCTGAGTTTCTTGATCTTACAAAAATTTAGCTACATGAATGGCTAATTGAACTGGAAAAACAACATCAGTTCCATAAACCATTTGAAAAGGTGACGTATTAATAGATTTTTTGATTGTCACCATGTCTTTCCATAAAGAAAACTTCAATTTTGAATCCTAGGATTTCTTGTTTTGCTCCAACAGTTTGGTGGTGACTCTTACCAAAATTTTGTTTGATGATTCATCTAAACCATTCCCTTTGGAATAGTAAGTTGTAGAGTGAGTGAGTGAGTTGAATGTCATAATATTCACAGAAATTTACCAATGGAGTGGCTTTAAAATCAGCTGCATTATCTTCTACTAACCTTGATGGACATCAAAATCTGGTTATGATCTCCTCCAGAAAATTAATGATAACTTTATGAGTAGCATTCTTGGTAGGTATTTCTTCAATCCATTTGGTGAAGTAATCAGTTCCAAAAAGAATTCACCGATATTGTCCACTTGATGGTGGATGAATTTCTCCAATGAAATCTAAACCCCATTGTTGAAAAGGTGAAAAAACAACTATGGCCTTGAGAGGCAAATACTTCAAATGTTTCTTGCTGGTGAAATTTTGACATTTTTCACATGCTTTCACCTCATCACATACATTAGAAAACAAGCTAGGCAAAAAATAGCCAACTCTCATTATTTTGTATGTTGTATTCCTCCAATAGTGATGTTCTCCACACACGCTACTATGCATCAAACGTAAATTTCTTGGACTCATCTGGGTTAATGCATCTCAACAAAAATCCTGTAGGATATTTCCAATATAAAAAACTATCTTTAATGCAAAATTTAACAGTTTTCAGCTTCAAATATTCTATTATGCTTTTATCATAATTTGGAGGAGGTTTAAAATGCTACAGAAAATAGATGATGTCCTTGTACCAACTACATTCACAAAGCGTTACATCCACTGCCATGCTGTCTATAAGTTCAAAAATTTTCCCTTCAAAGTTGTCATCTATGAAATTCAAGCCCAAAACTTAAAAATTTCTTCAGCTAGTAGTTTGGCTAATCCTTGACCTTTGATTAGTTTAGTAGGATTTATCTCTAAATCAAACTCAAGAACTTTAGTCACCCACTTGCTTATTTTTCCATCAATATCAGTCTGAACTAATATCTCTCTAACAACAAATGAAGGTACATAAGCAATAACTTCAACATGCAGAATTTAAACTCTAAAACCTTTCAGAGCTTTCACTAATGCATAGGCATGCTTTTCCAACATTTCATACTTCAATTCTGCATCTCTAAGTGCTATGCTGAAAAATGCTATGGGATCTTCCTTATTTTCTTAATATTTTTGTAACAAAACAACAATAATATTATCTTGTGAGGCAAATGAGAAGATCAAAAAAGGTTTTGAGTAATAAGGCTTACCAACTAAGGTGCTTCAATGATGGATTTTTTTATCATCTCAAATGAATTTCTGGATTCAATGGTCCACTTGACTTCTTTTTCCTTCTTCAGCATGCAAGTAATATGCTTCACTACTTCAACAAAATTTGGAATGAACATTCTTAAGAATTTGATCTTACCAAGGAAATATTGAACCTCTTTCTTGGATCTTGGAAGTGTTAAATCTTGAATTGCAATTACTCTCTTAGTATAAATTTTCACTCCATACTTAGAAACTATGTGGCCCAACATATTACCTTATTTGAGAGAAAAATTAGACTTCTCTGGATTCAATGATATGCCATATTTCCTACATTTAAAAAATACTTGTCTCAAGTGTTGAAGGTGTTCTTGATATGAATTTGAATAAACAGTAATATCATCTAAATAGATGACCAAGAATTTTTCCTTTTCTCTAATGAATGCAAAGTCCATAACACATTGAAAAGTAGCTCTGACATTCATAAGCCCAAATGGCATATTTGCATACATGAATGTTCCCCAAGGAGTAGTGAATGTTGTCTTCTCTCAGTCTTCTGGCCACACTGAAACTTGATTGTACCTCGAGAACCCATCTAACATGGAAATTTTTTCTGAACCAGTTACCTTTTGAAGAATATGCTCCATCTTTGGCAAAGGATACTTATCTTTCTAGGAGAATTTGTTAAGATTCTGAAATCTACACATAGTCTGACTTCACCACTCTTCTTCCTTAGTGGAACTAGATTAGCAACCCAATCTGATTATCTTAAAGGAATGATGATTTTTGCATCCAAAATTTTCTTAACTTCCTTCTCCATCAATGGTAACAACACTGAATTGATTTGCCTTAATTTCTTCCTGAATGACTTAGTACCATCCTTCAATGGTATCCTATGGTCAATGATAGTTGTATCATATGTCTTAAGATATTAACATTTCTAGGCAAAAACATCAACAAATTCACAAAACATCTTGTGGTATTCAACCTTTATTTCTTCTGATAAAACTTTTGAAAACTTCACATACCTTAGCTCTTTTTTTGTGCCTGGATTGAAATCTTCCAATTCTTCTTATGTTTTAGCCAATTGTGGTTTGAATGAGACATAATTGTGATCAAAGAGCTTCTCAAGTGGGATTAACCCATTGGGAATGTGATTGGTAGGTATCTGAATGATAGGTTGATCAACAATCTATTTTTTCAAAATTTTGGTGTCTTGCAAATCAGCATCACCCTTCATGAAATCTTCATCTTGATCAATGTTTAGAACAACAAACTCTTTAGTAGCTTCAATGAATCTTCTAATCTCGTGATCATCTTCAAAAAAATTCCAATGCTTGACATTATTAAGAATGCTAGGTCTGAACCTAACTTATACTTCATATTTTAGCTTCATAGGTATTGGAATCTTGAATGAGCTTGCTGAAATAGAAAGTGAGTCAGCCAATAAATTGCTTTCTCTTGGAAAAAAAGAAATTTTAAAGGCGAAGAATGAGTCTTCTACAATGCTCCATACTGCATTCCGATAATATTTGAGTTTGGGATGTTTCGTTTGATAAAAATTTCTAATTTTCTAAATGATAAGTTCAACATCTCCAAAAACATAAATCTCTGAAATATTCATGTCCTTTGTTGTTTTTAAACCAATCAGCAGAGCTTCATACTCAACCACATATTTAGTTGCATCAAATTCAAGTTTGAAAGAAAAAGTGGAACTCTCTTTCAATGGAGAAATGAGAACTATTCCTGCAACAGCTCCTTATTTGGAACATGAACCATCAAAATACATTTTCCATAGTTAGGAACCTTCATGACTGATCTCTTTTTCAGCTAGGTTCAAAATATGAAAATTTTCTGTAGATAGGACAACATTATCCATGTGTAAAATGCTTGAACCAACATCAGTTGTTCTAACATAAATTGGATGATTAGTGGGGTCTTTGTTGTCAATAATGATATTCCATCTGAGCTTCTCTATAAAGTCTTCTTTGTTCTCCTCCAAAAATAGGGAAAGTAGCATAAGTGAAATCCATTTGCAATGTTCCTCCCAACCTTCTAATCCATGACCTAGAAAGTAACATGCAAAACCTAGGAGGAATGTTAACTACAACAATATCCATCACCATCCCTCTCATGGGTAACTGAAAAAGCCTTACTGCAAGGTATTTGATGACACCAAGGCAATGAAATTTTTGGGAATCAAAGGAGTAGAGATCTTGGTATTCTCTAGTTACCTCAAGACCTAATTCATCCATGACTACCTTGGGCATTAAATTATGTGAGGCACCAGAGTCCATTAGGAAATTATGTAAGATATTGTCATGAATATTTAGAGATAAATAGAAAGGAGGGGTAGATTCATCTCTATATTCTACCAATGGACCTAAAATAACAATGGGCTTGTCATCTTGAAGGTTAAAAAAATCGGAAGCTACTTTAGTACGTGGGGGTTGAAGAGCTTTCATAAAGGTATTTTTGAAATCGTCATTTTCCATGAGCTCTACAAGATGAACATAAATCTTTATATTTTGTATTTCATTCTCAAAATTGAAAATAGGGGGCAGTTTGTGAGCAATTTTTACCTCAAGTGAAGGAGTATTGACTGCTACCGGAATTCCTAGTAATTTCTATTTTTCAACTTCTTTTTTTGCTAGAATTTTTTCTGTGTCCTTATTATTCTTGGATTGTGCAAAATGATTTGGTTTATCATGAATCTTCTTTGATATGAGATTATATCAACTTTTATGATCAGCTGCAATCATGGAATGATCAGGAACTACTTCATTTTTCTGAGTATATGACATGAAATCCTCATACTCTGCTTGTGTAAGATGGATCAACCCTTCTTTGTCTCTCAAACAATTAATATCAGCAGCCTTTTCCAAACTTTCAACTTCCTCTGTAGGAATTTACAGGGTAATTTCCTTAGATCAAAAACCAAAGGTCACCACTCATAAACAGATCAAAAATCAGTACACTAATATATCACGTGGTTAAAACCCTCGAAGTGGGAAATAGTCCATGGCCTGAGCCAACGTGGCCACTTCAGGAAATTTATTAATATAAAAAGAAAAGTTACATGTGTTTCTCTCATAAACGGTTATTGGAAAAATGACCCTCCATGCTCTTTAAATATAGATCATGGACCAATCAGGTGCTAAGCCATAGATCAAGTGTCATTAATACCGAGGAGAGTGTGAACAGTTAGATCACTACAAATCGTGACCGTCAAATTATAAGTTACAAATGTACATAGTAAAGAAACACACTTTACCTAACTCTACAGTAGACCAAGTTATACTTAACTATTTCCTATGTGTCGGAATATCTTAACATCCCGTCTTAAGAAAAACTTGGGATAGGATTGAAGGATTTACAAAGGTGACACAAAAGGAGCCTATTTCCTATGTGTCTAAATATCCTAACATCCCCCCTTAAGAAAAAATTGGGATAGGATTGAAGGATTTAAAAAGGTGACACAATAGCAGAAGGAAGGATACATTAGATCATATCCCCCCTTAATGACAACTTTCCTGAACTCCAAGGATGGATCAAAGTTTGGTAAACTTCGCTTCTGTGAGAGCCTTTGTAAAGATATCGGCTACTTGATCATTGGTTGGACAATACTGCACTTCAAGAACACAATCATGAATGAGATTTATAATGAAGTGTATGTGGAGCTCAATGTGTTTCATACACTAATGCTAAACTAGATATTTACATAGCTGAATGACACTCTGATTATCACACCAAAGTGTAGTTGGATGTTGCTGATGAAGACCAAATTCAGACAAGATCTGACGAAGCCACATGGCTTCCTTGTTGGCTTCAACTGCACCACGATACTCTGCTTCTGCTGAAGAAAGAGAGCTGACACTTTGTTTCTTACAAGACCATGTAATAGGTCCTGAACCAAGAGTGAATACATATCCTACAGTAGACTTTCGATCATCAGGGTCACCAACCCAATCTGAATCAATGAAACCAATCAACAATGGAGAAGCTCCTATAATGTAATAAATCCCAAACTGAAATGTACCTTGGATATATCGAAGTATTATTTTAGTTGCTTTCTAGTGACTTTCCTGAGGTTGGTGCATAAACCGAGCAATAAGACCAACAGAAAAGGAAAGGTCAAGACGAATATGGGTTAGATACAGAAGTTTACCGAAAATTTGATGGTATAAGGTAACATCAACTTCAGGGGTAGTACAAGTGATTGAAAGCTTGACTCCAGAATGAAAGGGAGAAGGGGTTGGCTTACAATATTCCATGTGAAAGTGGCGTAGAAGATCATAAGCATACTTGGACTGAGAAAGGGTAATACCTTCTTTGGATTGCAAGACTTGAAGACCAAGGAAATAATGCAAGTGTCCTAAGTCTATCATTGCAAACTTATTTTTGAGGCTATACTTCACATGGTTTATATGGTTTGGATCACTATGAGTAAGGATAAGATCATCAACATAAAGAACAAGGATTGTGAAGGACTTACCCACTTTCTTGGTGTAGACTGTGTTGTCATAATGACACCTAGAAAATCCATTATCTAATAGAAATCTATCCATTTTGGCATACCAAGCCTGAGGATCTTGTTTGAGAGCATAGATAGACATCCTAAGGTGACAAACAATACTAGAGTCATTTTGGATAAAGCCAAGGGGTTGTTCCATGTAGATTTCTTCATGCAAATATCCATGTAAGAAGGCAGATTTAACATCCATCTAATGGACTTCCCATTTAAAGGAGGCAACAAGGGAAAGAACAAGGAAAATAGAATTAATTTTGGCAACAAGTGAGAAGGTCTCAGTATAGTAAATGCCTTCAACTTGTGAAAATATTTTAGCAACAAGACGAGCTTTATGCCTATCCACTTTTCCATCGGGGCCAAACTTTGTTTTGTAAACCCATCTACATTTGACAAGTTTTCTTCCTTTTGGAAGAGGAGCGAGATCCCAAGTATCATTTTCTAATAAGGAGCGATATTCTTCATTCATAGATTCATCCCAATCTGGATGACTGGAAGCTTCTTCAAAGGTGTCAGGATCACAATTTTCTGGAACTCGATCCAATAAGGAAGACGCTCTTTCAAACTGAGAACGTGTACATCGCCAATCTGCAGGGTCACCTGCAAGAGAACCTGCTACATCCTGAGTAGAGCAGACCCATCTTTGAAGCTATGGAGCTGAAGGAATTTCTTCAAGAGGTGGAGGAGGATTGTCATCCTCGATGTCATCATCTGAACTAGAAGGATTGCTATCAAAAATAGAATAGATAGAGAGAGGTGCCACATATGTTGAATCAGGCTCACAGGCCAAAGGTGGCACACCTGTCGAACTAGGCTCATAGGCCGATATATTTTCATCAAATTTTACATCTCTTCTAAGGATTATATTTTTGGATTTTGGTTAAAGAAGTCTATATCCTTTGACATCTTCAAAATATCCAACAAAAATGCATTTTCCACTCTTAGGTTCTAAGGCTTTATGTTTCGCATATGGAATATGGGCCCAAGCATCACTTCCAAAAACACGAAAGTGACTTACATCTAGTTTGATTAAGCTCCAAGATTCTTCTAGAGTTACATTCCTTAAAAACTTAGGAGGAGTGCGATTTACTATGTAATTTGCACAGTTAATTGCTTCTGTCCAAAAATTGAGACTAAGTCCTTTAGATTGAAACATACAATTATCCATTTGTTTTAAGGTGCGATTCTTCCTTTCAGCTACACCATTTTTTTGTGGAGTATATGGAACAGTATGTTGCAATTGAATGTCGTGCTTAGTGCAAAAGTTGATAATTTGTTGTTAACATATTCTCTTGCATTGTTTGATCTTAACTTAAGAATTTTTTGTCCAAATTGTTTCTCAATATAGGACTTAAAGGCCAAGAACATGTTAAAAAATTCACTCTTGAGTTTTAAGAAGTATACCCAAGTGCGTCTGGAAAAATCGTAAATTAAAGTTAAGAAGTACTTGCAACCAAAGAAAGAAACGATAGGAATTGGACCACATAAATCATTGTGCACAAGCTACAAAGGGGCTAAAGCATACCAAGAGGCACGTTTGTCAAAACTATCCCAATGATGTTTTCCAAGTACACAATTGAAACAAACACCATCTTGACAAGATACCATAGGAAGACCTGTCACCATATTTTATTTACATAGATTTTGAAGAGAGCGATAGTTTAAGTGACCAAATCGCTCATGCGAAATTTTTCTCACTTCATCATTATGAGCAACAAAAACAGAGGGAATACATGATGACCCAAAGTTTTCAAAATTTTACAACCTTGTGGAATCGTCAACAATGCCAGTAACTAAAATATGTCTAGGATATTTGAGGTCCTTGATTACGACATCATGAGGTGAGAATTCAACTATTTTCCCTTCACCTGAATGAGTTATCTGATAAACAAATAGAAGGGTGCATGACAAGGTAGGAACACATAGTACATCATTAAAATTACCATTATATAGATGAATGGTTTCAGATCCTACAACACTAAGAGATATATCATCACCAAAATAAATATTTTTGGTGTTACAATCATTTAAAGCAGAAAACATGGCTTTATTTTTGGCCATGTGGTAAGAAGCTCCAGAATCAATGAGCCACTCATGAAAATGAGAAGAAGAAGATACATTTAATGCATAACTAGATGCTTGACAACCATAAGAAGAAAGATCCATTCCTGAATATGAAGTTGAAAAGGTCTCCAAATTGATGTGGTGATTCTTCATTGCTGCTTCCAAGGCTTCCATATTCTTAAAACATTTGGACTCTACATGGCCATCACGATTACAAAAGTTGCAATGTCTATCTGTTTTCTTCCATTTGTTTTTAGTTGCCTTATCATTTTGGTGAGTTTATTTTTCAGTTTGTGGCTGAAATTGCTTAGCACCCTTGATTGGTTTAGGACCATAATTTTTAGGATATTGCTTCTTGGGATTCTTTTGATATGGTTGTTGTTGGGCTGCTAAGGCTTTCTTAGAATCGTTTCTAGAAGTGATAAGACCAAGGTGTAAGAGTTTTTCTTGTTATCTTATCAAATAATTGTGAAAGGCATCAAAAGAGGGGTTCTTGTAGGTTGTTCCTTAAGAAATGATGGCTTCTCTAGTGGAATGGAAGGTGGAAATAAATACAGATTATGCAGGGCCAAGCTTAGCAATAATGGAATAGATGAGGGCACCATATTCCTTTTTGACCTTACAACCTTCTAAAAGAAGTCTAAGGGTCTTGAATTTGGACAAAAAATCTTCAATAGTGGAGAAATTATTGGGATCCAAAGTAATCAACTCATTTTCAAGCTGGTGGGCCCTGATTTGATTTTGAATACCAAAAACAATATTTTGGTTTTTCAGGGCTTCATCAGGGGTGTCAATTTCAAGGATATGAAATCGAATATCTTAAGTGATGGACATTCCTATCAACCCTCGTGCTTGATCTTGTTTATCTTTATCTTCATCGGAAGGTTTATTTTCTTGTCCAGTGGCTATTCTATAAATCCCTTTACTTCTAGGAAAATCTACCACGTGAGGTAGCCATTGGAAATAATTAGTGTTGTTAAGAATAACCGGGCATGCACTTTCCATTTTTTTTTTTTTAACTAAAGCCGAAAAGAGCTGAAACTAACTTCTCTAATGGAGATATCTCAAAAAATTAGGTCGATTAAAAAAAATGGCTTGAAAAACGGCTTCCGGATGAAGAAGTTATGCTTTGTTGAAAAATTTGAGCTGTAGATGCCGAATAGTTACGGGAATGATTTTAAATTGATGATGAAGTTCTACTTTGAAAAAAAATCCTACCCCTTTAACAAAAAAAATTTACAAAAAGAATTTTGAGAAAGAGACTTGAAGCCAAGACCTCTATTCTCATAAACTAACTTTACACCAAGTGAGCTAGTAAAAAGATTCTATAATTGTTTGAAAGGAGAAAGGTTTTTTTTTACTCTTCGGTGTGCGTGCTTTTTCCTACAAAAAAACACAAAAGTTGTACACAAAAAAAATGAAATGCAAGCCTTACAGAAAAATGTTATGTTTTTGGTTAGCCTTACCGACAACTACCCTTTTTTTCGCTATTTCTAATTTCCCGAGATCGCACAAAGATGCAGGGAAAGAGCATACATAGCAAAAAAAAAATCCCTAAAAGATCGTACACAGTGTAGAGAAACGAGCATACATAGGGAAGAGGGTATAGATCCGAAAAAAATAAAAGTAATATAAACTGAAATAAACAGAGGGAACTGAAATAAACAGAACGATTAACAAATATAACTGCAAATAAGATACTTTATACCTCCATATCTAAACTGACATAAATTGGGAAACTAGAAACCTTTTCGCATGAAAATAAAGGGGTTCCTCACTGTAACAGATGCCCCAGACACAACAAAGCAGTTCTCCATGCCCGAAAAAGTTCAGAAATAGTATATCTAGAAAACGATAGTCGCATGTAGTCAAACCGGCTTTATATTTGGATCAACAATGAATGCGGCCCTCAAACTAGCGTTGATACCATGTAGGAATTTACAGGGTAAGTTCCTTAGATAAAAAACCAAAGGTCACCACTCACAAATAGATCAAAAAGCAGTACACCAATATAGCATGTGGTTAAAACCCTCGAAGAGGGAAACAGTCCATGGCCTGAGCCAACACGGCCACTTCAGCCAATTTATTAATATAAAAAGAAAAGTTACATATGTTTCTCTCATAAACGATTACCAGAAAAATGACCCTTCGTGCTCTTTAAATAGAGAACATGGACCAATCGGGTGTTAAGATATAGATCAAGTGTTGTTAATACCGAGGAGAGAGTGCACCGCTCGATCACTACAAATCGTGATCGTCGGATTATGAGTTACAAATGTACATAGTAAAGAAACACACTTTACCTAACTCTAAAGCAGACCAAGTTATACTTAAATATTTCCTATGTGTCAGAATATCCTAACATCCCCCCTTAAGAACAACTTGTGATAGGATTGAAGGATTTACAAAGGTGACACAAAAGGAGCCTATTTCCTATGTGTCGAAATATCCTAAAATCCCCCCTTAAGAAAAACTTGGGATAGGATTGAAGGATTTACAAAGGTGATACAATAGGAGAAGGAAGGAGGCATCAAATATATCATTATTCAAAGGAGACTGAAATTTTTTATCATCAAAATCTCTCCTTTCTTGCTGCAAAATTTGAGGAACATTAGGTCTTCTAAATTGCTGCCTATTAGGAATATCAAATGAAACATTTCTAGTAGTATCTGGTTTGGCTTCCATATTGAGCTTGGACATTTCAGTAGTCAATGACTTGACCATCTTGGTCATCTCATATAACTTAGGATCAATGTCTGAAGTTCCTAAAGTAGAAACTTTAGATTTTTTCTTTCCTTTTTCACTGTCAATCCCTCCTCTAATTCTATCAGGTGCTAACACATTAGATTCTACCTCCAGTGCATTGTTCTACATTTGTATTAGTGTTGCATATCTTCTTTTCTCAATAATAACAAAAATCAGGATCAAAGGCACCAACATAAGTGATTTTGGCTGAAGATTCAGTAGGCTTGATTTCAGTAGGTATTTTGCTATACATCTTATTGAATCTCTTGGAAAAATCAGAAATTAATTCTCCTTCTTTTCTTTTTATTGCACCAAATTTAGTGATATAATACAAAAATCTTTCTTATCACCCCATTTCCTTAAAAATGTATCATCTAGGGTTTCAATTCATGTGATTCTACCAACTATCAAAGATATGAACCATTTTCTTACATCACCCTCAAGACTCTGAAAAAAAAACTCTCATTGAGACATCTTCATGCTCAATATTCAGGTTGTCAACATAGGCAAAAAATCATTAAGGTGTTATTCAGTTGTTACCTCTCCCTCACCACTAAACTTAGGCATGTACTTGAGATAATCTCCTGGAGGTAATGCATTCATTGGTTGAGGTAAAACCAAAGGGGCATAACTTGCAGAAACAGTTTCACCCATTCGGTTAGGGGGTGGGTTTGGGCCTGTCATGGTGTGAGTTGTTGGGATTTTTGGAACAACAATAGCTAGATTGTGAAAATCATATGATGACGCACTAACTTGTGATGTAGGTAATGTTTTTTGGTTGGAAAACAAGGGAGGTATAAGATTTTCTGCAAAATGAGGGGATAAAGTTTGCAGAAATTCTTTAGGGACAACCTTTGAGAAAAAAATAGTAGAGGCAGCAAACTTTCGTTTACTCTTTTTTCTTAATTAGCTTTTCGGGGTCAAAAACTGGGATTCTCAAAGGGGAATATGGGTTAGCCCTGGTTCTAGTCCTTCTAGGATCCAGAACTTCAACAATGAAGTCGCCAAGTGTAAAGTAGTCTAAAAAGACAGCTGGAACTATACACCTCAGAACTAGACTTATAACTTTGTCATTCACCCATGGATAAACTTCAATTCGTCTCAGCTACAGCGCCAAATATGTTAGCGTAAGAATTCACTCCTTGACTACTTAAGGAGTAAGCCTTACACATCATAGTTCATTTCAAATTTTAAAGGGGTTGTTTGAGTGGTGGGATGGCTTTCTCAAAGATTTTGAAATTATTTGATGTTCTTTAATATTTCATGCATTTGGCAAGTTGTGGTAAGTATAAATTGTGTGGGTAAAAGGTAGTATAGGGAGCAGAGTATACAAGTGGAAGAAGATGAATAGATGGTACCTATTCAGGAAATATTCCTATCCTAAAGTAGTCACACAACTATGATGATGGTTCTTGACACAAACTATGTTTGTGCAAAGTAAAAAAACATTCATAAAATAGATTTCATGTATAAAGTATTCCATAAATCCTTTATGAAATATTCACTGACATGTTCTATTACACACATATAACTTGAAAAAAACTAAAAGCGAATAATTTACTGCTAAATCCTTTGACATCTTATCACTCACACCTTACTAGTTGTTGTAATTCATATTTTTGAAGAATCAAACAAAGAAAAGATACATACCACACATTAGATGTTCCTTGAGTCACAAAATCCTCTAGCATGAAGCAAAAATGGTTTCTATTATATTCAATCTTCAGGTAGACTAACATCCAACCTGGAAATAATATTCACAAGTGCTATATATAGCAAGAGAGGAACCAAATCCATCTCTTATAAAAATAAGGAAACATTAATTCTAGCATAACATAGGTGTCAAAAGACATTGCAGCCTTATCCCATTTAAATATAACAGAAAGGACAGATGGAGAAAGAAGAAGAGAAGAATTCTGGGCTGGAATGTTGAATATGTTGCCATGCTTCCCTTTTTCTTGTTGAATTATCTCTTTGTGTCTTGGGTCTTTAATAACCATGTCTATTAATTTAATAATACCTCAAGAAACCTCATAACCACCTCTAACCATCACTTGAATTATCCATTTGGTTATAGGTTCTTATCCATTCTTAACTGGCATGGAAAAACTTGTTGACAAGTGTCAAAATTCAGTTAAAATAGGTGCTGCCGGAAATTCTGTAAAAATCTGTAACTCTGCAAAATATAGAATTCTACCGGAAATTCTGGTAGCACCTTGTTTCTTTTTCAAAATACACAGAAAAATGCTGAAAATTCTATGTTGACTTCTATTTTATGACACCTAAGTTGATGTTAAAAATTGTGACTGATAAGTAAAAAGGAATTACTACCAAAAACCTTTTAACCTTTCCTCTATGTGTGCTGCAGCTTCAACCAGTTTATCTAAATCAGTTTTTTTGTCAGCAATTGATTTTCTAGATTTGGTTGCTCTTGTAGTTGCCTCATTGTAGGGTATTTGTCCTCCTTAGAACCCCTTTGTGTTTTTCTTCTCTTTGAGGGATTTGAGTGTTGTTCTCAAGGGTTTGGGTTCTTGCTTTTCTTCATGGATTTCTCTGATTTCTCTGTCTTTGAACCTTCAGGTTTCCCTTCAACATCAATGAATTATGTCATTAGGCTTGGCTTATGTAGAGCCTTGGACTTAAGCCTAAAATTATTACGGCCTCTTGTATGTCTCTTTTGGGTGCTAGCAATAGGTTTAGCTTCTTATTTCTTCTTCTTACTGCTGATTTCATATCCATCTTCCTTAATAAGTTATTCATCTGATGGTATAGGCTAATAATATTTCTGAAATGTTTTCTGAATATGTGCTTCCAGAATTTCTGGTAGCACTTGCGCTTTTGATTTATCTGGAGTTCCAAAACTTCCTCTTCTAGCTCTAGTGTAAACATTAGGAAATGGAGGAACAGGGGGTATTAATTTTATGGAATTGGGTTTTCTTGCTGAGGAGCTCTCTCCTTTTTCCATATTTATTTCAACCTTGACTGTAGAAACCTTCTATTTCTTACCTTTGGCCTTCTTATGAATGTTTTTATTTTTGGGCCTTTCTCTTTGTTCTCCTCGCAGGCTGAGGATTTGGTTGTGGAACTGGAGGTGTAGGTGAAAGTTGACATATCCTATAAAATAAAAAATGGTCCCAAGTCTGGTTTCTCTTTCCCAACTCGTATTCAACTAGAACTTTTATCAAATTTTGATGGTACAAACTATACTAAAAAACATCAGTAAGTGTCTAAAACCTTGTTGACATCTTGGTCAGGATTTTCAACAAGAAAAATGGCAGATTTAATGTCTTCATCCCTGCAATATGAAAAATAAACCTCATGTGATAGAGGAATACCACTATATACCTTCTTTCACAAGTGAGGTATATCTTGATAAGCTTGATACCTTCTACCCAGTCATTCTTAAGGTAGCAGTGTGGAATGCCTTTTGCCCAATTTGGATCTCTATGAGAATCTTTGAGGAATATATTGAGATCATCTCCTATAATAACTTGTCCTTTGAACCATATTTCTCCTTCCTGAGGAAGGTTAAAGGCTTCAACAATGGAGTCTTAAAATACTTGCAAAGTAAGGCCATAAATTGTAGCCTCATGTCCATTAAAAGAGTTAGCATACTCTAGGGCTACTCCTGAGTGAGAGCTCCCTAACCTCATGAAAATAGGATACCACGCTGAGTGCATAAACAAAATTATTACCCTCGAATTGGCATCAACCAAATCTGCACCCTGTGGCTCTATTTGATTTGTCTTACCACCTGTTTTAGTCATCTTCAGAAAAATAAATTCCTATGTCTCCTGCAACTAATAGGTGGCAAAGTACGAAGAGTTTTACCTTACAGGAGTGGACTATATTCATCTCTGGAATCTTGTACGAAATATAGACTCATGTTTGAACTATGACTCTAAGAAAATTCGAATCCAAACATCTAAAACTTCGAATGACAAAATTCCTATTTTTTAGGTGGTTTTAGTGACTAAAACTTGGTCCATCACCCCATGCAAATCATCCTCCATCATTGAAAATATTCCTCACCATGATGTGCACCATCTGACACACCATCACCATCTTCATTTGGCTACATTTTCTGTATGAGAGCTCCAGATGGCTTATGGAAAGTGTTTTTATGACTTACAGTCACCTCTGTGGTCTTTGTTGTTGATTGACCGGAATTTCTGGTAGCAATATTGTGCATCCAGCCAAATGGTTATGGCGTGTAGTGTGATGACCACAATCTCTTTGATTCAAAAAAACATGTACCTAAATACATGGATGACAAAATTGGCGTAGACAGGCATGACGGGTAACGATTCAGTCCATAAATGCGGATGACACATGTGGCTCAACATATATAATGACTTGACTTTAGCTAAGTGATTGTAATATGACACCTATCACGATATCTAAAAAGATTAAAAAAGATTTGATGTGGATTAACCCTATGACATGTGGTATAACTAAAGTGAATGCACTTTTTCATTTTATTTTAAAAACATATTATGCTTCTAGAAATTTCGGTAGCATCGAAAAATAAAAATAAAAATATAGAAACATGAAAATAACAAACTCTCTGAAAGGGATTTATCTGGTGCTTCTGGAAATTCCGGTAGTGCCCAAAAAAAAATTAAATTTTTTGAAAATTTTGAAGTTTAATCCTAAAATAAAACTATGGAATGGACTGATGACTTTGTAAAGAACTATGCTAACATGTACCATATATTAAGGATGAGAAGGCCAAGGTTCATATATTTGTGAGTGGATTTCCATTAGAATTTAAGGATCTGATTGAGTATGATGAGCGTCGATCACTTGAAGAAGTAATTGGAAAGTTGAAGCACTTTATGAGAAATCGAAGTGTAAGACAAAGACTAAACATGTTTGGAAAGGGAATGAAAAATATAAAGGTAAATGACCACCGAAGCGAATAAGACCTTAGGTTTATAGGTTTGGTTATTTACAGGTTTGCAGATTTGCAGATTTGTATGTTTGTTTTTTTACAAGTTACAATTGCAGGTTGCAGGTTACATGTTATCGGTGTAGTTATAGGTTATAAGTTACATGTTAGTGAATTTGGCTACATGTACTAACAAGACAGTTCATCATTGGGTAAGAAATTTTGCATTTTAGTTAAATGGTATGCCTACATCAATGCATCTGAATGTGATTTTGTTGGGCTCGTACAATATGCTCCTAAGCATGGATTGGTTGTATCTTCATAGGACTAAGGTGGATTGTTATGAGAATTATATTGAGTGTTGAGATGAAAATGGAGAACAGATAATATTATAGGATAATAATAAGGCTACATTAGTTAGAATGGTTACAACTATGCAGACAAAGTATAGTCACAAAAAAGGGTGTGTGTTATTTGTAGTGCATATTTCCACTGATAAAGGTAAGGATGTTGAGGATGTGGAGGTAATGAATAAGTACCTATTTTTACAGGAGTTTTAGGATGTATTCCCCATAGATATTACAAAGTTACTACCTCACAGGGAAGTGGAATTTTATATTCAGTTGGTACCAGGGGTAGCACCAACATCTAACGAACCTTATAGAATGAGCACTCCAAAGCTAGTGAAATGGAAGTTTCAATTGAAGGAAATGTTAAAAAATGGATACATTAGGCCAAGTGTATCGCCTTGGGGTGCACTAGTGATGTTCGTGAAGAAGAAGGATGGTGATCTCATGTTGTGCATTTATTATAGGCAATTGAATAATGTAACCATCAAGAACATGTATCTTTTGTCGAGGATTGATGACTTCTTTGATCGGTTGAAATGATCAGTAGTCTTCTTGAAGATTGATATAAGAATGGGATATCATCAGGTACGCATCAAAGAAGAGGCCATCTACAAGACTGATTTCTGGACTAGGTATGGGCATTATGGGTTTGTTGTGGTTCCTTTTTTTTAAACTAATGCTCAAGCTACTTTCGTTTATTTAATGAATAATGTGTCACCTCCTTATCTGGACAAGTTTGTGATTGTATTCATCGATGATATATTGATATATTCTAAGAATGTGGAGGAACATGTCAAACACTTAAGATATGTACCAATATTTATAATACAAAATCATTTGTATTCTAATCTTAGTAAATGTAGTTTCTTTCAGACATAGGTACATTACTTGGTACATGTTGTTTCTAAGGAAGGTATTGCAATGGATCCGAAAAAGATCAGAGCTATCATGGAATGGGAAACTCCTAGGAATGTGGATGAGGTCAAACCATTCATGGGGTTACTAGGTTATTATAGGAAGCTAATTAGGAACTTCTCACATATTTCATATCCCATTGCATCATTGCATAGGAAAGGAAAGAAATTTTAATGAACAAAGGAATGTGCAATGAGTTTTGAGAAGTTCAAGCAATTTCTTACAAATTCTCCAGTTCTTAATATTGCATATATGGATAAAGAGTTTGTGGTGTGTATATATGCTTGCAAGAGAGTACATGGTTGAGTCTCGATGCAATATGGGTAGGAGGTATGCTAGTAATCAAAGAAATTGAGTGAGCACAATCAGAACTATGTGACACATGATCTTAAGTTGGTAGTGATCATTCACACATTGACGATGTGGAGGCTATATTCTTTGCAGGAGTTTCATTCTAATGAGTGACCATAGTGGGTTGAGATACTTGTTTGACCAACCAAATTTTAATTTTAGGAAAGTTAGGTCATTGACCATGCTCAATGAGTTTGACTTCGAGATCAGGTACATTAAGGGAAAGGAGAATAGGGTTGTAGATGCTCTTAGCAAAATATTATAGGTAAATCATATAGCAGCTACGAGTTCATATCGGACAAAATTACAGGATCATATCTTACAGGTAGGACAATGGGATTGAAAGCATACGGAGCTTAGGAATATGTTACAATAACATGGTACATCTGAAAATGATGTGGACTATAATCTCACAATAGATGGTTTGGTAAGATTTAGGGACAAGATCTATGTGTCAGAAAACAGTGAGCTCAAGAAGCTTACCTTGAGGGAATTTCACGTTAAGTCGTATTCAGGTCATTTGTGATATCAGAAGACTCTAACAATTGTGAAGAAGTTCTACTATTGGCTGAATATGAATAAAGAGGTAGTTGGGTTTATCATCAGGTGTTTAGATTTTAAATAGTAAAGGCATAGTGCAAGCATCTGGGTGCTTTACAACAACCAATTTTGATTCCAGTGTGAAAATGGGAGCTCATTTCTATGGATTTCATCACAAGTATGTTGAGGACATATAGACAACATGATTCCATTATGGTTATGGTGGATAGGTTAACTAAGGTGGCTCACTTCATAATGGTTAATTCTACTTACTCAGCTAGTGAGGTAGCATTTGTCTTCATTAGGGAGATAGTGAGGTTGCATGGTATTCCGAAGAATATTGTGTCAAACAGAGAAGCTAATTTCACTTGAAGGTTTTGGAAGGAGTTATTTTCAAGTTTGGGTACAAATTTGGCCTTCAGTACAACTTATGATCCGTAGATGAATGGAAAGACAGAGAGGGTCAACATTATTCTAGAGGACATGTTGAGAAATGTTATACATCAACATCAGAAGTGGAAAGAGTATATTCCACTAGCAAAGGTTTCTTACAACAATGGGTATCAGGACTCACTAAGGATGAGTCTATTTGTGGCACTTTATGGGCATTGTTCTAATACTCCCATGAGTTGGAGTGATCCATTGAACATGGTGTTTATTGGACCAGACATGTTGGCAGAGATGGAACAGGAAATGCATGTTATCAAGAATGATATACAGGCAGCATAGGATAGATAGAAGAGTTATGAAGATCAATAAAGGGCATTTAAGGAGTTTTAGGTTGGGGAGCATGTGTACTTGAGAATCAAGCCCAATAGGGTCTCCTTGAGGATTGGATCATGTGCCAATTTGTCACCTCAATATTGCAGGCCTTTCAAGATCCTTGAGAGGATTGGACAAGTGGCTTACAGACTTTCACTGCCTATGATAGTGAAATTCCATGATGTTTTTCATGTTTCATTTCTTAAAATATATGTGAAATATGTTGATCATGTGATTGATTATTTTGTATTTAAAGTGAAGCCATAAGGAGAATTACAGTGAGAACCTCGGTGTATTTTGCAACAAAAATATCTCATGCTCCAAAATTAAGCAATTGAGAAAGTTAAAGTGCAGTGGAAGAAGACTTTGTCTAATGAAGCTACATGGGAGATGGTTGATTAGATGTGGGGTATATATCCTCCATTGTTTTTCAGTTGAGGAAACATATTTTTTGTATATGTATATATATCTATGTATGTTTTCTATTGTAAATACCACAATGAGTTTTGTTATAAAGCATGAATAAGAGGTATTGTTGTCATGTTGTTATGTTTGTCATGTTGGTTTTATTTTCAGTAGGATGTTCATTGTAAATATTACATCAAGCTAAGTTATAAAGCTCCATGGGAAGTATATTTTGGTTTTGAGTGGTTTGCTAGTCATAGGTGTCATAGAACATTGAGGATTGTGTTCCCCTGAGGGGGAGGGGTCTTTAACATCCCCAGGTTAAAATTTCACGTAATAAAGTTAATAAAGGAAAAATAATAACAAGGTCATGGGACACGTATTCCAAGCTTAATGTTGGGCAAAAAATCCTAGTGGGTGTTCATTTGGTTTATTATGGCTAAGGAAATTGGCAAAGGCTTTGAAAAGACAAAGAAGCATTAATTGGCATTTTATTTATGAAAATAAAGGAAATTAGGAGAAAAGGAAGGCGAAATTTCATAGCTTGCATGTGAAGAGGAAATTGAAGGAAAAATTGAAGAAAATGTAGGTCTCAATAATAAAAAGGCTTCTAACGATCAATTCACAACTTTTTGTCAGTTTTTTAGCTTGGAACTCTCTCTCTATTATCTCTCTCTCATACTCTTGCAAACTTAGAGAATTCTTGGAGAAATCCAACATTGGAGAAAGGAAGGAAAATGAAGAGCAAGAAAGAAAAGGAAATCATAGATCAAGCAAGGAAGAGTTGGATAAAGTGGCTACAACAGGATTAGTTACAGGTATTGAGTTGCATGTATGATTTCCTTACTAGCTTTGGCATGCATGTGTATATTTGGTTCTCTTGTTGTCATTGTGATCCAGAATTATGAAGGAACGTAAAAAAATACAAATATAACCATAAATATAGAGATGCAACAGAAATAACACTTCATTTCATTAATATCAAAGAACTGAAATATGCTTATAGATAGAATGGAAATAAACTAGCTTGGGCGATGGTAGCTTATCTCTGAGAAGAGATGTGGCAGCTACATTCCTATGAAATGTTTTATAATGAGGCTCAGGGGCTTATTTATTATGGAGAAACAATGGAAAACCCTAAACATCCAAAAACCTAACCCTAAGATATGAATCACCAAATTTTTCGGCCCCGTTGGTGTAAATTGGTAGATCAATTTCCCAGTGTCGTAACTTTGGCATATGATATTAATTTGATGCACATAATACCTCATTAGAAATATCTATATGAGGACTAAAAATTTTGACTGAAAATATCTTTTAAAAATTAATGTTTTCCTATTTTCCAAAAAAATGTAGTTTAGGGCCTCAAAACGGCTCTAGAAGTTATGGACCCGAAAAACTACCAAAAATAGTAAACTGTGCTACAATTAAGAAAACTGAAAAACTAAAAGAAACAATGGAGAGGGTCGAATTGGAATAAGCAGGTGGCCACCAATATCCACCTATATTAGTCCTCCCCGCTTAGGAAAAAATGGTCCTCATTGTGTTGAGTTCCTCCATGAGATGTGGAAACTTATGCTAAACTTGGTCCCTGGTGAGCCACTTGCCTTGGTGCAGGAGTTGGCTATATTTGATAACCCGATATAGTTGGATATTATGCTAACCAGTGTTCTTAATCTATGTGTCCATGATATGATTATTTGTGGCCTGTTCCACGCAAGCTGGGATCAACTCCATTAGAGTCATTTGTTCTGAAATGTTAGATGTGTCCAATAATGGTGGAAAGTATGGCCGAAGACGGTTCACATTGAACACTGGGTGTAGGACAAGGAATGGTGGAATGGTGAGCTTGAAGGAATTTTATACCATAGCCTTGGTGATTTTGTAAGGTCCATATCGAAGTGGCTTGATCTTCCAATGGGCTCCGGTAAAGTATTCTTTCTGCAAATACAACCAAACTTTGTTGCCCACCTGAAAATTTTGTGGCACTCGTTGTTGATCATGTCGATATTTGTACTTCGCACTAGACTTCTCCAATATGTCATGAACCTGGTGGTAGACGTGTTGGACGTATTAAATAAATTTGGTTACTTTATCAACCTTAGACAATACTATGTGGATTTTGTCTATGTAGTCGCATGTGGTATGGCAACATTAATCAAACATAATGGTTGAAATCATATACCCACTTCAAAGGGATTATGACCAATCGAGCTATGAAGAGATCTGTTGGGTAGAGGTGCTCTGGGAGTCAGATCGATCAAATGCTTGACCTGACAATGCCATGGTACCCCTATGGGTGGGGAGAAGATGTCCCTGTATTCTTCCATGAACTTATCCACCTGCTTCTGCTGTGTGGAGGAACCTTGTTTATTTTATAGAATCAGGAAGTGTTCCAAGTCTCAAATTTGGTAGAGAGGCTTGGACAATAGTTATCCAGAGAACCCAGAAATCTTCTATGGAAATTCCACTCGGATATTTCCTTATTAAAATAATTAATTAGTTTAATGTGGACCCTAAGTCTAAACTTAGGGAAATTAAATAATTAAAGGGTATTAATAAAGCAGAGTGTGAATCTTCTAGAAAATGGAGATCAAGTCATGTTTTAATCTGATTCATTGATTAAAGATATAATCTTGGTTGTTGATTCATTAGCGAGAAGATTATAAGAAGAGGCTTGAGGGTCATTTGGAAATCAAGTCAAGCACATTCTCAGTACCCAAAGGAAATTGATTTTGAAGTAAGAGAATTCGATTTCAGTATGTGAGTTTGTAGAGGTGGGATTGCAAAGGCTGAAGGAGGAGGGAGAAGTTAGCTTATAGAGAAGCAGGAGGCAAAAGGGTGAAGGGAAGGCAGTGCTGAGCAGCAACATCAAGCCCTCCACTCAGAATTACGCAGTCCAAGAAGGGAATGCATAGAGTAGCTACGCAGGATGACACAGAGGGTGTAGGAGGACATCTCGTGTGTCGAGAATACTTCTGGAGTGTCTGGAAATTTCATTCCAGGTGTATGCTATTTTATTTTCCTCACCAAGACTTTTGTAAAAGATATTTTCATTGTTGAAGATGAATACAAACCCTTATCTGCTACACTGATTTTCCCACATTGGTTTCTTTTGGGGACAATTGTCCAAAAATAACAGTGTTCATATGGTTGTTTCTATTATGCTACATGTGTTATTTTTGTTCTTATACTTTTGATTAGAGTTAAGTACTACAGTTGTATTTATTTCAAGATTTACTGAAGCATTTGTAAATAAATTATCTAATAAGTAGGCGAAGTAAATCAATCAATGCAGTAATAATTTTCAGACCTGGAAATTTCACATGGTATCAAAGAAAAAAGGCTAAAGACAGAAGGGAAGGATCTGCTATGGACCAAAGATACAACATTCGAAAGGGTCCATGCAATCCTCAAGAGCACTCAGAAACGCAGAGGGAACATGACATGACTGTGCTAGCATCCAGACTAGAGGAGAATCTTGCTTGTGTGTCAAGCATGGCTCCTCCAGGTGTTTGGTATATTGACAGTGGAGCATATTCTCATATGACGCGAGTTCGTGAATGTTTTTTGAGCTACCAAGAAGAACATATGAATTTCCAGATTACTATAGGAAACAAGGCTAAGTGTACCCCCATTGGAAGAGGTACCATAACATTTCAGATAGAAGCTGGCAACAAGATTAGGGCCACAAATGTTCTATATGTACCAGGGTTGGGAATAAATTTTCTCTCAGTGTCTCAGCTCTAGAACAAGGTTTATGACATATAATTAATTGGAAACAAATTTTATGTCAAACATCCTAGTTAGAACAAGAAGGCACAAATTGGAGTGAGGAGCCATAAACTATATAAGCTTCATCTTGAATCCCTAGTGGATATGATTGGCAGTACAAATGAAATAAATCTGAATGAATTATGGCACAGAAGGATGGGGCATTTGCATCATGGATCCTTGAATATTCTCAAGAAGACTGTAATAGGAGCTCCAGAACTCAGCACAAGGAGAGATGAAGTCTGCAGGGGATGCATACTAGGGAAGTATTCTAAAGCATAATTTCCAAGAAGCAGCAGTAAGGCCAAGAGCGTATTGGAGTTGATACACTCAGATATTTGCGGTCCAATGTCCACAACTGCTCTAAGTGGTGCAAATTATTTTGCTACATTTATTGATGATCATTCCAAAAATACTTGGATATACTTTCTCAAGACCAAAGATGAAGTCTTTGAACATTTCAAATAATTCAAAGTGTTGGTAGAAAATTCAACAGGAAAGAAGATCAAGAAGTTGTGGTCAGATAATGCTGGAGAGTATAACGATAAAGACTTCACCAGTTTCTGCGCAAATGAAGGCATCAAGAGAGAATGGGCAGCTCCATACAATCTAAAGCATAATGGAGTTTCAGAAAGGAAGAATCAAACCATTGTAGAAGCTGCAAGGGCAATGCTATATGAACAAGATATGCCCAAATTTTTATGGGCAGAAGCCTGCAATACAGCTGTGTATGTGGAGAATAGAGTACCCCATAGAGAATTTGGGAAGGTAACTCTTGAGAGTGTGTTCACAGGAAACAAGCTGAAGGTGAGCCATATTAGGATATTTGGTAGCATGGTGTATTTCCATGTTCCAGATGATAAGAGGAAGAAGTTGGACCAGACTGTGGAAAAGGGTTATCTTGTGGGCTATAGTGAAAATGAGAAGGCATATCGCATCTATATTCTAAAAAATAGGAAGATAGTAGTAAGGCGAGACGTGAAATTCATGGAGGAGAGAGCCTTCAGGAAATCTTGGGAAATGGCTACAGATACACAGATTGAGGAGAATCCACTAGTACAATCTCAACGACATAAAAAAGGTGAGTCAAGTGCCTCTCCATGGCACAAGGATTCCGAGGAGAGTTCCTCCGAAGAAGAGTAGGCAGGAGAGCAAGTAAGACATGCCACCACCTGCGGAATACTGAGCAGAGAACTCCAGAAAATTCTAAAGGATGTAGAAGAATTTTTTGGAGCCCTTAGAGATGGGAAGAGGGAACGGAGGCAACTTGAAAGATACCAGGCCCTGGTAGCTCATGTTGGAGAACCCTCCAGATTTCGGGAGGCAACTCAGCATCAGGTCTGGGTGGATGCCATGGTGGAGGAGTATAGCTCCATCATGAAAAACGATGTCTTGGAAGTAGTCCCTAGACCACATGATAGATCAATTTTAGGATCAAGGTGGATCTACAAGATCAAGTATGTTGGAGATGGAATCATAGACAAGTTCAAGGAAATATTTGTGGCTAAGGGGTATGCACAAAAGGAAGGGATCAATTACGAAGAAACCTTCACCCCTATAGCTCGCTACACTTCTATCAGATCCGTCATCTCTCTAGCAACGCAGATGGGATGGGAGATTCACCAGATGGGTGTCAAGACAACGTTCTTGAACAGGGTGATAGAGGAAGAAGTGTACATAGAACAACTAGAGGGCTTCGAGACACATGAGCAGACGACTCATGTTTGCAGGCTTAAGAAAGCCTTGTACGGTCTAAAACAAGCCCCTAGAGCATGGTATGGGAAAATTGATAGCTATTTTCAGAAGATGGGTTTCTTCAAGAGTGACATAGATCCCAATCTATACTACTTGAGAGTAGGAGATGAATCTTTAATCAGGGTATTATATGTAGATTATTTGTTTCTTACTGGATCATCTAAGCTCATCAAGGACTGCAAGGAGAATATGGATACTGAACTTGACATGAAGGATCTAGTGCAGATGCACTATTTTCTTGGTTTGGAGGTCTGGCAGCAGAAGGCATAAATCTTCCTGGGGAAAGGAAGATACACTACAGAAATCTTGAAAATATTTCAGATGGAGGACTGTAGACCCATGGCCATACCAATGATTAAAAACTAGAAGAAGATAGACACAACAAAAGATGATGAGGTTGATCCAAACTTGTATAGGCAACTCATCGAATCACTGATGTATCTGGTCAATACTAGACCATACATCTATTATGCAGTGAATACCCTCATCTAGTTCATGGTAGAACCAAGGAGGGCTCACTGGGTAGCAGCCAAACATGTTCTCAGATATCTGAAGGGGACAATCATGTATGGATTGAAGTACACCAAGGGCAATGAGGTCCATTTGATTGGGTTTACAGATGAAGATTGGGCTAGAAGCACAGTGGATCAGAAGAGTAATAATGGGTATTGTTTTAGTATCGGATCAGGAATGACCTCCTGGTGCAATATGAAACAAAATTTTATCGCACTAAGTTCAACCAAGGTAGAGCATATGGAAGCAAGCATACATTGGTGAGAGGACATATGGCTTCGTAAATTACTCTTGAACCTACTCAAGAAGAGGATGGAACCGACCGAGATTAAGTGTGATAATGAGAATTGCATCAAGATCTCTGAGAATCCTGTGTTTCATGACTGGTCAAAACACATTGACATTCGACGCCACTTCCTCAAGGACCGTGTCCAATGGGGAGAAGTATAGTTGAGGTACACTCCTATAGGGGAACAGGTGGCAGATATCCTCACTAAGGCTTTGAGAAATATTAAGTTCACTTACTTCAGAGAGAAGATGGGGATGGTCGAGAACCCCTTCCATTATAGGAACAGGTGGTCTATAGTGTCAGAGGGAGTTGCAGTATGGATGAGGCAGTGGTAGAGATAGCATCACAGGCAACAATACAGAGGGCAGCAGCACAGAGATGAGGGGCAACAACTAGGACATAAAAATCACAACATATTGTTTAGAATCGGAAGCAATATAGTGGTACCTTGCTTGAACACTTTCCTCATTAAGAGGGAGTGTTGGTTTTATGGCATTGGGAAGTGTTCCAAGTCCCAAATTTGGTGGAGAGGCTTGGACAGTAGTTATCCAGAGAACCCAAAAATAGTTTGTGGAAATTCCACATGGATATTGCTTTATTAAAATAATTAATTATTTGATGTGGACCCTAAGTCTAAACCTAGGTAAATTAAATAATTAAAGGATATTAATAAAGCAAAGTTTGAATCTTCTAGAAAACGAAGATCAAATCATCTTTTAATCTGAGCCATTGATTAAAGATATATTCTTGGCCATTGATTCATCAGCGAGAATATTATAAAAAGAGGCTTGAGGGTCATTTGAAAATCAAGTCGGGCACATTCTCAGTACCTGAAGGAAATCGATTCTGAAGTAAGAGAATTTGATTTCAGTGGGTGAGTTTGTAGAGGCAGAAGGAGGAGGGAGAAGTCAGCTGACAGAGAAGCAGGAGGTAGAAGGGTGAAGGGAAGGCAGTTTTGAGCAGCAGCATCAAGCCCTCCACGCAAAATTACGCAGTCTAGGAATTCCTGGACTACACAGAGAAGCTATGCAGGATGATGCAGATGGTGTAGGAGGACATCCCGTGTGTCGGGAATACTTTCGAAGTGTCTAGAAAATTCATGTCAGGTGTATGCTATTTTATTTTTCTCACCAAGACTTCTGTTGTTAGTATGAATCTTTTGTCGAAAAAATACCACTTTAGCTACACATAAAAAATAGCCCTAACATAAATTATGGCTGCCAATATCTTCAAATCTGCAGACAAGGCTGTACAAATCTAGATCTATGCATAAAAAGACATTAAGTAGTGAAAATGAAATTTTGCTCCATGCATCCAATAGACAAGACAAGAACAATGTTTTTGAAAGAATTTTTTATATTAAAGGGCACCAGAGAGGAAAACAAGAAAGGTGTTTCCAATCCTCCTCAATGGGATGGGTTCTTGAAAGTCCGCAGCATTTCAGATCTAAAATTTCTCTCTCTTGTTGGTGTAGAAAACCCAGACAAACATAGAACTCAAATGGAGCTCACAAAGTGGAATGATAGAAAATTTGACAATGATAATGGCTCAAAGTCAGACCAAGAGCATAGATCCAGAGTGATCTAGTAGGCAATGAAAGGTTACAAATGAATGGCTAAACCCTTCTATTTATAACAAAATATTAGGGTACTCTAGAACTTGGTGCATGAATAAAATATTATTAACCAAATTCTAGAACCACCTTTTAGGAATATTTTATTATATTTATTGGAGGGAAAAGGATTTTTGACTTGGGTCAAATCCTTTATTTATAAATAATAAATAAATAAAAGATTTATTTATTATCTTAAGGAAATGGTGGAAATATAATTAAATAAATAATGATCTATTTAATTATTTATAAATGATTTAGTCAAATTTAACTAGGAATATTATTTAAATAAGGATTAAATAACTTATTCCTGGGATATAATCAAATAAATAAGGATTATTTAATTTATTTCCTTGTTTTGGGTTAAATATGACCAGGAATAATAATTTAATTGATGTTTGACTAATTATTCCTTGAGGAAATATAAAAAAATATAGATTTGTTTATTATTTCCTTTTGGGGTTTCCTGTTTAGACCATAAACAACTTAACAAAGGTGTTTTACTAAGTTATTTCACATAGTGAAAGCAATTTTATTTAGGGTAAAATTGGTCTTACATGGTGTACTTGGGTTCATCTAATGACAATAGGTTAGATGACCAAAAAATGGTGTAACATACGTAAAATATCTTTTCATTTCTGAAGATAAATACAAACCCTCATCTGCTGCACTGGTTTTCCCACATTGGGTTTTTCTGAGGACAATTTTTCAAAAACAACTGTATTCATATGGTTTTTTATATTGTGCTACATGTGTTATTTCTATTATTCTACTTTTGATTAGATTGAAGTATTGTAGTTGTGTTTATTTCAAGATTTACTGAAGCATCTGTAAATAACTTTTCTAATAAGTAGGCCAAATAAATCAATTACTGCAGTAATAATTTTCATATCTGAAAATTTCACCTTCTCGGGGGCCATGGATGGGGCCACGATCTTCCCTTTACTTTGAGATGGAATCAAAAGAAAATATATTTCTTGGTACAGGAGATGATCTTACTGCATTGCTTAGCAGAGATCAAAGAGATGGCAGTAAGCGGGGCTACCTGTGGTATATTGTATAACTTATTTCCCAAAGAAATAATAACAACGTGAGGTCTAGATTCATACACAACATGTCTCTTCCACAAATATGGTTGGCCTAATAATACATTGCAAAATTCAAGTGGATCAACATCACACAATACCTCATCTGTGAAGGGTTTGATGTTGGAGGGGAGTCAACATTTTTGGTTGATGCGAAGATCTCGTCCTTGGTGAATCCAACTGATAGTGTACGATTGTGGGTGTGTTGCGGTCGGTAGGCCCAACCGCTTCACGACCTCTATTGAAATGAGGTTCTTTTGTCTCTTGCTATCGAAAATAAATTACAAAGGTGAACCCTTCACCCACATTTCTGATTGAAAGAGTTGCTACCCCTCCTATGGATCTTCGGGTTCTTCATTTTTTAGCTTGATGATGCTACCATCACAGTGGGTTCTATGTAAATGACTTGCATACACTTGTTGGTTCCCTTGTTGGGTTCCGACTCAGAATTAGAGCATGCATCCGTCTCTAAGTCTTTCATCTCGGCCACCAGCTCCCACTTTGCACGACATTCATTCATGTTGTGAGTGGGAGTTTTATGGAACTCACATCACTTTCAAGTGTCGTTCTTCACCTTCCCATCACCCTTGGCTTGTGACTTTGAGGTGTTTCCCCGAGGGGTCCCAACTGGGCTCTGTCATTTTCTCTACTTTGGGTTTGCAAATAAAAAGTCTCACTTCTTCTATTTCAATATTTCCTCTATCTTGGTAGCATATCGGTATGCTGCAATAAGCAAGGAGATGTCAAGGAACTCTATTTCCTCCTAAATGTATCTGTTCAAATAGCTATGGTACTCAAGCACAAAGTGTTTCTCTGAATCTTTGATACCAAACTTCGTGCGCAGGGTATGGAACATATTCATCAGCTCATGCATATATTGATCCCTTTTTTTTCATAGCGTAGTCCATTGTATGTACTTGTCCTCTTAGCTCCCCACAGGGTAATATTGTTCCTTGATGGCATGTCAAAAATAATTCCAAGTGGGTTCGGCTAAAAATAGTGGGGGTTCTCTGTCGTCCTTCTGTTCGCAGTAGTTTTCCCATGAGTACTTGACATGGGGGGAGACTTTGAGGAGCACAAAAGTAATCTTTTCCCTATTGGAAAAATCATGCATTGAAAAATATCCTTCCAACATATTTAACTATATATCTACAACATCTCCATCTATATAGAATTCAAATATGGGAATGTCAAAGTTGACTTGTACCTTGAAGGGAGTGGCACCTCTAGAGTGACTGTTGGACGAATATGCATCGCCTGTGGGAGTCCGCCGAAGGATCTGGGAAAAATTTTCCATCATCACCTTCCTGTCACTCGAGGGATTCTTCAAGAAATATTTTGAATGGATCTCCTGGTCCCTTTTCTTTATTTTCTTTTGCCATGGGAGGTCATCGGGGTTTGTGAGGCTAGTCTTGTAAAGTTTCAACCAGTTTGAGACCTAACTCCTTATACCCTGACCTCACTGGGGACATGCAAATAAAAATAGAGAAAGAGCTGACCACTATGATACCACTGATCTAGAATTATGCATGAATGCAACATAATACAACTATAACCATAAATATAGAGATGCAACAGAAATAAACTTCATTTCATTAATATCAAAGAACTGAAATATGCTTACAGAAAAAATAGAAATAAACTAGCTCAAGTGATGGTAGCTTAACTTTGATGACGACTACATGCCTCTTAACTATGTTACAATGATTCTCAAGGGCCTATTTATTATGGAGAAACAATGGAAAACCATAAACATCCAAAAACCTAACCCTAGGAGATGAATCGCCAAATCTGTGGGTCCTGTTGGGGTAAATTGGTACATCAATTTCACAAAGTCGTAAATTTGGCATACGATATCCATTTGATGTGAAAAATACCTCGTTATAAATATTTATCCGATAACTACAAATTTTGAATACAATCATAAGTCAAAGATTGATTTTTTCCCATTTTCCAAAAAAACATTGTTTAGGGCCTCAAAACAGCTTCGGAAGTTCAGGAACCGAAAAATTTCCAAAAACAGTAAATTGAACTACAATTAAGGAAAATAAAAAAATGAAAGAAACAAATGTGAGGGTCCAAGTGGAATAGGCAGGTGGCCACCAATATCCACCTGGATCACATTGGCATGGGTTTTTCTAGGTGTGACAATGGTTTCGTCCTTTCCTTTCCATTTCCCAATAGCCATGGTGTGATGGGGTTCTTTACTTAGTTGATATTTGGATTATCAGATGGTTTTAGAACTGGGTGATGTGGTCCCAAGAATATTCCCAAGTGGCCTAGGAATCCCTTGATCGGTAATGGTGGTAAACCATGAGGGTGGAAACAGGAAAATTCCTCTAAGTATTGGAGAAAAAATTCAAACACATCCAATCTTGTTAGGGCCTAGTGACCCCTCGATCGGTTTTGGTGAGATTGCGGTAAAGCCTAGTAGTATGTGTTTCTTTGTTTGGGCCTAGGAATCCCTTGGCCAGGTTTAGTGAGATGGCAGTAAATCTTGGTTTTGTATGTGCTTGCTTTGGGCCTAGGAGTCCCTTGACTGGTTTTGGCTTGATTATGGTAAAGCATGAGGAAGCTTGGTCATTTTTTTGTGAGTCCCACATTCATGCTTGGAATATGGAATTGGAGTGATTGGCTGAAATAAATATTTGGTTCAGACCAATCTATGGTCAGGTGGCACATGGGAGTCCCTGACTTGGTTGGATTTTGCATATGTTAATAAGATTTATTTTCCTTTTTTATTTCACGAGAAAATGTACTTGTTATGATGTGGCTTTTATTGATGTTCTACCATTATTATTATTCTGGTTATATGTTGGTTATAAGCATGGTTTTATGAAAGATTCTAGTTATGGATCTTATAATATTTTGATTGGTAAATGAATTTTTATTGAATGCATGGACTAATATATGTTATTGTAGCTATTATGAGAAGGTATTAGATCTTCTTTACGATTCTCATATAAGTATCATACTCCTATGTTTAAATATGCATTCATGACCTGTAGATTACATGTCTTCCATGTGTTTAATGAAATGAATGTCATGGTTAGGCTTGGTGAGGTAAATTCCTTGATCAAGTTTTGTATTAGAGGCTTTGCCTTTGTGTTATTTATTGTTTTGGAAAGTTTCATCAAGTTTTGAGCAATGATCTGGAGTCTATCCCTAAAAATGTGGCACATATTCCATGGTTATAGGCACAGAACTGGGAAATTGGGAATGAATTCACTCCCTTGTAGGCTTATGCATGCGACTAGAGGTCTGCATTCGCATGGATGTAGGATTTTTCATGTGAATAGGAGTACAGGTCAGTGAAAAAGAAATTTGACTCAGGGTTTGGGCACCTGGAGGGTGGTTTAGCTCTTGGGAGTCTTGTAGCTGATGGGGAAGGTTATTAAATATTTTTTTTGTCGATTCCACTTCCTTATCTATACTTATTAGGTTGAGTCACATCATATTAACTCTTCGTGACATATTTACCCTAGTATACCAACGACCTTGAGTAAATGTGGGAGGAGGCGGTTACACCCTTTGACCAATATAAATAAGAAACAACATTAAACATGTTCACGAAGCATAGTAGGTGGGCTACAAAATTTACACTTAGAGTGTCATTGGCCATGTCTTTGAGCCTTTAAGAAAGTTTACAAACAACTATCTGCAAAAATATTTAGTTTTTATCATGTGATGGGGCACTCAAAATTTAATCAACGGAAATAAATATATCATTTAAGGAAACTTCGAGAAAATATTATCTTATTTAAATATAGTGATTCAACTAGAAAATGAACATTGAGATACAAAAACAATTCATATCAAAGTCAACATTAGACTTTTTCAAAATGAAAAGCTCTATCAATATGCAAGATAAACAAGTCAATATTATGAGCAATATTATCTCACTGATACTTAAGAAATGCTTCCATCAATTCTATTTGTTTCGAGTAGTGAACACATCATGTAGACATTGTCATTTGTTTTTTATATTCTATAATGATGTTATAGATATCATTGAAACTTTTAAGTCAAACCAACATACATTAAAAAAACTAATGTGGGTTGAGTTGGAAAACTATGTGTATCGAAGGAGGCTTCTTTGTGATCTGGTAATTACAATTCCTATATTTACTTTAAATATTTCTCTATGTTCTAATACATTCATTCATACATGGCATCCACAATAATTAACATAAAATCCCAAATTATATGGTGATCCTTCAAGTTTAAATTGACATCTATGCTCATCATAATCACTGTAGGAGCATCAATCACCCCCTGTGGAAGGAATCATATAAGATTATGATACTATTAATGATACAATTTCCACCTTTGGAAATATAGGTACAATGTAAACCCGCATCTCATGTCTCTACCAACAATTGATACCACACCAACATAGATTTTGTGACAACCCCAACCATGGTTCTCTCATAAAAATGCATTGTAAATATTTTTATAAAAATAAAAATTAAAAATGTGATTGAATCAAGGGACATAGATTCCAACATTGAGGAGGTGGATTAATTGGGATATCTATGGGTTTTTTTTGCATAAATATGAACTTTTTTGGGGAAAACCATTAAATTTTGGTTATTGATCTTTAATGGACTGGTAATGAATTTAATTTAGGCTATAAGAGAAGTAGGAAAACCCATGTCACCTTGGAGAACACTCACAAGGCAGATAGGCATAATTAATGAAGGTTGGAAGTTTTGATAGAAAGGACAAGAGGTCAAATCCTATTCAGAAACTAAAAAACATAAAATAAGGCATTCGAAATCATCCTGGTGGTAGTTACAGAGAGAAGGGAGTTCGACTTCATTCCAACAATCAAACAATCAAGGAAAAAGTGTAGGAAAGAGGAGGAGCAAAAAAGTGAAAAGTTGTAGAAGATAAAGAGAGTGAATTTATTTCGGTTGGAAAGATTGGTGAATATATGGTTTCTCCTTGGTGAGGAGAAATGCCTTTGGAATCCCTATAAACCCATAGGTGTAGATGGTTTTCTTTGGATTCCCTTAGTGGTGTGGGTGGAGGATTGTGGCCTTGGATTCTTGGAGTGAGAACCTTTGAAACCTTCTTGTTATTGATTTACAGTGGGTTATGGATTCCCCTAAGTGGGTGGAACCACTATGTTTTGTTTTAAGGGTGGAGATTTACTCTCTACATTCCCTTGGTATCTTTGGGGTGGAGGAAATTGGCCTCTCAATTCCCTATGTTTTATGTGACCACTGAGTGGTTGGTGGGTGGAGGAAGGAAATCCTCTAGAGTCTCTATTTTAGTTGGTAATGGTGTTTGATCCTTGAAGCAAGCCCCTCAGTCTCTAGAATATCGCTTGGCGATGACAACTCCAAGTGACTATAGCTACAACTATCTATGGTTGGGTGGTGAGTCCTTGTCCCATACTCAATTTCCCAGATATTTTCAAGATCTTGTATACCTACTATTTCAATGAATAAAGGATATATTATAATTAAACAGTGTTTTTAATAGCTAAGGAATGCATGTGATCATTTTGGTATGTTCCACAAAAATATGGCTTGGAAGTGATACCCTCGTGAAAATTGTAGAGCTATAAAAAGGGTCTCTTTCACCTCTAATTACCTCACATTAATATGTCAATCCGGGAGCGTTTTGTTATTACAAAGAGTGACTCAATCTGAGGCTATCACTTGTCAGAGTAATGCTAGTAGTACATTGTTTAAGAAATACAAGAGTAAATGGATGCTTGTCTGTAACTAAATCAATTCAAAGAATAAATCACACACTCAGAAAACTCAACAGCTTATCAGTCAAGGGTTCGGCAGTGATAACCCATCCCGTCGGAAACTGATGGAAAGGAAACTAGAGCATAGACCACGAGCCTGGGAGCTAGACAGCGACTGCCAATGCTCACTACAGCCTTAGATCATCTCTCACGCAAAAACAACAAATGCAAGTAAATGGAACAACAAATAAAGGATTGAACAACAATTCTGGAATAGAACAGAAAATCTAAAATGGAACAACAATTGAATAACTAAGTCTCGCGAGTTGTAACCAAACTTAGTCTATTTTGCAATCAAATAGCAATCTTTCACTCTTAAGGCAAATCACACGAAACACACTAATGGAACAGCATTAACTATTGATAAATTATAGAACAGCATTAATAAATCAGAAAACACACACAACACGCTAGAATAATAATCTGATCAACCTTAATCAACAGGAATATGACTGTGCTTCCAAACAGAACACTATTATTTCTGAATCCAACGATTATGAAGAACACTACCTCAAACGAATGTATGACACGAATGTTCAATATACAAGCTCTGTAACAGAACAGTAAGAATATTCGATTAAGGCTGATAACATGCAATGAACTTTGAAAGAATCAATAACATAATATAGAGTCAATCCACGATTCTATCTGTAAAAACCTGAATGATTCAATCTTTAACAGAGCATGTAATATCAAATTATAAAGCATATCAAATTACCAAATAACAATGATAAACAAACCACACAGAAATCAAGTCGTAATGGTACAGAAGCAAGTGTCCTCCGGGGCCGGGCCCTTAGCCTCCAAGGATACACCGCTTTAAGTTAATCCAGACGCAGAGATGAAATAATCACCAAGCTTTTATTAATGCATCGGACAAAAATACAATGAACCAGTTCTCAACGAGACTTAATAATCAGAGCTGATGTTTAACAGAAAATTACATAAAAGCGTGTCCTTCTTCTTATTAAGCTAACAGTGCCGTCCCTTTATATAAAGGTGACGGCGGAGATGTCCAAGTAACAAGATAAATAAAGCAGCGATCCCTCAGGATCGAAGATCCTGAGGGATTCGCCAAACTGTTAATTCTTCATCCTTTCCTTTCTTTGGCGCCGAGCTGGTGTCTTCTCCTTCTTTTCCGAGCTGATTTGCTGTAATCTATTTAGCCTTGTTTGCATTCGGTTCACCTTCAGAGGGACAACAGTTATCTCGACTTTGTCTCTTCCTTTGGAGTGGCAATTCCTCGTTTTCTCCTTTTCCTGTACAGAAAATAACCATTATCAGTGGTTAAGTCTTGCATATCAATTCTCACATGTTTTGTTATAGTTCCTTATTATTTTCCAAATTCATGATACAAAAAGGTTTACAAATTCTACTAAAAATCCACTAAAATAATCATCAAAAGCATACCTTTTTAGTACTCCACACACCCCCCTGCTTACCTTGCTTCATGTCCTCATGAAAAAATTGTAGTTGAAATGCAAGGCAGTGAGAGAATATGCTGGAGAAGGAGTCTCATGCGGAGGCCTACAGCCATGATGAGTGATTAGATAGTCAAAGAACTGACCTGTTTGCCCCTCAGGCATCTCATACAGGGCCTGGTATCCGGGTGCAGGGTGCCAAATAATTGGATTGTGAAATCTATATCCTAACCAGGATGACCCTGCTTTCAGAATTCTCTCGCCATAGAGGTTCACACGGTTGGCAGCTAATTCAAAATTCTCATACTTAAATGGTTCCCTGAGCTGGATGTTTGGATCAGAGATTCGGTACCGAAATTTGGCTGCATTAATGGCCAGGTCTTTGATCGAAAGAAAATACTCTAAACTCTCTCGAATGAGTGCCTCATGCATGGGTCCTAATGTTTCATTGACACCCGGAGTCTTTATGAGGTTTCTATGAGCTTTCCACAACTGCACTGGGTTCCTAGGCTCAGCCCTTACCCGTAAATCTAGACCATTTTCCTGACTCTGGAAAGTATCATAGGCTTTGAGCCACTTAATCTGATTAACCCCGAATGAAATGAATGCTTGTAATTATATGTCCCCAACGAAAGGGCCAGGGTTCAACTCAGTCTCCTGATCTAGCACAAGGTCATGCAAATAAAGTTCACACAGCAATCTCTGGACTTTCACTCCATAATGTTTACAGCAGTCTATAAAGTCATTGACAGTGTTGATTTGTATAGGGGCACCTGCTTTAACAGCTTTTATTTTTAATTGTAAATACCGTTCTAATAAAAACAGAGCATATTTTTTAGCAGGGGCCCTACATGCTAAAACATCATTGTATAAAGAACACAAGGTATTCATCTGCTTGATAACAATATCTAGTCTACGGGTTACCTGTGCAACTTCCTCTTGTTCCTTTTTCCACCCTTCAAAGGCCTGGCTTTTGGATTGATTGAGGTCCCTTAGTTGCTGCTGTAACTCTTCATATTTTTCTCGGGGAACCGTTTTCTCTCTAAGTTGTTCGGCTTCTTGCTGGGCTTGCTTCACCATCTTATGCAAGGTTTTTGTCTTCGGATCTTTTTTCCATAGGTCAGTAGAGGCCGGGAGTTTTACCTGAACTTTCTTATTATGCTGTTTGGAGTTCGGAACCCTTATTACCCCTGAGGGTGGTGCCTCTGTCTGGATTTTCTTGTCGCTGGTCCTCGTATCATCCCTTTCTATTTTAACGCGAATATCAGTCTGTTGCTGTTCCTCAGCAACGTTTGGAACGGCGGCTGGATTTTCAGTAGGGTTTTGAACAGTAGGGCGATTTTTGGCCTTCTTTTTCTTCCCTCCGGTCTTTCTTACCCTCTGGTTTGCTTTCAGAACTCTAATTTGCTGTCTGAGCTGGGTTATTGTATTCAATAATTTCTGCCGTTCCATTCGCAATTTCTTAATTTCCACCGTTTCATTAGAAGGAACAGCAGGCTGTCTGCTGCGGTTTGGACCATGACTAGTTTCTGGATCTTTCTCTTGGGGTGCTTCCTCGCTGTTCTGCTCTGGCTGTTCTGGGGTAGGAACCTTGACTGGTTCTGTCTCTTCCTGGGCAACTGCTTTTTCTGCTCCTACTCCCTCTGGAATTTCCTCTGGTGTCTTGGGAACAGATTGTTCCCGTTCAGTATCTCTCATCTCTTCTTCATCATGAACAGGCAGATTCTCTGACTCTACTGCATATGATTTTTCAGATGCGTTTTCTTCTTGAGGTTTGTCGTGGAGGTCTGTTGAATTAGAAGGTTGGCCATACTTACCCATATTGGCCAGGACTGTGGCCAATTCGTCTTCTCCCATTGGGTCTTGTAATGGGCTACCTCCCTGCTGTCCCATTTCCTCCTCCTGTTCAATTTCTGCTTCTATTTCTGTTTCCAAATGCTCGGTTGCTTCTTCTTCGGATTGCTCATCCTCAATTACCACTGGTTGGCTGGTGCTTTCCTGGAGCTTTTCCAGCCTTCCTCGCATCCGAGCTAACCGGACTGATTTTCTGGGCTTCTCTATCCTTCCTCGCATCCTAGGTAACTGGGCTGATTTTCTGGGCTTGTCTAGTCTTCCTCTCATCCGAGCTAACCGGGCTGATTTTCTGGGCTCCTCTGGCTGCTTGGGTGCATTACTGGCATGCTTATGTTTTGCCGATTCCTGGTGTATCTCTGGTCGTTCTGATGCACTAGCAACATGTTTTTGTTTTACTAATTCTCTGCGTTTTGCCGGACATTCTGGTGTGCTTGTAGAATTCTTACGTTTTGGGGATGGTGCTGTCAATCCCCCCTCAATCATTACAATCAGCTCTTCCCAGCTGCTCTGCTGCTGGGTGAGACTATGACTAACTAATAATCGTATTAACCCATGGTGACTGACAACTGACTCTACATGCTGTGCCTTTTTTATGCTTCGTGCAGCATCATGCAGTAATGAATTCAGAAGTGCAGGTAGGTTTACAGAGCATTTCTGCTTTAAAACAGCTAAGAGTTTAAGATGTCGTGGTCTAACCACGTCTTTCCTTCCTTCGCAGGTGATGTAGCTCTGCACTGTTCTTGCTAATTCCGTCCAGGGTTCTCCTAGCGTTGCTGGCAGAATGCCCTTCCCCTTAATTGTTAAGCTCTGACCTTCGTCCTGGAAAATTTCCATGATATTTTGTAATCTTTCCTTCTTTAATGTCCATACTGGTCCGGTGGCTGGTAGTCCCGAAACTTCTGCAATTATATCGTCGGTGACTGCTATCCGCTTCCCCCTTACGGTGGAGTGATCATCCTGCAGGTTCTGCAAAAATTCCATCGCTACTGTTTCATTGGACTCCTGCAGGCGACTGAGATAATTCAACCAGCCTGCTCTTTCTAGGATCTCTCGGGCAGCAGCGGAGATTGTCAACTTCTGAGGTTCGCTTCGGATTGCCCTTCCTCCCATGGTTTCACTACGGATTCTCAATGGAACAGCAACTACTTGTGTTGTTTGAAACACGGAGAGGGTGATAATCGCAAGAAAAAAAACAGAGGGTATGAAACAATGCAACGGAAATGGATTATGAACAGCAACTTGTATAAAAATAGAAATGCCATGCCGTTAAACCATGCCAAACCGTCGTACACTATCTTTCCCGAATGGTGAGCTGACACGTAATTCAGGGAATGATGAGGTTAACCTCCCCCCCCCCCACAATGTGATAGGCTGTCCCAGCCGGCAAATAAAGGAGCAGCACCCGATCTGCAACCGAGTCAGAAAGGAACAGCATATGGAATTATGCCATGTTTAGGAGGACAACGAATTACCGAAATCGAGGCGGAGAGTTGATCGCGTATTATGTAAGAGGCTGTTGTGTTATGATATGAGGCTGGTTGGTAGGACATCTATCGTACTTGCCAAATCTCAAGTGGTCATGGTCACTGCCTTTGCCATGATTGGTGATTATAAATGTTCATGCGATGTATAAATCGAGAAATAATATATGATTAGTTCCTAGGATATAAGAAACAAAAGAGTATTAGTATCTTACCCATTGGTGTAACCAAGGTGACTTCAATACCATTAACAGTGCTCTGCTGCCGACAGGTGTCCATAACCTTGGCAGAGTTGTTTTTTTTTTCACCCTCGGAACCATGATCCTTTGTGTATACTTAGGAATGTTGTTATGTCAAAATGTAGACCATTATGCTGGCTTGGTGACCAGTTAACCATAATGCCATTCACGAGGAAGGAGCGAAACGTGGGCAGGTCGGCTCGTGATGAGACCTCCTGTTCCAAGGTTCGTTTATTTGATATGCCTTTTGGACCATATCCCTGGTGTGGTGGCCATAATGGGAATGCCACTTCACTTCCATCCTCATGATCATGGTAGGCTGGCTCTCGATGAGACCCCCTATCCTGCATTTGACATCTCACATATCATGTTCAGATATATATATATATATATATATATTTTTATAGTGTACTTTTCCTTATTTATACACAAAGGGTGGTTCAACACTCCTTAAGAGTGGGAATGGTGGAAGAAGTCTTATTATCTCAATAGGAAGATATAAGCCCTTTGCTCTTATTCCTAAATAATCAAAGAGGGTTAAAGGAATCAGCATGATAAAGATAACCAATCAGGGCAAAATTAGTAAAACAATGACAAAAAAAGATAAGAAAAAAATATGTCCTTCCTTTTGTCCTCTTACTAATGCAGAGCCTTATAAATATAGCGATTTATGATTTGCGGATTTCGGTATGTTGTGATTTTATATTCATTGCACAAGTACATAGCTGTATCTTAAAGACTTGAAAGAATACGGGCAAGAAGCATCCTCAATTTAGATCAGCAAAAGGAATAAGCTGTTTCACAAGGAGATCAAAAGTATGCTAGTGGTGTTCCTTTGGAAAAGAAACAACGACGGATGATAGAAAAAAGGACAGCAAAAAATGCAAATGCCGTTCCTTTTGGGAAAAGGAACAGCAAACATAAAAATACTATAAAAACACTCAAAATTCCATTCCTTTGAAAAAGGAACAACAACAATAAAAGAACGTTGTTTCTTTGAAGAAAAAGGAACAGTGGTAACCAAAAGGAACAGCAGAAGACGTAACAATGTCGTTCTTTTGGAAAAGGAACAGCAGAGATCCAGAATGATGTTCCTTTAGAAAAGGAACAGCAAAACAAGCAAAGCCAACAACATAAAAAAACACGCAGATGCTATTTTTAGAACGGCAAAAATTGAACTTTGTGAAAGAAAAGGAACAACAAAAAATGATAAGAAAACATTTAATTCAAACTTATGTACAAGAACCACTCGAAAACAAGAACTTATGTACAAATTGTAAAAAAGAAATGAACCCTTAATGAATTACAGGTGAGGAAGATTTCTCTTCCTCTCCTAAAATCTCCATATCAGTGTCTCGGCGTAGCTGTTGGCAGAAGGATTCCCGAGTGAGTGGTTTGCGATAGAGACGGACTCGGTGACCATTTAATTTGAATGCATATCCAGAACCGTCAATGGTAATTAGAGTAAGGGTTCCATTGTCATGCACCTTCTGGATTTCGTATGGTCCCAACCATCGAGTCTGAAGTTTCCCAGGGAAGTCCTGAAACCGAGAGTCGTATAACAGAGCCCAGTCTCCCTCGTGGAAGACTTTGTTTTTGATGAGCGCATCATGCCATTTAGCTCGTTGTTGTTGAATCAATGCTGTATTTTGTAGTGCAGAGAGCCTAATTTCGTCCAATTGATTGACCTGCTGTAGTCGATTGATTCGTGCCTCGCTTAGATCTAGGCCAACTTCCTGTGCTGTCCGTAATGTTTGGATTTCGAATTCTATGGGAAAAATGGGTTGTTTTCCAAACACTAATTGATAAGGTGAGTAACCGGTGGTGCTCCTCCATGTGGTTCTATAGGCCCAGAGTGCTTCAAGTAGTCGGGTAGCCCAATCACGCCTATGTGACGCAATGGTTTTCGTTAGGATTGATTCTATTATCTTATTGCTACTTTCTACCTGCCCATTCGCCTGTGGGTGATATGGAGTAGTGATTTTATGCTGGGCGTGATAATTGTTGAGTGTTGCAGCTAATTTATGCCCAACAAATTGTGGTCCTCCATCTGTAATTATTTCCCTAGGCAGGCCATAACGAACAAATAGATGGAACAGAAACTGTATGACAGAGTCCTCTGTGGCTCTTGGCAATGCTTCTGCCTCAACCCATTTGGTGACATATTCTGTTGCCACCAAGATATATGTTTTCTGATTTGATGAGGGGTTGATGGGTCCAACGAAATCAAGAGCCCATCGCTCGAATGGTTCGATGACCAACTGTGGTTTCAGAGGCATCTCATCAGCTTGACCAGGTCGTCCTGCGCGCTGGCAGCTGTCACAGGCTTGGACGAACTTCTTCGCATCTTTGAAGATCGTAGGCCAGTAATATCCTGTCTCCAATACTTTATGTCCAGTTCTGCGCTCAGCGAAGTGCCCCCCACACGGTCCATCGTGACAGGCTTTTAGGATGTCAAATATTTCATCCTCTCTAACACATCGCGGGATATGCATGTCTGCTCTTGTGTGAAACAAATAGCCCCAATCCACGAGAATCGAGAACTTTTCTGAACAACCTGCTTGCGCTCATTAGGAGTTAAATGTTTTGGTAGTTTACCTACTGCGAGGTAGTTGGCAACATCAGCATACCAGGGTGTTTGAACGGAAACAGCAAACAGGTGCTCATCCGGAAATTGATCTTCAACTGCTGCTGCATCGCTTGATTTTGGTATTCTCGAAAGAAAATCGGCTACAGGGTTTTCTTTACCAGGCCGGTCCTTGATTGTGATGTCGAATTCCTGCAATAAGATTAACCATCGAGTTACTCTGGCATTTGTGACAGGCTTATTTGCTAAATATTTTATGGCAGAATGGTCTGTATACAAGATAACAGGGTAGCCTGTGATATAATGTCTAAATTTATTGACAGCATGTATTACAGCTAGGAATTCTTTTTCAGTAACAGTGTAATTTAATTCAGCAGGGGATAAATTCTTGCTGATGTAATAGATGGCATATGGTTTTTTATCCTCTTCCTGCCCAAGGACTGCGCCAATAGTTGTATCTGAGGCATCAGATGATATCTGGAACGGTAGGTCCCAGTTTGGTCCTCGAAGGACTGGAGCTGTGGATACGAGCTTCTTTAGACCCTCAAAAGCACGGTCACATTTTTCTGTCCAAAGAAAATCAACATTACCAGTTAGTGCATATAAAGGAGCAGCAATATGCGAATAATGTTCTATAAATCGTCTATAATAACTAGAAAATCCAAGAAAGCTGCGTACCTCTGTTTGAGTAGTAGGAGTGGGAATAAGCAAAAGTATTTGGATTTTGGCTGGGTCTACCTGAATGCCGGCTGCTGAAACATAATGTCCTAGGATAAGTCCTTCAGTCATCATCAAGAAAAATTTTTCGTGGCTTAAGCAAAGCCTGGTAACAATGCAGCGTTGTAGGACTTTTTCTAGGGTGTCTAGAGCTGGATCAAAATCATCTCCATATGGTGTAAATTCATCCATGTAAACTTCAAGTCCATCATTTATTAAATCTACAAAAATGCTAAGGATAGCCCTTTGAAATGTGGCGGGAGCATTACATAGGCCAAAAGGTAGAACTCGATAGGCAAATGTTCCCCAGGGACAAGTAAAAGTAGTTTTATCCTGGTCTTCAGGGGCAATCTGAATCTTATTGTATCCACTGAAGCCATCCAGGAAAGAAAAGAATTTCTTCCCTGCTAAAGTATCTAATACTTGATCTATGAATGGGAGAGGAAAATGATCTTTCTGTGTTGCCTTGTTTAGTTCCCTATAATCCACACAGATTCTCCATTTTCCATTCTTTTTTGGTACCACCACCAGCGGAGAGACCCATTTACTATCAGAAATAGGATAGATAAATTTGACATCTAAAAGTTTCTGAAGTTCAGCTTTTACCACATCCTTTAGATGAGGATTAAGTCTCCTTTGCGGCTGACGAACAGGTCTGGCGTCTTTTTCCGTATAAATGTGGTGTGTACATAACTGGGGATCAATTCCTTTCATGTCAGGGTAATCCCATGCAAATGTTTCTTGATATTTCGTTAACAAATGGATGAGCTTAGTTTCTTGTTCAGGTGTGAGATTAGCATTGATGTTTAAAGTTTTCCCCGGTGCAATTTCCACAGTTTTACTATTTGCAACAGAGGTAACAGGTATCGTTTGGTCATGCGTATCTTTCAGAGGATCTTCCTCCAATTCATTGTCAAATGCTGCTTCTATCATGTGACACTGTGTGCGAGGTTCAGTTTGACTAATGAAATTATTAATGGCATCATCTTCTGTTTGGTTTTTAAAATCAAGCGCCTCTTGTATAGTTAATGGAGATCTGATGTTATCAGTAAGGTATGATACAGGGTGCTTATTAGTTTTGATCATTGTGACACTTGGCTGCGCTGTAGGATATAGGACTAAATTTTTGCTATTCGGTCCTCTAGTTATGGTCATATTTCCCTGCCGGCAGCCAATGTAGGCATCGTCAGTGGCAAGCCAAGGTCTACCTAAAATTAGTGGATGTCCATCAAGTCGGGTTTTTGAATTAATTATCAGGAAATCGGTTGGATACTCCCAGGATTCTACAGAGACCATGACATCATGTAGAGTACCCTCTGGTCTAACCACAGATCGGTCAGCCAATTCTAACAGAGTAGAGGTGGGTTCTACAGATGTAATGCCGAGCTTTTGGCAAGTAGTGGTTGTTAAAATATTAATTGCAGCCCCTAGATCAACTAAGGCATTAGACAGGGTCTGACCATAAATTTGAACAGTTATAATTGGATTCCCGGGGTCTTCATATTTAAGGGGTGTTTCTCTTCCAGACAATAGATCAGATAAAGTACCGACTACTTGGACTCTTGGATTATTTATTATATTCCTCCTTGGTTTATTTATGCACAATTCTTTGATAGTTTTTGCGTATATGGGAATGTCTTGAATGGCTTGGAGGAATGGAATTTTTATGTACAGATTTTGTAATTCTCCCAGAATGTCAAAGTCAGGATATTGTATGGGTCGAGGTATGACTAATCGTTCTAGGAACGGAGGAGAGGATGTGGTTGCTTGATTATGAGTCTGCTGCTTATTTACATCCTCTTGTTGCAACTGATGTTCTCTTGGTAACTGATCTTCAATATGAATTGTTTTATCTCCCTCAGTTTCAATTATGCGTCCAGATCTTAACTGAAGATCATTGCACTCCCTCAGGTCGGGTCCTCTTTTTGGTGATTCTATGATTTGGATAGATTGGACCTGTCTGTTATTTGGATTGGGATCGGGTTGGGCTGGGAGTTGCGGTCTCAGGTTAGACTGGGGATTTTGTTGTAAGGCTGGCAGAGTAGGTTGAGGGAGCGGAATAGTTCCAGCTGAGTGGTACATCAGTCTTTGCCAGCTTGTCTTCCAGGGTGAACTTTGTGAAGTAGAGGGAGTCCATTGTGAAGGATATGGACCATTTTGCCAATATGGTGGAGTGTAAGGGAAATTCGGCCAACTAGATTGGCTTGTTTGATTTAGCCATGGATTTGAAGAAGGAAATGATTGTGGTGACCAGTTTGTAAATGGGGGTTGAGATTGATTTTGCCACATACCATATTGTTGAGCATTATAATGTGGGGGTTGAAAGAAAGAGGTTGAGTCCGGAAACATACCAGGTTGTCTCGGCTGCCACTGGCGGCGCTGGTTGATCGAATTCACCGATTCTGGTTCTTCTTCTGCTTCCTTATATACCGCTTTCAATCCAGGAAGTGAGGGGCAGCTCTCCGTAAGGTGATCCTTTGTACAGATGGCGCATGTTTGGACTTTATCCAGTGGACATTCCTTGTGGCTATGTTTTTTCTGCATCGGGGGCAGAAGATTGCTAAATTCTGTTCTGCCTCCAACTGCTTCTGTTTACCCTGCACAATATCAAGTTGTGTAGTTAGTGTCCCCATAATATCAGTTTTAAAATTTTCTAATAAATTTCCAATTTCTGCACGTGTTACTCCTTCTGCTGATACTTTTTTATCTCGTGCAAACCGATCATATTCTGTTGGTTTTATTCTTGTGCTGCCTCTCGAACTCCTGATACATAAATCAATGATGTCAGCAAAATTCTCTTGATAAATATCCCCTTTTCCCATGATGTTTAATGTTTCAATCCATTGTTCCTTCATGCCCCTTATTAATGCAGTTTTTAACACATTATCAGGTAAAGGTAGTGATGCATAAGGAGATCTTTGTAGATTGTACTGAAAACGTTCCACATACTCTTCCAATGTTTCATTCGGTCTGGCTGACATTTGAAATATTTCGTCTTTTAATTCTCTAGACCTACAATAATCCTGATATTTTTTTAAGAAGGATTCTTTCATTTGATCCCAATTTTTGATAACCCCGCCACCTAGCCCCATAAACCATCTTAAAGCAGCCCCTTTTAATGTAGAGGGAAATAATTTCAATTTTTGGGGATCGGTGGTGTAATCATACCCCCTACATAACACATCGAATTCGAATAAAAATGCATCCGGATCTTTTGATGTGAGACCATGAAAGGTAGGGATATGCTGAAGAGGGATAGCTTTCATAGGTGCATTAGCTGCAGAATCCACTATAGGATATTGTAATGTAGAGGTTTGAGCATTTGGCTGGTTTTGAGCCATGGTATCGAATATATGCCAATAACCTTCTGGGATATCTAGGAGGGTATTCCTAGGTTGAGAGGGAATGGTTTTGACAGGGATACTTTTAATAGCGCTTCCCTTATCTGGAATAATGAGAATTCCTGAAGATTGGATTCCTTCAACAATGATTTTCGCAGCACTCCCCTTATCTGGGCTATCTAATGGCTGATTTGTTTCAATAGGGGATTTTGGTTCCTTGGTTTCCCCTGTTTCTCCTTCTCCTTCACAAAAGTTGCTAGAATTCTCTTCCTGCAATAGTTTTGGAGTAGAATTTTCGATTTCTTGAAAGTCCTGCTCTTCAATTTGACTATGCACCTCAGCACAGGCTACAAATGGTGATCCTGTGGCCTGAAGGGAACTAGTAGGCAGTTTAGAAATGTTTTTCCTGGGGCCTACTGATGGCTGAGATTCTGTGTTCTTATAGATTTTGTCTATGAAGGTCGTTCGGCCAAGGGTCACCGGCCCCTTAGCTTTTTCAGGTTTGGATGGGGGTTTGATGTTCTTTTCTGGTCTTTTCTGCTTAGTCATGCACTCAAATGAACTACCAACTTCTATTCAAACAAAGAAAAAAAACAACTCTGTTAGGAAAGAGGATAGTGGAGCAGGGTTTTTACATGCTCCGCACGTAGGTTCTTACCTTCCATTTTTAGGATCCAACTCCTCCCTAGCAGGCTCGTACACTACTCTGAAAAAAGACAAATGGCTACACTCTTTCCCCGGCAACGGCGCCAAAATGTAGAGCTATAAAAAGGGTCTCTTTCACCTCTAATTACCTCACATTAATATGTCAATCCGGGAGCGTTTTGTTATTCCAAAGAGTGTCTCAGTCTGAGGCTATCACTTGTCAGAGTAATGCTAGTAGTACGGTGTTTAAGAAATACAAGAGTAAACGGATGCTTGTTTATAACTAAATTACTTCAAAAGAATAAATCGCACACTCGAAGAAACTCAACAACTTATAGAGTCGAGGGTTCGACGATGATAACCCATCCCTTCGGAAAGCGGTGGAAAACTAGAGGCATAGACCACGAGCACAGGGAGCTGAACGATGTGTGCCAATGCTCACTACAGCCTTAGATCATCTCTCACGCCAAAACAACAAATGCAAGTAAATGGAACAGCAAATAAAGGATTGAACAGCAATTCTGGAATAGAACAGCAAATCTAAAATGGAACAGCAATTGAATAACTAAGTCTCGCGAGTTGTAACCAAACTTAGTCTATTTTGCAATCAAATAGCAATATTTCACTCTTAAGGAAAATCACACGAAACACACTAATGGAACAGCATTAACTATTGATAAATTATAGAACAACATTAATAAATCAGAAAACGCACACAACATGCTGGAATAATAATCTGATCAACCTTAATCAACAGGAATATGACTGTGCTTCCAAACAGAACACTATTATTTCTGAATCCAACGATTATGAAGAACACTACCTCAAACGAATGTATGACACGAATGTTCAATATACAAGCTATGTAACAGAACAGTAAGAATATTCGATTAAGGCTGATAACATGCAATGAACTCTGAAAGAATCAATAACATAATATAGAGTCAATCCACGTTTCTATCTGTAAAAACCTAAATGATTCAATCTTTAACAGAGCATGTAATATCAAATTATAAAGCATATCAAATTACCAAATAACAATGATAAACAAACCACACAGAAATCAAGTCGTAATGGTACAGAAGCAAGTGTCCTCCAGGGCCGGGCCCTTAGCCTCCAAGGATACACCGCTTTAAGTTAATCCAGACGCAGAGATGAAACAATCACCAAGCTTTTATTAATGCATCGGTCAAGGATAAAATGAACCAGTTCTCAACGAGACTTAATAATCAGAGCTGATGTTTAACAGAAAATTACATAAAAGCGTATCCTCCTCATTATTAAGCTAACAGTGCTGTCCCTTTATATAAAGGCGACGGTGGAGATGTCCAAGTAACAAGATAAATAAAGCAGCGATCCCTCAGGATCGAAGATCCTGAGGGATTCGCCAAACTATTAATTCTTCATCCTTTCCTTTCTTTTGCGCCGAGCTGGTGTCTTCTCCTTCTTTTTCGGGCCGACTTGCTTTAATCTATTTAGCCTTGTTTGCATTCGGTTCACCTTCAGAGGGACAGCAGTTATCTCGACTTTGTCTCTTCCTTTGGAGCGGAAATTCCTCGTTTTCTCCTTTTCCTGTACAGAAAATAACCATTATCAGTGGTTAAGTCTTGCATATCAATTCTCACATGTTTTGTTATAGTTCCTTATTATTTTCCAAATTCATGATACAAAAAGGTTTACAAATTCTACTAAAAAGCCACTGAAATAATCATCAAAAGCATACCTTTTTAGTACTCCACAAAAATATTGGTATAAGATATGATTTTTAAAGAATTAAATATTATATTGAATTACTTAACTATGCCTATTGTATAGTGCTAAATCAAAGAGAAATATATTTTTTTGAAATGGTCCCTATGACTTTGTAGTTAGTCTACTGCTCTCTATGCAGGGATATAGACATTAATAGGAACAAATATCTACATGTGAGTGTGTGTGTGTGTATTTGTATATATATATGTGTGTGTGTGTGTGTGTGTGTGTGTGTGTGTGTATATGTATATATATGTATATATACATGTATATATCTGTGTGTGTGTGTGTGTTTGTATTCATTAATAACAATGGTGTAGCCATTGAGAGGTGTAATGGTGTTAATGGTGTGAATAACCACTGGAGAGGGTATCTTTATCCTCATTATGTGATTACATTTTTAACTCTCATATTGAGCTGATAAATGGAGCCTCTGGGCCTAGGGGTCTATGAAGGATACTTGTGTTGATCTCATCAACTAGGTCCCTCTAAAATCACACCCTACCAAGAAATATACATATAAATATATAATTTTTTTATATAAATTACAGTGGTGAGATGGGATATTACAAAGCATGTGGTGTTGATGGTTTGGGTTTCTTGTAAAGGTTGCGTGGGGCCATATGATCTTTATCACGATCATGGGTGGAGGCCTTGGGTAATACCCCATGTACCCAGTTGTTGTGATCGAGGATGAAGCAATTTCCCAACTGGAGGTAGTCTAGAGAAAACCAAATAACGCCTTTGACACCCCCTTAGTGGTTTCCAATTTATGATGGGAGGGTCCCAGAATGATCATGGACTGTAAAAATAGTGATCAATAATATCCATTTACCCCTCATTCTTGGGGGTGACCTCCTTTTTATTTCCCGTGTATATTACCCCTACGTAATCCATATATTGGAAGCACAAAATGATGTGGGCCATCAGATTAGTGAGAAGTTTAAGGCAGAGTATGATGTGAAATTAAGTGTTGCACTGAGCATGGATCAATGTCGGAGGCTCATTTCTGATGATCTAGTGGTGTATGAACCCCCCTATGAGTGACATTAGCAGGGAGGTGACCCCTCACACATGTCGGTGATGAACTTATTGAGATCGATGATGTAGATTGTATCACGCCCCCCCTGGTGACAACAACTCAGGGTTAACCCCATGCAGAAGTCGTATATTTTTCTAGCAAACTTCAACTATTGGATCTTGTAGAAATTATATACAAGATGCATGTATATATCCATATTCTCCTGATCTAACAATATTTATCTTCTTGCTAAATAAAGAATCCTTCCACTGTTAATCTTTTGCGGAAATTAAAATCAATTGCAAACACATGAAGCAATAAAAACAATCACACATAACACGATTGTTTAACGGGAAAGCCTAAAGCTAAAATCACCAACTATCATATATTAAGTATCATGGAGATCATGTAAAAATCTCATACAAAGCTTAGTACATCAAGCTCTCAGTACAATACAATCGTCACACACTAATTAGAAGAAATATGCAAATCCATGCACCGATTTCTTGCCACCTGATAGCCTACCTCCACTACGCAATCCCTGCTGAAGAAGATCCCTGAATGAATTCGAATTGGCCTTGCCTTGACTGCGCAGTTCTCATTGGAAACTCCAATGTGGTTGTGATGCAATCAATGCATCACTATAGTCACAATAGATAGTCCATCTCACCCTTTCACCTATCTCTCCACTGGGTCTCCACTGGAACTGACATGCACTGTAGTTAACTGTAGTATTTGTTCAGTTGATTAGTGAGTTATGATTTGTGAATTAATTAACTAACTAATTCACTTAACTCTCACTATTGTGTCTTTTAGTTAGACTATATACAACTAGCACAACTGAGTTTAACTCCATTAACTGAGTTAAAGTAAATAACAACTGCATGAACTACTCTTCCAACTCTGTGATAACTTTGCCACTTCAGTTCTAACTGATTCCTCCATGCATGAACCACCAACAAACCCTAGGAATTGCATAATTCCTTCAGCCTACTGATTTTCCAAATCTGTACATTGAAATTGAGTGCTCCAAGAGAATAAGTTGTTGTTTATTGTCTGATTATTATTAAGAGCTAATAATAATCGACACTTCTATTTTTAGATCGACGATCTATAAATAAACTTCGCCCAATATTATAAAAATAGAATTTCATCTATTTTTTCAACCTGACCAACCATCCACAAATAGCATCCTACAACTTCTGAAATATGATCACCATGTCTAAAAATAGACTTACACCTAAAAATAGCCTGCGGGCCCACTTAGTGAAGGTGATTGATTTTCAGTAAGCTTCATCATCTTGTTGAATCTCAACACTCCCTCTCAACAAGATAGGTATTATCCTTCACCCCGATCCTGCCTCTATGGTATTCGAATTTTCTCCTGCCGAGCGCCTTCGTCAGAATATCTGCATCCCGATCTTCCGTAGGAACGTACTGAAGCAACATGATCTTTCGCTGCACACAATATTTGATATGATGATATTGGATATCAATATTTTTAGATCTATCATGAAACATAGGATTAATTGAGAGTTTAATGCAACTCTGATTATCACAATGTATCACTATAGGATCTAAATGTGAACCAAACAAACCGACGAGGATCTTCCTCATCCAGATAGCCTCACATGCAACTTGACTTGCTACCATGTATTATGCTTCCGTTGAAATGAGTGCCACAGATCTTTTTTTCCTGATGTACCAAGAAACTGTTGTAGATCTAATACTAAAAACCCCTCCTGATGTACTCTTTCTTTCTGTTGGGTTTCCTGACCAATCTGCATCCATGAAGCCATGCAACTTCACCTCATCCATCTGTCTGTACCACAAGCCATACTCAGATGTTCCTCTGAGATACCTCAGGACATGCTTGCCTACCTTCAAAAAGAGCTTGGTAGGCTTAACCATCTCTTGTGAAAGCTGGTTCACCACATAGCATATGTTCGGTCTTGTATTAACTAAATACATGAGCGAACCCACCAACTGTCGATAAATAGTGGCATCCACTACCTCTGCCGATGTAGCATCCTCTTTCCTCCAATTTCTTGGAAGAGGAGTGTCGATAGGCTTGTAGCCTTTCATGTGAAACTTCTCCAGTATCTCTGTGATCAGGTGATCATGTCCTTAATGGAAAAATCCTCAAAAATTTAATTTCTTAGAAATGGTTCAAACCAGAATGACAGGAAAGATCTCAAAAATACGATCCTGTAGCCATGAACGACACTGAAAACCGATGTTGTATGAGGAAGATATTCAACTTTGAAGTTTTCCAATTTCAGGCAAAAAAGGCCAGTTTGACTTTATAAAAAAAAATTATTTAAAAAAAAACATTCCACAGAATATTTTGGGAATATTCCATGGAATATTTTGTGGAGCAGCCAATCATAGGGCACCATGTGGCCAACCCGGAGGCTGCCACATGGCCCCAAGGGTCAAATGTCGAAATTGTTATGTGTTAACAAAATTTGTTTGGAGCAGGCAGGAGTCGACCCCGGGTCGGGGCGGAGGAAAACGAGTGGCCCAACCGTCGGGCCAAAGGTGGTTCTTATAAAGCAATGTTGAGAACTTATATTTAATGTTTTTCATTGGTTTGGGTAGGGCCCGAAAGGGGGCTAGCCCCCTCAGCATGGAACCATCCGTGGAGAACCAAGTGCCAAATCAAACGGCGCGTTAACAGGTTTGGGGTAAGGTCACATGTTATTCAGAGGGGCATTATATATGGTTTAAATATTATGGTTAAACATTAAAACATGCCGCCCATAACTCAAAGTTGTTCAACCAACTTCCGAACGGTGCGGTCCCATGGGCTTATCCTCTTAGCACCACGACTTGGCGAAAAATTCGTCGGAGCGCCTAATTTTAGCGTCGGCCCCATATTTGTCGGGGTTATCTGGCAGTTCTCCACATTTGGTGGAGCTTTCCTAGCCCTAACTGGGCAAAGTCAGTTTCAGTCATAACTTTGGCTAGGAAATTCCTTTTGGAACGAATTTTTCTTTGTTTTGGGGGTATTGGAGCACTCTGAAGCTGTTGGAACAGGTTGCAAAGCCATCAGGGCACTCTGTCAGAGGTTTTATCAGTGGATTTGCTTGTGGAGCCACCAGGGATATGGGAATGATCAACTGTATTGGGCTATGTTCATCTGTTTGAGGTGAATGAATAGTCAATTTTTACTATTTCCAGCACTCTGATTCTGATTATGCAGCTATGTCATCCTATTGAGGCTTTCTTCATGGTGTAAAACTAATTTTGAGTATTAATAGAAGAGGGAAAAGCCCATTTGGGGGCTTTTGGACCCAATAGATGTAGCCCAAGAGAGGGGTGAACTGCTTTATTAGATGTTTGTTATTATGCTGTGAATTCTTGCTTCTTATTTCCAGAGTTTAATACCTTAAACAGTAAATTTAAATAAGTCCTCTTAACACAAAAAGGCTTATATAGTTATCAAAACATATTTGTTCCATTCCAAACCCCATTACTTCCATTGCGGAACACCTTAATATGCTTGTTCACCCATAATATTGGTTAATGAATACTTTGCAATCAGAAAACAAATAAATTCATTTCCAGATCGTTTCAGTGTTTACTTCATATTTCTTTAGGCAGAGCCAATAAGAGGGTCAGAAGCTTCTGGTTTCATCCTTTCTTTGAAAGGTGAAATAACTAGTAAAAGCCCCTACTGTCTATCTCTGTATAAGAAATATTTAGTTCACACATTTCAGATCAGATTGGTATCAAAGTTGTTTGCACATTTAGAATTATTGGAAATGGATACCTTGCACCCTTTATTCAACTACAATCCATTTTTATATCAGATGGTATTAGAGCTCGAGTTGAGTATTTGTTATTGTGCAAAAGGTTTTAAAACAGTGTAAGAGATTTACTGTTTTATTGGTTGCAAAATGGTTGCATGTATGATTTTTCTTGAGTTGAAAGGATAGCTGTTGTTAGCTAAGTCTTGGAAAGGATTGAAGACTATTTTCCTTACCCAATTTGCCTCAATATTATCTCTGGAAAGAAAACTCCAATAGTTTGTGTTTTATGGCTGCTTGAATGAGAAGGGGTCTTTACTGACATTTGGTTAAAAGCTTGTCGTTTGTTTGAAAGATTTGAGGACTTTTCTTTAGAAGTTCCTTTTGGTTGTTTTGACCATTTACATAATGTAAACTTCTTCTACAAGTGAAGTTAACACCTTCACGAGATTCTTCAATGATGACATGAAGAATGAGTTCTTTAAGGTGAAGGACATGGTCCAGATTCTCATTGAGGATCAAAGAGAAAGCGTTAAGCTTCATGCACAATTGTTGGCTACGAAGGATGAGAAGGAAGAAATTCTCCAAAGGTTGTATGACATGGAGAAAAAACTCCTTCAAGCTCCAGAAGCTTTGTCCAAGAAAATTCTTGAGGAAGAGGTTAATTGTTCCAACTTGTCTTTAATTTCCTCCATTGAAAAGTGTGTTGCTTCTTTTGAAAAACATACAAGAGGCATCGGGTCCAAACTAATGTTTAGGATGGGCTATCAAGAAGGCAAAGTTTTGGGCAAGCTTGCACAAGGCATGGTTGAAACTATTTCAGTTGTGGAGCGACCCAAGAATGTTGGTCTTGGATATGTGTAGTTTTATAGCAAAGAATTCAAATCCTTGAATGCACGTAATGCAAATTTTAAGAGAACCTTTGTTCCAAGTTCTCAAATTAATTTATGTCAAAATTGTCTTAAGGATGATTGTCATTTTTTTAAGCCATCATTGCAGCAAGTAGAGGGTAAACATGTCGCTTATGGTGAGCCTTCTAGTTCCAACAGTCTTCAAGACAACAACATTGATGAAAGTCTGAAAAGGAAAGTTGTCTCCTCTACTAGTTCATCGTCTTTCAAAGAAAAAAAGGATGGAGATTACATGCAACAAAAGAGGTATAATCATTCACATGATCAATTTGATTATGTTTCAGTAAATAATGATATTTTTTCTTGTTCAAATGAAAAGAAGTTTTGTTGCACATTTTGTGGTGGATTTAACCATGTTGCTTCAAGTTGCTAGTTGAAAAAGAAAGCACACAGGAAGCAGAAGAGGCAAGGTGAATCTTGTTTTCAGTATTCTTGGAAGTTTGATCAGTGTAGAAACAGTTTTTTTTATGCAAATTACAGTTGCTGTTCTGCAAATTTTAAGAATTTGCATCATGACTCAGTCAGTTTTAGCAATGGTCGATCAGTTAATTCCAGAGACAATTTATCATTTTCTGAAAAGCTCCATTTGATGAAATCGGGTAGATTTCAGTTATTCAAGGGTGGAAGAGTGGAGAATCAGTCTCCACATCATCAGTCTCACTAATCAAAGAGATTTTGTGGGTCCAAAAGCTTCCCATTTGGGAGGTGTGATCAAGTGATCATGTCCTTAATGGAAAAATGCTCAAAAATTTAATTGCTCAGAAATGGTTCAAACTAGAACGACAGGAAAGAGCTCGAAAAGACGATCCTGTAGCCGTGAACGGCACTGAAAACCGATGCTATATGAGGAAGATATTCAAATTTGAAGTTTTCCAATTTCAAGCAAAAAAGGCCAGTTTGACTTTATAAAATTGTTTTATTAAAAAAAGAATATTCCATAGAATATTTTGGGAATATTCCATGGAATATTTTGCAAAATATTATGTGGAGAAGCTAATCATAGGGTGCCACGTGGCCAGCCCGAAGGCCGCCAAGTGGCCCCAAGGGTCAAATGTCGAAATTGTTATGTGTTAACAAAATTTGTTTGGAGCGAGCAGGAGTCGACCCCGGGTCGGGGCGGAGGCAACCGAGAGGCCCAATCGTCGGGCCAAAGGTGGTTCTTATAAATCAATGTTGAGAACTTATATTTAATGTTTGTCATTGGTTTGGGCGGGGCCCGAAAGGGGGCCAGCCCCTAAGGGCTAGCCCCCTCAGCATGGAACCATCCGCGAAGAACCAAGTGCCAAATCAAATGGTGCGTTAACAAGTTTGGGGTAAGGTCACATGTTATTCGGAGGGGCATTATATATGGTTTAAATATTATGGTTAAACATTAAAACATGCCGCCCATAACTCAAAGTTGTTCAACCAAATTCCGAACAACGCGGTCCCATGGGCTTATCCTCTTAGCACCACGACTTGGCGGAAAATTCTTCGGAGCGCCTAATTTTAGCGCCAACTCCATATTTGTCAGGGTTATTTGGCAGTTCTCCACATTTGGTGGAGCTTTCCTAGCCCTAACTGGGAAAAGTCAGTTTTAGTCATAACTTTGGCTAGGAAAGTCCTTTTGGAACGAATTTTGTTTTGTTTTGGGGGTATTAGAGCATTCTAAAGCTGTTGGAACAGGTTGCAAAGCCATCAGGGCACTCTGTCAGAATTTTTATCAGCGGATTTTCTTGTGGAGCCACCAGGGCTATGGGAATGATTAGCTGTATTGGGCTATGTTCATCTGTTTGAGGTGAATGAATAGTCAATTTTTACTGTTTCCAGCACTCTGATTCTGATTATGCAACTATTTCAGCCTATTGAGGCTTTCTTCATGGTGTAAAAATAATTTTGAGCATTAATAGAAGAGGTAAAATCCCATTTGGGGGCTTTTGGACCTAGAAGATGTAGCCCAAGAGAGGGGTGAAATGCTTTATTAGATGCTTGTTATTATGCTGTGAATTCTTGCTGCTTATTTCCAGAGTTTAATACCTTAAATAGAAAATTTAAATAAGTCCTCTTAACACAAAAAGGCTTATACAGTTATCAAAACATATTTGTTCCATTCCAAACCACATTTGTTCCATTGCAGAACACCTTAACATGCTTGTACACTCATAATATTGGTTAATGAATACTTTGAAATCAGAAAACAAATAATTTCATTGCCAGATCATTTCAGTGTTTACTTCATATTTATTTAGGCAGAGCCAGTAAGAGGGCCAGAAGCTTCTAGTTTCATCCTTTCTTTGAAAGGTGAAATAACCAGTAAAAGCCCCTACTGTCTATCTCTATATAGGAAATATTTTGTTCACACATTTCAGATCAAATTGGTATCAGAGTTGTTTGAAAATTTATAATTATTGGAAATGGATACCTTGCACCCTTATTTCAAGTACAATCCATTTTTAGATCACTCCTAGGCATACTTGCCTTGAGATACAAAAAATTCACCTTCCCACTGCCATATTTCCAATCCAAGGAAATAATGAAGGAGGCCCAAATCCTTCATCTCAAACTCCTTTGCAACATCTGCCTTGCATGAGTGTATCAATTTCTCATCACCCGTTAGTATTAAATCATCAACATAAAGAACAATGATTAAAATCTTACCCTCCACCACAATTTGGTACAAGTTTGCATCCACCTCACACTTGGTGAAGCCAAGTCCAGTGAAATAGCTATCGATCCATGTCTACCAAGCACGTGGTGCTTGCTTCAGCCCATACAACGCTCTTTTGAGCCTGCACACATGCGACTCGCTGCTGAAGATCTCAAATCCTTCATGCTTCTAAATTTACACCTCTTCCTCAATGATCCCATTAAGGAACACAGTCTTCACATCCATATGATGAATGTGCCAACCCATCTGCACTGAGAGAGCAAGGATAGTCCTTATGGAAGAATACCATGTGACAGGTGCAAAGGTTTCTTCATAATCAATCCCCTTGATCTATGAGAAGCCCCAAGCAACAAATCTTGTCTTATACTTCTCGACGCTCCCATCAGCAGCTTGCTTTACCTTGTAGATCCATCTTGATCCTACAACTGATTTAACCGCCGGCCTTCGAACAATCTCCCAAGCACTGTTTCTAACAATGGAGTCATACTCCTCCACCATGGCATCTACCCATGTGGGCTCCTGCATTGCTTCTTCAAAAGAAGATGGCTCTATCACGATACACTTGCTCATGAGAGCCATGTATCTAGTAAATCGTTTAGGTGATTGTCTCTGTCTGCACTGTGATTTAGGGACTCCCACATTCTGTGTCGCATCAAGCTTTAGTCTCTCAGCTTTTGTGGTACGCTTTCTACGTGTTCTAATGTTTGGTTCTACGTGAGTGGACTCCTCCACTCCATGAATCTCCTCTTGTGGCTGATCCACATCTAGAGGCTCATCTTTGGGAATAAAAAGTTCCTCCTCTACATGAAAGTGTAGCTCCCTCTCAAGCGACAACTTCATGGCTTTCACCTCATTGAATTTTATATCTCGTCGCATCACAGTCATTCGACTATTTGGAAAATACACACGATAATTATGGGGTGTTTCTGTGTAACCCAAAAATATCCCAACTTCTACAGTCGGCTCCAGCTTCTTCCTGGCATCCTTTGTCACATGAATGTAAACATATGAGCCAAAAATATTCAAATGAGAAATATTAGGCTTCTTACCAATAAAAGCTTCTTCAGGTTTACTCATGCCATGTACTCTATGAGGATAATGATTTTGCACATAAACCGCAATGTTGAATGCTTCTGCCCACAAGTGCATATGTAGGCCCTGGTCATGCAACATAGGTTGTGAAACACCCATGATCATTCTGTTATTCCTCTCCATGAACCCATTTTGCTGTGGGGTATGAGGCACTATGAGTTCTCTTCGAATTCCTTCTTTGCTACAGAATTTTTTGAATTCGTTTGAGATATATTCACCACCATTATCGCTCCGTAGAGCTTTCACTTGCTTCCCCGACTCCTTCTCCACCAATTATTTGAACTCATAGAACTTTTAGAATGTTTCTCTCTTCTTCTACATGAAGAATATCCAGCATCTACGAGAATAGTCATCAACAAATATAACATAATACCTGTGTTTTGTTGTTGAAGCAACCGAGAAAGCTCCACACACATCTCTGTGAATTCTCTCCAGGTTCACTGAAGCACGGTTCTCCTTCTCATGAAAGGTGGTCTTCACAAACTTACCCATATTACATCCCTTGCACTGATCTGACTGCGCAAGAGTACCCTTGGGAAGTCCAGTAGAAATTTGCTGCAAAATCTTCAAAGTTCCATGGTGAAGATGGCCCAATATCCTGTGCCATAATTCACCCTCATCTCGGCTCACTAATTCTTCTTCTTTTCCCATCATTGCAGCGTAGCCATCTACTTATAGCTTGTAGAGATTCTTAACTCGAATCCCTATCCTCTTGGTTTGACCCACTATTTTATGTCGCAGGAAAGCTTTTCCCTCGATAAAAACAATGTCATAACCTTTGTCTTCCAACATTGCGACCGAGACCAAATTATTCTTCAGACCTGGAACATGCATAACATATTTCAATATAAATGATTTACCTGACTCCCTCTCAAAGGTAATGGTCCCAATTCTGGTCACACTGTATCTTCCATCGTCACCCATCTCTATATGCATTTGGAGATCCTTCTCCTCCAAGTCACTAAACAACTCCTTGTCCCCTATCATATGGAAAGATGCACCACTATCAAGATACCACACCGATCCCATTGAGATTGAAACCAAGCATGTGATCAAAGAGAAATCAAGTTCAAATTACGAGGCTAAGGCCTCTCCAGCTGCAGCCCCAGCAGCGTTCATGTTATGCTTTTTCTGAGAGCATTTAGTGGCGAGATTCCCATGTTCATGACAGTGAAAACACTTCACTTTGGACAAATCCAACTTATTGCCTTTAGCCTCAGATTTTGGAGGAAATTTCTTCCCCTTCCCTTTCCTTGCTTTGGAAGCCAAAGTGAAATTCTCTTCATCTTCATTCTTTGATGAAGAGCCATCCCTGGTACTTCGCCTTATCTCCTCCTACACAAGATCCGACCAAAATCGCTCCCAACCCGGTAGTTTCTCCCATCTATTGATAGAGTCTTCGTAGCTATTCCAACTCTTCGGAAGCCCAAGGAGAGAAAATCTCACCAAGTCATCATCATCAACAGTAATCCCCACACTTCCCAGTTCATCCCTACAGTGGACAAACTTCGTGAGATATTTTGGAATATTGTCGCCCTTCTCCATTTTTATTTTTCTGAGCTTATCTTTTAGTGCCAACTTTCTCTGGTCATTTTTGCTTTGGAACAAATCTATCAAAGCCTTCCACATTTCAAATGGAGTGGCTTTCCCATGAAGGTTGGACACAATACGGTCCTTCACACCTTCCAACAGAATTCTTGTTGTCTTTGGTACCTTCTTTTGCCATGCGTCAAGTAATGCAACATCACTAGAACCAGGCTATGTAATTCAAGATGCCCTCAAGGGCATACTCCAATTGCAACCCATTGAAATACATTTCAATTTATACTCAACTGTCGCACCAAGTAATTTCTGCAGCAAATTCGAATTTTCCACCAGTACATACTCAACAATTATTCACAATTTCAATCTTTAAGAATTAACACTGATTCGATACCATGTAGAAATTATATACAAGATGCATGTATATATCCATATTCTCCTGATCTAATAATATTTATCTTCTTTCTAAATACAAAATCCTTCCACTGTTAATATTTTTCGGAAATTAAAATCAATTGCAAACACATGAAGCAATAAAAACAATTTCACATAACACAGTTGTTTAACGGGAAAGATTGAAGCTAAAAACCCCAACTATCATATATTATGTATCATGGAGATCATGTAACAATATCATACAAATATTAGTACATCAATCTCTCAGTGCAATACAATCATCACACACTAATTAGAAGAAACCTGCAAATCCATGCACCGATTTCTTGCCACCTGATAGCCTGCCTCCAGTGCGCAATCCCTGCTGAAGAAGATCCCTGAATGAATTTGAATTGGCCTTTCCTTGACTGCGCAATTCTTATTGGAAACTCCAATGTGTGTGTGATGCAATCAATGCATCACTATAGTCACAATAGATAGTCCATCTCACCCTTTCACCTATCTCTCCACTGGGTCTCCACCCGAACTGACATGCACTGTAGTTAACTGTTGTATTTTTTCGGTTGATTAGTGAGTTATTATTTGTGAATAATTCAATTAACTCTCGCTAGTGTATCTTTCAGTTAGACTAGATACAACTAGCTAAACTGAGTTTAACTCCATTAACTGAGTTAAACTAAATAACAACTCCATGAACTACTCTTCCAACTCTGTCATAACTTTGCCACTTCAGTTCTAACTGAGTCCTCCATGCATGAACCACCAGTAAACCCTAGGAATTGTATAATTCCTTCAGCCCACTGATTTTCCAAATCTGTACACTGAAATTAAGTGCTCCAAGAGAATAAGTTGTTTTTTATTGTATGATTATTATTAAGAGCTAATAATAATCGACACTTCTATTTTTATATCGACTATCTATAAATAGGCTTCACCCAATATTCTAAAAGTAGAATTTCATCTATTTTTTCAACTTGACCAACCATCCACAAATAGCATCCTGCAAATTTTGAAATATGATCACCATGTCTAAAAATAGACATAGTCTAAAAATAGACTTACACCTAAAAATAGCTTGCGGGCCCACTTAGTGAAGGTGACTGATTTTCACTAAGCTTCATCATCTTGTTGAATCTCAACAGATCTAATGGTGGAGGGCAGGGATCAATAGTTGAATTACATGGTATGGATTTATATGTGTCAAGAATTTAAATTGTTGGCGAGGCCCCCTCATATATATATATATATATATATATATATCGGTGTGTATGTGTGTGTGTTTATAAATGGTTGTTGATATTTTAGCATGGGGTTGGATGAATAAATGATTAATAGTAAAAAAATAAATATATGGATGGCTCTAGGAGGAGTAAATAATGAAAGAAACAAAAAAGGAAAAAAAAGTGGGGGGGCGAGGGGGGAGTATAATGTATTATCAGATTCCTCTAATAGTTACAAGAGGATTTGGATTTAATAGGTGACAACCATCCCATTTGGAAGTAAAGGTGGGGTGGGTTCTCACAGGTGGTGTTAGGTCCCTATATTACTAATATAGTCCCTTATTATTGTTAGTGCACCCCCCTTATTTTTATTATTGTACCTTTTTAACCCCCATATTGTTATTATTGTGCCCTTAAATTATTATTGTTAGGTCAGCTAGGATTACATTGTGGCCCTATGGACTCCTATATATAGAAAGGAGGTTTTGTAATTTGAATGATCCAATAATTGTTCATTCATGTAATGTATTGGAGGTTGCCCCCTTGAAGTGGCTTATTTCTAAGGCATTGATATCTCTTTTCTTCTCTTTTTGTAGCTGGTTTCACAACATTTGGTTTCAGAGCTTTGAGATTCTAGGATTTCGCTGCTCCAAATAGGTCATCATGGAATTTTCGCTATAACATTTTTTCTACGAAGGTTCAGAATCTAAAATTTTTAGAGTGCGAATCCAAAATCTTGAGGAACATCGTCGCAAAATTTGAGAGCTTGGTTCGCAATATTTTCGGAGATATGATATGTACAAGTTAGGTCATTTCACAGGCTCCTGAATTTAACCTAAGCAGGTCATTGTGGTATTTTCGTAATAAATTTTTTTCTACGAAGGCTCAGAAGCTGAAATTTTTAGAGTGAAAATCTGCAATCCAAAGGAACATCATCACAAAATTTTAGATATTGGTTCACAATATTTTCGGAGATATGATCTGTGGAATTTAGGGCTTTTTGAGGCTTCTAAATTTCATCTCAAAGAGGTGATCGTGGGAAAATATTCATAGCTCTCTCTCTGAGCATCGGATTGGAATGCTGTAAAAAGTGGCCACAAGTACATGGAATTTAGTTTTCGGTCTATCAATTTCAGAGCCAAAGGAGGAAAACAGTGACATGTGGCAAGTCGTACAATTTCGCTCTACTGAACCAGTCCAAAATTGGGTCATTATGGGAGATTGGACATAACTTTGCCTTGAAAAATCCAAATCAGATCAGACCCATGGCATTTAAAAGAAGCTTCAGAGGGCTACTACATGGCTGAGTTTCAGATATCAAGGATCCAAAATTAGAGAGATAATTCAATTTCAATATCAAGCTCCTCAAAAGCAAGTAAAAGGTGTGTATTTGTTTTCCGAATTGCATAAGTCTTGTTTGAAGAATCAAGTTGAATTGATTCCAAGGGCATATTGTAGAATAGATATCAGTATTGGATTCTAAAATGGCCCCTAAAAATAATTCAACACCCATTAAGCCTTTAGAAATCTCTACTATGACTCATGAAGATGAAGAATGGAAACATGACATATCAAAATTACAAGAGCAAGTGCAACAAATTTCGCTCTCACAAAGAGCAACAAAAAATGACATGGAAGTTTTGAAGAAAGGCATGGAAACTAAGATGGATGGTTTGAAGAAAGGTGTGGAATCTAAGATGGATGGTTTGAAGAATGGCATGGAATCTAAGATAGATGGCATGGAAGCTGGCATGGAATCTAATATGGATGACATGGAAGCTAAGATCGATGAGAAAATGGAAAACATGAAGAATGATCTAAAAGCAGATATGGAAGGTTTGACAAAGTTGATACAAGAAATGTTTCCTAATGGTGAAAAGATAGTAGAGGAAACTCATGATGAGAACAAAATAAATGTTAATCGTGATTTCACAAAATCTAATGTTGGCGGGAAGAACCACCATATTCCAAAAATGGATATGAGGAAGTTTGATGGAAAGGATCCTGTAACATGGATACTACAAATGGAGCAATATTTTGATCTCCATAATGTGAAAAACACACAAAAGGTACGCATCACAACTTTACATTTAGAACAAAATACATTTGTATGGTATCGATGGCTTTGCTCCCGTAAAAAAATTGTCACTTGGTCAATTTTTACGAAGGAAATGATAGCACATTATGAGGATACAAAGAGAAATACCTTCTTTAGCCAATTGATAAATCTCAAACAAAAGGGTTTAATGGGGGAGCACATTGAGGACTTCCAAAAATTGAATATAAGGGTAACTGATATTCCAGAGGAACACAGGATTGATCTCTTCATTGGTACTTTAAAGGATAAAATCCAACATGAAGTTCGCGTTTTGGAACCTGATTCATTGGAGAAGGCATTCAGGTTGGCACGAAAAATTGAATGTAAAATTATGGTGACAAGGAAGCCTACCACTCAATTCTATAAAGAGGGAAGTGTTGCTACTCCTAGATTTTCACAACCTACAAAGTTGACACCACAACAATTGGAAGGAAAAATAACAAAAGGGCTTTGCTACATTTGTGATAGAAAATACACTAAAGGTCATATGTGTGTTGAGAAGAAATTATTTTACATAGATTGTGAAGAGGAAGAAGAAAATGAACAAGAAGAGGATATACACCAGGAACCAACCCAAGAAGAGGAAGAAATGAGTCCGACCATATCATGTAATGCATTGGCAGGAATTACCACTCCTCAAACTCTCAAGGTAGAAGGACATATCAAGAAGAAAAAGGTAATAGTCTTGATTGATTCAGGTAGTACCCATAATTTTATTCATTGTAAGGTAGCCAAGGAATTGAATTGTTTCTTATACCCAGCACCAGAATGTCAAGTGATGTTTGCAAATGGAGGAACTATAAATTTCTCTGGAAAATGCCATAATATCAAGCTAACCATGGGGGAATATGTATTGAATAGTCCAATGCTTTCCATTCCTATGGGAGGTGCTGATGTTGTACTAGGAGTACAATGGTTAAAATCTTTGGGGACGGTAGCTTTTAATTTTCAAGAACTTTTCTTGAAATTTTTTTCAGAAGGAAAGGAAGTCGAATTACGGGGTATTGAAGGGAAGCCAGGAAGGATAATAAGCTCTAATGTAATGACAAAGCTTCTAAAGAAAGAACAACGAGGCGTAATTGCACAATTATGCTCACTAGAAGTTCCGATATCAAAATCATCTATTTCTGCAGATCTCCAACAAGTCTTGGACAATCATTCCAAGGTGTTTGAAACTCCCAAAGGACTCCCACCTATTCGTGATCATGATCATGCTATTCATTTGATTCTAGGAAGTGTTCCTCCAAACATCAGCCCTTATAGATATCCTTATGTCCAAAAGAGCGAAATTGAACGTATGATTATATACAAAAACATCCAAATGTTTCTTTGGAGTACAAGAGGTGGAATATATGGTTCATATTGTATCTCACGAGGGTGTTAAAGTAGACCCTAACAAAATTAAAGCCATTAAGGAATGGAAAGTCCCCACAACCATAAAGCAGTTGTGAGGATTTCTCGGGTTAACAGGGTATTATCGGAAGTTTGTTAAGAATTATGGGAGAATAGCAGCACCTCTAACAACATTATTGAAGAAAGATGCATTTTCATGGACTCCTGAAGCAACTAAGGCCTTTGAACGTCTTAAAGAGGCAATGTGCCTAGCACCAGTCTTAGCTACGTCAGACTTCACGAAAAGCTTTATTGTGGAATCTGATGCCTCAGGAAATGGAATTGGTGTGGTTTTAATGCAAGAAGGAAGACCCGTTGCTTTTGAAAGTCGTCCAATCAAAGGAAAGTATTTACAGAAACCTATTTATGAGAAGGAAATGTTAGCAATACTGCATGCACTAAAGAAATGGAGAACTTACTTAATGGGAAGACACTTCAAGGTAAAAACTGATCATGATAGTCTTAAACACTTTTTGGAACAAAGACTATCTTCAAAAGAGCAGCAAAAATGGGTCACAAAGATGTTGGGTTATGACTTTGAAATAATCTACAAAAAAGGGAAGCTAAATGTTGTTGCATATGCACTCTCAAGAAATAATGAAGAGGTGGAAGCATTTCTTTGTGCCATTTCTATTATCCAACCAGATTGGATAACCGAAGCAAGAGATGAATGGAATAAGGACGAAGAAGTGTGGACACTCATTCAAAATTTGCAGCAAGATCCTAGTACATCTGACACATTTATTTGGAAAAATGATTCCTTATGGTACAAATATCTCTTATATCTTTGTAAGAATTTCAAACTAAAACAAAAGATTATTTTGGAATTGCACACTTCTCCTTTAGGAGGACACTCAGGATTTTTAAAAACTTACCACAGGGTGAAGAAAGATTATTTTTGGGATGGCCTTAAATCTTCTATTCAAAATTTTGTGGCAGAATGTTTGGTTTGCTAGTAGAATAAAGTTGATACAATTAAGATCCCAGGTCTTCTACAACCTTTATCCTTTCCAAGTCAACATTGGGAAGAGATTTCAATGGATTTTATCATAGGTTTACCTAAGTCCGAAGGAAAGAGTGTCATCATGGTGCTAATTGATAGACTTACCAAGTATGCACACTTTTGTGCATTATCTCATCCATTTGAGGCAAGTACAGTTGCTACTACATTTATGGATACAATTCAAAAGCTACATGGAAACCCAAGGTTTATTGTGAGCGACAGAGATCCCATTTTTACTGGAAATTTTTGGATGAATTTATTTTCTTGTTTGGGTTCTCAATTAGCTCATAGCTCATATTATCATCCTCAATCCGATGGTCAGATTGAGATAGTAAATAAATGTTTGGAAGGATATCTTCATTGTTTTGTATCTGATAAACAAACACAATGGGTCAAGTGGTTACCTCTAGCTGAATGGTGGTATAACACTTTCTTCCATACTGCAGCAAAAATGACCCCATTTATGGCACTTTATGGATATCATCCACCATCCATCACATCATCTTTAAGAGAAAATTCAAAGGTTCAAGCAGTGGAAGATCACATCGAGCATCAAAAATAAGTTCTCCAACTCTTAAAGGACAACTTGAATTTGGCACAAAATCGAATGAAACAACAGGAAGATCAACATCGCAGCAAGAGAAGTTTTGATGTAGGAGACTGGGTATTTTTACGGCTACAACCATATGAAAAAATGTCCCTCAAGAAAGCTAAGAAGGATAATAATTTATCGCCAAAGTACTATGGTCCTTACAAGGTTTTACAAAATATTGGTACTGTGGCATACAAATTGGAGCTTTATGCTTCTTCACGAGTGCATCCAATTTTCCATGTTTCATGCTTAAAGAAGGTTATAGGTGAAAATCTTCCAGTTCAAACAATATTTCCAGAACTTGATGAGGAAGGAAAAATCATATTGGAACCTGAAGCGGTCACGGAAACAAGAACTCGACAAATACGAAATCGATCAATTTCAGAGTATCTCATCAAGTGGAAGAACTTACCCACTAAAGATTCTACATGGGAGGATGAGAATTTTATACAGAAGCACCCAGAGCTACCCAAGCATTGAGGACAACACTTTTTTGAAGGAGAGGGGCATGTTAGGTCCCTATATTACTAGTATAGTCCCTTATTGTTGTTAGTGTAACCCCCTTATTGTTATTATTGTACCCTCGTAACCCCCATATTGTTATTATTGTGCCCTTAAATTATTATTGTTAGGTCGGCTAGGATTACATTGTGGCCCTACTAGGATTACATTATGGCCCCATGGAATCCTATATATAGAAAGGAGGTTTTGTAATTTGAATTATCCAAGAATTGTTCATTCATGTAATGTATTGGAGGTTGCCTCCTCGAAGTGGCTTATTTCTAAGGCGTTGATATCTCTTTTCTTCTCTTTTTGGAGCTGGTTTCACAATAGGTGGTATCAGAGCATGGTTCAATACTTGGATTGAATGGGCTCTATCATGAGCAAGTGAGGACAGACATATCCTCATGGAAAAACTTCATTAACTTTTAGAAATTAATTAGAACAATTGTTTAGGTGTTAAAAGTCGATCTAAATAAATTAATAACATACATAAAGGGGAATTATTCACTGTGTGACATGTTTGGAACAACATAAAGTTAAATATCTGGCATGACTGAATAGGTTACCAGTTGTAATAAATTATGAGTTTTGTAGGCATATAGATTACCAATGGTAAATTGTTTTTTTGTTATATTCATTTGCTAACATGGTCATTTTGTTGCAATCGGATTGTTATGGCAACCCTATAAGGGTAGGGCCCTGTGTTTAATTGGTTGTTTGTTCTACTGAATTGTGCACTAACAGTTTAGATTTCTTGAATTGTATTTGATGCATGTGAGATATTGAACAACATGAGTATGTTAATGTGGTTGTCTTGTCACAACAAGGATCACCATGGAAGCTCCATGAACATGAAATTCATGGCCATAATTGTGTTTATTTATTTTAATTATCTAATAGTGTTTGTGATTGAAAACACATCACAAGTATCTTGATATAGAGATAAAATATAAATGGTGACTCAAATGGTGTAGTATAGCTTAGAAAGTCATAGCATGGAAGTGAAGGGACATGGGTTCATAAAGAGGAAATATCATTTGACCAAGGGGGAGGGAATCGCTCTCCATATTCATGGACACTTTAAGGAGCCTAAGGGTTGAAGTCAGAAGTTTCAAAGTAGATAGTGAGAGGCTGGTAAGGCCTCAAGAAAGGTAATCTGAGATAAATGAAATTATCCTACAAATTCTCTCAGATCTGTAGAGATAAAAGAAATATGAGATGAGGGCCAGTCAAAGGGACAGGAGGAGGCTTCATGAGTCATAAGAGAACACCAATGGGGAAGATGGTGGTAGGTCTAGGAAGAGGCAAGAAAAGGGAATTGAGGATAATGTTCTAGGAGATATACCCATGAGCACCCAAAGAGGAGGTGCTAACACACATGTGCATCCTTCTAGTGGACCATCTAGTTCTACTGCTAGGAGGAACCGCCATCATTCTCACCATTATCATCATCATCACTCAAGAAGAAAGGGAAAGGATTACTTTCCTGGGGAGTTTAAGAAAGATAAGCCACCCAAATTTGATGGGGATACGAAGTTATCAAAGAATGCAGAAACTTGGTTGCTTGGCATGAAGAATTTTTTCAGAATTCATGATTATTTTGAAAATGTGAAAGCCATAATTTCCATTTATAGCTTAAAAGGGAAGGTAGACATATGGTGGGAAGATTTTATTGATGTCAAAGGTATTGTTGAGAAGGATCAGATTTGAGATGAGTTTTAAAAAATCTTCAAAGAGCAATACTTGTTTGAACACTATTATGATAACAAAGCAAAAGAGTTCTATGAATTCAATATGGGCCAGCTATCAGATGATGAATATATCACCAAGTTCCTAGAATTATTGAGGTATGTGACATATCTTAGAGATGAGAAATCTAATATTCAAAGGTTTATTAGTGCTTTGCCTATGGAATTTAGAGATAAAATTGAGTTTTTGGAGCCTTATACTTTGAAGGAAGCTATCAAGAAGCTAAAACATTGCTATGATCAAGCAAAACGTAGGTCATTTATTAAGAGTATCTAGTAGGCAAAGAGAAACATTGGGATAAAAAGGATTGGCCTAAGAAAAATTTAGAGAAAAGGGAGGGTAAGTAGTTAGCCCCTGCAACCTAATTACAACATAAAACTAACATTTTTGTTAAGAAAAATGTGTCTTAGTTAGCACTAGAACAACCCATGTTTTAAGGTTGAGAGCCACTAAAATGTTGGACATGTACTGAAAACCATAGAAAAAGGGATTGTCCACATCAACAAAACACTAGGCCAAAAATATACATTTCCTAAGAAGCTTGCACAATGGGTGAGGTAGCCCAGAGTATGCCTAAAATTTATGCAGCAATGGACAACCACCAAGAATACCACTAGGAATCCATCATTGAGATGGAAGATAAGTTGCATGATCAAATTATTTCCATTTTAATTGATCCAAGTTCTAATTATATTTATGTAAACTCAGAGCTTGTTGAAAAATGAAATCTAGTCAAGGAATTTCATGAAGAACCATGGTTGGTTCAGTTAGAAACTAGAACAAAAAAGAAGATCAATCATTGTGTAAGGTCATGTGCATTTGGTCCCAATGGCATTCCCACACCAAAAAAATTGAATGTATTTTCATTAGGTGCATACACCATATTATTGGGCATGGAATAGTTGTGCATGCATAGGACTAAGGTGGAATATTTTGAGAAGGATATTGAGTTCTTAGATGAGTAGGGAGAAAGAATAGGTATGGGAAAAGAAAGCCTACATCAATAATATTGATTACTGCTATGCAAGTCAAGTGCAACAACAGAAAGGGATGCACATTATTTGCAGTACATATTTCTAGTGATGAGAAAATTGGAAGTGATATTGAGAATGAGGAGATGGAACTATTGAGAAGGTACCCTGTTTTACAGCGGTATGAAAATGTATTTCCAGTGGAGGTTCCTAGATTACGACCTCAAAGAGAGATATAGTTCTCTATTGAGTTGGTACTTGGAGTATCACCGGCATCCAAGGCACCATACATGATGAGTACCCCTAAGTTGGTGGAGTTAAAATTGCAGCTAAAGGAGATGTTGGACAAAGGTTACACAAGGCCAAGTGTGTCTCCACGGGGAGCACTTGTATTGTTTGTAGAGAAGAAGGATGGAACCCTTAGATTATGCATTGAATACATGCAGTTAAATAAGGTGAAAATCAAGAAAAAGTACCCATTTCCAAGGATAGATGATCTCTTTGATCAGTTGAGAGGAGTGGCAGTCTTCTCCAAGATTGAATTGAGGTTGAGATACCATAAATTAAGGATCAAGGAGAAGGACGCTGATAAAACTGCTTTCAGGAAAAGATATGGGAACTATGAGTTTGTAGCGGTACCCTTTGGCTTACTAATGCCCCTACCATGTTCATGTGCTTAATGAACAATGTGATTCATCTCTATTTGGACATGTTTTTCATTATGTTTTTTGATAACATACTAGTGTACTCAAGGACAGAAGAAGAGCATGAAAAACATCTAGCTACAGTGCTACAATTTTTTAGGGGGAAAAAGCTTTATGAAAATCTCAACAAGTGTGATCTCTTCCAAACACAGATACATTATTTGGGGCATATTTACTGCAAGGAAGGGATATTAGTTGATCCAGAGAAGATCAAGGCCATAATGGAGTGGCAAATTCCAAAGAATGTGGATGAGATCATATCATTCATGGAAAGTCATTCCAAGAGATTTATCAAAAAAAAATCCAAGATAGGCCATCCTATTACAAATTTGTAGAGAAAAGGAAATATATTTGAGTGGACTTCTCAATGTACAAAGAGTTTTGAGTAATTAAAATAGTTTTTTCACCAATGCACCAGTGCTGAGGATTGTAGCTCCTGACAAGGATTTTGTGGTGTGCACATATGTCTGCAAGGAAGAGATCGGTGGATTCCTAATGCAGGAAAGACAAGTATTAAGATATGATTCAAGGAAATGAATGAACATGAGATGAATTATGTAACTCATGATTTAGAGTTAACTTCCATAATTCATGATTTGAAAAAGTGGAGGAATTACCTCATTAGCAGGAAATTTACACTCATGAAAAACCATAGTGGGCTCAAGTATTTGTTTGAACAACCAAATTTTAATTCTAGGAAAGCAAGATGGATGGCCATGCTTAGTGAGTTTGACTTTGAGATAAAGTACATCAAAAGCAAATAAAATGTGGTTGTTTATGCTCTCAGCAGAAGAATTAAAGTGAACCACTTGGAAGTTGTAAGTTATTATAAAACAAATATGTTTGAAAGGGTCAAAATTATTAGCAAGTGAAAACAAAATCAAAATCAAAGTTATTAGAAAACAAATATGTTAGAAAGGGTCAAAATTATTAGCAAGTGAAAACAAAATCAAAATCAAAGTTATTAGAAAACAAGATCAAAATTATTAGCAAGTGAAAGGAAAATTTCTACAAGGTGGTGAGGATGAGGAATATCACCTCACTGATCACGACCTAATTAGATTTAAATAGAATTTGTGTTGAATAATGATGGATTAAAAATGATAATAATGGAGGATTTTCATGTTAATCCTTATTCAGTCCATCCACGGTATTATGATTCAAAATACCCTTACAACCATTAAAAGGTACTATCACTGGTTGAATTTGAAGAAGGAGGTGGTTGATTTTGTGGCAAAATTCATAGAATTCCAATAGGTAGAAGCCGAATGCAAGAATCCAGCAAGTTTGTTGCAACCTATTCCCATTCCAGAATGGAAATCGGAGGTAATTCTATGGATCTTATTACAGGATTGCCTAAAACATCAAGGAAACATTATGCAATTGTTATCACCAAAAAATGATCACTTTGCCATATCTAACTAAGTGGATCAAAATACACCATGTATACCATAGTAAAATTTCTTTCACTACAGGAAATAATTCAATAAACCATATTTTATTAATTTATTTCAAATTAAAACAAGAAACCCCATGAGGAATAATTAAATAAATCTTTATTTATTTGATTTTCCTCCAGAAATAATTAATTAATTAATTATTTAGTTAATATTCCTTGTCAAATTTGACTAAATCACTGAGGAATGATTATACAAATCATTATTTGTTTATTATTCCTTAACCACTTCCTTGAAATAATAAATAAACCCTTTTTTTCTTTATTATTTCTAAATAAAGGTATTTAACCAATTTAAATATCGTTTCCCTCCAAAACATATAATAAAATATTCCAATCGGTTAGATCTAGATTGTGGCTAATAATATTTTATTATTTTCCACTTCCAAAAATAACTCAATATTTTGTTATAAATAGGAGGGTTTTACATCCATTTCTCACCATGATAATTATCATCATCTTTATTATCTTCTTTTTACATTTGAGCTCTCATATGAGTTCAACACATATTTTGGGTTTCACAAATCAAAGAGAGAGAGAAGATCCAGAATATTGAAGCATAGAGGATAGCCAAAGGACCCATCCCATTTGAGGGGGAGCTATAGCCATCATATCAGTATCCTTCACCAGATGTAACAAAATCATAATATATCATTCATTTTTTTAAATTTATTTGTCTATGTTATGGGGATTTTAGTTAAATATTTTGATGTTTAATGTCTTTTGCTGCATAGGTCTATTATTTTGTAGGTTTCTTCTAAATTTTTGTTGCAGATATGAATAATTAGACGACCATATCTATTGTTAGGTCCATCAATTACTCGTGGCTTAAGTGAAACATTTGTTTCACACTTTCTAGAAAACTTCACGCTAAAAAATGGTGACTCCGCTGGTGTAATTTATATTCCTGGGTGATCAACAACTTCAGCAATCAAGGTTTTTTCTTTAGCTAGTTTTCAGTCTCTTGATGTTTATTTTCAAATTTTATTCCCTCATTTAGTTAAAATTCCAAATTCTGAGACTTTTCTGGTGTTTTTCGTAGGTCACAAGTACCAACCGCACAAGAGACGATAGATCTGACAGAGACCTACCACCCAAGAGTCAAGGAGGGAAGATCATACTTTTCAACCCCAAACCTGTGTTTTCTCCTCCAGATCGTACTTTTTGGCCCAAAAGATGCACTATCCTCCTATTTCAAGTCAGAACCTACAGTTCAAAAATTTTTATTTCTGAATTTTTTTTTTCTGAAATTTTCAAGGTTTGCTAAGAGCACTGTTTTAGGTTGTTTTACCTATGTTTCAGCTCGTATTAGGCCTAGATATGATCAATTTGGATCTTTCAAGTAGAAACAATCGCCCTAGGGTTTCAATGCACTTCCAACTTTTTAGGAATAGTTCAGCGAAGTAGGTAGTCTAATATTTTTAGTTATTTCATCCATTGTTTCATGGTCTAATCCATTATTTTTGCAGAACTTTAAGATAGGTTGTTTTAGCATCCAAAACTCCCTCTTGAGTTTGGTTTGGCCTGCCCCCTTAGGGTCCCATTGTTTTCCCTAGGTTCTAAAATATTTTGTCCTATCTTTTGTAGCTCTTCCCCCCCTGATTTCTTGTTGTTTTATGCACCATTTTCAGCATTATAGAGTCATTCGATCCCAGTCCCATAAAAATTAGATCTTGTGACCCTTTTAGTGTGTTTTGAGTTTCTTGGTTATCTTTCCTGTTTTCGTTGTTTGAGAGCCTTGTTTGGGTGCGGTTTATGATTAATTTAATATTTATTTTACTGTCATTATTTCAGTTTCATTTACATTTTTTATCATTTTATTCAGCATCACCTTGGCATCATCATAAAACATGCTTAATTAACTCATCCACAATACACACTTAGTTTCACACACTCGCAAATAAAGAGAATGAGAGCTTGGTTCAAGTTGCCAATCCAAGAATTAAATGCACCACTTAATAAATATAACTCACATAGATGAAGCCCACTTGGGAATCAGGGCCAAACAATATTTGTATTTAGTTGTAGGATCAGTGGGATAGGCTTGAAATAACACCCATCGATCACATACATTGAGACTTAGAAATTTGAGTTAATAGGGAGCTTAGAATCCTTCACCATCTCGTGGTCAAAGATGGAGTGCGTCAAAAACTTGTTTCAAAGGCAGTTAGGCTAGGACATCGTGCGAGTGGTTCTCCTCGGGGCTACCCAACCCCTGGTAGGGAATTCCGTGCGTTGTCTGATTTACCAAGAATCTCAAGACTTAACCATCCCCATGGAATGAAGGTAACCTTAGTGGCAAATCTTACAAAAACTCCTTATATGACTGGCTGTGGGAAGTAGTTAGTTCTCTACCCTACCTTTCTGCATGAAAGGTCATCTAAAACAATATAATTTAGGATTGTTTGAGGATTTATATCACCTTTAGGCTAGAGGTCATTTTTATTTTGATAGGATGTGCTTGGTTGCATTAGCGTAGCTCATAGAATAATTAGTTTACACTTGGAACCACTGAGCTAGGTGTTTGCTTGTTGTTTTTTACTCTTCTATTTCTATCATTATCTAGTATTTAGTGTCATCTATGTGTTGACATCATTGTGCCCCCAAGGATTTTGTCACAGATAATTCGAGGTCTCCATCCTCAGTTTCTGTTAGGGCATATTTCTCCAACCCACCAGGTTTGAAATAATCGTCCCAGTCCTCCATCGACTTCCTCTTACGACTTAGATTCTTCTGATTCATCGAGTTCTTCCACTGATTTTGTATCCTCTCATCCTCATATTGCCACCATGTCTCACACCAATGTCAGTGTAGGACCCCAAGGTGGTATCCTGGGTCCCAAACCAGACACTACCGCTAGCAGAATTGTTACAAATATGGTCGCTACCACTTAGTTGTTCCCCTTTACGGCTGGTCTAAGTCTCCTATATTTTACCAGTTAATCAATGATCCCATTCTCCTTGATGCTGATTGGCCAGCTATGCCAAAAAAACTTCCTTTTGACATTCCTAAATTTGAAGGAAATAGTGGAGAAGACCCCACCAATCACATTCGTTCCTTTCACATGTGGTTTTCATCAAAATCCATCACCGATGACTCCATATGTCTTCGATTATTCCAACATATGCTCATTGGAGATGTTGCAAAGTGGTATATTGACTAGCTCGCCGCATCTCATTCCACTTTTGTGACTCTTTCTAAAGAGTCTCTGTCATATTTCTAGTTACCCCTCCATTATGATACTGGTACCAAGTTTTTGGCCGCATTCTGTCAAACTTCTGCTACCCGCCTTTCTGACCATGTACAAGAATGTCATAGAAGGAGGAGCATGTGCAAAGCTCCTACATTCAATTACTGTGTCTATATGGATTGGTTTCTTGGAACACTCTTAGCCCCCATAAGTAAATATGTTGCATCTCATTTTCCTCAGACCGAGGAAGAAACTCTCCAAATAGCCTTAAAATATGACTTGATTTACGCCAGTCAGGTTATGTTTATACTATTTTATAAGGCCTTCCTAGACCTCATGATGCCATTGCACCGGGGGAATCTCACGTCACTGATAATATCATTGGATCCCTTTTAGACCCATCACCATATGCTCCTCCTTAGATAAGTTATGGTCACCGTCAGGGGGGACCAGTTCCTCCAACACTTATGCCCCTCCTCCAGGAAACTTGTATTCTACTCAAAGCACGTCTTATGCATTTTCCCAACCACATCAACCAATTCTAGGGCTAGTTGTTTCTCAGCCTATTTACCAAAATGTTTCCCCATCTCCTTATTATATTTATGCATCGCCTAGTGCTCCAACCCCTCAGGCATCAGCGCCTCTGCCTCCCACGCCTTCTCAACCTATGCCAAAATAACCACCTCCTCCTCAAGGTTAAGTGTATGCTGAATAGGGCATAAATAATACCCCTAATTCGAAGAAAAATAATAAGGGTAAAAGAAACTAGAACCAACAGCCATAGGATAACCAAGGTTTCCAAGGTACTCAATCGAATGCAGTCGAGTGGAACCAACCAAATACCACAACCCAGAACCAGGGTAATTATCCCAAGCAGAACAAGGCTATTCATATGAATAATCCTTGTGCCTGTTGCAGTGTATATGGCCATTACACACATGATTGTCCCATTTTACCCCAGATGCGTCAAATTTTTTATGCCTAATAAACTTCTTGAGGATAGCAGCCCATGGCGTCACCTCCTCTGAACACTGCTTCTACTCAACCAGTTGTGCTCACCAATCCTTTCCCTCAGTAAGGATATCTCGTTGGCCAACCTCCACAAGGTCAGGCCGCTCCCCCACCTCATTAGTATGGTCACTCTAATACCAGATTATCATGATGAACTCTGATGAGGTTAATATCATCAATGTCAACCTTCAGAACCGGTCGCTCCAGTATGATAAGAAACCTGCTACGTCTATAACCGAGTCCAAAACCAAAGTGTTCAATGAGTCTATTCTAACATCGAATGGTCTCTTACAGATCCCTCAGCCTAATGCAGAGGTCATACCCAAGATCCCCAAAGGGCCATTACGTCATAATGTTGCTTCTGCAAAATATTCTTACACATACAGTATAGTATATGACTTGGCACAATCTCTTGTCACCATGTCAATGTTGGAAGTTCTCCAGACGTGCCCATCCAAACAGAAAGCTCTACTATCTTCTTTGGGCTCTGTGGACCCTTCATATGATCGCTTGATCGTATTTGATGTTGACAATTCAGAACATGCCCCTCTACCCTCATCCATTTATTTTCAAATACCAGTTGCCATTTGAAACGGCATTGCCCAGTGGTGTATCATAGACGAAGGCACATCCACATGTGTGGATTTTTCCAGTGTTTGTAAAAAACTCTCCTAATCTGTCCCCATCCACCATCACTTTACGCACTTGGGACGGTCACCCTTCACATCCCCTTGGCATGTATAGTAGTTGTCCTGTCACAGTTGCGAGAAAGATTGTTTGTATTGACATATAAGTCGTCGATGCCCCCTTAGATTACAATATTCTTCTGGATCGTAGCTACACCTATGCGATGTCAGCTGTCACATATTCAATTCATCGCAAGATGTGATTTCCCCATAATGGAAATATCATCACCATTGATTAGTTGGCATATTATGATCTGAAGTCTCATACATCACCTCAATCTACCATTTCATCAATGACCAACAATAAACCTATTTTTCCTCTCACTGATGTCTCTCCAGGAGTCTATAAAGATTCCAAATTGCTTGGTGCATACTATGGTTCAACACCTACCCCTTATGAGCCCATATCATCTAGTGTTTAAATGTTGAAAATGTCATGGGCTAGCCACAAGTGGTCTGGTATGCCTATCCAGCAGTTAGCGCCTTCGCAACTTGTTGTTGTTCACTTGACTTGGCCATCAAGACAAAATTTTCAAGGACCTTCTCCTTCTTCTGGTGTCTCTCCTCATCCTTTTAAACCAAGAATAGTTCCCCCAAGCCTTAACCATCCAGGAGCCATTCCACCAAGCCATTATCCTTTAGGTTAGATATTTTTTTTAGCTCCTCCATCTAGATTCTTTTATGTGCCTTTCATGGATACATTGATTTTACCAAATTTTACCCTAGGGATCCCAGTCTAGTACATTGATCCCCCAGCAAGCACTCCACCAGATCAACTCAAACCACATACTGCTTTGACCCCGTTCCAACCAGTCACTATGACCACTTCCTTTGCTTTAGCTCCACAACAACCTCAATAGGACCCCACCCCTGTTGTGAAAGCATATGGTAAGGGGGCCAAAGCCAAAAAGAAGGAACCTAAGGACAAGGTTCCCCGAATAACTTCAACTCCACCTAAGTCTCCAAATCCTACTCCACCATGTGATTTGTGTGATTTTGTTGGGCACGCCACCAATAATTGTCATGAAATCCCTCATCTCAAACCTGTGGTCGAGGAAATGTTTCCTGACTCTAACATCCTAGATGTCCATGTTACCTTACCTGAGTCTGCCAAGAAAAACAAGTTGTTATGCACAAACCACCAATACAATTTGTGTGATAATTTTGGCCATTATTCTCACCACTGTCATCATCTCGAAGAATTTCATGATAACCTTGAGATGATTTTTGAAATACAGGTCACTCGTAGTGGATCATCTACTCCTCTACTTGTGAATTCTGGCACCATCATTACACCAGAACTGGAGGACTCTAATGCACCCATTGTGATCCCTTCCCTCGATATCAAGATGACAGACCAATTGATCACTATTCTCTACCTATAATAATCCATGAGATCTTCGAAGGAAGGCCCCTCTAGGGTTCCCCATAGTGATTCTATCAAACCTCCCTCGTCGAACACCCTGGTCTCAACATCGATATATGTTCCATCTACTAGCTCTTCTTCTACCCCTCCCGACAATGCGAATGTGAACCATATCTCTCATGATGATGCACCAGGTATCTTTGCCCCATCAAGTGGTCTCCCTTCCTCTAGTTATCACATCTTCCATTTTGATGAAGACATCATGGAAGCCATGACCACTCTTGATTTTACTTGGGGTGATATGCACCATCGTGCGTACTTCCTTCCACAACAAACTCATGAGAAATATTTTGTGGAGTTTAAAGACTTCATTCATGGTGAATTCAATTGGTTTATAGATCCAATTCCTAGGCTAGATGTTTTCCAAGAAGGAAGCATGGCTAATATATCTCCTACCATTAAGATAAACATTTATGATAAAAAAGGGGTTAGAGAAAACATCACCTTGGGGGCACAGTGCACCCCATAAGAAATTGATGCTTACACCAAGATATTCAAGGACTTACATGATATTTTCGCCCGGTCTTATTCTGAAATTCCTGAACTTGATCCTACCATTGTCGAACACCATATCGACACATGGCCTATGCCATCCCTATCTGCCAAAATTTGAGACCCATTAATCCTTCGAGACATTAGGCTATCAAAGTCGAAATCGATTAGCTCAAGCAGGTCGGCTTTATCTATCCCATTGAATACACCACATGGGTGTCAAATCTTATTCCCATTCTTAAGAAACAAGGCACCATTCGTGTTTGCTCTGACTTTCAAGACCTGAAAAAATCTTGTTGCAAAGACAACTTTCCCACACCCTTCATTGACTAAATAATTGATGAGTGTGTGGGGCATGAGGTTCTATCCTTCATGGATGGATTATTCAGATACAACAAAATAACTATCCGTCATGTTGATCAGCTTAAAACCGTGTTCATTAGTTCCTGGTGAAATTTTTCCTATAGGGACATGCCTTTCGTTTTAAAGAATGTCGGAGCCAATTTTCAGCAGACCATTTCTTACTACTTCCATGACTTGGTTCATATTATCCTTTCTTACCTTGGAGATCTCATAGCTCAGTCTAGGCTTCGGGGGCAACATATTCATGATTTGCATACCATTTTCCTTCAATGTCACAAGTATAAAATCCGCCTTAACCTGTTGAAATGTGTCTTTTTGGGCTTGATAGTGTCCAGATATGGTATAAACCCTGATACTATCAAATTTCCCCTCATATCTTGTGCCAGTTATAAAGCCTTCAAGGAAAAACCAACATCCTTCATCGATTCGTACCTGACTATGCCACCATTGCACATGGGTTTCTTAGACTCCTTCGATATATAATTCCATTTGTTTGGGATGATTATGCTCAACAATCTTTCAATTCCCTGAAACATGCTCTCACTTATGCTCCCTTGATTAGTGCACCTAACTTTGATAGGGACTTCAACCTGTGTATCTTAGCTTCCACCAATTCAGTTGCTGGGGTCCTCATCTAGGAAGATGTATTTGGAATTGGGCGTGTCATATATTATGTTAGTAAGAACCTCATTTGCCCCCTTGTGTCCTATTCTCACAAAGATAATTTGGTGCTGACTATCGTGTTCTTAGTCCAAAAACTTCGTCATTATATCCTTATGCGTACAACCAAGACCATGACCAATTCCAACCCAATGGATTTCTTTTTAATTCAATGTATCATTAATGGTAAATATGCTCATTTGATAGTTATTCTCCAAGAATTCGATATTGAATATGTCACACCAAAGAGTAAGAAATGTTTGGCCCTTGTTGAACTTATTTTTGAATTTCCTACTAGTGTGCACGGTCCATTGATTAATGATGATTTACCCGATGGAAATTTTTTTTCCATCACTTTGGTTGATCCTTGGTATGGAAACATCCCTAAATATCTGCGAACCCAAAAATTTCCCCCCATCTCAATCCTAATGATTGACGATGTATACGACACCAACCCCCTCACTACCTTCTCATTGGTGATGATCTCTATCGTCCTGGTGTTGATATTGTACTCTGTTGTTGTCTCACTCATGCTGAAGCTGAACATTACTTAATTTCTGCCACAATGACGCTTGTGGTGGCCACCTCTCCGGTATGGATACTGCCCATAAAATCGTGCGCGCTTGTTATTTTTGACCTTTTCTCTTCAGTGATTGCATTGAGGCAGTCAAACACTGTCCCAATTTCCAACTATTTTCCCCAAAGGCAAGCTCTCCACCTTCTCCTCTCCATCCTATCATATCAGCCAGTCCTTTCTGCAAATGGGCTATTGAATTTATGGAGTTTCAACCCCCATCTGCTAATAGCCAAAAGTATGTTATCATGGTTGTCGACTATTTCACCAAATGGGTTGAGGCTATTCCAATGTTCAATAACATTGTGGCTACCGCGACCCTCTTTTTCTTTAACCATGTTATCGCTCGATTCAGGGTTTTGAAACAGTTGGTCTTTGGCGATGGAAATTTTTTGGAATATGAGATATGGCATGATCTATCCTCTCTGTTGGGCTTTGAGTACCAATATTCATCGTCTCATTATCCCCAAGGCAATGGAGAAGTTGAAGCGGTCAATAAAATCCTTAAAACCATGCTTCAGCAGATGGTGAATAAGCAAAAAACCAACTGGAAACTTATACACTTCCCAGATTTGTGGGCCTATAGAACCTCAGTTAAAACTAGAACTAGGTTTACTCCTTTCCACCTTATTTTTGGAGAGGAGGTCGTCCTTCTGATCGAGTGTGAAATCCCCTCCCTTCACCTTGTCGTCGAACTCCTTCCAAACACCCAACCTTTAGAACAACGACTTATCATTCTTTAGCGTGACAATGAAGATCATCATGTTGCATTGCAAACCATCGAAGTAGGAAAAAAACATACCAAGGCCTAGTATGACCATAAATTACACCCTCATACCTTTCACGAAGGCGGCCTTGCTCTTGTGTATGACCGAGCTCATGATGTCTTGGGGCACAAAAAGTTTGAACCATTATGGCTAGGACCTTACATCATTCGTAACGATTTCGGAAAGGGGGCATACCTTTTAGAGGATTTTGAAGGCCAACTCCTTCCTAACCCTCACAATACACTTTACCTGAAGAGATTCTATCCATATATTTTCCCATAAAAGTGTTTGTATTTGTTTCTTTTATGTTTTTAGGTAGGTTGCTTTCATTGCCATCTCATTTGTTGTTTTTTGGTGCTTTTCATATGGATCCATCATCGACACCGTATATCGGTCATGCCGATGGTGTGAGTCGCTTCTCTAGGAATATAGCCTCGATGGCTTGGGCTATTTTTACCCCTTTGCATTCGTCAGTTCATTCCAACGACGTATTCATTGGACCTGCCATAAATAACCAGGCCGAATATGATGTAGTGATAGGTGTTGGAAATACTGAGAGGGGGGTGAATCAATATTCCTTTCAATTAGTGTTATTATTAATCTTTCAAAGCATTAGTTAATCTTCAATTATTATCAATGTTTGTACAATGATAACAGTAAACAAAAGGAACAAAAATGCACACATTTTTTAAGGTGGAAACCCTCTTCGGGAAAAAAACCACCTGAATTATTTTCTAATAATTCTTTAATATTCAACTCTAATTGAAAATAAAGCTCCAATTTCCTTGAATATAGAAAAGAATTCTTCTCTAACTCCCACTGGATGGATGCTCCAACGCCCGAGATTCTTCAGTAGTCAACTAAACCGATGCTCCAACACCCAATGAGCTACAACTCACCCTAGCACCACCCTACCACCCTAAATTTTTCACAGGCTTGAACCTGTTGGTGACTTCATGCACCAGCCTAGCACCACCTTACCACCCTATAGAATAATAAAAGAAGAATGGACTCCTGTACCAGGGAAAATGGTCCACTTTACAATGATATAGAATGATGTAGAAGAAGAAGATACACTAGACCATAACCCCAACTATGACACAACCACCTAATGATGATCCTAGACCTTTCGACACTGCCTCTTCAACTCTTGGCAGATAGACACTTGTACAATTTTGACAATGAAGCATTTACAATGACTTAGTAAAATGATACCTTTATAATGATTGTATGCAATGCTACCCACTTGAAGATTTCATGTGGTGAACTTCTTGTTGTTGTTCTACACCTTGATTGTTTCTCTTGTCATGCTACCCTCTGGTACACCTTGCTTTGCTTTTTTTCCCTAGAAATTATGGTCCTTTGCAGCCCTTGACAACACATGATCTAGCATTTTATTGCCTTCTAGGATCTCGATATTGAATATGGTGTATCTCTGTTATTGCAGATCCTCAATATGTTATTTTCAATTATATAGTAGTCCTATGAGTCTTCTTTCCAATGCCACAAGTCTGACCCAATTTGGATTCTTCAAGTGAGATTTATGCCCAATCTCTCACAATGACCTAATTATGGACTAGTTTAGTAGAGCGAAATTGTACGGCATGCCACGTGTCATTGTTTCTTCATTCGGATCTAAAATTTATACAAAGAAAAATCAAGTCTGTGCAATATCTACGACGTTTTAGATAATTCCAATCTGATACTTAGAGAGAGAGTTATGATTATTTTCCCAAGGTCACTTATTTGAGATGAAGTTCAGGAGCCTGCAAAAACACTGACTTCCACAGATCATATCTCCGAAAATTTTGCGCACCTTGATCTAAAATTTTTACAGGAGATTCCTCAGGATTTTTGCTTCACCGTATAAACATTTATACTTCTCAACCTTCGTAAAAAAAATGTTAGAGCGCAAATTCCACGATGACCTGTTTCAGGTAGCGAAATCCCATCATGAGGAGGATATGAGGATCACAATTTATATAAATGCTTAGGTTGAGAGGGACTTCAACAAGTGAATGTGGGAGAGATTTTAGGAACTTAAAAATTATTAATTATTGACTTTTCAATGACCTATGGCACAACCCCATGGGGTTTTAGCCCACTAACTAGGGTTACAAACTTCAAACATGAATATCTCTCAAACTGTGAATAATTACGTGGCGTGCCATATATCAACAAGTAGAAACCATCAAAAGCATTGTTGACCTAGAATATACTAATTTTGTAGGTCAAAATTCCCATGCAAGATCGGGGTAGCCCCTGGTGCTACTTGGGTTGACATCAATGACAACCACTGATCATCAATAGGTTTTTTAGTCGATTCCCTTGATCATCACATCCTTCATCTTCATGTTCATTTAGATTCCTTGCTGCTTGTCATGCAATTGAATGGCATTTATCGTGTGCATAGCCATGTCCTATTTAGAAAATATTTACGAGTTAAGATTTTGGCACGTGAATTTGAATACATCACATTCAACCATGTTCCTAGAGCACCAAATCATTATGTAGATACCATTGCAAATAAAATTCTAGGTTGGAATTGATCACATGCATATAACACAAGACAACCATAATACCAAAAATGGCGAACCACAATTATCATAACAAAATATGCATATCTGATATTATGTATCATCACAAAAAACATAAGTGGTTTGAGTCCACTACTCTAAATTCATCCGACATGCCTATAGCATGTTACAAAGAAAAAAAGGGGACCCACATGTCCCTATCACTAATCACTATTTGGAGGCTCCTAGACCAATGGCTTTGTGCCACTAGCTCATAGATCCCACACGGCCTAACCGTCCATCACCATGCACTGCATGATCCCTCCCCACTTTGAGGGAAGACCTATACACTCATCAATATACCGATCTTCTAGCTCATGCCACCCATGCTCTGATACCCTAGTCAGTACCACATCACATCTGCGATGGATATCCTCCAGCAGAGCCTTATATTCTGGTCTCTAGTGTGATGTCGATCCACTTTGTTCCGCAACCCCAGGCACTGCAGCTCATCCTGCATATCCTTTCAGTTTTACCAGTGCTATATTTTCATACCATAAGTTAAGAATCAGTACCACATACATATATTAAAAAATATACATGCAACCAACATAAAAACTTTTACTTATCATCTAGACCCCATGCTCATCCCAACGGAAGTGGCAAGCCAGGAACACCCTGAAAGTTCATACCACTGTATGGATAGTCATCTATGTAGAGAAGAATTTGATCCCAATGAGCGAAAAAATCCTGTCGCAACACTCGTCTAACTCCCCCTCCACCACCTTGTCGTAGTATTTTCCCCCAATGGCGCATCTAGGCTCCTGGGGGCCCCCATCTAGGATCTACACGTGTGGATGGATGTTCGGGATATTCTCAAAGAAAAAGGAGCATAAAATTGTCCCAAATGAACAACTCTCATTGACCCATCACCTACACAGTGATAGTTTTCATTTCAATGATGATAGCATAATCTAGGCCCACTCATATTAGGCCCCTCTCAACACACTCTCTACCAACATCATCTGCCCCCACGTAAGATGATGGAATTCCTAGCTACCCAAAATTTTCAACACTGGTGTGGTGACAACCCGTGTCTCTAAGTGCTCCAATTCTCTGATCGGGATGGTCGTGCCCTTTACATGACCACCTGGTCGACAATGGCACTCCACAAACTCTCCTATATGCCTCCCACTAGGAAACATTGTTTGTATATCCCCTACCACCACAAAGGGGGGAAATATGGTCAAAAAATAGATATCCTGGATCGTGAGCTCGATCTTGTACCCCTACACTATAAATACCTCTTGGTCTAGGTCCCAATAGCTCACAATCCTTGATAGTAGGGGCTCACCTACCCTCATCAGTGGGTTTTCCAACAACTTGAGAACCGCATAATTAGTTAATTCTTCTCTCACTACCTGGTTCCCATGAATCTCAGTCCAAAGATTTCCAAGTCTCGTTCACACCAATCAATATTTTCCTCTGCCATACCTGAAAACACCATAATTTTTTTCAATTTGGAGATAAATATCATCATCAAACCAATTATTTATCATCTGTCACCAAGTTAAGAGACCAATCCATCCTTTCAGTCTAGAGCGCAGGTTTTTCCCTAAGAATTGGAAGCTCGCACCCTTTTGACTCTTATCTTTGATCCAAAGCATATACCAGGCCCCAAAAAGTGCGAGCCGAATTTAAGGATGGCCAACAGTCTCCCACTAAGCCCTAAGACCATAATCTGAAAAATTACTTCGATGGAAATGTCGAGTAAGGTTAGTCCACCTACCTCCAACTAACGGATCCTGATTCCAATGGTTGGTTTGTCTGCTACGATCTCCACAAGATTTATGGCCTTCTCCTCCTCTCCAAATTCACCATGGCTCACTTAGAAAATGAATTAAAAATGGAGGAAAAACATCCCTTTATAAGAAAAACCTAGTTTTTATGAAGCCCTTTGCGACCAAACCGTAACTCTGTTTGATGAACCATCGGCACCATTGGAAAGCTCTCACTGAGAAATTTTCCTTGGAACTTGTCATTATAGAGATTATACAACATGCATGTATATATTGGATTCACCCGATCTAACAATGTACTAAAGTTAAATACTGAATCGCTTCTACAAATATTTTACGGAATTAAAATCATAATCCCTAATCACATGAACATGAAGAAATATCAAACACACACAACACAGACAATTTCCTACGGAAATATTACAGCTAAAAACCCCACTATCTTCTATTGTATATTAATCATGGATCATGAAACAATTACATATAAAAATATTCTCACAAGAGCCCTCTAGTACTCAGCTAATTTTCTCACATTGTCATATGTAAAACTGACCAACACATAGCCAATTCTTAGCCTCCAGACAGCCTGCCTTGCTTCCGCAATCCCTGATGGTAAATATGGACCCTAAAAGATAGGAATTCTTGCCTGCCTTGATTGCGCAAGTATCATGGGCACTCCAATGGGTGTTTGGTTGCATGTGTGCAACCTAATAATCCTACAAATGATATTCAACTTCCCTTTCACCTAGAACTCAAATAGGTCTCCACTGGATTTGACATGCATGCAGCTAATAATAGTAAATCCTTACTTTCATGTGAGATCACTGATTGTGAATTAATTAATATTTAATTCACAAGATATCTCACTAGTGTATCTTTAGTTACAACTAGCACAATTGAGTTTAACTCACTTAACTGAGTTAAATTATTTACAACTTGCACTAACTCATGCACCACTGCACTTCGAACTCTGTTACAACTAGAATTACTCTGCATGCCTCACCAATTACCTCTAACTCAAAATCCACTAGCTAACTGAATTTATCACTTTTAGTTAATTGATTTAAGTCCAAGTTGAGAATATATTACAGTTTAATGTCCATCTTAATTAAGGGATATCAAAATAGACATGCACCCAAAAATATCACTTTGGACCACACCCTTGTCTAAGTGGTTAATGAAATTAGGCGTGGGTGCTGAAATTTTCTTGTTGAATCTCAAAATTCCCTCTCAAGAAGAAAGGGATTATCCTTCACCCTGATCCTGTCTCTATGGTATTTGAATTTTCTCTTGGTTAGCCCCTTCATCAAAATATCTGCATCCTGATCTTTCATGGGAATGTACTAAAGCAAAATTATCCTTCTCAGCACACAATCTCTGAAATGATGGTACCAGATATCTATATGCTTGGACCTATAATGAAACATAGGATTAATCGAGAGTTTCATGCAACTTTGATTATAAAATGAATCACTGTCGAATCCATCTAAGAACCAAAAAAACTAACTAAGATCTTTCTCATCCAGATAGCCTCACATGTAGCTTGACTTGCTGCAATGTATTTCGCTTCCACTGAACTGAGTGCCATGGATATTTGTTTCTTTTTGTACCAGGAAACTGCTATCGATCCAATGCTAAATATCCCTCTTGATGTGCTCTTTTTGTCCAATGGACTACCAGCCCAATCTGCATCCATGAATCCATCCAGCTTCGCTCTCTCTATCTGTTTGTACCACAAACCATAATCTGATGTGCCCCTCAGGTATCTCAAGACATGCTTCCCTGCCTTCCAAAAGAGCTTGGTAGGCTTAACCATAGGTTGACTCAATTGGTTAACTGCATAGCAAATTTCCAGTCTCATGTTCACCAAATACATTAGTGAACCCACTAATTTCTTGTAGACAAAAGCATCCACTTTCCTCGAATTTCTTGGAAAAGGAGTATCCATGGATTCACAACTATCCATGTTAAACTTACCCAATATCTCCTTTGCATAATTTCCTCGAGACACAAAAATTTCACCATCCCGCTGCCATATTTCCAATCCAAGGAAATAATGGAGTCCCATGTCTTTCATTTTGAACTCCCTTGCAAGATCCTCCTTGCATGAGTGTATCAGCTGCTCATCACTAGTCAAAATTAGATCATCAACATAAAGAAAAATGATCAATTTCTTACCCTCAACCACAATCTATTATGGGTTCTCATCTGCTTCACTTTTGGTGAAGCCCAGTCCGGTGAAATAGATTTCTATTCGAGTGTACCAAGCACGGGGTGCTTGCTTTAGCCCATATAGTGATCTTTTGATTCTGCACACATGCGACTCACTGTTTAATATCTTGAAACCTTCAGGCTACTCTATGTACACCTCTTCCCCAATGATCCCATTGAGAAACGCAGTTTTCACATCCATCTGATGAATATGCCAGCACATCTATGCTGAGAGTGCAAGGATGGATCTTATGGAAGAGTACCTCGCAACAGGTGCAAAAGTCTCATCATAATCTATCCCCTTGATCTGTGAGAATCCCTGGGCCACAAATATGTCCTTGTATTTCTCCACAATCCCATCAATAGCTTGATTTACCTTGTAGATCCATCTTAATCCAACCACTAATTTATCAACCGGTCTTGTGACTATATCCCATGCACTGTTCTTGACAATGGAGTCATACTCCTCCACCATTGCATCAACCCAAGTTGGCTGTTGCACTGCTTCCTGAAAGGAATATGATTCATTCACAATAAATTTTCTCATAGGAGCCATGTATTCAGTAAATCGATTAGGATACTATCTTTGTTTATGCTATGAAGTAGGGGCTCCTACATTCTCTGCAACATCAAGTCTCAATCTATTAGATTTCATGGTGCGCCTTCTACCATTTCTGATGGATGGCTCTGCATGAGGTTTTCCTCCACTCCAATAAACTCCACATGCGGTTGATCCACATTTTGAGACTCATCCTTGGGAACCAACAGTTCCTCCTTCGCATGCAAGTCTATCTTTCTCTCAAGGGACAACCACATGGCTTTCTCCTCATCAAATTTTATATCCCGTCGCACAACAATCATTCTGTTGTTTGGAAAATACACACGATAACTATGGGGTGTTTCAGTGTACCCCACAAAAAACCCAACGTCAAATTTTGGTTCTAGCTTATTCCTGGTGTCCTTGGTCACATGCACATAAAAAAAGAGCCAAAAATCTTAAAGTGTGAAACATCAGGTTTATTACCAGTAAAAGCCTCTTCAGGTGTACTCATTCCAAGTACTCTATGAGGAAAACGGTTTTGCACATGTATCGTTGTATTGCATGCTTTCGCCCAGAGATGCATCAATAGGCCTTGATAATGAAACATCGTTTGTGCTGCACCCACAATAGTTTTTTTCTTCCTCTCTGTGACCCCATTCTGTTGTGGGTTATGAGGTGCTATGAGTTCTCTTCGAATTCCTTCTTTGATGTAGAAGTTATTGAATTCATTAGAGATGTATTCTCCACCATTATTGCTCCTAAGAGCCTTCACTTGCTTCCCTGAATCTTTCTCCACTAGTTCCTTAAACTCACAGAACTTAAAGAATGTTTTATCTTTCTTCAACATGAATAAGATCCAACACTTACGAGAAAATTCATCAACAAATATTACATAGTACTTATGTTTTTATGTTGAAGCAACCAAGAAAGGACAATTCACATCTATGTGAACTCTCTCAAGGATCCCTGAAGCTCGATTTTTCTTCTCATGAAAGGTGACATTTACATATTTTCCCATAGTACATCCCTTGCATGTGTTTGAATACGCAAGTGTACCCCTGGGAAGACCGGTAGAAATATTTTTCATGACTTTCAAGGCTCCATGGTGAAGATGGCCCGATCGCCTGTGCCATAATTCACCCTCATCCTGGCTCACCACTTGATCTGCCTTGCCCATCATTTTTGTGCAGCCATATACCTATAGCTTGTAGAGATTCTTAACTCGAATCCCTATCCTCTTGGCTTGTCCCATTTTTTTATGTCGCAGAAAATCCTTTCCATCACTAAAAACAACATGATAGCCTCTATCCTCCAACATTGCGACTAAGACCAAAATTTTCTTCAGACCTAGTACACGCATTATATCTTTTAATTGAAAGGGTTTACCTGAATCCCTTTGAAAGGTAATGGTACCAATCCCAGTATCACTGTATCGTTCGTCGTCTCCCATTTCAAAATGCATCTGGATATCTTTCTCCTCCAAGTCACTGAAAATTTCCTTGTCTCCCGTCATGTGAAAGGAAGCGCCACTATCCAAATACCACACAGATCCCAATGCACTGGACACCATGCATGCGATCAATGAGAATTAAATATCAAATTGCAAGGCAAGGGCCTCACTAGGTGCAAATCCTCCAGCCTTCTTGTTCTTCTTCTTTTGTGGAAAATTAGTAGCAAAATGCCCATGCTCGTGACAGTGAAAACACTTCACCTTGGACATGTCCTACTTCTTTCCATTCTTGGACTCATATTTAGAATGGAATTTTTTCCCCTTCCCCTTTCTCGCCTTGGTAGCCAAAGCACAATCCTCTTCGTCCTCATTCCTAGATGAAGATCCATCTCCGGCATTCTGTCTAAACTCCTCCTGCACCAAATTCGACCATAGTCATTCCCAATTTGGAAAAAATTCCCTTCCATTGATAGATACTTGATAATTTTGCCACCTCTTGGGAAGTCCTAGGAGAGCCAAGCTCACCAAATCATCATCAAAAGCTGTTATTCCAATGCTCCCCAGCTCATCCCCACATTGGACAAACTTTGTTAGATATTTGGGAATGGTGTCGCCCTTTTCCATCTTGATCTTCCTGAGTTTATCTTTGAGTGCCAATTTCCTATGGTCATTGTTGCTTTGGAATAGATCTTTCAAAGCCTTCCACATTGCATATGGTGTGGATTTTCCATAGAGGCTTGAGACAATGTGGTCTCGTACTCCATCCAACATGATCCTCCTTGCCTTTTCCACTTTCTTTTTCCATGCATCAAGATTTGCAGCATCTGCTACAGCAGGTTTAGGAAACTCATTGTCAATGAATTCCTTCAAGCCATTGTCTTCGAGTACTACCTCCATTGGGTATCCACTGGATCTTAGATGCATGTAGCTAATAATATTAAATCCTCAATTTCATGTGAGATCACTAATTGTGAATTAATTAATACTTAATTCAATAGATCTCTCATTAGTGTATCTTCAATTACAAATAGCACAACTGAGTTTAACTCACTTAACTGAGTTAAACTATTTACAACTTGCACTAACTCATGCACCACTGCACTTCAAACTCTGTTACAACTAGAATTACTCTGCATGCCTCACCAACTAACTCTAACTCGAAATCCACCAGCTAACAGAATTTATCACTTTCAGTTAACTGATTCAATTCCACATTGAGAATAGATTATAGTTTAATGTCCATCTTAATTAAGGGATAACAAAAATAGACATGCACCCAAAAATAGCACTATGGGCCCCACCCTAGTCTGGGTGCTTAATGAAACTTGGCATGGGTGATGAAATTTTCTTGTTGAATCTCAATGGTCGCCTCGTGTGTCGATTTTTGTCATTATTAACCATTGTTTACTAATGTTTTTATGGTCCCCCCTGGGCCTATCCTATGTGACATCATCAACGAGTCACCCTTTTTTACAACATCCGAGTTGAGTCATCCTCGCATTTATGGGGTCTGTCTCGAGTCCCCTTATCTCTTGTTACAGTATTCCATTCATACTTGCATCACATTCATCCAGTGTTTCCCATTTTTGGCCTCCAGCTATACTGTCTATCATCATCCCCTCCAAAATCAAGTCAGTTACTACTAGGTAAATCATGCATTTTATGCTCTGACAAGGGAATTCGTTATTACGCCTCTTAGTTTCCCTCCCATCATTATCCTTGGTGTCAGTCCATCAGTTTCTCCACTATGATCCCTTGTGACTTAGTTGAGGATTCCTTATTGCCTCAGCTATGACAGACCCTATTTTGTTGACTTCAACACATTCATTCCAGAAAAACGGTCTAGAGGGGGGTGTACCTTGGTTCTAGATTTCATCATTTTTCAATGCCTTGGATCAAGCAAAGGGAATCACCATTTCCCTTTAACTTGGTTTTTTCTCATGTGCTCGACCCTAGATCATTATCGAAATATTGAGAATCATACACTTGATTGTTCAATTATCCAATAGATTGTACCAGTGATTCCCAGGAGTGAGTGAGATGTTTCAGACCTCGTGAGGGGGTGGACCTTCAGGCATCCCCCCACATGCCCAGATGACCTCAGATTATACTCGAGCCTTAGATGCAGGTGTGAAGATTTTATGGGTTTGGTTCCAGTCGCTTGCAATGCCCACAACATGCATGTATCATTTGGATGTTCCATTCATATCTTCAAAGCCCTTTTTGTTAAGCAAGGCTTATTTGGTTGTATCCCCCCCCCCCATGTCATATGGAGGGGGATTATGTCTCATGTTCTCGGATGTTATTGTATTTAATCCTGGCCTTTATTTTTCCAGGCGCATTATGTATATGGGATATGTTGTGTTATTTTATGGCCCATTGATGCTAACACATCATGTATCATGTATCATGTACTTTGTAGCTCGGTCCCACATTGTTGGGCTCATCATTATTCTTTTTATGCCTCCCCTGCCTCATTTAGGTCATGTACTCCTAAAAAAAATGAGACTTATGTTAGTTATTAGGTCTCACGCCCTCAGTACTTCCTCGTTTCGCTTCAATTATGTCTCTCTCTCTCTCTCTCTCCGACTCCCCTTTGGTGTCTAGTGATTGTGTTCTTACAAATGTATTTCGGTTATACGATTTGATCATAATGCTCATACACTGTGGGGAAATATGTTATCACCAAAAAATGATCACTTAGCCATATCTAACTAAGCGGATCTAAATACACCATGTAAGACCAATTTTACCATAGTAAAATTGTTTTCACTACAGGAAGTAACTCGATAAACCATATTTTATTAAGTTGTTTCTAATTAAAACAAGAAAACCCATGAGGAATAATTAAATAAATATTTATTTGTTTGATTTTCCTCTAGGAATAATTAATTAAATCATTATTTAGTTAATATTCCTTGTCAATTTTGACTAAATCACTCAGGAATGATTAAACAAATCATTATTTGTTTATTATTCCTTAACCAATTCCTTGAAATAATAAATAAATCATTTGTTTGTTTATTATTTATAAATAAAGGTATTAATCGATTTAAATATATTTTCCCTCCAAAACATATAATAAAATATTCCAAGCGGTTAGATCTAGATTGTGGTTAATAATATTTTATTATTTTCCCTTTTCAAGAATAACCAAATATTTTGTTATAAATAGGAGGGTTTTCCATCCATTTCTCACCATGATCACTATCATCGTCGTTATTTTCTTCTTTTTGCATTTGAGCTCCCATCTGAGTTCAACACACATTTTTGGTTTCACACATCAAAGAGAGAGAGAAGATCCAGAATATTGAAGCATAGAGGACAACCAAAGGACCCATCCCATTTGAGGGGGACCTATAGCCATCATATAAGTCTCCTTCACGAGGTGTAACGAAATTATAATATATCATTCATTCTTTTAAATTTCTTTGTCTGTGCTATGGGGTTTTACATTAGTTAAATCTTTTGCTATTTAATGTCTTTTGTTGCACAAATCTATTATTTTGCAGGTTTCTTCTAACTTTCTATTGTAGATTTGAAGAATTAGATGGTTGTTACATGGATTAATCCCTCTTGTGTACAATAGTAATCTCCCTAGTACTCCAACGAGTAATTAGAAACAAAGATCCATTTGAAAACCCTTTCCTCTAGATTAATTGCATTTCAGAATTATTATAATAAAGTAAAGAGGAAATGCCCCTACCTTCAAATCCAAATGTTTGATGTATCCTTTTGTCCCGTCGCTCCAAAATGGTTTCTCCAATAAGTAGAACTTGCAATAAAATAAAAGACAAAGGATCAAAGCATCTGCAACATATAATAATCAGGAAATGTTAATCCAACTTAGTGATCAAGGAGCCTAAGTATTGATGTTATTCCAATAAGCATAGAAACAACTCAATGAGAAAAATAGATCCATATGTATTATTTTGAATAAAAAGAATAATCTTACGACCTGATGCCTTGAGGTCGTGCAAATTTCTCCTGGGGTCCTGAACAATCATTTCTCCTTTAGTCTGATAGGCCTTCCTCTTTGAATACCAGAATGGAGTTATAGACACAATGGTGTGATCATTCTCATGCCAACAACAACTCACTAGTGTAGAAATTATGTACTCTTATGAGCTCTCTTCAGCTTAGAAACTATATAAGTTAGTCTCTAATTCCATTGGTATCTACCCTTCAACCTGAAACTTGAGCTCAATTTATAGGGAAATGGAGGTAGTTTCAGTTCCATGAAGAGGGAAATGGATTCCTCTCATGAAGGGATTTGAGCTCCATGGACCAAGGGATAAGCTCCATGAGTGGAGGGATAAAGCTTGAACTGATCACGACTCTAGAAGCTTCTAGTTGGGAGAATATTCGACCAACTAGGCTTCTAGAATTTACTTTTTTCTTTTATTTGATTTTCACGAGGGTGCGCGGGTAATACTGGCAAAAAGTGTGGGTGTTGCCACATTTTATGGACTGAACAGCATTGCATGTGCAGGGAAAGGCTAGAAAAATCGCGCAGGTAGACTTTTAAGGGTTTTACAGAGCTTTTCTCCAATTCCAAGACTTGATTTAGGAACATTGGTGTTTTTGGCCTCTAAGGGAACATGATAGATGTAGTGCTAGACCCATATGAATAGTCAAATTTCATGGTGACAAAATGACATGTAAAAAATTGCCCCCTAAAGTGTGAAGTCTGAAGTTATTCTGAAGAGTGAAGTGCTTTATCATTCTGAGGATTGGATTGGAGACATCAGTCGAAAACCTGTAAAAACATTAAATGAAAACATATATATATCATCGTTGAGGGAGGCATTCACATATTTAGATCAAAACTTAACTAAACGTTCTAGTACATATATGGTATCAATATTAAATCAAAATTAGACACAGTATGGGTGCAGTCATATGTCATGAGTAGTCTACTGTATCATGAATAATAAAACTCCTCGCAACCTGGATGGTGGAAACTAGATCCATGGTCTTGATTTCCGCTTCCCAAACTAGTACGAAACTATCCATGCAATTGATTGTGGTGAAGTAGAACATGGTAGAAACCACTTGATTACTGATCAATGATGTGAACTATTAACAAGTGTGAGAGAAACCACCAATAATTAAAATGGCTCTCAAAGTACTCCAGTACAATCTATGAAGTGTGAATGAATGATTTGTAGTCAAACACTCATAGAATCGTTCGATCGAAGGTCAGTGATGCAACCTATCGTCAAAGGTGAGAAAATTTCCATTAGGTCATGCAAATCCCAAGGTACTGATAGGATTCTATATCAACTTTCTAGATTATGAGATGACATCGATAGAAAGTTATCTGTTGCAGGAAAGCCTATGACACGAAACCATTAGATCAATTTTTGAAGAAATAATTTGCAAGGACTGACTCAGGGATGGTCAATGTGAATGGAGAAAAATGTTTGCAATGAATGGTTTATTTTAACTCTCTCTTGAACACATAACGACACTGCAGATGGTTTGGCGGAATTTGACCTAAAGCTAATACCCAGAAACTGGCTGAAGAGTTTCAATGTGGTTTTATTAACTTTTAGACAAAGGATTTCCCAACCCAGGTAAAAGTGTGATAAAGTGTCGTTTTCAAGAGTGGCATGCTACTTTTTAAACAAGGGTGACAATAGGATTATTTTTCTCTCTTTTTCCCCAACCATTACTGGCAAGCACCTCCTTATTTTTGTCAAGCTTGAGGAGGATAACATTTTCTTGTTTGTGTAAGCTAATCATTTGAATGAGTTCATATTAGTATTAAAATTGAACCCTAAGAAGGAGTGGTTCAGTCCTGTTGTAATCGACTGTCCTTTACTGTTAAATTTTAACGAGTCCAGTATAGGAGAAACTTGGCGTTTTTCAATCTAGGGAGTCAGAATGAAAAACATAAGTAAACTCCATAGTTGTTCTTTTTCGTAAATTTAGTCTCTCAGGCTCGAAAAAGGATAAAATAATGCAGGAGAGAACTCTATTGACCATGATTAGTCAAAGTATACCTTTTTCGTAATTAGTCCATTTCAACCCGGAAAATGGGTAAACTTATACTGAAGGGATGAATATTCATTTACTTTAACGAGTTCGAATAGTCAAGTACTTGAAAATATTTCCATATTTCAAGAGTCTGAAAAGGGCTTAAAAGAGGACTCTAGGGTTCGCTTTTTCATAATTTTACAGAGCCCGAAAAAGTGATAAAATTATACTCAATGTAAAAATAATTCTTTTCACCAAAGATCCTGTATCCTGCACAAAAACTCAAAATATTACAAACATATGCTTCCAAAAAGTAAAAATATTTAAAAATGACCCTTTAAAAGTGAGAAATAAATAAAATAATAATATTTTATTCATTAAAAGCTATAGAAAGGGATTAAAACAAGTCATTTTTACCTTTCGTTTTCAGAATAGTGCAGAGAGAGCTTTTGGCCAAAAACTTCGAGAGAAGATATCAGGAGAACCGACCGTTCATTTCTCAAATCATTAGAACCAGGTAATCCACACCATCCTTAGCTACATTTTTTTTCCATTTCATTTTTTGGGAGAAATTTATGTTGTAAAATACGGCCTTGGGGGTGCACGGGCGATCCATGTGATAACCGTGGACCCTGACGATTTTTTAAAAGGAAAAACGCTAGGATGCTGTGGATTGTGAGTGGAGCACGTGCGGATGACCATATGTCTACACACAGAACTTGTGTAGGCACCATGATCATTTTTTAAAACTAAAATTTCTTTCTAAAAATGGTTCAAGTTTTCTTCCAAATGGTTTTAACTATTTGATTTTTTTTATTTGTAGGTTATTTAACCATGTTGGAGTGGCAAAAACGAGAACACAAGCTCATATATAATGGATCCATGGATGAAAATGCAACCATGCGTGCATTGAAAAACTGTGGTTTGTACAAATTATGGGCCATTCAAGGAATGAAGGCACAAGTGGAGTTAATGACTTGGCTTGTGAATACATTGGACGTTCAACACCAATGCTTCATAATTGGTGACCATCGTCTCGAGATTGAGGCAGCGGACATATACTTCCTTACCAGATTATCTCAGAGAGGGAGTAGCATATCCTTATTCGGGACTAGACAATAAGGTATTCCCATTTCCCGTTACAAAGAAAAATATTGTAGAAATAATAAAAAGTTGAAGGATGGTCGCATAGATATCAAAAATATCTTGCAATTGGAACTTAAAGTCATAGCATTTATAGTGACCAGGTTGTGTAGGAGTGTAGCTCCTCATGTGGCTACTAAATCACAGATGTAAACTACAATCAATTGTTTCAGAGGAACCATATTCAACTAGTGTGAAGGAGTATTGGCCAATATGAAAGGCCAATTGACTAGAGAAAAGAATGTGAAGTTGGAAAACTTCAGATATGGCGCCATTCTTATTTCATTTTCTTTAGAGATAATTCCACTTCATGCTCCTCAATTGATTCCAGTAGATCATGGGACTCCTCAGGAACCTCAGATGGTGCGATGGGTAGCACTAATGGCTCGCCATGGTGGCAAGGGTGGTTCAGTAGTTCGGTTTACTCTAGTTTATTTCATGTGGCTTAGGAACCAAGTCTTCACCATTAAATACTTCCCTTATGTAGGAATGGATTATAGGGATGATATTGAAACATCTTAGTGGGATGAGATAGGTTAGTGAATCATTTTGATGTTTTTAATCTAATTTTTATTTGATTTTTGTCGTCCAAAACTGACAAAAATATTTTAAATGCAGATGTCATTCCACAAAGACTAGCAACGCTTCGTCGCTTTGACAGGCGAGAGGCACAACCCATAGCACCTCGATAGGACCAGGAAGCAGAGATCCTAGCAGACATGGAGCACAACCTTGAGAGGTTGACCATTGATATCCCTGAGACAGGAATGGATGATATTCCTCTCAGGCTTCAGAGACACATGACGGGTGTTCCAGGTCCATTCAGGAGATTTTTGCGCAAGGTGGCACGTGCTATAGTTTATTACCATTATCATCATCACGAATAGTTGATGGTTAATGTAGATCAACATTTTTTTTTTTTTGTATCAGTATCTATTATATCATAAGCTGTTTGAACCTATGATGACATATGATGTAATATTTTTTGAACACAAACTTATCTATTAAAATGATATTATTACTTTTGTTCTCTGAGTATCTTGTTCAACATGTATTCAATTTTTTTTGGTTTAATTTTTTAATGTTGAAAATGTCTATTTAGAACACGATTAGATAATGTATCAGACAATGTGTTTAAATTTCTTGAAATATGCTGATATTCGATATAATCAAATTGTCGTTCCAAGAGACGAACCTTCAAAAATAATCTTAACAGTGACTGGATTTCTAATTTCTGAACTCTATTTAAATGTAATAAAATGAGTTGTGAATCCAACCTAATGATCAAACGCAAAATACCAAATGAAATGGCATCAAATAATAACTCAATGACTGTGTTATATTCTACAATATTGTTCGTTGTTTGACCAAGGAATATCCCATGAATAGAAACTAACTCATCAGTGGGTGAATAGATAACCCAAGCCACGAAAGAGATATTTTGGGTACTACGACATGCACAATCAACAAAACCAATGTATGTTTGAAGGGATTTCGACATCTTCAATATCAAGATTAATCAAGATAAGTAGTGATAATAGTAACAACAAAACTAATCTAGGCACACTTGTCTAATCTAAGGCACACTATTCTACAAAGTAACTATTGTAGAAGAGATATCTTTACACGAAAGTCAAGCATAATATCTCTTAAGATAAATACCATTTCTGGGTTTATCTAAAGAGACCCCATCATAATCAATTAATTCATAGGCTCCTTTTGCAAGCACACGCTTGAAAATATAGGGACCATGCCACATTGGTTCGGATTTTCCAATGCCTAGCTTGTCATTAGCTTGATCGTATACTAAAAGGTCACCTTCTAAATGAATGTGAGGGTTAACACTTTGATCATATTGAGCTTTCACACGTTTCTTGTGAGCTTCGGCAGCCAATGCGGTCGTGCGTCGATTCTCATCTAATTGTGCTAAGTATAGAAAGTGTTTCTCCTCTTCAGAGGTAGCTGGTAACAACTCAATGGCTAATTTGAGTGACGGTATTCCACATTCAATGGGTAGCACAACTTCTAAACCATAGACAAGTTGAAAAGGAGTGAACACTATAGTTGTTTTTGCAGAGGTCCGGTATGCCCATAATGTCGAAAAAAGCATGGTATGCTAATTCGATTTATGAGTCCCTGTTAACCACCTATGCATTTTTTTAACAAGCAAACAGGTGGCTAAAATGTTTTTGAGCCTTCAAGAAATAAATTTCCTCTGAAAATATTTCATTCTTGAAGCCTCCTTGTGTCTTTTTCCCTTTAAAGAATCCTCACTGATGCTCCCATTTAAAACCTGTTGTCCTACTATGGAGAAACTGTTGTTGAAGAGGCCTCCATTTTTCCCTTTTTATTCCCTCCCAAACCTCCATTTTTACTTCCTTATTCCCCCGTACAAAAGCCCTTAATTAACCCTCTAAAGGCCTCCAAAATCCTTATAAGCCCCTAAAAATCCCTTTTACAGGCTTAAACCCCATTTTTCCCCTTTGCCGAAAGCCAAAAATTCCTTGAAAATCACCCATTTTGGCTTTAAAAACCCCATTTACATTTGAGGCCTTAAGCCCCTTTCGACTAAGCCCCTAACCACTTCCCCACATATGACTTACGCTCGAGACCAGGCGCTAAAGTCTCGGGCGCTAATCATAATCGGAAGCTTTCTAGGTGTCCCTTTTCTTTGTTAAGTGAAATTTTCCAATGCGATTGGGTTTTCGCTTAGTGGACCTCTGCTGCAATATTGACCGTTGATCTAAAAAATTCTAACGGCTAGCGCAAAATCGCATCATGCCTCATTTCCACTCTCCCTTATACCTCCGATCAAGCGTTGACCTTCGATCTTCCATTCTAATCCGACGGCCCTGGTGTAATCGCAACATCAAAATCTCAGAGTTTCGGCCCTTGCCATCCTCCGGTGCAATTAGATCTCCACCGTTCTTTCCCTTTGATCCGATGGCCCTCATTCGTTCCGCCCATTCACATGCCCCTTTGCCTTCCCGCTCCCTCTTTCGATCTTGACCTTCCATACCATAGATCTGACGGTCAAGATCAAATCCTCTTTCGACCACCTCCCACTTAATCGCCCACGCATCTTTCCATACCGGACTACCACCTGCACTGTCCGATCTTCTACCCCTCCATCCAATGGCTGAGATCCATATCGCGTGATTTTAGTGTCCGAGGGTTAACAGTTTAAATTTATGTGATGTAAGTGGTTTTAAAGTGCCACGTGTCATGCAGCGACATGTATCGCCCACCAGGTCCCGCCATTAAATGCCCCGATTTCATTCATTTTGGTCCATTTTATTTGTAATTCACCGAAGTTAAACTTTAATGTTTTTGCACTAAAACTCATGTCTTCCGCCCAACCTTCTAAAGGGATTTTCCCCGATGGATCTCGATCGTTGATCGCCCTTGGCTCATCTAATCCAACGGTCCATGACCCCCTTTTCATCAAACCTTCATCAGGTCATCCTTCCACCATTCTGCATGGTTTTTCACCCGTTTTCACTTGCATCCACCATTTCTGCCACCATTCCATATGGCCTCCACATCAAATTTCCACCACTCCCCTCGATTTTGTAACGAGTTATTTGTATTTTGCAGGGATTATAGGGCGAATAATTCACTCTGTCTCTACAGTCATAACCACTATGACTAAGAGCACATAGGGACCATCACAACAGCGACAAAGTGTATCAGAGGTGGAATTAAGGGATTTAAGCCTGTTATTGAAGACTTAATGCTCTAATCCCGTGTTCAAAGGATAAAGACGCAGTTTGAAGACTAAAGCGCACAAATAAGTCATATCAGTGTTACAGCATTAGCAGAACGTGTTTTCTCCTGGAAGTACATCTTCCTACAACATTCTCCATGCCTCCTCGAGCCCTTAAAGGTTATTTCACTGACAGAAGTTTCTAAAGCTGTCAGGATAGCATTTATGGAAGCATGGGAAGACCTGAGGACCTTCAGTCACCTTACTTGCTTCAGAATATAAACAGAGTACCATACAGTCAGAGAGAACTTCAAAGAATACATCTAAGGTTAATGTTAACCTGACAGGACTTCTTGACCAGACTACCGAGTACACACAATTGAGGCAGAGCCATTAAGCAAAGTGGTCACGAATACTTCCTCCACTCTGTCTTAATGAAATCAATTAAATGTACATCTCCTACTACTACTATTTATTATCCTATAAGAACCCCTGTAAATTTTATTGTAAAGGTTGTTGTTAGTTGTAGGGATTCATTTGACTGTTAGAACTATTATTGGGGGAAGTAGCTGAGTATTTTTTAATTTAGTAGGCTAGGAGGAGACATTTGGACCGTAATAAGCCATTGAGCTCAGAGTATGTGACTGGTTTTTCACATCAATTAATCAAGAAAATTTCACAGGATCCTGGTCTATATTACGGGTGATGTTTCTCTTACTGCAATTGTCTTATTTCAATCATGATGTTCATTATTTTCTGATAAGAATCAGTAATCTGGCTTAGGATATACCCCTGCATGGTACCCTAATGCTTTCCTGCTCTTCTTATATTTGATGTTTTCTGCTGATTATGTATCTAGGAGCAAATTCATATAATTTAACTAGTCAAAGATGTTGGTCTAGCCCATGCTTACTGATGTATGAGTTTGGAGTTTGATTCTTAGATGTTCTTGTTGGGTTTAAGCTGGAAGAATTGGGATACTGGGGATTTAGAGCTAGCCCTGTCCACTGGGGTCCTTTTCCAACAGATTGGCCTTACTAAGATCTCTTGAGCTAGTGTCAAAAGCATTGAAGGTTAAAAGTCCTTCTCTAAACTTATGGCCTTGCTCTGTGTTAAATCTTAATTGTTTTTCCTTTGAGACTATGCTGAAAGCAGGCCTGGAGTTAAATGACCTCTGGCCTGATCTTAAGCTACCCTTTGTGTCTTCATTTAGAGTTTCCTTTGAGTATGTCAAAGCAGGTCTAGATTTAAATGACATATGACCTGATCTCCAGACAGAAATTGGGTTTCTTTCCTTCTTTCACTTTCACTCCTTAATGTTTTCATTCCACCATCTATCTAAAATATCCTTTAGTATAGATGACTTTCCCTATGGAACCCTTGGTTCATTGTTATGAAAGTAATCCCCTTTCATGACTCCATAGCCCAATGGACTGACACTTTCTTGACCCATCTTCTTTTTTCGAAACATCCTGCAGCTTTGTTCCTTTCATTCCATAACCTTCTCAGTTAATGATCTCTAACCCAACAACCAAATCATTAAAAAAAACCCTTGTGCTTCATACCTAGCCTAATACCTTATTTTGAGCTTCAAAGATACATATTTTTCTTTGGATTTATAGAGATATCCCTCTCTGGATCTAGGATGGATAGATCCTAGGATCCCAAAGTGGTTTTGATGTTGTCTAGTCTTTTGGTCTTGCCAATCTGGCCAAAACACTAGAACCCCAACATAATGGCGACTCCGCTGGGGAATTGAGTGCATTTCATCTTGAGCACCCTTAGGTTGCACTCAAAAGACCCAAAATCTCTGGTTAGATTGGTATTTTAATGCTGATGGTGGACATCATCCTGTCTCAAACATTCACATTCATCCACCTGGCGACTCCACACTCCATAATTCTCAAAGACTCCACTGGAGGAAGAACCTGAAATATGGCCAAACCTCATAGAAGGATAGAACATTTAGGCTGGATTTGGTTTAAAGAATTCATTTTTTTTATCTACCACTATGTTCTATCCTACTTTAAGCCTAGTCAAGTATACAAAGATGAAAATCACATTGAATATGGGAAATTTCTCAAGCCTCAGTCTTCATACCATGAGCAAACCCTTATTCCTGTGAAAGACCTGGTGAAACGAGAGCCTCATGTTGTATCTCCCACTCCTAGAGAGACTTCGAGCAGCCATGAGCCTATTGTTGCATCACCTACACCTATAAATGTCATAGAAAGATATAAGCCTCTAGTTTTACCTCTTATCTTCCAGCCCCTTCCCGCAGAACTTATAAACAAGCTGCCTCTTTTTGATGGAGAAAATAAAAAGACCACTGCTGAGGAACATGCTCAAAATATTGAAGATTTACTTGACTTGTATGAATTAGAAGAAGATGATGTGCGTATTAGAATGTTTGATTTTTCATTGTAGGGAATTGTTAAGAGTTGGTTTAAAAACCTTCCTGCTGCAAGCATTTTCAGCTTTCATCAATTTTCTCAAGTTTTCCTTGATAAATGGGCAGTCCCGGGAAATGTTTTCCTCATCCTAGAAGAGTATCAGAATTTGAAAAGGCAGCCAGGAGAGACAGTACAAGAGTTTTAAACCAGGTTCAATAAGGTATATAATGCAATACCTGCTAACCACCCCTGGGATGGGCCCTATTGCACTATCCGAGTTCTTTTGACCCTGAGGTGGAGTTCCATATAAGAGAAAGAGAGCCCTCGAACATGGAGGAAATGACAAATATAGCAATTACTGTGGAATACAACCTGCGGTGCAGGGAGGAAATATTTAAAGCAATAAAGAAGGACCAAGCAAAGAAAAAAGGACAAATCTCTTTAGAAAACAAGCCGGAAAGACTGATAGAGACAGCCAACACCTTGCTAAACACAGAAGAAGAAGAATATGAGGTTGAAACCAGGAATGATGATTAGGAAAGACCTGCACCTTGTCCTCAGGAAAAAAAAATTAGATCACTGCAAGACACAAGCAGCATGCAGAGCATGTATAATGAACAAGATTTCAAATCAGAAGATGAACTTGCAGATTATTTCGAAGAAAGACTTGCCGAGGATCTGATGGATTTGGCTAGTGGCATTGCTTATAATTGTGATTGCTCTAACATTGATCTGTTTGATGGTGATTTTTTCCAAAGGGGAGCTGAGCTTGCAAGAATATCATTAGTAGTTTCATGGGAGGAAGATCAGGACCAACGACTTCAAGAAAGCAATGGGCCAATCCAAGATATCTGTGACACTGATGAGGAAAATGTTGAAGGCCTGAGAGTAGACGAAGAATCAATGAATCTTCACTCTGTTATATATTATATCATCAATAATGATTGCCATGAAGATGGAAGTCAGCAGCTTTCCAGCACAGAGGATGAGGAAGAAAGAAGAGAGGAAAATCTTGAGCAAGATGAATATCCTGAGCCTTCTCCTGAAAGGGTTGAGGTAATCAAAGAAACCCCTGCTCAAGAATATGTTAATATTTTCACAGAGTTCAGTCCACTCCAGCAGAACCGGCCTGTGTTACTGGAGGATAGCACTATCAAATATAGTGATCCCTCTAGCTCAGAAAGTGATGAAGACAAGGAAGAGGATTTTTCCCACAGACATCTTTGTCTTTATCCAGTGGAAGAAGAGGTATGCCTGGTTGACACTTACTTGCCAAATACTCCCAACCAGCAAAAGGATGATTGTGATTTCAGGGGCCACACTATAGATGCAGTGATTGAAACTATCAAGGATGAAGATAGCCTACCGATCTTGGAAGGCCTTAAAGAAGAAATTTTATATCATGTTCTAGTTGATCCCATGGCAGAATATATGGAGGCCTTGATTAGCTCAAGTTCTCAATCGTTGATCCTTTGTAAGAGCCAGATGCATCAGAAGTGGTCACCACTGGTGGTGGCCTCATTTTTGAAGACCCACATCCAGAGTACCCTATGGTTATCTCTGGCAGGCAGTCAGTTTTTCTATACTCTTTTATTACTACTTGATTGGTTGCACTGGCATTATTGTGTCACCTAAAACATCAGAGATTTCCAAGTAGAGTAGGGTAGGTAGGAAGTCTCAATAAAGCTCAGTCTAAGAGCACTTAGTTAGTTATGTTTAATTTCTACAAAGTTCAGTCCATGAGCAGTTTTGTCTCTATGTCATGGGCCCACATCAAACCAGACAGTCTAATCCTGGTTTGACTATTTTTCAATTTCTATCTTAGAATGTAGAGAAGAAATCTGCTAGACAGTTTAATCCTAGCAGATATTAGTTTAGGTAGAGAAGCTATGAGGCCAACTGTCTAATCTGGTCTCATGGAGTAATAAGGGTAGAAGTAGAATAGGTTTATTTTCCTATTTATAAAAAATTGATGATGTAAAGGGTCTGCAAGTCCAAATGCACCCAGAAGAAAAAATGTTAGGACAATAGGATGGGTAGGTAGTTGTTTGGCTTAATATGATGTCTTCATGATTTTTGGCAGCTGATCCAAGAAAATAAAAAGATGTGTCAAGTACCAGGCATCTGGCCTACTCCAAATATTATTTTCTGAATTCTTGACACCTTCAAGAAGATGCCATCCCCATGTGGAGCCACTGTTAGCCACCTATGAATTTTTTGACAAGCAAACAGGTGGCTAAAATGTTTTTGAGCCTTCAAGAAATAAATTTCCTCCAAAAACATATCATTCTTGAAGCATCCTTGTTTCTTTTTCCCTTTTAAGAATCCTCACTGATGTTCCCATTTAAAACCTGTTGTCCTACTATGGAGAAACTACTGTTGAAGAGGCCTCCATTTTTCCCTTTTTATTCCCTCCAAAACCTCCATTTTTACCTCCTTCTTCCCCCTTTCAAAATCCCTTCATTAACCCTCTAAAGGCCTCCAAAATTATTTTAAACCCCTAAAAATCCCTTTTACGGGCTTAAACCCCCTTTTTCCCCTTTGCCAAAAGCCAAAATTTCCTTGAAAAACACCCATTTTGGCTTTAAAAACCCCATTTACATTTGAGGCCTTAAGCCCCTTTCGGCTAAGCCCCTAACCACTTCCCCACATATGACCTGCACCCAAGACTAAGCACTAAAGCCCCGGGCGCTAATCGCAATCGGAAGCTTTCTGAGTGTCCCTTTTTCTTTGTTAAGTGAAATTTTCCGATGCGATTAGGTTTTCGCTCAGTGGACCTCCGCTGCAATATTGGCCGTTGATCTGAATAGATCTAATAGCTGGTGAAAAATCACATCGCACCTCATCACCACCTCCCTTATACCTCCGATCAAGCGTGGACTGTCGATCTTCCATTCTAATCCGACAGCCCTGGTGTAATCGCAACGTCAAAATCTCAGAGTTTCGGCCCTTGCCATCCTCCGGTGTGATTAGATCTCCACCGTTCTTTCCCTTTGATCCGATGGCCCTCATTTGTTCCACCCATTCACATGCCCCTCCACCTTCCTGCTCTGTCTTTTGACCTTGACCATCCATACCATATATCTGACGGTCGAGATCAAATCCGCTTTCGACCACCTCCCGCTTAATCGCCTGCGCATCTTTCCATATCGCGCTACCACCTGCACCGTCCAATATTCTACCCCTCCATCCAACGGCTGAGATCCATATCACGTGATTTTAGTGTCCGAGGGTTAACAGTTTAAATTTACGCGATGTAAGAAGTTTTAAAGGGCCACGTGTCATGCAGCAACATGTATCGCATTTTTTCGGGAGATTTTCAAAACCACCCCTGAGCCGCGCGACACTAGTAGTTTTCCCACTAATACCACCTCGCCCTCCGCCCGCCGGGTCCCACCATTAAAGGCCCTGATTTCATTCATTTTGGTCCATTTTATTTGTAATTCACCGAAGTTAAACTTTAGTGTTTTTTCACTAAAACTCATGTCTTCTGCCCAACCTTCTAAAGGGATTTTCCCCGATGGATCTCGACCGTTGATCGCCCTTGGCTCATCTAATCCAACTGTTTGTGACCCCCTTTGCACCAAACCTTCATCAGGTCATCCTTCCACCATTCTGCATGGTTTTTCACCCATTTTCACCTGCATCCACCATTTCCGCCACCATTCCATATGGCCTCCACAGCAATTTTCCACCACTCCCCTCGATTTTGTAATGAGTTATTTGTATTTTGCAGGGATTCCAGCACAAATAATTCACTCTGTCTCTATAGTCACAGCCACTCTGACTGAGAGTGCAGAGGGACCATCACAGCAGTAGAAAAGTGTATCAGAAGTGGAATTAAGGGATTTAAGCCTATTATTGAGGACTTAATGCTCTAATCTCATGTTCAAAGGATAAAGGTGCAGTTTGAAGACTAAAGCGCACACATAAATCATATCAGTGTTACAGCATCAACATAACATGTTTTCTCCAGGAAGGACATCTTCCTATAGCATTCTCCATGCCTCCTTGAGCCCTTAAAGGTTATTTCACTGACAGAAGTTTCTAAAGCTATCAGGATAGCAGTTATGGAAGCATGGGAAGACCTGAGGACCTTCAGTCACCTTACTTGCTTCAGAAGATAAACAGAGTACCATACAGTCAGAGAGAACTTCAAAGAATACATCTAAGGTTAATGTTAACCTGACAGGACTTCTTGACCAGACTACCGAGTACACACAATCGAGGCAGAGCCATTAAGTAGAGTGGGCACGAATACTTCCTGCACTTTGTCTTAATGAAATCAATTAAATGTACATCTGCTACTATTGCTATTCATTCTCCCATAAGAACCCCTGTAAATTTTATTGTAAAGGTTGTTGTTAGTTGTAGGGATTCATTCGACTGTTAGAACTGTTATTGAGGGAAGTAGCTGAGTAGTTTGTAATTTAGTAGGCTAGGAGGAGAAGTTTGGACTATAATAAGCCATTGAGCTCAGAGTATGTGACTATTTTTTCAAATCAATTAATCAAGCAAATTTCACAGGATCCTGGTCTATATTACGGGTGATGTTTCTCTTACTGCAATTGTCTTATTTCATTTTAATCATGTTGTTCATTATTCTCTGATAATAATTAGTAATCTGGCTTAGGATATACCCCTGCATGGTACCCTAATGCTTTCTTGCTCTTCTTATCTTTGATGTTTTCTGCTGATTGTGTATCTAGGAGAAAATTCATATAATTTAACCAGTCAAAGATGTTGGTCTAGCCCATGCTTACTGATGTATGAATTTAGAGTTTGATGCTTAGATGTTCTTGTTGGGTTTAAGCTAGAAGAATTGGGATACCGGGGATTTAGAGTTAGCCCTGTCCACTGGGGTCCTTTTCCAACAGATTGGCCTTTCTAAGATCTCTTGAACTAGTGTCAAAATCATTGAAGGTTAAAAGTCCTTCTCTGAACTTATGGCCTTACTCTGTGTTAAATCTTAATTGTTTTTCCTTTGAGAGTATTTTGAAAGCAGGCCTGAAGTTAAATGACCTCCGGACTAATCTTAAGCTACCATTTATGTCTTCATTGAAAGTTTCCTTTGAGTATGTCAAAGCAGGTCTGGATTTAAATGACATCTGACCTAATCTCCAGACAAAAATTGGGTTTCTTTCCTTCTTTCACTTTCACTCCTTATTGTTTCCATTCCACCTTCTTTCTAAAAGATCCTTTAGTACATATGACTTGACCTATGGAACCCTTGGTTGATTGTTATGCAAGTAATCCCCTTTCATGACTCCATAGCCCAATGGACTGACACTTTCTTGACCTATCTTCTTTTGCCGAAACATCCTGTTGCTTTTCTCCTTTCATTCCATAACCTTCTCAGTTAATGATCTCCAACCCAACAACCAAATCATTCAAAAAACCCCTTGTGCTTCATACCTAGCCTAATACATCATTTTGAGCTTCAAAGATACATATCATTCTTTGTATTTATAGAGAGATCCCTCTCTGGATCCATGATGGCTAGATCCTAGGATCCCAAAGTGGTTTTGATGTTGTCTAGTCTTTTGGTCTTGTCAATCTGGCCAAAACACTGGAACCCAAACAGTCCTAAAAATACGTTTAATCATGGTGGTTAAAACCTTGTTGATGGCCTCAACTTGACCATTAGCATGTGGGTAATACACTGAAACAAGAGAAATTTCGGTCATCATAATATTTCGAAAATGACTCCCATGATCTGTGATAATAGCTTGAGGCACACTAAAACAAGCAATCCCATGATTGAATACAAATGCAGCTGTAGTTTTGTCATCAGCCACAAATTTAGGCATCGCCTCGACCCATTTGGTAAAGTAATCTAAGACGAGAATAATATACCCATGCCCCTTGGTCAATTCAGGGTTATATGTAATGAAATCAATACCCCATTTCACAAAAGGACTGACAACAATGATTGGGTGAAGAAGAGCTGGAGGTGCACGCATATTTCGATCAAAAATTTGGCAGTTGTGGCATTTTTGAACAACAATGATACAATATTTGAATAAGGACGGCCAAAAATAACCGGCACGTAATATATTTTGGGTTGTGGCAAACCCAGACATATGACCACCACACACACCAAAGTGGCAATCATTTAAAACATTTTCAGCTTCTTTGTGAGTTATACAACATCGAAAAACAGAATTCACACCACGACGATAAAGAGTGTCGCCAACAATATTGTATTATTGGGATTGATATCGGATTCTCTGACGATATGAACGTGAAAGCTCTAGGAAAAATGTTTGAGTTTGAAGATATATAATTATATCTCCATACCATGGGTCTAGAGTACTAATGAGAAACAGAGATTCATCGGCGATGGGATTCTCTACCATAGTTGTTGTCTCAGTATTGGGAAATTCACACATAAGTTCAACAAAAACTAGTGATTTCTTTGACTTGGATTTCTTGAATTCCAAATAAAATTGTTGTAGGATGAAAATCCATTTGGAGTATTTTACCCCTAGTAATTGTTTTGTCAAGATATACATCTTCGGGTTACAGTTAGATATCACTATTATTTTACATAACAATATGTAGTGACGGAATCATTGGACAACTTGAACTGTTTCCAAGGCCAATTTTTCCACATGCTAATATTTGATTTCCGTCGAGTTGAGATTCTGACTTAGGTAATAGATTACATGTTCATTGTGAGATTCATCCTCCTGAACCAAGACCATTCCAATGGTGGAATTAGAGGCAGCTAAGTATAAAAAGTAATCCTGGTGGTAATTGGGTGGATGCAATAACGGTGCATGAGTCAACACGTTTTATAGTGCATAAAAATATTTGTCAAAAATCTCATCCCAAATAAAAGGAACACTTTGTTTCAACAATCGGATAAAACCTTTTGTTAGCTTAGCATAGTTTGGGATAAACCTATGTAAAAAAAATTATTTCCCTTGCAAACTATGGAGTTGGCGAAGAGTGGAAGGAGAAGGTAAATTGATGATAGCCTCAACCTTCAAAGGGTTGACATGAATGCCATATTTCGAAATGATGAATCTAAGTAATCATCCTAATTGCACACAAAAAATATATTTTTGCGGATTCAAACGAATTTTGTAATGCCTACATCTCATGAAATAGCTCGTAAGTGTGTAGGATGATCTTCTCTGCGTAAAGAATGAGCAGGTAAATCATGCATATAAGGTGGTACAATATGTTTGATATCATGAAAAACATAAGACATAGCTCTTTGAAAAGTTGCACCAGCATTTTTTAGTCCAAAACGTAATTTTAAATAAGAAAATGTCCCCCAAGGACATATAAACATTGTTTTTGGTTGGTCAACAGGGAGTATGTTGATTTGATTATAGCCAGAGAAACCATCCATAAATGAGAATATTTCATTTCCGGCATAATAATCAATAATTTGGTCAATATAGGGTGTAGGATAATTGTCTTTTGGACAAAATTTATTAATGTCCCTATAATCAACGCATGCTCTTATAGTCCCTTGTTTCTTCGTAACGAGAACTATATTAGATACCCAATCTGTCAATGGAATTGGATAAATATATCTTGCTCGTAATAGCTTCTCAACTTCAGCTTTGATAGCTGTAGCTTTCCGCAGATGTATTAGACGTAATATTTGTCTAATAGGCTTAGCATCCAGGTATGTCTTAATTTCATGAATTACAATCTTAGGATCGATTCCTAGCATATCTTCGTAAGACCAGGAAAAAATGTCTCGGAATTATTGAAATAGGGCTTTGTAAGTGTTAATCTCTTCCATCATACAAGAAGCACCTATATGAATGTTTTCAATAATTCTAGGTTTAACTGATATGTCGATAGGAACTATTGTAGAAATATTTCCAAAATTTGTCTCAGAATCAGAATGTGTAATCGATATGGGATTATGCGGTTCCTTGACATAATCAATCGTAAAAATAGACGAAAAATCATTTTCAAACTTATCAAGATCAAGTAAAAATGAAGATCTTCAATGTAGACCATCCCAGGGTAATTCGTCTGATGAAAAAATTTCTCGAATACTTTCATCAGTGTTAAATACATGTTGAAAGGGATCTGAAAATGATGTCAAGGTTGAGCTTGATAGAGAAGAAGATTCTTCGTTGATCACATTCATTTGATCAAGAGTAGTTGAAAGTGTGTCAGAATACAATTGTACTGCTACATATGCCTTTTCAAAAGGACTCAAAGGCATCTCACCATTGAAAGAGTCCAATTCTGATTCTGAAGGCACAACCCACGTGTCATTAAATGGTATAGTGCTTGATGAGATCATATTGATGTTGGAAATTTTTCGCGGTATGTTGGGTGGAGATATAGAGAAATTTCCCATGAGAGTGGAATCCTTAATTAGTCCTACATCAACATCTTCGTATGGGATAATCAATTTTCCGACATGCTAGATGTTGTTTGTAGAAGTAGGGTCTGATGAAAATTATGACAACTGGTCGATTTTGACAATCTCTCCTTTATGAGGAAACATGATTACCAGAAATACTGATGAAATGACAGCAGTCATGGCATAAGACCAACTATGACCAAAAATAAGGTTGTAATCAAGATGGGCATCAGCTACTTCCACCTCTAGATTAATTGTTTTTCCTTCTACTTCTATAGGTAGATCCTGGAGTATTCTGTATGGATGAAATCCTCTTCCATCAAAGGCTTTAAGGATAGTCGGTGATTGGTTGAGTGCTGGAGAACCAAGGGTTTTCCAAAATTTTAACGACATTATACACATAGATTCCCCCTCATCAATTACAGTATGAAAAACTCGTCTTGATTTGACTAATACTAGAATCTGAAAAATCATCTGATGAGGGAGTCTTGGTGTAAAATTTTCGAGATCAAGTACCATGAGGTTAAAATCCTAAGGATCAATAGCTCCAATGGCTGATAATAGTAATTTCCTTTGTGCTATACATGATTGTAGCACATCTAAGGCCGACATTGCTAAAGGGGATATTTCCAAATCTTCAAGTACACCTTTAGCAGGCGATTTAATCACTAAATCAGGGTTAGGTTTCTCGATTTGAAGTGGTTCAGAAACTGAAGGAGGTATGGCTAGTGTTTGACTAGAATTTTCTATCTCTTTACCAGTTACAGGATTTTTACTTCCATAGTCTTGAGATCTTGTCACAACCATGACCTGAGACATCATTAAAATATTTGTCGATGAATTTCAAGAAGATCCTATCATTTTACTATCTTGAGTGGGAAAAGGATCCTTCAAGACAGCAGGTGTGGGTGAACCTTTTACAAACTTGGAGACCTCGAACTGATGTGGACACTCTTTATTATAGTGATCCTCGTCACAGATAAGACAAGGATAATGAGGTTTCCAATTTTCATCAACTAGTACGCTCTTTTTTGTTTTTTTTTTGGGAGATGTATTTTGTTTGTTTTTATTCTTTCCTTTATTCTTATTGTCGGTTTTAGCTTTAGTTGTGGATGAATCTACAACATGAATGTTGGAAAAATTTTCAAGGGAAGAATCTCCTTTAGGTGAATCTGGTAAAATTATGATGGGAGAAGTAGGTTTGGATGACTTACTCTTACTCTTGTTAGCGCTAATTGTACCAGTTACACCATCTACATAATGTGAACTAGAAGGAGTTGTAGTTGTTTGACCTGGACGTGAAAAGTCAGGAATGTTTTCATATAAAGTACCTGACTGTGTGTATACAAGGTCTAAGTACTGTGCTTGAGCTATGACCTATTCTTCTGTAACAACGCCTCCCTTAGCTACATCTTCAGTGATATTTGGAAGTAATTATTTGATAAACCATTCTGCCAAGATTTGATCTGGAATCAAAACTTTCACTAAACGTCGTCGACGTCTCCATTCATGTATGTGATCTAAAATGTATGTAGATGTACTTTGTTTTAATGAAGTAAATAGTCTCGTTCCATTGTCATAACGGACTAGAAAATGAAAGTGTGTTAATAAAGTTGTTGCTAACGCATTGAAATTGTTGAATGAGCCATGTGGTAGTTCAATATACCATTTTGCAGCTAAGCCTATCAATGTTCTTTGAAATAGTCTCAATCGAATGGAATCATCGATTAAAGATTTGGATGCGCACCAAAGGTGGTAAGTCATGACATGATTTGAGGGGTGTTCTCCTTATTTACCTTCAAACTTAGGAATATCACTAGGAAACTTATTCAACATTGGCAGCCAAAACAAAAGATAATAAATTGGATCATTTGTGAGGGGCGACAAATCTAGCAAATCCAAAGTTGCAATGAATGGAAACTGACGGTTAGGATCTTCTTGAGCAAACTGATAACCTTGAGGAACGATACCAGTACCCGGAGGAGGATATCTAGGGTAGCCTAGAATAGCCTATGCAGTTGGAATTGGAATACCTTTAGGATAACCAGGGTTAGCCGTACTAAACTGAGGTTGAGTTGGTATCTAATATGTACAACCAGGGTACGGTTGACTTTGGTAGATTGGATTTTGTCCTACGGGTCCATATTGAAACTACCCTTGATACAGTTGATTAACAAACTGACATGTATAAGGTTGGATTCTTGGAATTGTAGTTGTACCAAGTTTTCCTGAAGAGGTTTGAACAGTAGACTGGACCGTAGGTCTAGTTTGATGAGAAGTGACGTGAGGGATTGCTTTTGATACACTTGATGTCATTGTTTGAGGGGTTGTAGCAATAGGGACTTGGGAAACTCCACGGATAGGTGTAATTGGTTGTTGAACATAATTTTGTACAACATATTGGACAAGAGTTCTAGGCATACTTAGACCAGGTTCCTGACTACTAGGTACAGATACCTGAGGTGCAATTTGAAGTGTAGGTTGGACAAGTTGCTGGATTTGGGTATAACCAAATTGACCATTTGGCTGACCAGGTTGATTATAAGGTACTTTCACAGTAGGTTGCAAATTCTGTTGGTTCAAAAATGAATTCCACACTGTTTTTATTCTAGGATAAGGAGCTCCCATCAAAGGTTGTGGTGCGGAAGGTTGGCCATAACCAGGTTGAGGAATTGGAACGTAAGTTTGATAATTTTCTAGATAATTTCCACTAAAAGGTTGACCTCATTTAAAGGATTGTTGCTCTTGATAAAAAAATTGTCCAAAAGGAGGTTTTTTTCCTTGAATAGGTTATGGCCCTAGCATAGGGTACTTCCCTTGAATAGGTTGTGGCCCTGGAATAAAGTACTACCCTTGAAGTGGTTGTGGCCCTAGTACATAATACTGCCCTTGAAAAGGTTGTCCTTGAGGAGGATACTACCCCCTAGGTCGTAAATTGTTACCTTGAGGGTCAGGTAAAGGAATATTTCCAGACATCATGTACACTTGTTCCATTGTCAAATTTTCAGTATCAGATTCATTGCAACCATTTGATTGTATAAGTTTTTCGGAAGAGGGAGATGCTCCTGAGAAAGTACCAGAAAGCGATTGGTATCCTGTAGGAACTAATGGACCACCATACAAAAATGTTTATGGCGATGAATAAAACATGGATGACACACCAGACATGTTTGATTAAGGTATGTAACTACCTCTGGGTATGGAGTAAAAAGGAATACAGGGTGGCGAATAATTGAGACCAGAATTATGTAGAAAGTTGGTTAACTGAGAATATGAAGGGTCTGGTTTAAAAGGGATATAATGGTAAATTGATTCACTATGCCTTAGATCTAAATATTCTTGACGTGAAGGAAATATAACCTATTATTCTCTGTCAGTAATCTCTTTGATACTAATCATGCTAGGAGGAAGGTTCTCAGTGATGTGAAACTTCACTCGAGTTGAACGAAGACGACCAGGGGTTTGGGCTATGAACTTTGAAGTTGACTCAAACGAAGTAGATTTAGTTTCAGGTTCATATATCTCAGGTCCAATAAGTTGAATATATGAAAATTCACAGGTTGTAGACTCAACTGTGATTAAGTCCGAAATTTTTGGTTGTTCTTCTGTCTGAGGTTGATTTACTTTGTAATCAGGATGTATAATTATTGATGTTTCCTCTTTTTCAGTAGATCTAGTTCCTGATGGTTGACCTCTTTCAGATTTAAGCTTTTCTAACTGACTTGGTGTGTACTCAGGGGGTCTCCCCTGCATTCTACGAGAGTGTCTTAGTAATTCATCCAAGGTTAATGTTTAACACACAAAATCAAAAAATATTTCAACAAAATAGACCTAAGGTTGCTAAGGAAACAATAATATTGAACACATGCCTACAAAATCTAAGAGACAATCCACACACAAACGATATTTTTCCACACTAAAAGCACTAGCCGGTGATGAAATCCAACATCATAGAATTCTAATGTGGAAAACTTGGCAGTTGGAATAGTTACCCTAACAACCTGCTTAATGAAACAGTCTAATGCAAGTCCCTCCACTTATGACATATCGAAGTGAAGAGTACCCTCTGGAAAGTCCAAGTGAGTCTAGCCGATGTCTGTTCCAGGTACAGTGGGACCTTCCCTCCACCGTCACCTTGGGAAAAATCCTGAATATTCTAGTCACTAAGGTCACCAACAGAAAAAAATGTACCTAGGGGAACAGTCTATGATCCGATATACACGCAAGGGTAGAGTATCAAGATCAATCCCCTTGAAGTCTCCTCGATATGGTAAACCTGAGGTTTTCCAACAAGTGACCCCAGGCTCCTTGACAATGGTTAATCTGAGGTTTACCATTTTTATTACGTTCACATCTTTTATCTTTGCCAATGAGATAGGTACGATTACCTCACTAGGTGTGACATGATCTTGTGCTTGACTCGTTTAAGAAGAGCTTCCCAGAGCACAAATGCAACAATTGGATTTTCCAACTGCAAGATTCTACTTTTTTGTTTTAGCTATTTTGGAATGTTTATTACAACCTTTTCCAAAATTCTAGCCTAAGCTATGTTGGTGGAATGAGCCCTAGAAAATGTAAAATATCTAGATTGATTTTATTAATGCGTTGTATTAATTTGGTTGTTGCTTAAGACAAAGGGCATGGAGTTGAAACTTTAATGATTTTTGTGACCCGACTCAAAAGTACTCTAAATGCATCTAAATGAGAAGTGAAACTCTTTCTTTTCAATGAATCTTATTTAAGGGAAAGTTGAGAGATTTATCAATTTTCAAGACACAAATTATTTCATTCATAAACAAAATCCTTTTGAAAAGAAGACGATTTCATGAAGAACTCAATTTGCAAGAATGATCAATTACTCTTTTGAAATGAAATTCCTTAAAAAATCAAATCAAAAACTACAATTCAATAAACAATCCATTTCCAAAGGAAAACAATCTCTAAAAAACTCTAAAAACATAAATTTAAAAATCAAAGAAAAATCTAATTTTGAAGTCTATCTAGAATGTTTGAGGACATTTTCTCCTAGTTTGTGATCAGACTAAGAAAAAATTTCTACTTATCTCAGCAAAAATGAAAAACATCCAAAAGTGCTTTGTAAAACATCCAAACATATATAGAAGCTCTTCCAAATTTGTAAATGAAAAGGAATCATTTTTCATAAAAGTAATGTTTTCAATGATCCTAATGACTCAAAAAGACAATATCATCAATACTAGTAAGCTGAGGCAAATGAAGGTATCTTTTGTATAGAGCAACAATAAACTAGGGCAAACTCTCACTTATAAAATGCAAATAGGATGATAAATCACACAAACGCAATTTTTTTTGAAAATAAATTCTCACACAAGATTTGAAAACTAAGATAGATCAGGGAAAACATAAAGAATCAGGTTATCTGGCTCTAAAAAAGAGAAATTTAAATTTTCAAATAAATTATGGGGGTGCACAGTGTATAGTGGAAAACAAAGTGTATGCACACTGAATTGAACTAAAAGCTACGCGGGTTGTCGCACTATTTTCTACTGAAAACCGTGCAGGTAAGGAAAAATCTTAGAAAAAATAAATTATAAGCTTTATTTTTTAGGGATTCTTAAAATTTATCTACCAAACCAGACTCAGAGAAGTCAAAATTAGAAAACTTTAAAATTCAAACTCAAAATAAATAAAGAAAAATAAGCTCTAGATCCCCAGTATGGTCGCCATTTTTTTACGTGGATTAATCTCTCTTGCGGACAAGAGTGATATCCCTAGTACTCCAACGAGTAACTAGAAACAAAGATCCATTTGGAAATCTTTTCCTCTAGATTAATTGCATTCCAGAATTATTATAATAAAGTAGAGAGGACATGCCCCTACCTTGAAATCCAAACGTTCGATGTATCCTTTTATCCCATTGCTCCAAAGTGGTTTCTCCAATAAGTAGAACCTACAATCAAAGACAAGAAAAATTATCAAAGCATCTGCAACATGTAATAATCAGGAAATGCTAATCCAACTTAGTGATCAAGGATTCTAAGTATTGATGTTATTCCAATAAGTATAGAAACAACTCAATGAGAAAAAGAGATCCATATGTATTATCTTGAATAAAAAGATTAATCTTACAACTTGATGCCTTGATGTCGTAGAGATTTCTCCCGGGGTCCTAAACAATCGTTTCTCCTTCATTCTGGTAAGCCTTCCTCTCAGACTACCATCATGGAGTTATAGAAACAAGGGTGTGATCATTCTCATTCCAAAAACAACTCACTAGTGTAGAAATTATGTACTCTTATGAACTCTCTTCGGCTTAGAAACTGTATAGGTTAGTCTCTAATTCCATTGGTATCCACCCTTCAACCTGAACCTTGAGCTCAATTTATAGGGAAATGGAAGTAGTTTCAGTTCCATGAAGAGGGGGATGGATTCCTCTCATGAAGGGATTTTATCTCCATGGACCAAGGCATAAGCTCCATGAGTGGAGGGATAAAGCTCGAACTGATCGCGACTCTAGAAGCTTCCAGTTGGGAGAATATTCGACCAACTAGGCTTCTAGAATTTACTTTTTTCTTTTATTTTCTTTTCACAGGGGTGCGTAGGTAATAGTGGCAAAAAGTGTAGGAGTTGCCACAGTTTATGGACTGAACAATAGCACATGCATAGGGAAAGGCTATAAAAACCACACTAGTATATTTTTAAGGGTTTTTACAGAGCTTTTCTCCAATTCCAAGACTTGATTTAGGAACATTGGTGTTTTTTACCTCTAAGGGAACATGATATAGGTAGTGATAGACCCATATGAACAGTCAAATTTCATGGTGACAAAATGACATGTAACAATGGCTATATCTGTTGTTAGGGCCATCAATCACTCGTGGCTTAAGTGAAGCCTTTTTGGCACACTTTCTAGAAAACGTCATGCTAACATCAGTCATGGTAGTTATTGATAATCTGAGTAAGGTAACTCATTTTGTGGTAGTCAAGTCCACTAATTCTGCTAGTGAAGTGGCACAAATCTTCATAAAGGACATTGTGAGGCTACATGATATCCCCAACAAAATTATATCAGACAAAGATGTTAAGTTCACTTCACGGTTTTGGAAGGAACTGTTTGTAGGTTTGGGGATAGACTTGGCATTATACACAACATATCATCCACAGAAAAACATGCAAACAGATAGGGAAAATATGTAGAAATAAATGTGTACATTCTAAATTTCTCATAAAATTTTCTAAATCACAAGAATATAAGCTACTCTACTCATCTTCATAATCAAAATCACGATCGAGAACACAAATCATTAACATGCATCAAGATTCAACACACAGGCCCAAATATTTATCTAGAGGAAAGAAACTACTCAAAACCCCTTACTATCTATATTTCATTAATCAAATAATCTGGATGAATACAATAAGCTTGCTCAAGCTTGAGCACAACCTGCACCTATATCTTCTATCCTTTGCCCGACTGACTGGACCTGACCAATAGTTAGCCAAAGTTTCAAGCCTCCAAGCTCATATTTCCTTGCAATGTTCACTGAGTAATTAGACCCTATTTTTTAGGGACATTCTTGAATTGGATTGCGCAATTCTTGAAGGCCCATCCTCTAACTGCATGCACCACATGTACAACTTGGATTAGTTTACAACTTATACTACATTTCCCTTGAAATCTAATATCAACTGGGTAGTTTGAATTCTCTACATGCATCAGTTATTTTTGGGTTGATTGATCAGTTAAATGGATGAACACTAAGTGTGACTGAAGTTATTTTGGGTTGATTGATCAGTAACTCAATTAACTGAATGACCCTTCACTAGTTTCTCCAAAAGTTGGAACTAGTTTAACTGACAATAACTAAACTTAATTGAAATAGACTGCTACAAATTAGCAATCAATCATACTGAATTGAACTCAAGTGTCTCCAACTTGAATTAACTAATTTAACTGAGTGAAAAAATCCATTTCACCTCAGTTAACTACCTCCAAGTATTTTGCTAAAATTGAAATTTGAATTTTAATCTATTTTGACCAAGGAAAAGTCAAAACTAGATTTTCTTGCTGCATTTTTTGTTAGCTCCTTGTAATTTGCAAGATTGGCAAAGTCAAACTGTAGAGAGAACACTATTTCAACCACTTTTGGATTCTAGGATCTAGCCCTCCTGAATCCGAAGAGGGATCTCTCCAATAAGTGCAAATATTGATTTATCTTTAAAGCTTTTGGGTAATGATATTAGGCTAGTTATGAAGTCTGAGGGTTTTTGTCTATTTTGGATGGTTGAGCATGATTATTATTTGAGTGGAAAGTTCTAAATGGAAAGAGTTTCAAAGGTGTGAAGTTGCAAGCAATCAGAACAATCTTTGGCCAAAAAGATAGATATAACGCTGGTTTTTAGTCCATTGGGCTAAGGAGTCATAACAAGGCTCTAATTGAGCAAAAAATTCAAGAGTGATCCAAGGGGCAAGTCATCTATATCACAACATAATAAAATGATGGAATGGAAACAATAAAGTGTTGGAGGGGTGGAAACTAATAATAATTTCAACAAGTATTTATAGTCATTCCAAACAAGAAAAGCCTATTAAGTAACTATTTAAAACCAACCAAGGATAGGGCTAGCCATAGACTTCTTGGGCAAGTTTGCATTAAAGCAAATCAATTGACAAAAAATCCAGTAATCTTGCATAATTACCTTCATAAAGTATGAAAACACATAATAGAAACAAAGTGCAACTTAAGATCAGATAAGGTACTTTGAAACCTAGTCTGCTTTCAACAAACACTTAGGGAAACTTTCAGAATCTACCTTTGGAGAATAGAAGCTAGAAAACAGGGCTCACCATCACTTTTCTAGTCTAAATTTAATAAGAAACTAATGAAAATAACATTCAAGAATAATGTTTAAAGCAAATAGTAGGATGAGGGAATGCCAGCATTCCTAACTACTTAAACTGTATTGAATTATTCTTAAATAAACAACTTAGAGGAAAACATTGAGATAAAGCTTATCAGTAAGAGAAGGGTACTGTAAAGAGTAGGTCCTAACTCTATGCTTGTTGTTCTTTATTAGAGAATAATGGACAATATGACATACACAAAAGGAAAAACAATTACACAGAAAGGAGCACTTCACTAGTGATATAGACTAGGATCCCAAGAAAAAGCTTGTTATTGATGTCAAACCAGTTACAGTATTCAGGTCCAATGTTTCAGTTCAGCAATCATCTTCACTTCTCAGCCTAACTATTCTATCATAAACAGAGCTTCAAGAGCCTTTGAACACTATTTACAAGTAGAAGTTTCGAGCACAAGTATATTTCAAAGTTCTGCAACCAAGATTGTCTCATCTTCTACATAAGTATTTATAGAAGAAATGAGGAGGTGGGAAAGGATAAAAGATCTCCCAAGGTTCAACTGATACAGATTAATGTTTCTCGGCCTTTGAGGGGCTCGATGGAGAAGTTTACAGAGGTTTTGTTTGTATTAATTGTTTTACATTTAAGAATTAAGCTTGGTGGGAGATTTTGTTGACTTTAAGGCTCTGTTTCATGTCGTAATAACTCTGCTGATATTTTTTGCATTAAGTTCCTTCGGCTGAATTAACTATTCAGCTGCGTTGAGGCAAATATCTTCTTTTCTAATCATAACTCGGCCTCTGTTGAATGCTTGAGGCTATAGGTGGCATTGGGTAGCTGAGAGGAATCAATTAGCCTCTGATGTGGCAGTGGAGGCTCTTTTTGACTGATAAATCTTTTGATCTGTCTTTAATTGTGTTTTAATTAGGAGAAGTAGGCTTTTGAATTTAGATCTTAGCCATAATCCTCCAAAACTATGAAAAAAGTCTTCAATCCTTCATTTCTGTTGTGGTGAAGGTCTTCAACACTGATACTCTTTTGTTTGGTTTAATTATTTGTGTCTTGTTGATGTGCAGGTTTATAAAAGGCCCATATGGCATCAATGCCCATGAAGCATCGATGAAACGTGAAGTTTGGACCCTATGGAATGATCTTTCTGTATGCACAAAGGTGTGGGGGATCGTCATCCGTGGCCTTTGGTTTTCCTTTGATATAATGGAAAACCCATTTAAAACCTACAAAAATACATAAAACAATTAAGAAATCCTGTGTATTGGGTAAAACTGCTTTGGAGGCTTCGGTTTGGAGCGTGATCGTTGAATGAATGCATCCAACAATGGATATTTTATGTGGAGGTAGAATGGAAGCTGTTTGGAAAGAACAATGGTGAAAATTATGTCAGAGTCGTTGATCATGCAGAGATCAATGGTTGGGAGGAATAATAATATCATAAAGCAAAAGGGTCACTTTACAATGGGATAAGCAGAAAAAGTGAAGAAATACAAAGGAAAAAGGGAAAAAATCCCTTGGTGGAAGAAATTTATGTAAAAACGGAAATTGGGGTTTCAGGATGATCATGGGTCGTCAGATGAGATCAGGCCACGAGATCAACGGCGGAGATCGTATGTTGAAAACCCTTTGGAAAAGGTGGGGGGCGATGAAATAGAGAGAAAATTATCTGAGACCGTTGATCTGCAGAGATCAACGGTCGAGGAGGAATGCGATATAACATAGTGCAGATGGGGAAAGGTGGTTTCGGGAGTGAAAACCGGTAGTATCGCGCGATGAAAAGGCAGGTAGGTGGTTTTGAATTTTCGAATGCGATATGCATTATCAATTGACATGTGGCATTTCAATACTGCCCATTTCACGTGATTTTGGAGAATTATCACCTGCTCTTAAATTTATGCGATATGGAACGTCAGCCGTTAGATTTGGGGCCTCGGATCTAATGGTGGGGAGTGAGAGCGATATGGATATGATGCGTGGGTCATAGCAGGTGGAGTGGTTTTGTTCTGAGCTGTTGGATCAAATATTGGATGACTAAGATTAGATCTGGAGGGAGGTAGGACCCATAGGGATCGGGCCTGTCGGAGTTAATATGAGCCGTTAGATGGAACAAATCAACAGTTGAGATGTGATCTGTAGGTTGAATGAAATAATACAAAGGTGGAGAATGGGTTAATAAGGGTCGTTGATCTGTAGAGATCAATGACTGAGATTGGTCATAAAACATTACACAAGGGGTATATGAATTTAAACCAAAGTCGGGAGATGCAATCTGGACCATCCGATCTGGACACGTGGACGGCCCAGATGCAATCGGAGGCATGCAATCGGCAGGGGAAAAACTTGAATGGTGCCGATGCAATTGAGCGTTGGTTGTCGATCTGAGGATCAGATCGATGGTGGAGGATGAATCGGAAGGGTTGAAGGCAGAGAAAAAGGTTTATGATCAGAGAAAATAAGGGTCGTTGGATCGGAGATGTGACGGATAGATCCAACGGCAGAGGATCCATCGGGGGCAATCAATCGGAAAGGGTAATAAAATGTGCCCGATAAAACCTGCGATGCGATATTGCGTTGATCGTTGATCGACTTTAGATCAATGGTCGGGAAAGGGTTTAACGAATGAATGACGGGACCCTTTATACCACATGAAAACCAAAGTTTTAATGAAATACAAAGGTTTGATGGCTCAGGCGGGTTATATATATGAGGCTTGGCACCCGTCTGCGGAGCCTCAGATATATGGAAAAAACAATGGGACCAGGGTTAAAATATATAAAGGGCCCATCGGAATCTAGAGCTGGTGCTGGTCTTTCAATCTAACCATTTTTTAAATCTCCGATGCGAGATTCTATTTACCATTGATCGATTCATAAGATCAATGACTGTCCTCATATAATAACATGAACCGGAGGGTCTTAGATCAAACTTAGGAAAAAATGGGTTTTATGATTTTCAAAGGAAAACTTCATCGGAGATGGGTTTATTTACAAAGCTTAGGACCCGATTGCGGGTCCAAGTGTTATATGAAGTGGAAAAAAGGCTTGGGGCTTATAACCAGAGGCTAATCGCATCGGAAGTCTTATAAGGACAAAAGAATTGTGTTCATCGTTTGTTGTCGATGCGATAAGTGCTGAAAGAGTTTAGCGCTTGGTTCCAGCACCAAGGCATATGGTGGGAAAGTGTTTAGGACTTAGCCCAAAGGGGCTTAAGTTCATAGTGAAAAAACTTATTTTTTATGAAATTTTCAACGTTTTTGATGGATTTGGGGGTTTTGACAAAGTTTAAAAGTGAGTTTTAAACTTTGTAAAGAGGATTTTATGAAGGGGAAAGGGGAAAAATGGAAAACAGAGGAATTCCATGGGGAATGAAGGGGTAAAAATGAAGGTTAGTTTGAAGTGAAAGGAATGGAAAAATGGTGTTTTACAACAGTCTTTTCTCTATGAAAAAAGCAGAATTTCCAAGTTTGAAAGGGAAACAACAGTGAAGATTTAAACAAAGGGAAAGATGTATTCATGAGTCTTCAAGAGATAACACTTTTAGCAATAAAACTTGTTTCTTGAAGGCTCCAAAAATGATTTAGCCACCTTTTGATATAATAAATTTTATAGGTGGCTAACAGTGGCTCCACTTGGGGATGGTGCCTTCTTGAAGGCGTCAAGAACTTCAGACTTGCATTCTCTGGAGGTCGATCAGTGCCTTGTCCATTAGGTTTCCTTTCTTTACTTGGATGATCTTCTTTGTTCTGAAAAATGTTAGAAGCCATGAAAAATAATGGATTTTCATCAACACAATCTTTCTACCTACCCAATCCTACTGATCTAACATTTTTTCTTCTTTAGAGTGCACTTGGATTGGCAAACTCTTTTTACAACATTTTATTCTTTTGAAATCATAAAAATAATCTAATTATACTTATTATTTCTCCATGAACTCGGATTAAACAGTTGATTTCATATGCTTCTCTACCTAATCTACTAATTTGTTAGGATTAAACAGTCTAACAGATTTTTATTCACTAATTTCTAAAACAGAAATTTAAAAGCATACAAGTCAGGATTGAATAGTCTAACTCGTTGCTGATCTATGGCATAAAAAACAAGCTGCACATAGATATTATTTTATAGAAATTTAAATCAAAATGGAAGGCTTAAGATCTGAAAGTTCAGGCACGACCTTCTCTTTTTTCAACTCTGTTTTTACTTCTGTTTGAGTTGTTCTTTGCTTGTCCTCTGGTTCAGATTTTGAGCTAATTAGAACCAGTTTTACCTCTGTTTTGCCTCAGAAATTTAAACAGATTTGAGTCACTCTTGTTTGGAAACTTAGGTTCATATTTTGAGCATGTTTGAACCTTTAATTTCTAGCCTAATCTACCTATTGATAAGCTAAAATTAAGCTATATGGAAAATCGAATTCACTAACCTATCAGCAGCAAATTTAAAACTAATTAGTCATGATTAGGCTGTATGACTAATTAGAAGTGTGTTTTTCAGGAGTGGCATTTAAGCTTGCACACTTTCAGACTTTGTTTCTCTCTTTTTTGGAGTGGGGTTGTACCTTTATTGTTTTTACAATTTGCCCTCTTTTCTTCCTTCTATTGTTTTTGTATTTTTTATTTTTTTAAATTTGAATGCAATGATGGGTGAAAAATTTATAATGAGAAAAAATATAAAAAGGCTTTTAGAACATGACATGGTTTAAGAGAAGTAATGTTTAAGCATCCTGCCATTGACAGGACCCCCAAACAGTTCAGCTCCATTCAACTCCTGCAAGAAAAAGGCATTGTTAGCAGTAGCAGAATGAATGAGATAAGGGCCAAGCCATAAGTTGTCAAATTTCCCATGCTTTCCCTTGTCTTCTCTCCTTGAGTCCCACTTTAAAACTTTGTCCCCAAGATTGAAATTGATGACCTTTGTTCTTTTGTCAAAAATCTTTTTTATGTTGTCCTGCTTTTGTAATGCTTTGTTATAAACCTCCTCTCTGGTTTGCTAAAAATGAATTGTTTGATTTATCCTTCTGATCATGTCATTGTCTTTAGACTGAACCTCTTGAATCAACTTCATAACTGGTACACCAAAGCTGGTAGGAAAAATTGCATCTGTACCATACAAAAGCTGGTAGGGTGACATACCAATAGATTTCTTCAATGTCAATCTGTCAGCCCAAAGTGCATGAACAAGCTTTGTGTGCCAAGACTTTTTTTTGTCTTCCAACAACTTCTTGATTATGTTCACCAAACTCTTGTTTGAAGATTCTGCTAGCCCATTACCTTGAGGGTGGAATGACCCAATGTTATCTGATATTTATGACAGAATTCAACCATCTTCTTTGATCCAAATGTTGCTGCATTATCAGTGATGATCTTGGTAGGACAGCCAAATCTAGAGAGAATATTAGTCTCCATGAATTTTATAATGACAGAATCATTGGCTTGCCTACAAGGGATGGCTTCTATCCATTTGGTGAAGTATTCTATCGCAGTGAGAATCCATCTATGCTGGGCAGCGGATGGTGGATGGATTTCTCCTATGAAGTCAAGTCCCCACTATTGAAATGGAGCTTCAACAGTGATTGGATGCAGAGGTAGGGGTAGCGGCTTCCTTTTGCCTTATGATAGGCAATTATCATCTTGTGTACATCGAGAGAAAGAGTAGGCCAATACTAACCAGCCCTTAGAATTTTGTTGGTTGTTGTCTTCCAGTATAAATGGCCTCCACACTCCCCCTCATGGAACTCGTGCTTAACCTTCTCTGCATCATACTCAGGCAAAAATTTAAGCAATAGACCACTTTCATTTTTCCAATAAAGACATCTATCTATAATGCAATAGTTTACAACTTTTAACTTCAAAAATATTTCCTTTGTTTTTGTCAAACTAGGAGGTGTATTCAAACTAAGTAAAACATGAAGAATATCAGCATACCAAGAGGAATTCATAAAATGTTCTTCAACAATGGGAGTTGAGATTTCTTCTTGTTCATCCAAAGCATTAATCATATTAATATCAAGAACTTCAAAATTTGATTCATCCATTAATCTAGCTAGACCTTGGCCTTTGATGAGTTTAGTGGGCTTTATCTCTAAATCATATTCAAGAATAACAACTATCCACTTACCTCTCTTACCATCTGGGTCCTGTGTTAGAATTTCTTTCACAACTGAATTTGGGACAAAGGAAATGATGTGGGAATGCAAGATGTATACCCTAAAGTATTTTAAAGCCTTAACCAAAGCGAAAGCTTGCTTTTCCATAATGTTATACTTCAAAGGGGCATCCCTCAAAGCCTTGCTAAAGAATGCAATAAGCTTCTCTTGTCCTTGCGGATTTTTCTGTAAAAGGACAACAACTATTGTATGTTCTGATGCAAATGAAAAAATATAAAAATCTTTTGAAAAATCATGACTTATTAGAACCAGTGTTTTGGTTAACGCTTGTTTCACTAGCTCAAAGGACTTCTTTGGTTCCAAGGTCCATTTTACCCCTTGCTCCTTCTTCAGCATGTTTGTAATGTTTCTAAGGAGCTCAGCCAAGTTGGGTATGAACCTTCTCAAGAAATTAATTTTTCCAATGAAATATTGCAATTCCTTGATGTTTCGAGGATTAGAGATTTGCAATATGGCCTCAATCCTCTTTGGATATATCTTAATACCCTCTTCTGAAATAATGTGCCCAAGAAGTTTACCTTCTTGGAGACTGAATAATTTTTTCTTAGGGTTTAAAGATATCCCAAACTTCCTGCATCTCTTGGAGACCTTTCTCAAATGTTCTAAGTGCTCTTCATCTGTCTTTGAAAACACAGTAACATCATCGAGGTATATAATGATGAATTAGCCCAGTTCTTCCGAGAATACTATGTCCATGGCTCTTTGGAATGTTGCAGTAGCATTCATTAGACCAAAAGGAATTTTCAGGTACATGAAAGTGCCCCATGGTGTAGTAAAATTTGTCTTTAATTGATCATCAGGGTGGACTAAAATCTGATTATACCCTAAGTAGCCATCAAGCAAAGAAATTCTTTTAGACCCTACCACCCTTTGTAAAATATGATCCATCTTAGGTAAAGGGTAGCTTTCTTTCAATGAAGCTTTGTTTAAGTCTCTAAAGTCTATACAAAGCCTGATCTCTCCTATTTTCTTCCTAACTGACACTAGATTAGACACCCACTCATAAAATCTAATAGGGACAATAATACTGGCTTCATACATTTTCTTGATTTCCTTCTCAACCAAAGGTAGCTGAACAGGGTTTATTTTGTGCAGCTTCTGTTTGAATGGATTTTGGTTTTCCTTGAGAGGAATTTTTTGTTGTATTATTTCAATGTCATAGGATTTAAGATCTTCGTAACTCCACACAAAAAGATCAGAAAATTATTTAAACAGCTCTATGTATTTGAATTTAATGTGAGCTGGTAAATTTTTAGACAATTTGATCATCATTGGTTTTAGTTTTCTGCCTATATTGCACTCCTCAACTTCAGTCTCTACACGCTCCAGTTTTGGTTTCTTGGCCACATCGTTAAAATCAAACAACTCGTCTAAAGGGGCCAGACCCTTTGGAAAACTGTGATCTTTAGATTGTAGGGTTTCTAACTCCTCTGTTTCCAATGCTACAATCATTTCTGTTGTGTTTTCAAGTTTTCTAGACAGTAGATTAAAATTAGCAAGCTTAGGAGACTTTTCTTCTTCACCAAGAAAATTTTCTTCACTATTGTAGTCTGTTTCATAATCTGAATCCGAACTGTGTAGTTCAAATTCATTTTTGAATTGCATTAAGTCTTCTATTTGTTTGTCTCTGTCAAACACTTGCCAATATTTTTTGTTATCAGGCATGGCTGGTCTGAATTTAATTTGAGTTGTACATTCTTTGGTTTCATATGGCGTTAAGCATGTTCTAGTAGCAAAAGCTAAGCTGTGGGCCGCGATATTTCTTTTTCTTGGGACAAAAATTAACTGGGACTCCTCAAAAGTTTTCAAAAGGTCCACGACATCATTTCGATAGGCCCTAAGTCTAGGGTGATTAGTGTTGTATTCCCCATTGACTTTCCTAATGATTAATTTTGAATCCCCATGGAATTTAATTCTTTTGGCTCCTAACCTTTTCAACAAATGTAAGCCTAAAAGCAGGGATTCATATTCCGCTATATAATTCGAACACTGGAAGTTTAATCTATAGGAAATGCTCTCTGTGTGGTTGTTTTCAGTGTTGCAAATCCAGACACTTGCACCAGCATTACTTCTAGTGCATGACCCGTCAAAGTTCATACTCCACAGAGGACTAGTTTCAGGTTCATCTTGGTTACTGTCCTCTTCAACTATAGTGCTTTCAGATGTTGTTTGAATAACAACACTTAGTTGAATTTGTTTTAACTCCTCAGTTTTTTCACTGCGTTGAGGGTTACTTTCTTGACTTTCAAGGTTTAAAAGCAAAGGACACATGACTTGTAACTCAAGACCTATGTTGGGTTTGCTAAAGTTTTGTTGGGGCCCTTGTTTTGAAAAACCTTGTTTTGAACGTTTTAATTTGAAATAGCGGCCAGATTTTGGGGTTGTGGAACGAGGGCACTTGGTAGCCGAAACCAAGTTGCAACCACACCAAACAGCGGAGCTACCAAGGTTGCGAAGGTACAGGCACATAGCGGAGGAAACTAGATGCATAAGTACATCTAAGGAGAAGATACAGAAGAAGAACGCAAGCAGAACACACAGATAATCAGAGAAAAGCTAGAAGCAGTTGAAGAAGGACATAAGAAGAACTAACAGTCGCGACAGCGAGTAAATAAATAGTCGTCACCCGGAAGAAAGCAGAGAGAGGAGAGCGACCGAAGGAGAAGAAACGCATGCTACAGCAGGAACCCAGATTATGGATGAGGTCTCTGTAGTTCCTAGGGTTCTATTGATGTACATTTCTATTCCGCAAGGCATATGTATCAGATGTGTAAGCCCATTGCAAAGCTACGTAACTGTGGATTTGGCCAAGAGCTTAATATAATTGCAGGTTGTTGTCTATTTGGGTGATTCACATGCATGTGTGTTGGTTGAGATGCTTTAAAATTTTATTTGCTTAATATCTGTATGCTCTTTGAATGATGTTGTGTATGTGATTCTATCTATGCAATCTAATCACTGATGAGAATGAGTTGCAGATCTGTTCCTTGCCACTGGTCTATTCCCCTTCTGCATGTGGTCGCGGCACGCCTCGAGTGAGACTCTCTACTCTCCATAGTAGGGTGATAATGCCGGCGTGATACTAGACTACAGCGGATTCCATTGTTGGCCACAACTCCTAAACCTGGGTCTTGCCCATGAGACCTGATCACTCGCCAACAATGGTTCCGTTGCTGGGACTCGCATGATATGAGGGGATCTAGACCATGGTATCGCGAATCTTCGAAGGGGAGATATGGCGATGGTGGGATAATCATTTAGACCATTTCATTACTCAGCAAGCGGAGTTGACTAAGAAAGGGGAGGCATCGATTAAGGAACTCGTCCTTTTCTCAGATTTAGCCGGTGATACGTACGAAATTTTCTGGGGAAAGTTCCCTACCGACCTTTATAATTGGTTGTGGAGGTTACAGACGAAGGCGCCTCAAGATGGCTCACGGAAGATAAACCGCAGGTGGGCGCACGGAGATCTGGTGGCTCTGCATCGGTTGAACACCGAGTTGACCTGCGCGGTGGATTTTTGGGTGGAGACCACGTTGGAAGGATACATTGTGGAGTTTTCCACTGAGTGCTATCAATCCTTCTCAAAGGCTGAGGCTATCTTCCGCTCCGAGCTAAGAGGGAAGATGCTTAAGGAGATTCCGTTGTGGATTAAAGCTCTGATGGTGGATGAAGGGTTGATAGAATTCCACAAGATGAATATGGAAGCATAAACCACTGGTGCTGGGGGAAGGGTTGAAGGGACCGATGCTACGTAGAGTGTGACGCGGGGAGTGGGGAATGGATGCTGAGGCCACAAGGACACTGAGGGAGTGACGTGCACATCGGCGGGCACAGATTTCCGGTAGGTAGCGAAGAAGGGTGATGTGAGATTTGAAAAGACGAGAGATCGAGAGGAAGAATCAGAAGGAGGCGCCTTAGATGGTTGGAATTATGGACGCGGATACCCAGGGACAAGAAGGGACCACTGTGGGAGTGCGATGGGTGCATGTGAGCCCAGCTAAGCGAGCAAAGGAGAGGGTGACTGACAAAGATGATGAAGGTATGCAGCCCGAGGAAAGTTTTGATGGTGAATGGTACGTTGTGATGCAGCAGTTGTTTCAAGAGCGGACGGCATTCAGTTCTCCAGGCTGCCATACTCCCCCCAATCTGCATAGCCAGGATCCCTACCTTCCCCTGGTACTTTATCAACCTTTGAGTAATATTTTCGTTAAATTCCAAGCATTGAGACAATTTCACAGTAGCTCAGTGTCGACAGAGACACCCATTAGTAGTAGCCTCGCTAGTATTATTGCATTCCCTGGTGGAACAGTCACGCAACCAGGACCTGGAGGATTTATCCTGGTAAACCCGCTGCAAGTGAACATGGCTGGGTCTTTTACCCGGTATCTCGAGTTCTCGGGCTGGGGTAATGATGATGTAGAGCAACATTGGTATCTGTGCGAAGCCATTTGGAGGGCTCGGCAGACGCCGGACGCAGGGAAATTAATAGAGCTCCAAACCACGCTCAGAGAGAGGGCTCTACGATGGTTCATCAAGTGGTCCGAGGCCCACTCGAATCCCTTCATTGCGGACATGAAGAAAGATTTTTTTCGGGAATTTAAGCTTCCCCAGACGGACCAACAGGTTCTATCCGAGCTTTGGGAAATTAAACAGAAGGAAGGAGAAACCGCATGGGAGCTAATGCGGCGATTCAAGGACACGATCGGGAAACTTAGTTACCCGATCGATTCGAACCATCAGAGGGACTGGTTCATCAAGGCTTTTCTTCCCTTGACACGAACCCCCCTCACCCAACAGAAAATTGACAATATACAGGACGCTTTGGAGCAGGCCATGAAGATCGAGGCCATGGCGGGCTACCCTCAGTAATATCGGGGAGGGCCAGCCCCGCAGGATCCCTCCTTGGTGGGATTGCAGCATTAGATAGCTAGCTTGACCGAAAAGCTCAAGGATATACAGCCGGTCAGACCAGCCAAGCCAAACGTTTGGTGCACTCACTGCCTGGTCGAAGGCCATGTCGCAACTGAGTGCCCTCAGTTGCGTGGCACGGGGGTGGGACCCTCGGTCGCGGCAATTCAAGGGGGCCCACCCACGGGGGGTGGCACGGTGCTGAATCCACAGGGGGTATACCAGCCGCAACAGCCTTATGCGGGGTTCCCTTCCCAACTCAACCCAGCCGCCACGGAGTACTGTGAGATTTTCCGGACGATGGGACATCCACCTCGGATGTGCCCGATCCTACAGAAGTATTCCAACGTGCCAAACAACGTATATTGTGAGTTTTGCACTTCCATGACTCAAAACACTAAGCAATGTTGGGTACTCGATGCACTCACGGACCAGTTGGATCGACCCTTCTATAAGGTGAATGAGGCTCCTAGAGGAAGAGGGGGCGGGGCGCGCGGAGGCCACGCTGGGCAGCATGGGCCGGTGAAATTCTATAAATGTGACCAGGAGGGCCATGTGGCTCGCGAATTTCCCCTCCCTCGCCGTCCGTGGTGTTCCCAGTGTCGCGTAAACACCCATGTGACAGAAGACTGTCCGGAGCTCATCAAAAAGTGGGAAGAACGTGCACAGCAGAGGGGTACGAATTTGGTAAACGCTGAGCCGCGAGCGGCTGCAACTCTAGCCATGCAGAACGTCGCTATTGTGACGAGGGGTGGTAAGAAAATGGGGGAGGATGCTCACGGAAGGGAGCCGGCACCAGTTTTCAGGCCAGCATCCCCACACCGGGTAATCAGACCCGAGGCATAGAAGAAGTATTTTTAGGAGGCGGTTGAGGCATTTTCTCAACTGCGCGAAGCGGGAGGCCTGGAGGCACCCCTGCCGACAGATCCTGGGCCACAACATGCCCCAAGAACCCTGATTGAAGAATGGCTCTAGCTATTCCTCAAGATTGTTGACAGTTCTGCTCTGCGGTAGTAGCTCAAGTGTACTTTGGAAGGGGCACTGCAGGGGAGGGCAGGATTGGGGGAACCGGTGGACACAGCCCCCCAATCGGTACAGCGTGTCAAGCGAAATAAGTGACGAACGAGTAAAGAGTTTCGGCTCAATACGCAGGTTGCGGGATTCCAGATCAATGATACCATGTTGGATTTAGGATCTAACGTGAATATCCTACCGCGGAAGACGTGGGAGGCCCTGGGAAAGCCACGGTTGACCTACTCGCCCATCCAACTCAGGATGGTGAACCAATACTATATTCTGCCGATCGGTCGACTCGAAGGTGTCGAGGTCGACATTGCAGGGGTAAAAACCTACATGGACTTTGAGGTTATTGATATTATGGGAGACAAAGATCCCTATCCTGCCCTCTTAGGCATTGATTGGGCTTTCGAGAATTACGCTATAATTGACCTCAAGAAGGAGCTAATGATATTTGAGGATGGGGAAGTCTGGGTCACTCAGCCCCTTGACCCGTATCAAGGCCCGCGATATACAGAAACGATGGATAACCGGGAGGATGCGCAGATGCTGGACCATATCTATCAGATGACTGCGGGGAAGCAGGAGGACTACATTAATCCGACCGCAACCGGTTCTGTCAGTTGGCGCAGTGTCCAGAGCTTGAACCTAGGATCGGAACTCGCGTGGGAGGATTAGCAGCAGGGGGGGTACGAGACCAGCACGCGAAGATGTGTTCAGGTTGGCCGCGTCAGTTGGATTGGTGCTGAGTTCAGAGAATACCCCACCCTGTCAAACATGCAAGCTGTCAATACCTTTATTACCAAGGTTGAGGACATTGTACCGGAAGGGATCAGACTACCCCTTTTTGACATCGCACTACAGTCTACAGTAGCCCGGTGGTGGAAAAATCACCGCAATACCTTGTCGCGGTGGAGTCGAGTGGCAGACGTGTTGCGGGCGTGGTTCAAAGAAGATGAAGGCCCTCGAAGCAGGCAGTGGTACTCTGGGACTTCCAATCCCCAGGACCACTTGCGAACCTGTGAGGAGTAGTGGCGAAGTATAGGATACCCGAAAGAGCTGTGGGTTCATCGGTCTGTCCGCTCTTTAGACACCATTCCCCACGCATGGTACTTGGAGGAAGAATGGAAACGAGGGACTAGTCCTTGGACGGAAGTCGCGAGCAAATTTGTGCGGTGCTTCTCTTTCACGAGAGAAACAGAGTTGGAATCTCAGGCATTGCACGCTATCAAGGTGGTATTGTTTTTCCGCGATCCGCAGACCGATGGCTACACGCTGCCCTCCCGTCCTGAGGCCGTGCGAGAGTTGGTTTTCCAAAGGATTGATGGCGATCCGGGAGACGATGGTCTGGAGGACCTGAGGCACCTGTATTTTGAAGAGAAGGAAGGTGAGCAGAACATTAACGCAGAGCTGACCACTGAGGGAGTCCATTTACGGCCACTAAAGACAAAGAAGCTAAACATCGGTATGGAGGAGAAGCCTAAGTTGGCTACAGTGTGCGATTACTGGGACGAAGAGACGACCAAGGAGATTTTCAGCCTCCTCCAGGAATATGAGGACTTGTTCCCTTCGTCGGTAGCAGATCTAAAGGGCATCAAAGGTGACCTCGGAAAAATGCGCATCGTGCTGAAACCGGGTGCCAGACCCATGGAGCACCGACCCTACCGGTTGAACCCGCGGGTTAAAGAAAAGGTTAAGATGGAAATCAATAAGATGCTGGCCGCGGGTCTAATCTTCCCCATGGAGGAAGCAGAGTGGGTGAGCCCTATCGTCATCCAGAATAAGAAATACAAGGCGGAGATATGTGTTTGTGTCGATTATCGCAGTCTGAACAATGCCTGCATTCATGATCAGTTTCCCACCCCTTTCAATGACGAAGTGTTGGACCATGTTGCGGGGAACGAAGCCTACTCTTTCACTGATGGCTTTTCGGGCTACCATCAGGTGTGTATTGTGGAAGAAGACAAGTCAAAGACAACATTCACCACCAAATGGGGGTCGTTCTCATACCACGTCATGCCGTTTGGCTTGAAGAATGCTCCGGCCGTGTTTTCGCGGATTGTCATCGCCGCCTTCCAGGAGTATATTCACAAGTTCCTAGAAGTCTACATGGGCGACTAGACTGTCTACAGTTTATTAAAGAAACATGCTACCCTATTGCGGGTCATGTTTGATCGGTGTCGCCAGCTGCAGATTTCCTTGAACTTAAAGAAATGTATTTTTGCCATTCCATTCGGCACGTTGTTGGGACATGTGGTATGCAAGCAAGGGGTCTGCATCGACCCTGCCAAGGTTGCGCTGATCGTACACATGGACGCCCCCGCAACTGTGAAACAGTTGCGAGCATTGCTCAAGCACACGGGATACTACAGGAGGTTCATCCGCGACTATGCCAAGATCATTGCTCCGTTAGAAAAACTCCTGCAGAATTCCGAAGTCTTTCAGTGGATAGAGGAGTGTCGAGTGGCCCTGGACACCCTAAAGGAAAAGCTATCGACGGCGCCTATTCTGGTTCATCCAGATTGGGATAAGCAGTTCCATGTGCATATCAACGCTTCCAGTATTGCCCTTGGGGCTGTCTTGGCACAACTCGGTGATACAACAGTTGACCACCCAGTCTACTTCACCAGCCGCAAACTGTCCAATGCGGAGAAGAATTACACCACGACCGAGAGGGAGACGTTGGCAATGGTCTACTCTCTGCAGAAGTTTCGCCACTATCTTCTGGGGGGCCCATTCAAGTTTTTCACGAACCACTCTGCTCTGAAGTACCTGGTCAATAAGCCTGTTCTGGAAGGACGAATTTTCCATTGGTTTCTGCTATTTCAAGAATTCACGTTCGAAGTAATCGCCAAGCCCGAGAGGTTGAATTTCGGGCCCGATCACTTATCTAGGGTGGAGATGGGGGAGAACGAAGGCTCCCTCGATGATCGGCTGCTAGATGCTGACCTTTTCCGAGTTGAAGCTGTACCAGATTACTTATCCAACATAGCCACTTATCTGACCACGGGGCAATGCCCTCAGGATTACACCCCGCTCCAGAAACGGCACTTGGTCATCCATGCCGCCGACTACCAATTGATCGCAGGGCAGCTATACAAACTGGGCCTCGATGAGGTTTTGCGTAGATGCGTCCTTGACGACGAACGGGAAGCGGTAATGTGGGAATGTCACAGCAGTGTTGCGGGAGGGCATGTGGGTGCGAAACCCACCGCAAGAAAGGTGCTCCAAGCTGGCCTGTGGTGGCCGACCGTACATACCGATTGTAAGGCCTATGTGAAGCGATGCGACGTCTGCCAGCAGACGAGAAGGCCCTCTCACCGGGACGAGCTTCCGCTACACCCAGTGCATGTGTTGCGGCCATTCGAGAAGTGGGCTGTCGATTTCGTAGGTCCCATAGCCCTGATTGCCAGACACTCCAAGGCCCGGTACATCATTACTGCCACCGATTACCTTACCAGGTGGGCTGAGGCAACGGTGGTACGCGATTGCACGATGGATACAGCCGCCCGATTCATTTTTGAGCACATTATTTGTCGATTTGGATGCCCGCGAAGTTTAACCAGTGATCAGGGTACGCACTTTATTAATGCCACGGTCAAGTCACTGTTGGACACCTTCATGGTTCAGCATCACAAAAGTAGCCCGTACCATCCGCAGGCTAATGGTACTGTGGAAGCATTCAACAAGAATCTTGAGAAAGTCTTAACTAAGAGCTGCAATGCCCAGCGCAATGATTAGGACGAGCGCCTGCCAGCTGCATTGTGGGCCTATCGACTACGGTGAAGCGCTTGACCAATCAAACGTCGTTCCAGCTTGTGTATGGCCGGGAGGCTGTGATCCCCGCCGAGTTTATTGTACCAATTTTTTTGATCGCCACGTCTCTTCTGTTTTTGGAAGAGGCCTCACTCCAGGAGCGCCTCCATGAGTTACAGGAACTGGATGAGGGCCGATTCCTAGCTGAATTCCACCAGAAGGTTCAGAAGGACTGGCAGAAAGCGTGGCATGACCACCACATTAAGCACAAAATCTTTTAGGTTGGCGGCAAAGTTCTTTTATACGACAGCAGGTTCTATAAGTTCTCAGGAAAGGTCCAGATGCACTGGTTGGGACCCTACTTCGTTATCGAGATTCGCGATTCCGGAGCCATTCTGTTGGCACAGCTTGACGGTACGGTTCTTCCTGGGTGGGTGAATGGCGCATGCCTGAAACCCTAACAGGAGTAAGTACCTTTCATTTCTCATCAATAACTCTCGCACCCAAGAGCGCCCGTAGCGTAGCATAGTTGAATAACTCTCCCGCAACTGGGATGAGCGTAGGAGGTCTTCTTTGTTCATAGGTAGTGTGGCAATAACCGCTCAGTTGCGGGGGCTGCACCGCAACCTACTATGGTCAGGGCAGCGCTTGTCTAGCGTGTCATCCTTGTAGGATCCGTACCAGTCTCCACATCAGCCTAGCTCAGTCCACCCACGCACTTGTGTCAGTCCATAGGATCGCCTAGATCTGCATCATTAATTACCATAATTGGTAGTAACCACGTTGTCATCATTTGGCCATCACCTACAGTAACCTCAGCCATCGTGTCCGCCCATTTCCCCATGCCACCATCAGCAACTATCACAACACTCATTGGCATGCACTCGATCGCACGATTGTCGCAAAAAGAATGCTAGCAGGAATTAACTCGTTAGGGGGTCTCATCAACTCCACTCGTGCCAGGTGCTGACATAACTTGCATGGACACCAAAAGCACGAGAATGTCGGACCCGTTCGAATTAGCAATTGCAGTCACACCAGAGCTGTTGAATTCTCAAAATGCACTACACCAAGAAAGGCGTCCAAGGAAAATTCTACAGGTCTATCAGTGCCGGGCCAAAATTCCGAAGGCTGTCCCAGCCGTCATTGAACTAGAGCTTGACCCTCGGATTCACAAGACCGAGTCCCTTGTGGGAAAATATGATAATGCAGCCTTGATTGATGCCAACCTCTCAAATGCTGCCGAATTTCCATCCCTCCAGTGGCAGGCATACATGGAGCACTACTACACTGCGGCCGGCAACCCCGCCAGCCGCCTGTCACCAGAGTTCAGGGGCCTTCAGCACTCGTCCCTGATGAACTTGAGAAATCTTCTGGTTTTTAGCACCACAGAACCAGTTCTACAGTGTACATGCTTCCTCCTCAGCCGAATTCACAATGGGTCCTTGTGGCTGACTAAGGAAATTCCCATTCACGCCGATGACATTCATCGCCTCGCAGGGCTTTCGCAGCTAGGCGCAAACGTCTCAACGGCCTGCCAGAACTCCTCCAAGCGCGCACGAAAGTCGGGTGATGCGGACCTCTATGCGAAATATGGCACTCGCAAGGGGGGGGAAAGGAGCCAAGATCAACCTCATTAACAAGCTCGAGATTCGATTCACCTATTACATCATTGCCAGCAAGACAATGAGGCATTACACCAAGGGCGAATGCACTCTTGATACTATTTCTATTGCTGAGCATTGTGTCCAAGGCACCAAACTGAATTGGTGTTCCTTCTTGTTAAAAGAGTTGTTCGATGCATGCGAGGAGAATTATAAGCGTGCAACTACTTTTATTTATGGCTACTTGATTATTGCTTTTGCCATGTGGAAATGGCACACTCCACACATCTAGTTCCCAGCAAAGATCCCCGAGGGCTAGCCCCTCACGATGAAATTCACTCCATGGCAGGTCTCAAATGACCCCAGTACCAAACTGGTGAATGCAGATGCGTTTCGGTCTTGGTACCGGCTAATGACGGATGTGGTGACATTCCAGAAATAGGTGCCCAGGAACCTATTGGACGACTATAGCGAGCAAGTGTGGTTCGGGGTAAGTCACAAGCATACTTACCTCTGACCCGCTTGCGTTCCAGTGGACACCTTTCGAATGACGCCGCTGAAATTTTAGTTGGACGATGCTACCTTCCATCGTGAAGTCTGTTCATGGACGGGGGTCATGAAGCACATGCGGGACGGGCTCCCCAGATACAATTTTGACAGGATGGTACCAATGCAACAGCTTGTCGAGACGAAGGTGGTAGCGCCATCACAAGAAATCCTCGAACCGCTCATCCCCGTCGTCCACCACTTAAATACCCAGGTATGGAATCTCAATGTGGTGGCTCAGGTTATTTCTAGTGGTGCTGCTCGGTTTCCTTTATTTTCTAAATTTCAGCTCACTCGCTCCACTTCGCACCCCCGTACCCCTCCGCTCACCTCCCCCATCCCCACTATCCTTTTTACCTCTGCTAATCCACTCACGACCCCGATGGGCGAGACGAGCAGGCCTAGGGATCCACCCGCGGCCCCTCAAGCTAAGAGGGCCCGCACCACCGAGGCAAATCCGGTGGTGGACGTCACTGCTGATGATCCACCACTGCCCCCAAGCACAGGGGTGCTGATTAACGAAGAACCCCTCATCGACCCATCCGAGTTCATCAATATGCACTTTCCACACACCCCCACCACACTATCCACCGCTCCATCCACCGTTCATCCGCCCCGTCTAATTCCTTGGCTACGGTGTCCGACCCCATTATCCGGGACCTCATGGGTGGGGACCGCGAGGCTGAGGTTGACTCCGGTGCTGCCACAGTCATACCACCGGTCGACCTAGTGGTCAAACCCCAACCTCCTCCCACTGATATATTCACACAACAGTTGTGCATCGGGTCTGATTCTGCTGCGGTTCCGCCTGAAGCTACTGTACCTCCACAACTAGCCCACATTGATCAGCAAGCACCGCCGGATCTTAATATGGTTGACTCTGCACATCCAGAGGCCATGCTCTTATCACCTCCTGAGCATGTCAATAGATAAGTTGCCGGTGGGCAACCGTTGCCGGAGCGAATGCCGGAGCAGGGGGCTTCTGGGATCGCCACCTTCCAGCCTGAGAATCCAGCTCAACTGTACTTAATGATTCAAAGGGCGGCCCAGCAGGCCGAACGATTACATTTGGGACTCCAGTAGCAGTGTGCCAAGTAGCAACACAAAATTTCCGTGCTTACTGAATGGTGCGACCAACTCCGAACAGCAAAGGAGCAGATGGAAGCAATGATTGCCAATGTCACCCGGATGTTCTCCGAGTTCTGGCCATCGGTAGAACCTCATTATCCCCTACTGCCTCCCGAAATCATTGCGGCCAGCCTCTCCGAGCAAGCTATCCACCTCTGGATTGTCATTCAGGAATTACACCGAGAGACTCATGAGCTTCGGGTAGCGTTAGCGGCTCGTCCCGTGCCGCCAGAGCCCGAGGTCGACTATTTAGCCCAGGTGGCCGCCAAGCAGGGCCAGGCAGCCCAGATGCAGGAAACACTTCATTCCACGACACGAGAGGCACATGACCTCCTGAAGGGCCTTCAGGAATGCTCCTTGGCACTCACCGTCAAGGCACAGCCGATTTCATCCCAACTCCAACAAGTTTCAAGGGAAATTCAAGAGGCTACGGACCCCGCAAGGCTGGATCAATTATACGCCCAGGCTGATGACCTTGACGCACAGCTACAACACACAGAGGTTTGCTCGGCGGAGGCCAAACACGTCATTCGTGAGCTTCGGCCGCCCCTTTAATCTAGCTCCCAGACCATACACCAGCTTGCAGCAGCAGCCGAGACCCAGATCAGCACAATGTTCGGAACTGTCCCAACGCCCATCGAGGAGGCTGCTGTCACCAAGCTCGCTGAGGAAACATACTCGCTCATCCAGGGGTGGCAGCAAGCTGTGTCGGCTTTTAATGAGCTTCGAGCTACAGTGTTCCAAAGGGTCCTAGATTTGGGGCCCCTGTTTGAACAGTCGCCTGAAGGCGCACAGCAGGAACGAGCACAAGATGAAGGCACACAGGGCGAACAGGGCACGGGGCCAAGCAGGGCAATGGAGGTAGAAACCGTAATTTTTGATTGACTCGGGGACGATTCAAGGAACTATGGTCAGGGCCTGTTGGGGCCCTTATTTTGAACATTTTAATTTGAAATAACGACCAGATTTTGGGGTTGTGGAATGAGGGCACTTGGCAGCCGCAACCACACCAAACAGTGGAGCTACGAAGGTTGCGAAGGAACAGGCACGTAGCGGAGGAAACTAGATGCATAAGTACATATAAGGAGAAGATACAGCAGAATAACGCAAGCGAAACACACAGATAATCAGAGAAAAGCTAGAAGCAGCTGAAGAAGGACATAAGAAGAACTAACAGTCGTGACAGCGGGTAAATAAATAGCCATCACCCGGAAGAAAGCAGAGAGAGGAGAGCGACCAAAGGAGTAGAAACGCATGTTGCAGCAGGAACCCAGATTATGGATGAGGTCTCTGTAGTTCCTAGGGTTCTATTGATGTACATTTCTGTTCCGCAAGGCATATGTATCATATGTGTAAGCCCATTGCAAAGATATGTAACTATGGATTTGGCCAAGAGCTTAATATGATTGCAGGTTGCTGTCTATTTGGGTGATTCACATGCATGTGTGTTGGTTGAGATGCTTTACAATTTTATTTGCTTAATATCTTTATGCTCTCTGAATGCTGTTGCGTGTGTGATTCTATCTATGCAATCTAATCACTGATGAGAATGAGTTGTGGATCTGTTCCTTGCCACTGGTCTATTCCCCTTCTGCATGTGGTCGAGGCACGCCTCGGGTGAGACTCTCTACTCTCCAGAGTAGGGTGATAATGCCGGCGTGATCCTAGACTACAGCAGATTCCTTTGTTGGCCATAACTCCTGAACCTGGGTCTTGCCCACGAGACCTGATCACTCGCCAACAAGTTTAAAGGTTAAACGAACTGTTTAAACAATTTTGTGTTGTTCTCCTCCTCCTCTCTATTGGCCATTAATTCTGTTAAAGTGACTTGTTCACTGAATGTTTCATCGTTAAACAGGATAAAAAAATCGAGGCCTATATTTACATAATATAGAGGAGAGTTTTGTGGTCTGTCTTGGCTTGTAACCATATATTGCATATGGGACTCCCTGTAAAGTCTTCTCTTTTGATTGAAAATAGGGATGGTCGCATAGGTCATGTCCATCTGCATAGTTCCTTGTAACTTAGCTCCCCAAGACCGTGATAACACCATTCCATACTTTGGGGGTACATCAGCCACAACAATATCCATGACTAAGCATTTCGCTGGAATCTGTGCTAAGTTAATGCAGAGGTCTTTGATTAATCCTAAACATTTTACTCTGCTTGAGTCAAAGGAGTAGAGGTCTTTATAAGGTCGAGTGATTTCAAGGCCTAGGCTCTCCATTACAGCTTTGGGAATTAAATTGTGAGAGGCCCCGAAATCATGCATAGCGTTGTGCAAAATCTTGTCATGAACGTTCAAACTTACATAAAAGTGAGGAACAGGTCCCTCTTGATACCTACCTTCAATATTGGGACCAAAAATAAGCTCTGGTTGGTCATCATTAAGATTGACAGTGTCATTATTCTCTTCAATGTTAAAAGCCTTCAAAATTTGAGACCTATATATATTCTGGGAAGCTAACTCAATCAAGGGAACAGAGATTTTAATTTTGGAAATTTCCTGCTCCAAACTAAAAGGAATTTGATTCTTTGAAAATCTTGTCTCGGCCTTATTAGCTGCCATTCTATCAGCAATATCAGCTTGCTGATTTGCTCTATTTACATTGGTTAGAATTGTTTTAACAGGAGTATTAGCTGAGGTGCTAACACTACTAAGGTCTGCACTCTGTTTTGTAGTGTTTTGAGTGCCTTTCTCTTTACCTTTATCGGAATTCATAGCTATTGTCTTGTCCTTCTGTTTGACAACTTTGGGCTTGTTTACAGTGCTGTTTTGTGAAGATTTATCAGAGGCTTTGGTTTTGGGAGTTTCTTGATTTCTTTTACTTTGAAGTTCATACTATTTTTTAGACTCTATGATGACATTTTCCATGTCTTGATAATAGCTTACATCCTCATCTCTTTTGCCATCATAGGGTGTGTAAATACCTTGTTTTCTATCATAATGAACTTCAAAGTCATCATTATCTACCCCCAGCATGTTGATATCATCTTCCTCTGTTTTCTCATCTGTCTCCTCAACCTCGCTTACATAGTTTTGATGAAAGGGAGGAGTGATCTGTTGATCATATTCCCTAGGTCTATTTTGAGGTTGATTTCTTCTAAAATTCTAATTTTGGTTCTAGTTTCTGTTTTGAGGAGCAATTTGGTTTTGGCTTGCTTGTCCTCTCTCGAGAATGCTCATTTTTTTCATCATCTCCTCCATCATTCTTTCCATATTAGATCTAGAAGTATAAGGTGTGGATTCCTCTCTGAAGGACACTCTCTTCTCATTCTTCATTCTTTCTCTCTTCTCCATTAAGTTGACTTCCACAACAACAACCCCTTTGTTCATATCTTAAAGGGTTGAAGGATCTCTTTTTCTCAGCTGATAGGCCATCTCAGGGTCAAACCCTTCAGGAAATTTTTTTAGAGCTGAGCCTTGTGGAGGTTTTAGATCTGGGGGAAGTGCATTATACACGCTGTTAAATCTAGTACAATATGCTTGTACACTTTCCCTAGTGTTTCTGTGGAGGTTCTTCTAATCAGAGAGGATTTGGAGAGGATTCTTCTTCACTTCCCATTTGCTTAAAAATTGTTGATGGAAGGCTTGGAGATCATTTATACTGTGGGGGACTAAGCCTTTAAACCATTTTCTTACTTCTCCCCTCAGAATCTGAGCAAATAATCTAATCTTGACAGATTCATCATCAATTTCATTTTTTTCAAAGTAGTCATTCATCTTATCCACGTGTTGTGATGCAGTAGTAGCATTACTACCATCATATAATGGTATTTTGGACTGATAGTCCTATGGAAGATTGACTAAGGGTATAGGAAGGACTAAGGGAGCATACCATGCTGCCATGGTAGGAGGTGGAGATGGATTTACAAGAGGTGGATTAACAAGAGAAAAAGTGGGCTGAAGTGGAGTGGTTTGGAGAGTGGATGTAGGATTAACAGATGTGGATGGAACATAAATAGATTGCTGAGCTGATCTTGGATGAGAGACACCTAAATTGAAAGTGAAATGTAAATCAAGCAGTGTTGTTTCTCTACTACCAGGATGTTCACTTGTTTCAGGAGATGAAAGTGAAGACTCGGAATCTAGCTGATCTAAATCATCAAGCGACCTATTTCTAAATGGATTTCTTAAGTCAACTTGTGATTGTTGTAGAGCTGCAAGGTTTTCAGGAACTGAATTAGCTCTCAAGGGTGATCTGAAAACAATTGAAATTTTAATCTTAGGAGACTTCCTAAGGATATTTTCAGGGTTATCAACTATCTCAGGTGGGTCCGGGTCAGGATAGGCTCTAGTATGAATCTTTCTAGAAGCCACTATGTTGTGTTTTGTAGACCGTAGCAAACAAGAAGATTTCAACCAAATATGATAGTCTTTAAGAGGTTAACTGATCTGTTTTACACAAATTTTAATCCTACAGTCCTCTAACTGAGTTTGAATGATGTTACAAAGATTATGGTCTTCCCAGTGGAGTCTTAAGGTCTGTTAGGATTGTGGAGTCGCCAAGCGGAATTTTTTAGCTCTTTTGGAGGTAAAAGGTTTTATGGTACACCACCATGTTTATTGAATACCAATCTGAAATATTTTTTGGTCTTCTGAGTTATTTTTTAGTCCTTATGGTTTATAAGAGTGTCCTAAATATGTTTCAAAACTTATCTATGGTTATGAGACAAAGACAGTCTGCTCTTATGGCTAAGCTAGGTGATCCTTCAAGGTTTGATAAGGTCTTATAAGAATCCTAGGGTTTGCCTAGTTTTTCACTGATTCAAACAAGTCTTATCATAATTACCATGTGTTTGGTAGTGCTTGAAGAGGCTGATTTTTACTTACTGCACAATGTTCTTGAATTTAGGATTTTCCTGAGTTCAAAGGTGTACTTAAACTGTCATTTAACTCAGAAATATTCCCCAGCAGAGTCACCAGAAATGTTAGTTGCTAGTGGCTCAACTGGTTAATATACCAATTGTGCTTGAAACAGGGGTTTCTGTTTATCCAATGATTATCTTAAAATGAAAATAACTCAGAACCTCCCCAGCAGAGTCGCCAAAAATGTTAGCTCCCTGTAATTTGCAAGATTGGAAAAGTCAAACTGTAGAGAGAACACTATTTCAACCACTTTGGGATTCTAGGATCTAGCCCTCCTAAATCCGGAGAGGGAACTCTCCAATAAGTGCAAAGATTGATTTATCTTTAAAGCTTTTGGGTAATGATATTAGGCTAGTTATGAAGTCCGAGGGTTTTTGTTTGTTTTGGATGGTTGAGCATGATTATTATTTGAGTGGAAAGTTCTAAATGGAAAGAGTTTCAAAGGTGTGAAGTTGCAAGCAATCAGAACAAGCTTTGGCCAAAAATATAGATATAACGATGGTTTTTAGTCCATTGGGCTATGGAGTCATAACAGGGCTTTAATTGAGCAACAACTTCAAGAGTGATCCAAGGGGAAAGTCATCTATATCACAAGATATTTTGAGATAAAATTATGGAATGGAAACAATAAAGTGTTGTAGGGGTGGAAACTAATAATAATTTCAACAAGGATTTATAGTCAGTCTAAACAAGAAAATCCTCTTAAGTAATTGTTTAAAACCAACAAAGGACAGGGCTAACCATAGAATTCTTGGGCAAGTTTGTATTAAAGCAACTCAATTGACAAACAATCCAGTAATCCACATAATTACCTTCAGAAAGTATGAAAACACATAAGAGAAACAAAGTGAAACTTAAGATCAAATAAGGTACTTTGAAACCTAGTCTACTTTCAACAAACACTTAGGGAAACTTTCAGAATCTACCTTTGGAGAATAGAAGCTAGAAAACAGGGCTCACCATCACTTTTCTAGTCTAACTTTAATAAGAAAATAATGAAAATAACATTCAAGAATAATGTTTAAAGAAAATAGTAGGACGAGGGAACGCCAGCATTCCTAACTGCTTAAACTGTATTGAATTATTCTTAAATAAACAATTTAGAGGAAAACATTGAGATAACGCTTATCAGTCAGAGAAGGGTACTGTAAATAGTAGGTCCTAACTCTATTCTTGTTGTTCTTTATCAGAGAATAACAGACAATATGACATACACAAAAGGAAAAACAATTACACAGAAAGGAGCACTTCACCAACGATATAGACCAGGATCCCAAGAAACAATTTGTTATTGATGTCAAACCAGTTACAGTCTTCAGGTCCAATGTTTCATTTTAGAAATCATCTTCACTTCTCAGCCTAACTATTCTATCACAAAAAGAGCTTCAAGAGCCTTTGAACACTATTTACAAGTAGAAGTTTCGAGCACAAGTATATTTCAAAGTTCTGCAACCAACATTGTCTCATCTTCTACAGAAGTATTTATAGAAGAAATGAGGAGGTGGGAGAGGATAAAAGATATCCCAAGGTTCAATTAATACAAATTAATGCTTCTCGGCCTTTTAGGGGCTCGATGGAGAAGTTTACAGATGTTTTGTCCATATTAATTATTTTACATTTAAGAATTAAGCTCGGTGGGAGGTTTTGTTGACTTTAAGGCTCTGTTTCATGTCGTAATAACTTTGCTGATATTTTTTTCATTAAGTTCCTTTGGCTGAATTAACTATTCGGCTGCGTTGAGGAAAATATCTTCTTTTATGATCATAACTCGGCCTATGTTGAATGCTTTAGGCTACATGTGGCATTGAGTAGCTAAGAGGAATCAATTAGCCTCTGATGTGACAATGGAGGCTCTTTATGACTGATAAATCTTTTGATTTGTCTTTAATTGTGTTTTAATTCGGAGGATTAGGCTTTTGAATTTTGATCTTAGCCATAATCCTCCAAAACTGTGAAAACAGTCTTCAATCCTTCATTTCTGTTGTGGTGAAGGTCTTCAACACTAATACTCTTTTGTTTGATTTAATTCTCTGTGTCTTGTTGATGTGCAGTTTTATAAAAGGCCCATATGGCATCAATGCCCATGAAGCATCGACGAAACGTGAAGTTTGGAACCTATGGAATGATCTTTCTGTATGCACAAAGGCGTGGGGGATCATCATCCCCAGCCTTTGGTTTTCCTTTGATATAATGGAAAAACCATTTAAAACTTGCAAAAATACATTAAAAAATTAAGAAATCCTGCGTATTGGGGTAAAACTGCTTTGGAGGCTTCGGTTTGGAGCATGACCGTTGGATGAATGCATCCAACGGCAGAGATTTGATGCAGAGATCAAGTGGAGGCTGTTTGGAAAGAACAATGGTGAAAATTAAGTCAGAGTCGTTGATCGCGCAGAGATCAATGGTCAGGAGGAATAATAATATCATAAAGAGAAAGGGTCACTTTACATTGGGATAGGCGGAAAAAGTGAAGAAATACAAAGGAAAAAGGGAAAAAATCCCTTGGCGGAAGAAATTTGTGTAAAAATGGAAATTGGGGTTTCGAGATGATTGTGAGCTGTCAGATGAGATCAGGCCATGAGATCAACGTCGGAGATCGTACGTCGAAAGCCCTTTGGAAAAGGTGGGGGGCGATGAAACAGAGAGAAAATGATCTAAGACCGTTGATCTGCATAGATCAACGGTTGAGGAGGAATGCGATATAACATAGTGCAGATGGGGAATGGTGGTATTAGGAGCGAAAACCAGCAGTATTGCCCAATGAAAAGGTGGGTAGGCAGTTATATGGAAAAATAAATGGGACCAGGGTTAAAATATATAAAGGGCCCATCGGAATCGAGAGCATGGTGGTGGTCTTTCAATCTAACCATTTTGTAAATCTCCAATGCGATATTCTATTTACCATTGATCAGTTCATAAGATCAATGGTTGTCCTCATATAATAACATGAACCGGCGGGTCTTAGACCAAACTTAGGAAAAAATGGGTTTTATGATTTTGAAATGAAAACTTCATCGGAGATGGGTTTATTTACAAAGCTTAGGACCCGATTGCGGGTCCAAGGGTTATATGAAGCAGAAAAAAGGCTCGGGGCTTATAACCAGAGGCTAATTGCATCGGAAGTCTTATAAAGCTGAAAGACTTGTGTTCATCATTTGTTGTCGATGCGATAAGCATTGAAAGAGTTTAGCACTTGGTTCCAGCACCAAGGCATATGGTGGGAAAGTGTTTAGGAGTTAGCCCAAAGGGGCTTAAGTTCATAGTGAAAAAACTTATTTTTTATGAAATTTATCAACGTTTTTTATGGATTTAGGGGTTTCGGCAAAGTTTAAAAGTGAGTTTTAAACTTTGTAAAGAGGATTTTATGAAGGGGAAAGGGGAAAAATGGAAAATAGAGGAATTCCATGGGGAATGAAGGGGTAAAAATGAAGGTTAGTTTGAAGTGAAAGGAAGGGAAAAATGGTGTTTTGCATCAGTCTTTTCTCTATAAAAAAAGTAGAATTTCTGAGTTCGAAAGGGAAATAGCAGTGAAGATTTAAACAAAGGGCAAGATGTCTTCATGAGTCTTCAAGAGATAACACTTTTAGCAATAAAACTTGTTTCTTGAAGGCTCCAAAAATGATTTAGCCACCTTTTTATATAACGAATTTTATTGGTGGCTAACAGTTTCAACACTCCCTTTTAGCAAGAAAGGGATTATCTACCACCCTAATCTTGCCTCTATGGAACTCAAATTTACCTCTTGACAAAGCTTTTATCAAAATGTCTACATCTTGTTCCTCTGTCAGAATGTACTACAACAACATGATCGGTTTATGCACACAATCTCGTAGATGGTGGTACCATATATCTATGTGCTTGTATCGATCATGAAAACTGGATTATCAAAGAGTTTGATAAAAATCTAATTGTGACAGTAAATCATAGTAGGATCCATCATTTGACCAAATAACCCAACACAAATCTTTCTCATCCATATATCCTCACATGTTTCTTGACTGACAATAATGTACTTTTCTTTTGCTGAGTTGAGTTCCATAGATCTCTGCTTCCTACTGTACCAAGAAACCACTATGGACCCAAAAATAAAAAATCCTCCTAATTTGATCTTCTATTCTAATGTACTTCCTACCCAATATTCATCTATGAAGCCACAAAACTTCACTCCCTATGTCCATCTATACCATAGTCAAAACTGAGTAGTGCCTCTGAGGTACCATAGAACATGTTTAACATCCATCCAAAATAATTTGGTCGGTCAAACCATGGCTTGGATCAACTAATTTACTGCATAACACATGTTTGTTCTTGTGTTCACAAGGTACATGAGTGAACCCACTAACTTCTTGTACACGGTAGAATCCACTTCCTCACTTGAAGTGGCATCCTCCTTCCTCCAATTGGTCGCTAGAGGAGTCTCCATGGGTTTGCAACTATCCATGCATAATTTCTGAAGTATTTTGTTGGCATACTTTCCTTGAGAGACAAATAGTTCCCCTTATCCTTTCCATACTTCCAAATCAAGGAAATAGTGCATAATACCCATGTCCTTCATTTCGAACTCTCTTGCAAGGTCCTCCTTGCAAGACCTGATAAGTTGTTCATCATCGGTCAAAATAAATTCATCAACATATAAGACAATAATGCACAATTTACCTTGTACCAAGATGTAGTAAGGGTTTACATATGCTTCACTTTTGGTGAAGCACAAAATGGTGAGGTAGCTATCAATCCCGGTGTACCTGACATGGGGTGCTTACCCATACAATTTTCACTTGAGTCTACACACATGTGACTCTCTATCAAAGGTCTAAAAACCTTCAGGTTTCAATGTACACCTCCTCAATAACTCCATTGAGGAATTTTGTCTTCACATCCATCTGGTGAATCTTCCACCCCATCTGTGCATTTAGAGAAATAATTGTTCTAAGGGAAGAGTACCTTGATATAGGAGAAAATTTCTCCTTATAGTCAATCCCTTCAACTTGAGAGTGCCCCTTAGCCACAAATATTGTCTTGTGCTTCTCTATGCTTCCTTTTGCTGCATGCTTTGCCTTGTAAATCCATATCAAACATACCATTGATTTTTCTGCTGGTCGTGGCACCACTTCCCAAACATTTTTTTGACGATGGAATCATATTCCTCTACCATAACATCAACCCATATATACTTCTCTAGTGCTTCCTCAAATGAGGCTAGTTCTGTCTCTACTATCTCTGTCATAAGAACCATGTTGTTAGTGTACCAATCCAGTGACCTCCTCTACCTGCACTATGACGTGGGTGCTCCCACATTCTCTCTATCACCCTGGAATAATCATTCACCTTCCCTAGTTCATTTTCTTCCTACTATGGATGTCTGTTATGGGAAATGTTACCCTAAGGTCTTGGGCTGATAAACCTTCACAGATCAGGGGCATGTCATCACAAGAAGGACTCAATTAACCAACTTCTATGCTTTAAACTATAAAGTAAGGATTTCATATCTTAGCCATTTATCTTGTGGGGTTCAAATCCCCTGCAACTCTTTGTGCTCCATAACCTGCAAACCAGCAAATAACAAGCACAAAAACCTAGTTCTATAGCATATATGTTCTATATGCTAGAAAAAATCATGCATAATCTCATAGAAATAAAAATAAATGAACTATTTGAGATCATTAAGCATGTATAAGATATATATGACACGTGAACATCAGGAACAAGATGGTACTTCTTTTATTGATAACATGTACAGTAAATAAATAGTGGAGAGATCACCTGAAATCTGCAACGGCCTTGAGCAAACCATCCTCTAGATCCGTCCAGTCCTAGCTTCACAAAACTTCTTCCATGAATACTGCACAAAGGATGTCACATAGGATGAAGGTGAACATCTCATGGAAACAAGGGTTTCCTAAAAATCTAGGAAGTGCAGGAGGCACAGCGGAAATATCAAACTTGGTCAAGGATATAACAGGGTATAATATCTATATTTCTCTCTCTCTCTCCCTTAGGCCATTCTTTTGAGGGGTTTTTATACTCCCTCAAATTAGTTTTTTCGGTTGGAGAACAGTTAGGCCATGGGCTGGGGTAGTTAAGTTACAGGAAAAAATATAAACCTCGCCTCCAAAATAGGGAAATTTTATATTTAAATAGCATACACGGGTTCACTATGTATGGACCTGAGTGTATATGCAGAAAAATCTGGGCAGATTCGCGTATGGATTTTGAAATACTGCTTTTTGAGAAATATGACCAAGTTTGAATGGAAGGGCTACCTAAGGCCAATGGATAAGTCATAAACTATATAATGGTGATAAATGATGTTATAACATATGCCCCCTAATATATGAGGTCATAAGGGGTACATGATGGCTTAAATGTATTATGTGCATATAAAGAAAATTGCGAGGACTAGAGAGGACTTCACCAAATTTTAGCCTACCAAAAAACTAGTGATAGAAATAAAAAAGATAGCTCATGTCTAAGGCAGGCATACCCATGCTCAGTTAAATAAAAGCATGTCCACATATGAATTATGGAGCAGATCCAATATGTATACAAGTATAGATGAAAAAGTAAAGTACATAGTGAATCATCTTATCACTGCCTGGAAGTATAAGCCAAAATCATGTCCAAGTAACACATATAGAAGACTAATCAATGATGCTACAAAGATATCTGATTACTGAAGTCACAACTAAATCTCCAAGTACCAAATCATAAGTGGTGGAACAAATTGCACAACATGCAACTCGGGAGCCAACATATAAGATGTTGTTGTGATGAAACTGCAACATATAAGGGTGGATGGTATCACTAGCAGAAAACTATAAGGGTTGTCAAAGTGAACCAAAACATGCTGGTGAAAACCCAAGGTCTTCACTGATCACCATGGCACAATTCCACAAAATGGGAATGAGTGGGCTGAGGTTGACCATGTGAGAAATCGTTTGATTACCAGTCATTGATGTATACAATTAACAAACACGAGACAACCCACCGATAATGATAATGAGTGTCAAGGTGCCCCAATACAACCTAGAAAGTGAAAATGAATGAGTTGAAGTCGAACACTTGAAAGAATCTATCAATCATGAGAAAATTATGTATTCTCACTGCTGATAGCGAAGATTATGCCACTGATGACTGCAAACCCTAAGGTACTGACGAAAGGACTCTAGACCTTATTCCCAGAGCAATAAGCCAGATTCGATGGGAAAATATCTATTGGAAGGAAGGCATTAAGTCATCCCACATCGGTCCAATGTGAGTGTAACTCGTAGGCCAATATTTGGAAGGAATCGAATGAAGTAAAGTGAAGTAACCAACCCGAAGTACATTTTCGGCATGCACAAGATGAAACTAGCGCATCATAGAAATCCTCTAAACCAACCAATGATGGAAGCTGACAAAAAGGTGAGATATCCACCGATAGGTTCAAATGGAAATCAAGGTACTGCACGAATCGCAGGTGTGATAATGTAAGTTGAAGTTGAACACAAGGGAAACCACCCAGTCAAAGACCCATAATGTTGATCAAATGATGGGCACAAGGTCACCTATCAATGATGTAAATAGGGCTAGGGTGCGGCTCTAGGTTTACTCTTAGAACAATATGTCGTAGTCGATAAGAGACAAACCTGCCAGCAAGAATTCAATGGAGACCTTCTCAAACCAGAACGAGCAAAGGAGAAAATATTTGATGTGATAGAACAAGATTCTGACAAGACCAGGAAGGTCGACTGAAAAATGAGTCAAGAGACACCATAGAAAGGTCGAATCAGGTTAACTTCCCTTGAACAAAAGCATGACTCATGTTGACTATGGTATTAAATGATAAATTTGTATGATTTTTTCATGCAGGAGGCATAAACAAACCCTCCATATGATTGTAAGAGATAACCAACTGGGGGAGTACTGACTCAAAAGCAAGGTTATGGCTTCTCCTAAATCAAAAGCTAAAACCATCCCAAATGGAGAAAATACTTAGTCTTTTTTTGATTTGTTCTAGGGTGACATAATTGACACTGTAGCTGCCATCAAGTATGGAAGTGATATCCCGTTCCTGCTCTTTTTTAAAATATTTAATTTTTTTTGTCTCTTTCATATTTCAAAGCCTGAAAAAGAATAAAATAATGCCTATAGTACAATGGATAGAAGGAGTGTTAGTAAACAGATGCACTAGTTCCTGGGATAGTAACAATCCTATGCTCAATGCAAGGTGGCGAAAACTGGTAAGTGACACTCAAAGGAATGTTCCATCCATGGGTAAATGTGTCAAGTCGCAAAGGTTGAGTGATTGCATGGTTAACTTGTACAGAAAGACATGGTCAAAATAGGGCTTAGGCATGAGTCCAAATGAAGCTGGCTAAAGGCCACGATAAACAAGTAGTCAATATGCAATGCAGTAATGCAACTTGACAACATATGGGAGCCTCTAGTGGTAAATGGCCAGAATAAAGATAGCGAAGAAGAAGAATAAGAATGAAGCTTCAATGCATAAGTCATGGCGAGACTAAAGAGGACTCCTGAGCCTACATAAATTGCAGCATGGGCGAAAAATTCTAGCGAGGAACTAAATAGGAAGCCCATGTAAAGGATGGCTCTACCACCAAGTCATGATTAAAAAATCAGCAAGTGAAATTGGTTAAATACTCATGACATGATGGGATCTACCCTATGGCAAGTGATCAGAATGGAGGCTAGTATGCAAAAAATGCAACGGAAAGTGAATTCCCTAACCTAAATGCTAGTTCGAAATCAAATAGCTGCCATGATAGGTTAGTGGTCATGGATCCGAAGGAAAACTAGGAATATCTCAAATTCAAAAGAATGTACCCGAAAAATACTTTTCCCAACGCTTACAAGCCAAAAGGTTAAACAACCTTAATCAAATTCAAAAAATAGACACAAACGAAATTTGTAAAAAATTCAAATTCTGGGCATAAATAAGCATTTTGACTCACATTTTGATCATTTGTGCATTGCAGAAGTGGAAAAAGAGTTCTGGGGAAAAAAGGCTTCCAAATCGCCTCAAATGAGTCAGGTAAACCTTGTACTCATCCCATTTATCAATTTTGTTCACGTTTTAAGCAAAATTTTGGATTTTTGACTCTAGGAAATAGATTTTTGTTGAAACCCTCTACGCATACGCAAGTTCGTGATAAGGAACCTCTATATGATACACGACTGTGTACAAACAAGGTCATGTATGCATAGGGAAAAATTCAAAAACTTGTATTTAATCAGTCAATTGATGAATTTGCCTAGGATGTCGATTAGTTGGAGAGAACATGAGCATAGTGCTATTGATAATGAAGTGATAGAGGACCTGTTAGTCATCAGCATTTTTCACTATTTGTACATGACTATAGATTGGTTCTAGATTTCTAAAAACAAAATTTCCTGAATATTGTGAGTTTTATAAATCTCAGTGCCTTCATTATCCTTATAGAAATTTTTTCACTATTTTATCAACCTTGCCATTTCATGGTCACCCTTCCACTCCTAAAAGACTCCCTAATGGCTTGTGCCTCTCATCTCTATCCTTCTTCCCTTCTTGTGACCTCATTACTCTGTTCACTTGCCCATAAGCCTATTTTACATCTAGGGTTTCCTATAAGCCTATTCATTCTCATGTTCCCTAAGGTCCTCAAGCATTTATGGTCTCAAAACTTTCTCTATAGGCTCTTTAGATAAATCAAGTGCATTGGATTTTGGATCTTCAATACAGTACTTTGACAAATACTCTGTTTTTCACTTGAAGACTCTAAGCCAATTTTTAGTCAAAGACCAGGTCAAATAATCCTCCCACTAGGTCAATTATTGTTTCATATGTTCCAAGGTCATCATTGGTGTTTCATACACTATTTTCCTTTGTTAGAAGCTAGTTTAGAAGCATTGAAATGTTGAGACATGGTTATTCAAGAAAAGATCTAAAAGTTTCCAAAGAAGACTACTTTATCAAATTCAAGGTCTGCAAGAGGTAAATGTAAGCTTTGACACTTCTGCAAGAGTGTTAAAGGGTCTATCAGCAGAAAGTTGGTGAGGTAAGAGGTCTCCTCCCGAATGAAGACAACTTGCAGAAAGGAAGAGAGGAAACACTTGTTCTTGTAGATAATTAGGGTTTTGCACTTGATGGTCCAGCAGAGTGCCAAACAGTGATCAAATTATAGAAATGACCTGGAGGAGGCACACAAAACCAACCATGAATAAATTCTGTCAAAAATATTGATGAGATAGGGAAAAAAGTGAGGTGAACTGGACAGAAATGAATGAACTTGAAAGGGCTATAGAGAACTTAGAATACAACACTGATGATTGTCTTAAATAACTCCATATGCCTAGGGTTTTGGAAAAATGTCCAGTCAAAATGGAAAAGATGAGTTGAGTTTCATGATAAAAGAAAAGAAAAAATTTTGAATATTTCATTATGTGATCAGATCCCAAACTTGTCAAAATGAGTTTATCTTGCCTAAATGATAAATATTGGGTTGAAACTCCATGGTGCAGACAAAAGAAGGTGTTGAAAGTGCTGTTATGAAAAATCCTCCCAAAGGTGTCTAATGGGCTTGCCATGTATAAATGAGAAAAAGGTGATGATTTGAGCTCCAAGGTGGAAGCAAAAGAGAATTTTGAGACTGCTGCTATGCCAAAATAAATATGTCAAGTCTCCAGGATTGAAAGGAAAAACAAATTCCATAACTCCAGCAAACTGCCAGCCAAGGTGAAAAGATAAATTGAGTAGTGTAATGGAAACCAAAGAGGTTTTTAAAGCTTGCTGCTATATGTAAACATCTTAAGGTTGTAAAAATTGAAATCATCATGCCTCAAGAAGAAAAATGAAGAGCCACCTCAAATTATTTCAGTCACCTACAGGAAAAAGTATGAAGGAATATCAGTGAAAATGAGAAGGACTTGTAAACCTTAGAAAGTGGGTTTGTCAAGATTAAGATCAAATCATGAGCATATAAAAACTCATCCTGCACTTAAATGAATCATTTTCATCCTTTGAAAGACAAAAAACATTCAAAAGAAAAAAAAAAATTGTGTTTGCAAGCAAGTTTGGGAAAAAAATTTATGGCATTGCGTGCCTGGAAGAGGGCGTTGTGCCCCTGGCACTTTCCTCCTATGTATTTTATGAAGGTGTTGCGCACCTAGGAAGTGGCACTACGTGCCTGGAAGAGTGCTACGCTCTTTCCCAAATACCCACAACAAATTTTTTATTGGCACTGCGTGCTCAAGTCTGAGCATTGCGTGCCTGGGACTGGCACTGTGCCCTCAGCTTAGGCGCTACGCCCTTGGCCAGGAGGGCTACCTATACCCTATGATCACTCAAAACACCTATAATTGATTTCATGCCTCTGCTCAATATTCTCCCAATAATTTTCAAGGGTAATTACATGTTATAACCCCATCTTCAAGCAATTTTGATGGTTTTTGACTAAATGATAAGAAAACCCTAAGAGGCTACCCTAAGGCTAAAAATTGACATCACTGTTGAACCTCATTCCATATTCTTATAAAGAGTATCAGTCAAGACAAAGGTAAACCAAGGTGCTGAGAGGGGTTTTCATTAAGTGTTTTCTTACTCATTCCCTCATTAGCCTAAACTTCCATTTCATCACCATCTTTTCCATTTACACTCTAAGGTTGGAAAAACAGAGTATAAACATTTCCAGAGGGTTGCCATTGAGCTCTTAGCCTATCCCTCATTCTCATGTACTTACACCCTCACTCATTCACCTCATTCACTTGGAAAGGCTACCATTCCACCATCCCTCATCTCATTTTCATTTGCACTCCTAAGGTTTCTCAAGACAGGGTTTACAATGACAGAAGACAGTGGTAGTGGAAGAGAGGCCACAAAGGCTAGATCAAGAATTGAGCCCTAACCAAGAAAAATAAAGGGGACAAGCTGAATTTTCTCGCTGATGTACCCTTGAAGACCTTACAAACATGATCAGCAAGACAAATTCAAGTTTTGAAACATTTTTGAGTTTTTGAAGTTTTTGACTATTTTGAAGGGCCAAAGGCACAGCGCCACTGGCGCCACGCTCTTTTTTGGGGCACCCAATGGAGGAATAGATTACATTTTCATGTTCATATTTCAAATTACATCACTCACTAAAAATTTCAACTCATTTGGAGCAAAACTAGTCCTCCAAAAGTTCCAAAAACACCCAACAAATCACCTTTCTGCCCTATTTTCAGAGCTGGCACTGCGCCCTAAGCAGTCTTGGAAGAATGAGTTTTTGGGAAGGTAAATGGACACCAAATGTAAAACCAAAAGCATATTTGGAAACCATACTAGCCAGGCTTTCCAATGAGCTATCATGGAGCTCATTTGGACACCTGGAACGCCTCCAAATCTTAGTCACAAAACAGGAAATGTTTCCAGTGCAAGCGTTGCGCCCTTGGACCTCAGTGTTGCGCCCTTGCCTACAAAGTCAAAAAAACACACAAAGTTATTAAAAATATATATATATATTTGAGGAATTTTTAGGAAAATCACTCCTAGTTAGCTCAGAATTTATGTTTTAAATTATTTTTCATTGATTAAGTTAGATATTTTGTGCCTTGGGCCTTGCATGGTCTCTTTGGTCAAAAATGATATTTATGAGTAGTTAATGATATTTTCAAATCCTAGTTATGGTTTTGGTTCTCCTTGCTAGTTAAATATTGCATTGAGGCCTCATTGTACATTTTGGTTGGTTATAGAGCTTAATATGATCTAGACTTTGAGTTTGTTGAAGAAATTGGCTTTGGTGTGTTGTGATGGCTTTGGATTGAGCATCAATGAATCAAGCACATTCCTAGGATTCATGAGCTCTATTAGATGGTGATGTTACTCCACTCATGTATTTGTTTACTTTAGTTTTCATTATGTTTCTTGGTTTCTTTGATCATAGGACATAAATTTTAGAGTAGGATATGCTTTCTTGGCACCTTACTTTTGTCTGCATCCTTGTATCTCTATGTTTTCTTCTTTGAAGTTTAATTAAAGAATCCTTGAATGCTATTTAGTTTCACTAAAATATTATGTTAAAATTTCTACTATTTTGAAAGTAATGTTCAAAGAATTCTTAATTTCTCTCTAGGATTACTTGTCTGTTGTTTTAAGGTCTATTTAGCAAAAGTCTGGTTGAAGAATCCTTTATTGCTCTTCTGTTTTTCTATGTTATCATCCTGAAAGATTTTCTTGTTCTTAGTATTTTTAAGGATCCTTAGTTTCCCTTTGAACCTACTGCATTCATAACTTCATTTTTATTTCTCACTCACTAAACCTAATTAGATCCATTTGGCCTTGTTAACTTTCCCTATGAAACACCCTTGACCTATTATTGTACTTTTCAAGACCTTTGCAGACTCCATAGCCCAATGGATTGATTTTATCTTACTCTACCTATTTTTATTGACAACCTATCCAACCAAACAAACAAACAAATACACCCTAATCCTTATAACTAGCCTAAAATCAAAACCCTAAAATCAATGAAGTTCACATCTTTCATGCAAATATAGGGAGAGCCCTCTCTGAGTCCTGGAAGGCTAGGTCCTAGGACTCCAAAGAATGGCTTGATGTTACCCTTGTACATTTGGTCTTTCCAATCTGACAAATTATGAGGAGCTAACAGGACTAACAATCCTTAGATATCCTTAGGAATTGTGGGTTACTCAAATTTTTCAAAATGCCGAATATGAAAAGAAATGCTCGTTTGCTTTAGATGTTGGTTGATAATTGGGAACTAGAATAAGATTGCTTTATAATTGATCAGATGCCACTATGAATAGAGGTGGAATACATATACTTTATTACTAGACTTTCCCGAAGGGGAGACCCAGTAGATTTTCATGGCAAGCCCGTAGGAGGACTTAGTGTAGAGGATTATGTCCAAGTCTATTGCATAGATGATGCAAAGAAGGTGGGAACTCAGATTCCCATCAAAGATGTGAGGGATTTGTACATGAAAATCCTTCTCTTTACCATTGGCAGAGTCACAATATTACCTTCTCTACACCAGGCTTCACGTACACATATGATTATAGTAGTAGAATGTTTGGTTCATCTTTATGACTAGTGCATAGACTTGCTAGCAAATTTGAAAAAACAACTTACTTCTATCCAGAAGACAAAGACTAAACACTTTGGATACGGTATGATTTTGCTAACATTCTTCTTTGAGAGAGTCCCAAGGCTTCAGCCCAAGGTCATCTCTATTATCAGTAGCCCAAGAGATCCAAGAATAGCCCGATGGGTAGATCTAATGAAGAGACTGGGGGGAAGTGAAGTTCCTTGAACCACCTGGGAAGATGAGTTCTTCCAGTGGTGGGAAGAACAAGTCATCACAGTGGAGGACTATCCCTATGCTGGGATGGATTTTTTATCAGATCCTAATTTAGTTCTTCCACCTAGAGTAGCATGGGGTGCAATTGATAAGATTGCATTTTTTTATTTTTGATTATATGATTTTTTGGATTTTTCAAATTATAGAGAAAATGAAAAAAAAAAATTGATAGGACAATATGACTTACAAAATTTTAATGATCATGATGCATACATGGCACCAGTTAGGCCAGAGGACTACCCAAGGCACAAGCGATGTAGAGGTGAGGCGATGCTAAAGACCCAAGAAGGACTCTCCGTGTAGTATAGAGAAACTTGGAGAGTTTGACTCACCAAGTACCTATGGCCACCATAGAGGACCATCAGGAGGCTATCCAAAGGAGGGTGGTTGGGGTACTGTTAGACTCCTATACCAATAGGTTTCATTTTTCATGATTGTCTTGATTGAACTACGGAATATGTTCAAACCTTCTTTCTTGAGCAAAGGTGTTCCATATTCTTGAAAAACCAAAAAAGTCAAAAAAATTTAAAAAATGTAAAGAGGGTATACCCTAAAAGAAAAATCAAAGGGTAAGAAAAATAAAATGGTCAAAAAGTGAAAGAAATGAACCCCAAGCAAAAAATAGACAAAGGAAAGTGAGCAAATCCAAATGCCACTACTATTTCATTTTTGTAATAAAGCAATTGTGTGCAGCTTGTCAAACCTTTGCCACAATTCATGAATAGCCAAACTGTTTAAACTTGGCTTACTCATATTTCAATTTCATGTTATAGAATAGAGAATAAATATCTGACCAAACAGTTTAATCTTGGTAGATAAGTAGATAGGTAGAGTAAATAAAAGGTGCTCAACAGTTCAAACTGAGCCCTTGGATGTAATAAGAGTAGAAATAGATAGATTTATCATGTAAAAAGAAAAGATTGATAAGGGTTTGCAAGTCTAAATGCACCCTAATAAAGAAGAGAAAATGGTAGTGTCAAGTAGATAGGGTAGGTAGATGGTTGCAAAGTTTTATCTGATGAATGATGCTGCTACATGTTTTTGATCCTTTATTTTCACCACAAGTACTGAAAGCAAGAAAAGCACTGGAAAAAATCACAGAAAGCAAGGTCAAACTCATTAACTTCCCTCATCACTTTCGCCTCAAAAGTTTTACTAATTTCCCCCAAAGTACTAAGGTATTTCGAGATCAAAAGGGCTCAAGGCATTTCCTTGACTTCTGGAGGGACCGGACCCTCGGCCTAATGATCAAAAAGACCTAAGTACTTGAGATAATTTATCATTATAATCATCCATATTTAACCTTGTCCTAAGTAAAATCCTATTTTACTTAGGAAAATCATGCAAAATTCCATAAAAAATCCCTCATGATAACTTGCTATTCTAAGTTTAAGTGTTGAAGATAAGATATTGCAATTTACTTCAAAAGTTGTCACTTTCTTAGATGTGCAAAATATTTTGAGTTTCCTTGTCCTTTTTTCATATTAACATTTAACTCTATTTACTAAATCCCTAGTAAAATGCCCTATCCTAAGTATATAACTCCTTTTTTTATAAATAACCCAAAAAACCCCTCTATTATAAAGTTTAACCAAAGTGTTTATTTCCCCGTGCATTCAAATAAAAACCCACTATACGCCCTTTGGTTAAATGTATCATTATACTATAAACCCGCCCCTATGGTAAGCTAATTACATTTGTTAATTTACCATATAATAAAATAAAAAACATATATCCGAAAAGCTTTAAACATATGGTTTATATGTTTAATACCAAAAAATAATAAATCTGAAGTTTTATTTTCAAGCCAAAACTTTGGAAAATTCCTATGCCAACGTGGCTCATCCACCTGGCATTTCCCCAATGATTAAAACCCACCGCAACCCCTATTTCCATTATATAGCGGGATTAACTAATTATCTAAGTTAGTTAATAACCAACCTCATTCACCAATTAGAAACGCCCCGGGATGTTTAAATAATGTAAATCGCGCTTAAAACCCCGCCGGGCCCGCACATTAAACCTCCGCCATCTATCCGTCCTTTCCACCATCGGATCGCTCTTTCACAGATCTACGGCTAGCGTTCATTCCGCTAGCCATCCCTTGTCAGAGTTTTAACCAGCGGGGGATGGGTGGTATTTGACTAGTCACCTGTCCACGTGTCAATAACTTTGTGGAATCGCTGCCCTCGCAGTTAATACCGCCTTTGCTCATAAGCGGTGCGGGGATTACCGCTTACCGCTTACTGCTTACCGCTCGACCTTGCATACGTCAGCCCGTACATTGATGACGTCACTCCTCGAAAAAATAAAAAAACCCTTTTAACTTGTAAATAAAGCCAATTTTTCATGTTTTTTCCGTTATTTTCGTTATTAAACGCGACTGTGCTCTCTGCTACGGTTTTCGAATTTTCATTGAAATCCACTGTTCCATTCAATTTCGCTCCATAAATCCGCCAGACCTGCGTTCAAGCGTCCTCCTGCTACCGCCTGTTACCTGTTAAGAACCAGTTTTCTTCCAAAAACAGGTATTTATCCTACTCCGCCCCGAACTGCAAGAAAAACTCTGTTTTCTTTATTTTTCGTTGAATTAGTGATTAAAACTCATCACTGAGATCTTCCCCAGAGGTTTTAAAACTGTGCAATTGCTCCCTGAAACTGCATTTGTGTTAATTTCCTTCATTTTAGAAATCACGCCCGGCCTGTGAAGAAAAACAGAAACCTCCGTTTTGAATCCACAAGAACCAAAATGGAGGCCCCGGCAGCTTTGAATATAACTCCACTGAATGCCCCTCACCGTGAATTGGAATATTTACCTTTGGTAGATAAAGATTTCCAAATTAAAGACTTGCATTTTGATGAAAGCCCCCTTTTGAGTTATTGTCGCTGCAGAGACGAATACTCAAAGGGGCAAGATCTTATAGGGTTGTGGGAATCCAATCTCCCAAGGTATCTCATCCCTTCAGTCATTTATTTCCCAGAAATCATCCATTATTGCCATTTAAACTATGATCCCACTCAAAGGGCTGTAATAGCTCCTGATCAAAGTGTTATGTTTCCCATTACTCCCCAGGCTATCAATGCCATGCTACACTTTGAACCAGACCAAGAACTAGCACCGTTGTCTATGGAAGAATTGATTGAGAAGACTAGGCAGTTAACCCCAGAAAAGCTAAAATCCATGTGCTAGAATTTCATGTTGCCTGAACACCAGCCTAAGGGGTCTCCTCCTTATGGTTTTTATTATTTCAATACATTGGGAAGGCTCATCATAAATATGATATCTTTTGTCTTGGGATTCAATACCAGTGAATATGTGGATGAAATAACACTGGTTTTACTATCTATCTTTACTCCTGGGCAGCCTCCTGAAGTTAAATATGACTTTGCCTCTTTCATAGCCAATAAAATCCATGATCAGTTCATGAGGCTAGATGATGAGAAAGTTTTCAAATATTCCTCAGTTATTTATCATCTCATTATCTTATATCAGTCAGAAAAGTTCCCTTTCCCTGTTAAAAAGCTTGATGCAAAGGGAAACCCCGGGTCAGTCATATTTTGGTCCCCCATAATTCATTCTTCCTCTGATTCTCCCTATTCCTACACTGAATTCATTGATCAGTTTGTATATCCTGCAACAACTTTGTTAACAGGAATCCCTCCCCCAAGGCTCAGTAATGAAATAAAAAAGACCTTGCAACTTTCAAGGACTTATAAATTTGGAGATTGGTATTTGTATCAAAACCATACAGTCATCAGAATTTATGGATGTGAATTACATCCATTCAGGTTACCAAGATATGTGCCCATGAGGATTTTTGCCTTGGAATACTTCAGGCAAATGAATAATTCAGATGTGATCCATTTTTGTAGTGTGAAGAAGAAAGCTCAATTAAGGATCAAAAGTCAATTAGGTCCTTTCATCTGCAACTCTAGGGAGGCCGAGAGAGAGGCATAAAATATATTACAAAGCAAGTTCCAAAGAACTTTTCGTTGGGTTCCATATGACCCATTTGGTTTTATTTGTGAAAAGAGATTAAAGAATAAATCATCCCCTTATATACATCACAAAATTCCTGATCTAGAACAATATGCCAATCAAGATGAATGGGTTGAAGGAACACTTGTTGAGGAAGAAAGTGAAGCTGACAAAATGAACAAAATTATGAAAGATATCGAGAAGAAGTATGACCTAGAATCTTGTGGTCAAGTGCAGGTACCCTACATTGGCACTTCTTCAGCAGCAACTCTACAGCACACATTACAGGAAAGCAGTTCATCAGTTGCAGCAGAACCAAAGGGCAAAGGAAAGGAACATGCAATCCAGGTCATTGAAACTTTGGTCATGGCAGAGAAACCACAAACTTCCAAAGCACCTGAACAATCACAGGTTTCTCCCACTCAGGTAAATCATCCACAAGTTCCAGAGTTACAAACTCCATCAAATGTGGAAATAGGAAAGAAGAGGCAGGTTCCAGATACCACACCTCCAAAAGGGACCTCACAGGTACATCAAGCCAAAAAACAGAAACCAGATCCACTTCCTGATGTGGAAATCATAGATGAGGTATTTGATGATGGGAGGGAAGACAGTCAACTAACTGGCACAGTTAGTGAAACAAACACAGGACAGAAAGGAAAATCTTTACAAAAGCAATTAAGTACTGAGGTATCCTCTTTCAGACCACCAAAAACAGATACAGGGGATATTAAAAGAACCTTCATTAATATTAAAGCAAAGAATGATCCATTAAAATTGAAGGTATATGATCAATATATGAAAATGGCTCCCCATAATCAAGAAAGGCTAATGTCAGCATTTGACATGTCACAAGGCAAAATGATAATGAGCCACTTCAAGTCAAAGGTGCCAAAACCTATTACTGCAGCTGACTACATCAGGACAAATTTTGAGGTTCTGGCAAAGGATATTCATCCTCTGGACCAGATAGAGCTACACAGACAAACTGGGGAAATGGTCTATTCCACTCTTACCAATAAGGCCATGGCAGCTATAACGCTGCAGGATTCTTTGAATAACACAACTACACAATTGCAAATTGAGAAGGCCTCTTCACAGGCCAAAGATAACAGAATAAAGTCTTTAGAAGACATAATCATTGGTTTGGGGCACAACCCCAAAGATATTAAAAGCATTGAGGCATTAATAAAAAAGAAAGATGATGACATAGCTGCACTGAGAAAGCAGCTAAAATTGCCAGCCTCAAGGCACCCTCAGACCCAAGAAGTTCTAAAGGGAAATTCACAGGAAGAAATAATGGAGTTGCTCCTAAATATGACTGAGCGACTAAGTGAAACGGAGAAGGAATTGGAACAAGCTTTGCAGAAACAGGAAACTATCAGGCAGACATCAACCACAGGTACTACAACAACATGTCAGCAAACACATCCATCCCAGGTAAACACTTCTGGTTTGAGTTCTGATGAATTAATAAAACAAATGGAAAGTCTACAACTAAGGGTCACAGAACTTCAAACCACAAAACTGCAATTAGTAAAATTGGAGGAGAAATATGATACATCTAAGAAGACAATTGCTGATAACACCAGGGAAATAAAAAGGTTAGAAAAATTGGTTCAGGCTTTGGAGAAGGACCTTTCATTAGAAAATCCTTTAAAGGAAATAAATGAAATTCTTTGGGGTAGTATCATTGAATTAATAAAGGGTATTTGGCCTTCTGTTCAAGCAATTTTTGAACAAAATGATTTGGTTAAAATAGCCCATGAAGAAATAAATAGAACCAGAAATGAATTAAGAGGCAGGCCTGAGCAGGCCAATCAGCTTATTCAATTTTTGAACACCCGGACAAAGCAACAACTTGCAGTGTTAGGGATTGAGGACAGGACCGGCACAGTTTTGGAAATAAAGAGAGTTTTCATCAAAAGAACTTTCATGCAGAATTTAGAAAGGAAGTGCATAGATATTTTGGTTGATATCAATATTTTCAGAGAGAAATTTCAAGCTTTGTTGGACAGTGGGTTACCAATTCCTATGCTCTCAGAGGATCAAATAATGGACTTGGAAACCTATGTAAAGAAAATAAATGCTCATGCTCAAAATACAGCTGCTTGTTCTACTAGTTTGCCAGGATCAACATTACCAACAGGGAGAAATATCTATGATAGAGTGAGGAATTTATTTCATTTGGAACATGAGATAAAGTATCTATTTCCTAATGAGCCCACCTTTTACAAACTCACAGAAGCATATGAGACATTGAGAAAACTCAAAAGGAATGTGATACCAGATGATTCATGGTGGAGAGACTTATTGGAAATTCTATAAAAGTTATTTTCAATAATGAGAATTGTATCTTTACTATCAGGTAAAGGGTAAAAATGAGTACAGATGAAAGAGTATCAGTTACACAAGTTAAAGAGTATCCGTAAAGACAAAGAGTATCAAACAAGCAAAGAAATTACGCCAGAAGACAGCAACAAGCCCTTTTTCAGCACTTACCTCCAGCACATCCATAAAGAAAGGAAACAGCACATCAGCAGTTACTTATTATTCTATCTACGAGACCATTTGTCTCCTGTTTACTTGTAAATTATTCCTTAGTCACCCCAAATTATGGGCTAGGATAGTGTGAGATATTTTCAATTATTTTGTGTATAAATAAACCCTCAAAGAGAGTATTGAGGGTGGATTCTATTACTTTGCTGTAACATTGAGATTTTCGGAATAAAAGCATTTTGGAGAAATTTATTCGTGGCTTACTGGATGACGATTTGAAGCTCAGGACTTTTTGCGGGATTCATGTGTTGGACTGCAGTTCAATAAGTCTTTCTACCCTTTGTCTTAAGTTTTATATCAGTTTATAATATCATTATGTCCATTTCTGAATAATTTACATAAAGGATTGAATCAGAATTTACTTAATTGTACTATGATTTCAGATGTGATTGTTCTTAATGTTTTCCTCTGAATTAGTTATAAGCATGAATTCTTAAATGCTCTTGCTTTGCTAATTTAAACATTGTTGATTACTATAATAAAGAATTCTTCATTGCTCTTTGTTTGTAGTCATCTCATTTCTCTCTTTGAACATGGTGAAAGATTCTTAGCTGCCTTTCATCCCTTCAAAATCATCCCATCCACTTTAAATTTTAAGGATTGTTCTCTGTCTAGCTATCTTGCCCTGTAAAGCCATCTTGTGCGTAGAATAGAAATCCAGTAAAGCCATCCTTTGACTCCATAGCCCAATGGACTGAAAACCCTCAACCTTGCCCTTAGTTTGTGGATTCCACCATTTTCCCAAAACAAACTCTTGAATCTATAACTAGCCTAAAACCTTTCAAGAACAAAGATAAATTATAAAGAGAGAGCCCTCTCTGGATGCAGATTGGCTAGATTCTGCATCTAAAAGGTTGGTTTGTGGTTACCTCGGGTATACTTTCCTCTTACACAACTTCTAGGAAAACCTGAGTGATAACAGGTACCATGAGACTAGGTGCAGTTATTGCATCATGTAGAGATTGCCATTGTGTTCTATCAGAACACTAATGTTGGGCAGGGACCTCAGGAGTAGACTTAGATTTGATCGAATGACTGTAATATTTTTTTATGATAGACATGATCGGGCATAAGCCCCAATTTTGTAGGACATCATGGTCCAGATTTTTTATATTTTTAACACTGATATATATATATATATAGATATAGATATAGATATAGATATAGATATATATATATATATATATATATATATATATATATATATATATATATATATATATACATAGTGATTTTTAGATGATGTGATATATCAAATGTATAATGATGAATGATATTTTTGATATTTTTAGAGTATTGAATGATTAATATGCCAATCAAGTGCTTGATTAGATAATGAGTCTGCAAACCAATTATCAGATTAAGGAAGAGAATGAACTTAATAAATCGAAATGAACGTTGTAACAAACGTACCCTAAATCAATGAAAAAATGGGTCTCTGACACAATAGGTTTTGTTCAATTGTGAAACCACCCGTTGTGAATCCAAGTAAACTACTAACGAATCAACACCAAGAGATATTGCCTCCGAGAGTAGGTTTACCACTGCATTGTACTCTGCTACATTGTTCAAAGTAGGACCAATGCAAACACCTCTTGAAACTAACAACTGACTAGATGGATAGTGGATTACCCAAGCCGTAGAAGCTAGGTTTCAGGTATGTCTACTAGCACCATCGACAAAGCCAAAGTGTCTCATTTCATCTAATATTACCTACCAAAGTAGATCAAAATCATCAAAACCACACCAAAAATTGAAACACAGATATCTACAAAAAATACAATATATACAACAAAGCAGATGCTAGGCCTAAGCCTAAGCATAGTACTTTTTCAAATAGAGCCCATTTTTTGGCTTCGTCAACTCGTTCCCATGAAATTCAACCAAGGCATAAGCTCCTTTTTTCAGGACTTTTTTGATGATAAAGGGGCCATACCACATAGATTTGAACTTGCCTGCCCCCAAGGCATCCTTCTCTTGGGCATAAACCAAGACAAGGTCACCTTCCGAGAAAACCCAAGGCTTGACCGCCTTATCATACTGAAACTTCACCCATTTCTTATGTGCTTCATTCATCGTAACTGCATCTCGGCGCTGCTCATCAAGATGTTCTAGATGGATAAAGTGTTCTTCGAGACTAGAAGTGTCAGGATGAAGTTCAACTACTAACTTAAGGGAAGGAATTTCACATTCAATATGAAATATAGATTCCAACCCATAAGCTGGTTGAAACGGAGTGAAACCAGTTGCAGTCTTTACAAACATCCGGTATGCCCAAAGTGCAAGGTACAGCATGACATGAAAATTGGATCTAGCTTTATGAATTGTTCATTGAAGAATTTTCTTCAAGGATTTGTTAATGGCTTCAACTTGCCCATTGTCTTGAGGATAATAAGGAGATGAATGGTCTTGCCGAAAACCTGATTTCAGAGCTAATTCAGCCATCATGTTGTTCTCAAAATGACTACCATGTTCAGTGACAATCTCTTTGGGGATACCAAAGCAAGAAATGGCTTTATTGAATAGGAACAGGGTTGTTGTCTCACCGTCATTCCCAAAAGTGAGCATAGCCTCAACCCACTTCGTGAAGTAGTCTACAACTACAATAATGTACTTGTGACCTTTAGCCAAAGGCGAGTTACAAGTAGTATAATCAATACCCCACTTTGTGAAAGGACCGACAGTGATGACAAGAAAGAGTGGAGCTGGATGAGCGCACATATTTCAAGTATAAACCTAACAAGGATGACACTTTTTGACCACTTCAATACAATATTTGAAAATCAAAGGAAAAAAGTATCCTGCACGCAAGATTTTTTGGCTATAGCAAGCCCAGATAAATGACCACCACAAGCTCCACTATGGAAATCATTCAGCACAACCTCAGCTTCTTCAAGAGTTAAGCAGTGTCTAAGGATTGAATTGACCTCACAACGATATAAAGTGTCACAAATAATCAAATAATTTTTGGCTAAGTGATGCAAATTTTGGCGCTCATATTTCAAAAAGGCTAAGGGGAACCTCATAGTCTAGAGATAAAATATGAGATCTCCGTACCAAGGATCCTGTGAAGAAATGAGAAAAATATGGTCATCAAGAAATGATTCTTCATAAACAATCTCTTCTCCACAAGGAAACTCGGAAATTAACTCCACAAATACTAATGATTTCTTGGACTTGGAAGGAAAAAATTCAAGATCAAATTTCTGCAAAATAACAATCCATCAATTGTATTTTCCCCCAATCACTCCCCTACTGAGAACAAATTGAAATGGATTGACTGCTCCCAAAACATATGTTTTTTGAAGGAGAATGTAATGTCTGAGCCACTGTTGGGGCTATTGTTTTGAATTTTGCATAAAGACATATTTTGGGTTGAGGATCAGCACGTGGCAGGTGCAACAATAGTAGGCAACGGAGCTGCCGAGGTTGCGGAGGAGCGGGAGATGAATGACGAGGTTAGCGCAGACAAGTGCAGAAGAAGGGAAGATGCAGCAAAGGACAGATAGTGGAACTCATGTGCAATAGGAAGAAGCCGAAAGCAACGGAGTAAGAACAAAAGAGAAACTAATAGTTGCGCTAGCGGGTGAATAAATAGGTCGTAACCCAGCAGAAAAAGGGATGCACAGATATAGAGGGATCAGAGAGGTTAGAGAAAATGCCACAGGAGAGCTCTATTCTAAGCACGACATCCTTGTATTTCCTGTGTCTCTATCGATCTGTCATTGTTGTAGTATCTCTCTCTCTCTGTCCTGCGGGACCTTTGTAATGGGACTTGGAAGCTCATTCTGTTGAGCGATGTAACTCTTGATCCTGTTGTTTGGTTATTAATATATCTGAAGGTTGTTGTCTTACCGTATCACTTAAATGGGTTGCATGATGTCTGTAGTACTTTAAAATTTTATTTGCTTATTATCTGCATGATGTTCTAAGAAGATCTTCTACGTATAATGTTATGCATGCATATGATTCTGTGTTGGCTTTGAGTTGTGGATCCATCTGCTGATACCGATCTGTTCCCCTCCTTCATGTGGTCACGACACGCCTTGGGTGAGACTCTCTGCTCTTCGAAGTAGGGTGAAAATGTTGGAATGGTGCTAGAATACAGCGAACTCCCTTGTTGGCCCAATCCTCGAACCTGGGTCTTGCCTGCGAGACCTGTTTCCTCACCAACAAATGGTTCCGTTGCAGGGACCCTAAACTTCATTAGGGGAACTAGATCATGGTATCAATGATCTTCGAAGGAGAAATACGGAGATGGTAGGATAACCATCTGGACCAATTTATAACTCAGCAAGCTAAGCTGAGAAGCCAAAAAGAGAAGGCGATCAGAGATCTAGTTCTCTTCTCAAATTCTGCCAGCAATACCTACGATATCCTTTGGGGAAAGTTCCCCAGCGAACTCTATAACTAGTTGCGGAGGCTATAGACCAAAGTAACGAAGGACAAATCGTGGAAGATCAACCGCAAGTGGGTGCACGAAGATCTCGTGGCCCTTCATCGGTTGGATACTGAATTAACCCGAGCTGTAGATTTCTAGGTAGAATCTACTTTGGACGAATATATTATGGAGTTTCCAGTGGAGTGCTATCAGTTGTTCTCCAGAACCGAAGCTATATTCCGATCCAGAATAAGAGGAAAAATGCTAAAGGAAATTCTGTTGTGGATTAAGGCCTTGATGGTGGACAAAGGGCTGATGGAATTCCATAAATCAGGCATGGAAGCATAAACCTCCAGTGTTGTGGGAAGGGCTTGAGGGACAAATTATATGTGAAATGTGAGGCGGGGGAGTGGGGGAATGGATGCTGAAACCGCAAGGAGGTTGAGGGAGCGACGTGCACATCGAAGGGCGCGAATCACTAAAAGGTGGCGAGAAAGGGTGATGAGGGAGTTGAAATGACAGTGGAGTAGATGGAAGGATAAAAAGGAGGTACCTCAGGAGATAGTGGACAAGGAAGGCCAGGTGGGTCCCCAGGAGATGGGAGGGACCGTTAAAGGAGTGTGGCGGGTACATGGGAGCCCAGCCAGGAGGAAGGGAGAGACGATGTCTAACAAAGGATATGCAGACACATGCCTAGAAGAATATTCTGATGTCGAGTGGTATGTCGCGATGCAGCGGCTATTCCAAGAAAGGACGACATTCATATCTCTAGGTATTTCAACTTCTCAAAGTTCAAATAGAGTGGATCCCTACCTTCCCCTGGTACTCTATAAACCCTTAAGTGATATTTTTGTTAAGTTAAAAGAGTTGAGTCAATTTAATAGCAGTCAGTTTTCAGCAGCAACGCATGCCAATAGTAGCATTAATAGTGGTATAATTACGCAACCAGGACCCGGAGGGTTCATTCTGGTTACACCTATGCAAGTGAATATGGCGGGATCATTTACCCAATACCCAGAATTTTTTGGGTGGGGTAACGATGATGTGGAACAACACTGGTATCTCTGTGAAGCCATTTGGAGGGCATGGCAGATGCCAGATGCAGGAAATCTATTCAAATTCCAAACCACGTTGAGAGAAAGGGCATTGCGCTGGTTCGTAAAGTGGTCAGAGGCCCACCCAAATCCAGCAATTTTGAACGTCAAGCGGGACTTTGTCAGAGAGTTTAAGCTACCCCAAACAGACCAGCAAGGTCTGTCTGAACTATGGGAAATCAAGCAAAGAGAAGGAGAGACTGCGTGGGAGCTGATGTGCAGGTTCAAAGATGCGATTGGGAAACTCAGCTACCCGATCGACCCAAATAATCAAAGGGACTGGTTCATCAAGGCTCTACTTCCCTTGATGTGAACCCCCCTCACTCAGCAGAAGATAGACAATTTTCAGGATGCATTGGAATAGGCTATGAAGATAGAGGTGATGGCAGGCTACCCTTAGGAATATAGGGGAGGCCTGGCCCCGCAAGACCCATCCCTACTGGGACTACAACATCAGATTGCCAATCTGATCGAAAAAATTAAGGAGATGCAGCCTATAAGACCAGCCAGGCTGAATGTCTAGTGCACACACTTCCTGGTAGAAGGACACGTGGCGACTGAGTGTCCTCGGTTGCGAAGCCCGGGAGTGGGGGCCTTAGCAGCGGCAGTGCAGGGGCCTCCACCTATCAGAGGAGTTGCGTAGATAAACTCACAAGGGTTCTATCCACCACAACAACCATATACCGAGTTCCCAAATCAATCGACCCCAGCTGCAACAGATTATTGCGAAATCTGCCGAACAGTGGGTCATCAACCTTGGATCTGCCCGATTTTGCAGAAGTACTCCAATGTTCCAAACAACATGTACTGTGAGTTCTACCCTTAGACAACTCACAACACCGAACAGTGCAGGGCTCTAGATGCACTGGCGGACCAACTAGACCGCCCCTCCTACAGAGTGAATGAGGCTCCTAGAGGCAGAGGAGGCGGTATGCGAGGAGGCCGTCTAGGAGGATGGGGTCGGCTGAAATGCTACAACTGTGATCAAGAGGGTCATGTGGCCCGAGAATGCCCCCTACCCAGAAGACCGTGGTGTTCTCAGTGCCGCGTGAACACACAAGCGATAGAGGACTGTCCTGAACTTATCATGAAGTGGGAGGAATGAGCAAGACATAGAGGCATGAATCTGGTGAACGAAGAACCTCGAGGGGCAGAAACTCTAGCCATGCAGAACATAGCCATAGTGACACGAGGAGGAAAGAAAAAGGGAGAGGATGCTCATGAGAAGGAGCCGATGCGAGTGATCAGGCCCGCATCCCCAAAACAACTGAGCAGGCCAGAAACGCAGAAGAAATATTTCCAAGAGGTTGTAGAAACTTTTTCCCAGTTGGGGGGAGACAAAGGTATTGAGTTACCTATGAAGAAAGATACCGGAGAACAGAGTGCTACAGGAGCTCTGATTGAGGAATGGCTCCACCTATTTCTCAAAATTGTTGACAATGCTTCAATGTGGGAACAACTCAAGCATACCCTAAAGGAAGTGTTTCAGGGGAGCACAGGAGCGAGGGAATCCCCAGAAACAGCACCACAGTATGTACAATGATTCAAGCAGAAAAAAAGAAGAACGGGAAAATATTTCTGGTTAAACACACAGGTTGCGGGATTTCAGATCAGGGACACCATGCTCAATCTAGGATCTGACGTCAATATCCTGCCTCAGAAGACTTGGAAAGCTCTAGGGCGGCCACGACTGACTTATTCGCCAATCCAGCTCAGGATGGCAAACCGGTACTGCATTGTGCCGATCAGCAGACTCGAAGATGTCGAGGTAGACATCGTAGGGGTAAAGACTTACATAGACTTTGAGTTAATAGATATTATAGGAGACAAAGATCCGTACCCTGCATTGCTAGGGATAGACTAGGCTTTTGAAAACTATGCCATCATTGATCTCAAGAAGGAGCTGGTGATTTTTGAAGATGGGTAAGTTCAAGTCACTCAACCTCTTGACCCGTATCAAGGTCTGAGATATATAGAAACAGTAGATAACAAGGAAGATGCTCAGCTATTGGACAACCTCTATCAGATGACAACACGAAAGAGGGAGGATTACATTAACCGACCAACAATTGGCTCCGTAAGCTGGTGAAGTGTCCAGAGCTCGGAGCTAGGATTAGAACTAGCTTGGGAGGACTGGAAGCAAGGCGGGTATGAGACTAGCACAAGGAGATGCACCAGTATTTCCAGAATCCATTGGATTGGGGTTGATAAGGGAGTACCCCACCTTGTCCAATATGCAAGCAGTAAATACCTTTATTGCAAAGGTAGAAGACAACGTACCAGAGGAAAATAGGATACCACTCTTGGATGTGGCACTACAGTCCACATTAGCCAGGTGCTGGAAAAATCACCGCAACTCCCTGTCACGGTGGAGTTGTGTTGCGACAGCTTTGAGGGCGTGGTTTAAGGAAGACAAAGGACCTCGATGCAAGCAAAGGTATCAAGGAAATTCCGATTCGAGAGACCATCTGAAAGTCTGTCAGGAGCAGTGGCGAAGTGTGGGATACCCAGAGGAACTGTGGGTACATCGGTTTATCCACTCCTTGGATACCATTCCGCATGCCTGGTACTTAGAAGAGGAAAGGAAGAGGGGGACCAGTTCTTGGCAGGAGGTTGCAGACAAATTTTTTCAGTTCTTCTCATTTAAGGGGAAGACAGACCTGATATCCCAAGCATTACAGGCCATAAAAGGGATATTGTTTTTCCCCGATCAGCTCGTCGACGGAAGGCCATGGGTGCTGAATCCCAATGGCCGACGTAATTTGGCTTGCTAAAGGATTGATAGTGAGCCAGACGATGACAGTTTGGAGGACCTGAGGCACCTATACTTTGAAGAGACAAAAGGAGAGAGAAACATCAAAGAAGAGCCTACCACCAAAGGAGTCCATCTACTTTTGCTAAAGACAAAAAAATTAAACATCGACACGAAGGAAAAGCCCAAGGTGGCTACAGTTGGGGACTACTAGGACGAGGAGATGACGAAGGAAATTTGTAGTCTCCTCTAGGAGTACAAAGACCTTTTCCCTTCATCGGTTTCGGATTTAAAAGGGATCAAAGGAGATCTCGGAGAAATGAGGATTATATTGAAGCGAGATGCCAGGCAAATGAAGCATCGCCCTTACCGGCTGAACCCATGGATAAAGGAGAAATTCAAACTTGAGATCGATAAAATGCTGAAGGCAGGCCTAATTTTCCCTATGGAAGAAGAAGAATGGGTGAGTCCCATCGTCATTCAAAATAATAAAGAAAAATCAGAAATTCGCGTCTGTGTGGACTACCAAGTTTGAACAACGCCTGCATCCATGACCCATTCCCCACCCCATTCAGCGACGAAGTACTAGACAATGTTGCGGGAAATGAGGCATACTCCTTCACCGATGGGTTCTCGGGATATCATCAGGTGCGCATCGTGGAAGAGGACAAGAAGAAAATGGCATTCACAACAGAGTGGGGGTCCTTTGCATATCACGTGATGCCGTTTGGGTTGAAGAACACACCTGCTGTGTTTTCTAGGATTGTTATAGCCGCTTTCTAGAAATATATTCATAAGTTCCTAGAAGTCTACATGGATGACTAGACAGTTTACAACTTGCTAAAGGATCATGCCACCCTACTATGCATACTGTTCGATCGATATCAGCAATTGAAAATTTCATTGAACTTGAAGAAATGCATCTTTGCGGTTCCGTTCGAAACGCTCCTAGGACATGCGGTGTGCAGGCAAGGGATCTGTGTCAACCCTGCCAAGGTGGCAGTGATCGTCCACATGGAAGCACCGGAAACTGTGAATCAGTTGAGGTCACTACTAGGGCACACGGGCTATTACAAGTGGTTCATCAGGAACTATGTGAAGATAACTGCTCCATTGGAAAAGTTACTGCAGAAGTTAGAGGTGTTCCAGTGGACGAATGACTGCAAATTAGCCCTCGACACTTTAAAGGAGAAGCTAGAAATTGCGCCCATTCTGGTCCACCTAGATTGGGATAAGCAGTTCCATGTGCACATCGATGCTTCCGGTATTGCACTTGGGGTTGTCTTAGCGCAACCAGGGGAGACGACAGTCGACCACCCAGTGTACTTTGCCAGCCACAAGTTGTCTAATGCAGAGTGGAATTACACCACCATGGAGAGGGAAGCACTAGCCATGGTGTACTCGCTTCAGAATTTCTGCCACTATCTCCTAGGAGGTAAGTTCAAATTATTCACTGATCACTCTTCATTGAAATACCTAGTCAATAAGCTAGTTTTGGAAGGACGGATATGCCGATGGCTCCTACTCTTTCAAGAATTCACCTTCGAAGTGATCGTCAAGCTGGGGAGGCTAAATTTTGGGCCTGATCACTTATCTCTGTTGGAGACTGGTGAAAATGAGGGCTCTCTAGATGATCAGTTGCCTAATGCTGATCTTTTCCGAGTGGAAGCCATACCAGATTATTTGGCCGACATCGCAACATACCTCACCATGTGGCAGTGTCCTCAGCACTATACCCTGATCCAGAAATGATATCTGGTCGTCCACGCCGCTGACTACCAACTGATTTTGGGGCAGTTGTATAAATTTGGACTTGACGAGATTCTACGGAGGTGTGTCCTCGACCATGAATGCAAAGCCGTTCTATGGGAATTCCATAGCGGCATCGCGAGGGGACACGTGGGGGCAAAACCCACAGCCAGGAAAGTGCTACAAGCTAGACTATGGTGGCCGAAGTTCCATGCCGATAGTAAATATTTTGTCAAGAAATGCGATGTTTGTCAGAGAACAAGGAGGCCCTCTCACAAAGACAAGCTCCCACTACACTCGGTGAACGTATTGCAACCGTTCGAGAAGTGGGTTGTCGACTTCGTAGGCCCCATAGCACCTGTAGCCAGGCATTCAAAGGCCTAGTACATCATCACTACCACAGACTATCTAACCAGATGGGCCGAAGCCGCTATGGTACAGGATTGTACGGCAGAGACGGCAGCCCGGTTTATCTTTGAAAACATCATCAGCAGATTTGGCTGCCTTAGGAGCTTAACCAATTATCAAGGTACACATTTCCTTAATGACACAATCAAATCACTGCTGGACACTTTCATGATACAACATCACAAAAGCAGCCCATACCATCCACAGGCCAATGGCACTGTCAAAGCGTTCAACAAAATCCTCGAAAAAGGCTTGACGAAGATCTGCATTGCAAAACGGGATGATTGGGATGAACTTTTTCCCGCCGCACTGTGGGCCTACCGAACCACCTTGAAGCACTTAACGAATCAAACACCTTTCCAGTTGGTGTATGGTCGTGAAGCTATGATTCCCGCTGAGTTCACCATACCGAGCATTCTGATCGCCACCTCCCTAGAGTTCTCGGAGGAGGAGTCACTACAGGAACGCCTGCACGAATTACAGGAACTTGACGAGGCAAGGTTCCTTGCTGAGTTCCACCAAAAAGTTCAGAAAGATAGGCAGAAGGTGTGGCATGATTGACCCATTAAGATCAAAACGTTCCAGGTTGGTGGCAAGGTTCTGCTATATGATAGCAGGTTTCAAAAATTTCCAGGGAAACTGCAGATGCACTGGTTGGGACCCTACTACGTCGTCGAAATTAAGGATTCCGGAGTAGTTCGGTTGGCTCAACTAGACGATACTTTTTTACCTGGATGGGTGAATTGCGCATGCCTAAAGCCCTATCATGACTAAGTTTCTTTATCTTTCTGTCAATAACTCTCGCACCCGAGAGAAGTCAGTAGAGTAGCATAGTTGAATAACTCTCTCGCACCCGAGATGAGTGTAGGTAGAGTCATTTGTCCATGCATAGGTCATCAATAACCGTTGGGCTGCAGGGACCGCAACGCAACTGATTGTGGTCGGGGAGAGGCACATCCAGCATGCCATCCCTGTAGGATAAGAAAATGTGTCAAGTGTCAGTCCCCATCATTTCAGTTAGTACTTGTGTCAGTCTGTAGGATCGCCAGGATTTGAAAAATAAATTGCCATAATTAGAAGTAACCTTGCAGTAATCATTTTGCCATAAATATAAGTAACCTCAGCCGTCACGTCCACCCATTTCCCCACACCACCGTTAGTATATGTCAGAACCCACCTCAGCAGGTGACTGATCACATGATTATAGCCATGGAAGATGCCAACAAGAATTAATTCGTTATGGGGTCTCATCAACCTCACTCGTGCCGGTTAATTACATAGCCTGCATGAAGAAAAGCATGATAATGCCAGAGAGATCTGAGTTAGAGTTAGAAATTTCTGAAGGATCAAAGGCAATTGGAGCAAAACCAGAGCAGCGAAGGTGCCCCGAAGAAGAGAGCCAAGAGAAGGGGTTGAGAATTATTTTGCAGGTGTATCAACGATGAGAAAAGATGAAAAAATTCAATCCAACAGTAGTAGAACAGGAGCTAGATAGTAGGATTCACAAAATGGAGTCCCTCGTGGGGAAGTATGACAGTGCAGCTCTCATTGATGCAGATCTCATTCATTCCTTTGAGTTTCCAGTGCTCAAAAGAAAAGTGTACATTGAGAGCTATACCACAGAAGCAGGATGAGCGGCAACAAAGATCTTGCCTGAGTTTCGGGGTATCCAGCAGTCATCAATATTGAACTTGAGGAACCTACCAGTATTTGGGACGACAGGCGCTACCATGCAATGTACCAAGTTCTTGCTGAGTAGAATTCAAAACGGTTCCTTGTGGCTGGGAAAATAAATTCCAATCCAAATCAAGGACATTCACAGGCTGATAGGGCTCTCACAGGAAGGTTGGGACGTCTCTTTAGCATTCCAGACCATCTCCAAAAGAGTGAAGAAGTCAGGGGATACAGATTATTATGAAAAATATGGCACCCAAAGGGCAGGAAAGGGGGCAAAAATTGAGCTCATCAATAAGCCAGAAATCAGGTTCGCATGCTACCTCATTGCCAATAAGACAATGAGGCATTACACCAAGGGGGAGTGTACCTTGGACACCATTTCAATCACGGAGCATTGCATCCAAGGGACCAGGCTAAACTAGTGCTCCTTCCTACTCAAGGAGCTATTTGAAGCATGTGAAGATAATTACAAGAGGGCAACGAGATTTATCTATGGATACCTGATAGTAGTACTAGCCATGTGGAAGTGGCATTCCCCCCTCATCAGAGAGCCGGTAGAGATAGGGGAGGAGCAGCCACTAGCAATGAAGTTCGTTCCATGGAAGGTGTCGAGAGACCCCAGCACCAAGGAGGTAAATGCAGATGCCTTCCGAAGTTGGTATGGCTTAATGATTGATGTGGTGATGAGCCAACAGAGGATCCCCAAAACTCTACTGGATGGATACAACGAGCAAGTCTGGTTTGGGGTCACACACAAGCACACATTCCTCCGACCCACTTTTGTGCCAGAGGAGACATTCCAGATGAGGCCATTTAAATTCCAACTCGATGAAGCAACCTTCCACACCGAATTTTGTTCGTGGCCAGGGGTTGCGATGGAAGTCAGAAGTGAGGTATACACATAAAATTTCGACAAGATGCTACCACATCAATTGCCAGGCGAAACGACGACAGAGGAAGTAAATAGGGTATCCAACCTATAGCTCCTACCAATAATTCGGCAACTAAATACACAGGTACGAAGCTTCAATGAGGTGGTCCAAGTAATATCAAGTAGTGCCACTCCATTCCCAGTTTTTTCTGAATTTCAAGTTTCGCAGTCCACCTCACTTCCCAACACGACCTCCATCCCCACTTTCATTCCAAATGTATTGTTTAGTTCACCAAGCCAAGTAACCACCCCACTGGGGGGAAAGAGTAAGTCCGCAAAACCCATAGCGGCACCCAAGGCCAAGAGGGCTAAAATTATAGACTCAAGTCTGGTGGTCGACCTCACAGAGGAGGATCCACCCCGGAAATTGAGCACAAGGGTACCCATCCAGGAAGAACCAATCACCGAGACAGGGGAAGCAGGAGGGTTCCCACCTCACCCTCCCATTAACCCTTCCGATTTCCTCAACATCCGTATTTCACCACCTCGTATCAACCCACTCCCACATGCCACCTCATCCGCACCATCCAACTCATCTGCCACCGTATCAGATCCAGTAATCTGGAACCTACTCAATGGGGACCACGGGACAAAATCTGACTCGGGTAAAGCAGTGGTACCACCAGCCAACCCTGCTGTGGACCCCCAGACCACTTTTACTGACCTACTCACACAGATGGAACAAATAGTTGCAGACACAGATGGACCAATCCCTGAGTCTAATCCACTCCAACAACCCATCCAAGAAAATCAAGGAGAGCGGCTGGACCTGAGCATGGTAGACTCTGCACGCCATCAAACTCCACTGCAGTCTCCTCACGGTCAATCAATGAGATCAGTTTCCAGTGGGAAACCACTACAGGAGCGGCGGCCAAATCAAGGTACTTTAGGGGCCGAAAACATGGAGACGTGGGGAACAACTCAACTGTACCACTTCATCTAGAGGGCAGCCCAGCAGGTAGAAAGGCTCCACTCTGAGCTACAATAGAAATGTGAGCAATAGCAGCAGTAGATAATCTTGCTTACTGAACAGCGTGAGTAGCTCACAATGGAAAACGGGCAGCTACGGAACCAGATGGACGAAGTGGCAAGGTTTTCACGAAAGTGTGGCCTACAGTGACAACTCACTACAATCAGATGCCCGCGGATGTGCAAGATACGGACATATTACAGCGAGCAATCCACCTTAGGGTGGCATACTCCAACCTCCACCAGGAAAATACAGAGCTCAAGGTGGCATTGGCAGCACAACCGATGCTGCCCAATCCAGTGGTAGTCTATACAGCACAAATTTCAGAGAAACAGGGCCAGGTAACCAAGATGCAGGAAGTTCTCAGTACTGCAGCCAGAGATGCCTACGACCTCCTGAAAGGTATCCAGGAATTCTCAACGGCCCTTACCGTGAAGACACAGCCAATTTCAGCTCAGCTGCAACAACTTTCCAAAGAAATACAAGATTCCACGGACCCCTCGACATTGGACCAATTGTATGCCTAGGCAGATGTGATAGAGCTCCAGATTCAAAAAGTAGAAGAAACATCAATGGCCACCAAGCAGGCCATTTGAGAGCTTCGCAACCCCTGCAGATCAGTGCCCAGAAGATGGAGCAGTTGGCCGCTAAGGCCGGGACCCAAGTCAGCACATTGTTCGGCACTGTACCAGCAAACGTCGGGGAGGAAGCTGGTTCCAAGATCACGGCGAAGACAGACGCATTATTGCAGGGGTGGGAATAGGCTGTGGTAACTTTCCATGAACTTAAGGCTTCTTCTTTGACCAAGGTCCCGGAATTGGGGCCCTTGTTTGGACAGCAAGGAGAAGGTGTGCAGCAAGAACAGGGCACAGGGTCAGGTAGAGCTATGGAGGTGGAGATGGTGATCTATTATTGACTCGAGACGAGTCAAGAGACTGTGGTCAAGGCCTGTTGGGGCCGTTGTTTTGAATTTTTCATAAAGATATATTTTGGGTTGCGGATCGGCACGTGGCAGGTGCAACAACGGTAGGTAGCGAAGCTGCCAAGGTTGCGGAGGAGCAGGAGATAAATGACGAGGTTGGCACAAACAAGTGCAGGCGAAGGGAAGATGTGGCAAAGGACAGATAGTGGAACTCATGTGCAATAGGAAGAAGCCGAAAGCAACGGAGTAAGAACAGAAAAGAAACTAATAGTTGCGCTAGTGGGTGAATAAATAGGCCGTCACCCAGCAGAAAAAGGGATGCACAGATACAGAGGGATCGGAGAGGTTAGAGCAGACGCCACAGGGGAGCTCTGTTCTGGGCACGACATCCTTGTATTTCTTGTGCCTCTATCGATTTGTCATTGCTGTAGTATCTCTCTCTCTCTGTCCTGCGGGACCTTTGTAATGGGACTTGGAAGCTCATTCTGTTGCGGATCCATCTGCCGATACCGATATTTTCCCCTCCATCATGTGGTCACGGCACGCCTCGGGTGAGACTCTTTGCTCTTTGGAGTAGGGTGAAAATTCTGGCGTGGTGCTATACTAAAACGGACTCCATTGGTTGCCCAATCCTCGAACCTAGGTCTTGCTCGCGAGACCTATTTCCTCGCCAACAGCCACTGAACATCATGGACAGATGCCAAAGCAATTTTCTCTATCGGAGGATATCGGAGTTTAGGACCTACCAAGCCTCAACTAAGGTAGTATACAACATGCTCAGAAAGAGCATCATCCTCCTGAACTAGAACCATACCAATGGTAGATTCTGCTATAGTGAGATACAAGAGGAAATCCTTGCTATAATCGGGTGGACTCAGTAATGGAGCAGAGGTCAATGTTTTTTTCAAAGCATCGAATGGACGTTGAGAAAATTCATCACAAAAAAATGGAACTCCTTTCTTCAACAACCTCATAAATCCCTTTGTCATCTCGGCATAATTCATGATGAATCTCCGTAAGAAATTAACTTTTCCTTGCAGACTTTGAAGTTGACGGATTGAAGCTGGTGGAGGCAACTGAAGTATTACCTCAAACTTGAAGGGATCTACCCGAATCCCTTCCGTAAACATGATGAATCCCAACAACCGATCTAATGTGACAGCAAAAACACACTCATTAGGTTTCAACCGAATTTTTTAATATCAACATTGTTCAAAAAATTGACAGAGGTGAGAAGGATGATCAATTCTCTTGCAAGAACGAGCAGCTAAATCATCCAAATATGCCTCGATAATATGTTTTGTTGGAAATACTGAGAGGGGGGGTGAATCAGTATTCTTTTCAATTAGAGCATTATTTAATCTTCAATTATTATCAGTGTTTGTACAATGATATCAATAAACAAAAGGAACACAAATGCACAGATTTTTTAAGGTGGAAACCCACTCCAGGACAAAAACCACCTAATGCTTTTCTAATAATTATTTAATATTCAACTCCAATGGAAAATAAAGCTCCAACTTCCTAGAATGTAGAAAAGCATTCTTCTCCATCTCACATTGGATGGACACTCCAATGCCCGAGATTCTTCAGTAATCAACTGAACGGATGGCCCAACACCCAATGAGCTACAACTCACCCTAGCACCACCCTACCACCCTATAGAAGAATAAAAGAAGAATGGACTCCCGTACTGTGGAAAATGGTCCACTTTTTTTATAATGATATAGAATGATGTAGAAGAATAATACACACTAGACCATAACCCCAACTATGACACAACCACCTAATGATGATCCTAGACCTCATGACACTGCCTCTTCAACTCTTGGGAGATAGACACTAGAACAATTTTTACAACAATGAATTTACAATGACTTAATACAATGTTACCTTTACAGTGACTGTATGCAGTGCTTCCCACATGAAGACTTCATGAGATGAACTTCTTGTTGCTATTCTACACCTTGGTTTCTGGTCTTGTCATGCTACCCTCTGCTGCACCTTGCTTTTCTTTGCTACCCTAGAAAGTTCGGTCCTTTACAACCCTTAACAACACATGATCTAGCTTTTTCTTACCTTCTAGGACCTCGATATTGAATCTGGTGTATATCTATTATTTCAGATCCCCAATACGTTATTTTTGGTCCTGTAGTAGTCCTTTGAGTATTCTTTCCAATTCCACAGGTCTGACCCAATTTGGATTCTTCAAGAGAGCGTTATGCCCGATCTCTCACAATGCCCTAATTATGGACTCTTTCAGTAGAGTGAGCTTGTACATCATGCCACGTGTCACTGTTTCTTCATTCAGATTTGAAATTGATAGAGAAAAAACTACAGTCTATGCAATATCTGCCACATTTACAGAATTCCAATCTGATACTTAGAGAGAGATTTATTACTATATTTCCAAGGTCACTTCTTTGAGATGAATTTCAGGAGCCCGCAAAAACACCGACTTCCCGTCGTATCATATCTCCAAAAATTTGCGCACTCGATCCGAAATATTTAATAGAGCTTCCTTAGATTTCAAATTTTCACCTCAAAAATTCAAAATTTTCCGAACCTCGTAGAAAAAAAGTTAGAGTGGAAATTCCACGATGACCTGTTTCAGATGGCGAAATCCCTTGCCTTAGGAGGATATGAGGATCACAATCTATACAAATGATTAGGTTGAGAGGAGCTTCAACAAGTGAACGTGGGAGGAATTTTAGGAGCTTAAAAAATATTAATTATGACTTTTCAATGACCCATGACACAACCCCATGGGGTTTTAGCCCACTAACTGAGGGTACAAACTTCAAACTTGAATCTCTCAAACAGTGAAGAATTATATGGCGTGCCATATATCAACGGAAACATATCGACAAGTAGAAACCATAAAAAGAAATCCTGACCCAGAATATATTAATTTTGTAGGTCAAAATTCCCATCAAATATTGGGTTAGCCCTTGGTGCTACTTGTGCTACTTGGGTTGACATCAATGACAACCGCTGATCAACAATCTCCCCCTTTGGCAGTGATGGCAACACAGGTACTCCCCCTGCGATCATGACACCTCTTCCTACAACATTCTCTTCCCATTTGACATCAATGGAAAAGGGTAACTCCCCCTGACACACAACCATCCTACAGACCTGTATACACTTCCACTCCCTCTTTATGTTGTGAATAAGGAAAATATAATGAGAACTTGGGAGAATCCCAAGCTTCTGGTGAAGATATTCTAATGCTTCACGATGTAAAGGTTTAATGAATATATTAGTGATTTGTTCTATTGTACCAACATACTCAAGTTTGATATTATTTTCAGCGACTTGTTCTCTAACAAAATGATATTTGATCGGAATATGTTTTGTTTTTTAATGTATGACAGGATTCTTAGAGATGTTGATGGCACTGGTGTTATCACATAATATGGGAATAGGCTCATTGCATTATACTTGAATATCTTGCAATGTTTGTTTCATCCAAAGGACTTGAGTACAACATGTTGTTGCTGCAATTTATTCTTCTTCTGTTGTAGATAACGAGATTGAGGTTTGATTTTTGCTCAACCATGATACGAGACAACCACCTAGATAGAATGTTGCTCCACTAGTACTCTTACGATCATCAACGCTTCCTGCCCAATATACATCTGTAAAGGCTTGAATAATGAGATTGTTACCCTTGGGATACCACAAGCCATATTATTTTGTGCCCTTTAGATATCGAAGTTTTATTTTAACAACAATAATATGTGATTCTTTTGGTGCTGCTTGGAATCTTGCTACTTGTCCAACTGCTTGCATAACATCTAGTCAAGAAGTTTTTACATATAGAAGGCTACCAATCATAGATATGTACAACCTCTGATCCACATCCTTAGACGAGTCATGTATGCTCAATTTGCAACCTGTTACCTTCGGAGTAAGGACTGGTTTGTAATATTCCATTTTGAATTCTTTTAGCATTTCCTTGATGTACTTGGCTTGGATATATAAATATTCATTTCTCTTGCTGAGATATTTGAAGCCCTAACAAGTATGTCAGCTCACCAAGTAAAGACATCTTGAACTCACTTTGCATATTTTTAGAAAATTTCTTATTTAGTTGATCATCATTGCTACCAAATATTATATCATCCACATATATCTCAATGATTGTTAAATTATCTTTATCTATTTGTACATAAACATTTCTATCAACAGTACCTTTCTTGAACCCTTGTTGATGTATATATCCATCAAGACGAGCATACCATGTCGTGGAGCCTACTTGAGACCATATAGAGCCTTCTTTAACCTACAAACATAGTCTTCTTTTTCTGATAGTAGAAAACCTTTAGGTTGTTCGATGTAAACTTCTCCTTCTAATTCTCCATTCAGAAATGCTGACTTAACATCCATTTGGTAGAATTTGATTTTTCTTGAACATGCATAGGTGAGAAACATTTGGATGGCTTCCATTCTGGCAACTAGTTCAAATGTTTCGTCGAAATCAATTCCTTCCACTTGTGCATAGCCTTTACAACCCAATCTTGCTTTGTTTCTGGTAACTTGTCCATCTTCATTCAATTTGTTCCTAAACACCCATTTAGTCCCAATGCCATTTTTATCTTTTGGTCGTGGAACTAATTCGCAGGTGTTATTCTTTTCGATTTGATTCAATTCTTCATTCATAGCTGCTACCCAATATTCATTCTGGTTGGCTTCCTCAAAACTACTAGGCTCAAAGGTTGCTAGAAAAGCAATGTGAGCTTGTTGTGATAAACGAAACTGTCGACCTTCATTTATGTCACTAATGACTTGATTTGATGGATGATTCTTTTGAATCTATTATTTTGCTCTCTTTGGAGGAGCTTCTTGTTGTTTTTCTAGTATATCTTGATGATCATTATTTACTTATTCCTGGTTGATAGTTGCTTCTTGTTCTAGAATTTTATCTATGTCTTTTTCAGTCTCTGTCTCAAGTTTCAAAGATTCTAGATCCTCATCATTATTCGTTAGAACGCCATCTTCATCAAATGTAACATTTATGCTCTCCACTATCTATTTTCGTCTTATATTATAACATTTATAGGCATTTATTTTGCATGAGTAACCAAAAAAGATACCTTCATCAACATGTGATTCAAACTTACCCAAATTTTGATCTTCTCTTTTGATATATAATTTTCTTCCGAAGATTCTGAAATATTTTACATTAGATGGTTTTCCTTTCCATAATTCATATTGGGTCTTGTTGCAATTGTTTCTGAGAAAACTTCGGTTGATAATGAAGATTGTCGTATCAATTGCTTGAACCAAGAATTTTTTATCCAATTTTGAGTCCTTCAACATTTTTCTACCCATTTCCTGTACGGTTTTATTATTTCTTTCAGCAACTCCATTTTGCTGAAGTGTTTGTGTGGTTGAAAATTGTCTTTTTATTCCATTTTCGTCACAGTATTGCTGAAATAATTTGGAATTAAATTCTCCACCATTATCTCATCTTAGACACTTTATTTTCAAATCAGTTTCATTTTTGACCAACTCCTTTTAGAGCGGAAGCACTCAAATGCTTCATATTTTTTCTTTAGGAAACTAAAGGTTACTAGTATAGTCATATATCGTTAACATGAAATAAATTTTCCATCTAAGCCTTTGTTCGCTGTGTGACCACATAGACCGCATGTATCAATTCCAATGGATGTGATGCAAAGTATTCTTTTGTTTTAAATTGATTTTTTCCCCGCTGCCATGATAACTTCCGATGCATAAAGGTGTTGGTTGCCTTGAGATTTTCGACATTTCTCATACTGCTTCCTTTTTGTTTATCCTGACAAGATTGTCAAAGTTTATGTGACCTATTCTTTTGTGCCATAACCAGATTTCATCTTCTTTAGCTAGTAAACATGCTTTAGTTTCTTCATCTAGAACATATATCTCATTTGGAGCTTGAATTATTGTAGCCATAATTTTACCATACCTACCTGTCCTAATTTCACATTTTGTGGATTTGAATAGCATTGTGTGTCCTTGATCACACATTTGTCCAACACCGAGCAGATTGTGATTCTTGTTTTCAACCAATAGAAAATTCTTGGCTATAACATATTTGCTTCCGAGAGTGATGTTACCTAATCCTATAACATTTGAAGATCCATCATTTCCAAAGGATGCGGTTCCATCCTTCTTCTCTTTCAGAGATAAAAATTTCCTTCTATCTCCAGTCATATGTCTTGAGCAACCACGACCAACATAGCACACATCTTTGTTTTTTTGAGCCTTGAGAGAAAGAGCACAATTATCAGTCTTCTTCTCCTTCCATGTCCGTTAATTATATGGCTTCGAAGATTCTTCTGGAGGATTTTCAAGTCTGCAGTCTATGGCTATGTGTCCAAATTTCTGACATTTGTAACATTCCATATTATTTCTTAAATGTTCAAATCTATTGATGTTTCATTGAGCCCTGGGAGGTTCATATTTGAAAAATCTCCTGGAATTGTATTGGTTCCTAGGGTACGTGCGACATTCTACAGCTTTATGACCAAATTTTCCACATGAATAACAATAGCCATAAAAAATATGTTGGTACCTGGATGGAAATATTCGTCGAGGAATTGTCTTCCAAGGGTGTTCTTGCGAATCTTGTCCAATGAAGTCTACATGCATGCCAGATCTCATAGGTTTATTGTATTTTGTTATAGAAGGTCATGCTTCTTCTTCTTTGTAACTGAGGCCAGTTCTATATTTGTAAGATCGTTGATTGTTGATGATTTCTTCCAATGTCCTTGAGCTGTTGGCATAGTTTTGGACAGTTTTTCCCTTCTTCACTCCCTTACGTAGCGAGACTACTTCGGCTTCTCATGCTTCCATTTCTTGGTTTATTTCTTCCAACTTCTTTTGAAGTGACTCTTCAATACATTTGTGTTCTTCAACTTCAATTTTGAGAACTTGAACTTGTTCTTCAAGAGTATTGGAACGGATTTTCTCAACCTTGAGCTCTTTTATAAGCTTGATTGCCTCCTTAGAAAATTATTCTATGGTCAACCCTTCTTCTTCATTGTTTGATAACTCTTGTTTATTGTGGTTGGCCATAAAGAATACTCTCTCATTGGCTTCTTCTTCTCTATTACTGTCTTCATCGGATGATAAGATATCTTCTTTAGAGAGAAAGTTCCTTTTGGATCCTTTCCTTTTTTCTTACTTGTTGAATTTCTTAAAGCCTTTCTTTCCTTTTGAGTTGCCATCACTTATGTTCCGACATTTTGCTGCGAAATGCCCAACCTCACCACAGCCGAAACATATCAATGGAAGTTTACCTTTGAATTTTCCCTTACCAATTTTTATTTTTCTTGTAAAGTAAGCATAGTCTTCATCTGAAAGACCTTCTCCATCATCTCCCTTTTCTTCACACTTGCAGATGCATCTCTTTTCAATTGAATGTTGTTTGTCCTTATTATTTTTCTTAGATGCAACGAACACAGTTTCTAGATGCGAAGTACCCTCTTCTTCATTAAGTCTCATTTCATATGCTATGAGAACTCCATGTAATTCCTCTTTGCTGAGTTTTTCCAGATTTGCACTGTATTCTAAGACTAATACCTTTGAGTTGAATCTCCCTAGAAACGTTCTAAGAATCTTTCGTATAATAGTCTTCTCACCAACTGGCTCTCCCAATCCTTCCAGAGTATTGGTTATTTCATCAACGTATTGAAAGTATGTAGCAAAGTTTCAATCTTCTTTCATTCTGATTTGCTCAAATTTCTCTCTATAGATTTGAAGCTTTTCTTCTTTGACATTTGAGTCACCTTCATATATATTCTCAAGCTTTTCCCATACATTTTTGGTGGTTTTACAACCCAATACCTTATGATAAGCAGATTCAATAAGTCCATTGATAATAATATTCTTTTCTTTTGCATCATTTACCAAATTCTTCTTACCTCGTTCATCGGCGGTTGATGTAAATCCATTTTGAACAGTGTCCCATACTTCATAACCTTGCGCCAAGAGATAGACCTCCATTCTTCCTTTCTAGAGTGCATAATTACTTTCATTGAATAGAGGTACACCATTCTTGGTATGCTCCATGACCTCCTTCCAGTTGTTAAACTGCTATTGAAGTAACAAAGCTCTGAAACCAATTATTGGAAATACTAAGAGGGGGGGTGAATCAGTATTCCTTTCAATTAGAGAATTAGTTAATCTTCAATTATTATCAGTGTTTGTAAAATGATAGCAGTAAACAAAAGGAACACAAATGCACACATTTTTTAAGGTGGAAACCCACTCTAGGACAAAAACCACCTAATGCTTTTCTAATAATTATTTAATATTCAACTCCAATTGAAAATAAAGCTCCAACTTCCTGGAATCTAGAAAAGCATTCTTCTCCAGCTCCCACTGGATGGATGCTCCAATGCCCGAGATTCTTCAGTAGTCAACTGAACGGATGTCCCAACACCTAATGAGCTACAACTCACCCTACCACCACCCTACCACCATGTAGAAGAATAAAAGAAGAATGGACTCCTGTACCAGGGAAATGTTAGAAAATTATATATTATAGAGCAATGAAACACATAAAATATGTGGAAAACACAAGCACGCAAAACACATAAAATCAGAGAGACACAGATATACGTGGTTCACCTAGTTTTGGCTACGTCCACCTTGAATAGCCAGTCATTCCTTTCTATTATCCAGCAAAATGAAGAGACGCAACCTACAACAGATCTATTGTAATATCCTCTATTCTCTCTCACAGTCTCCCTATCTGTTTCTCGCTCTGAGAATACACATATTGTACACAGCCGCAATACAATACCCTCATACAAAGCAAGGGGTTGCCTTGTAGGGAAAAAAACCCTAAACTAAACATAACTTCTACCGTCAGATCATTCGCCTAATGAACAGCCCAGATTGACTAGAAATTACTATACTTTTACAAGGAAATTTTACATCTATTTTTAGCTTCAGGGGCGCTGCCCCCAAAACCCCTCACCAGGGTGGGGCTCCATAAAGTCGCAGCCCCACCCCCCCACGGGACCCCCCAGGCAGTGTTTAATTACGGGTGGCGTTGTCGCCCCATTAAGGTACAGGGGTCCAATCTTGCGATACAAAATAAACAAGATAATCAGGCTCCACACCCAACAGGAAAATGGTCCACTTTACAATGATATAGAATGATGTAGAAGAAGAAGACACACTAGACCATAACCCCAACTATGACACAACCACCTAATGATGATCCTAGACCTCCCGACACGGTGTCTTCAACTCTTGGCAGATAGACACTAGAAAATATTTTACAATAATGTATTTACAATGACTTAGTACAATGATACCTTTACAGTGATTGTATGCAGTGCTGCCCACTTGAAGCCTTCATGTGATGAACTTATTATTATTGTTCTGCACCTTGGTTGTTTCTCTTTTCATTCTACCCTCTACTACACCTTGCTTTTCTTTGTTGCCCTAGAAATTCTGGTCCTTTGTAGCCCTTGACAACACATGATCTAGATTTTTCTTGCCTTCTAGTAGCTTGATATTGAATCTGGTGTATCTCTATTATTTCAGATCCCCAATATGTGATTTTTAGCCCTTTATTAGTACTCTGACTCTTCTTTCCAATGCCACAAGTCTGATGCAATTTGGATTCTTCAAGAGAGAGTTATGCCCAATCTCTCACAATGTCCTAATTATGGACTGTTTTAGTAGAGCAAAATTTTATGGCATGACACATGTCATTGTTTTTTCATTCAGCTCTGAAATTGATAGAGAGAAAACTATAGCCTGTGCACTATCTTCCACTTTTTACAAAATTCCAATATGATACTCAGAGAGAGAGATTTATGACAATTTTCCCAAGGTCACTTCATTGAGATGAATTTCAAGAGCCTGCAAAAACATTGAATTCCACAGATCATATCTCTGAAAATATTGTGCACCTTGATCTGAACTTTTTACAGGAGGATTTTGGTTTGTCTCATAAAAATTTCAGCTTCTGAACCTTCGTAGAAAAAATGTTAGAGAGAAAATTCTACGATGACCTGTTTCAGATGGCGAAATCCCTTGCATAAGGAGGATATGAGGATCACAATTTATATAAATGCTTAGGTTGAGAGGGGCTTCAACAAGTGAATGTGTGAGGGATTTTAGGAGCTTAAAAAATATGAATTATGACTTTTCAATGACCCATGCCACCCCATGGGGTTTTAGCCCACTAACTGGGGGTACAAAATTCAAACATGAATATCTCTCAAACCGTGAAGAATTACATGGCGTGCCATATATCAATAGAAACATCTCAACAAGTAGAAACCATAAAAAGAATTCTTGACCCAGAATATATTAATTTGGTAGGTTAAAATTCCCATGCAATATTGGGGTAGCCCCTGGTGCTGCTTGGGTTGACATCAATGACAACTGCTGATCAACATGTTTGACGTCATGGAAGGCGTAAGACATGGCCCGCTAAAAGGTAGCTCCTGCATTTTTAAGGTCGAAAGGCATCTTCTTGTAATAAAAGGTACCCCAGGGATAAATAATCACAGTCTTATGCTGATCTTCAAGACAAATAGTGATTTGATTATATCTCGAGAAACCATCCATTAAGGATAAAATCTCAATCCCCGCACACTCGGCGATGATCTGATTTATAAATAGTGTGGGGTAATTATATTTAGGACACGTTTTATTTAAGTCCCTGAAATTGATGCAAACTCAGATCATTCCTTGTTTCTTGTCCACAGGAACTAGATTTTAAACCACTCAATTAATGGAACAGGGTAAATGAAACCCACCTTAAGCAGCTTCTCCACCTCGGCTTTGATAGTTGCTACCTTCCTAGGGTTGACCAGATGAAGCTTCTACCTGATAGGCTTAGCGTTTTCGTATGTCTTGATCTCATTCTGGACAATAGATGGATTTATGCCAAGAATTTTCTCATAAGAGCAAGCAAACACATCCCTAAATTCTTGAAAGAGATCGATGTAAGTCTGAATTTCTTCAGGGGAACATTCTGCTCCAATGAAGACATTCTCAATAATGTTTGGATCTCTGGAGATGTTCACCAGGGTAGTAGCAGAAATAAAAACCATGTTCCCTTCAGCAAATACCTATGTTGGTGCTAAAGGGTTCAGGATTGGGTGAACAGGACTAGAAGACTGAAGGCTAGAGAAAATTGATTCAACTTCTCACAAGTTTGGTATAAAATAAGACCGATGATGCAAATCATCCCACAGTCTCTCTACACTAGTAATTGCTTCGAGGATGGAATATTCAGATAAAAGAGTGGTATCAAGGCAATCATGAGCAGAAGATGAACTAAGAGTCCAAGTCGGATCCACACCTCCATCCAATTCCTCTAGTGAATGAGAAACTGGCATGGAATATACAGATTCAACAATAGGTCTATAAGAAATCTCAGCTATAGACATAGGAAATTCCATTCCCCCCACTTGACCTTCTTCTAATGTGGAGGTAGGAGAAGGTAAGGTCCAAGTGTCTGAAAAATAATGAGTTCGAAAGAACTATTTCCGAATGGGAACCCTGGAGGATGAAATAGCATTGATATGAACCAAAGAAGGTGGAAAATCAAAAGTGTCCATCAAGGATGTATATATTCCAACCCCCAAATTCTCAACAGGTTGCTAGGTATCATTCACCAAGGGAACGGTTGAGTCAGAAGATGCATTCGGATCTACAGGAGAAAAATCCATTTGATCGACAGTGACAATTCTCCATTCGTGAGGGAAACATAAAATGCGAAATAATGAAGATGCAATATCATCCATCTCGTAGATCTCGTTTCACCCCAACAAAAGGTTGTAGTCTAGGTTTGCATCAACTATCTCAACTTCGATATTGACAGTTTTACCCCCAACAAAGATGGGTAAATATGGAATAATTCCATGCGGCTTAAGAGAATGACCATCAAATGCAATCAGAAGAGTAGTTGAAGGGACAACTGAAGGAGATCCAATGGCATTCCAACATGCGAGAGACATCACACATGTGGAATCACCCTCATCAACTACTATTCGAAAGATATTAAACTTTCGATATGTATTTTTAATCTAGAAAGCCATATGATGAGGAAGTCTCTTCTTAAAAGTTGACATATCAAATGTGATAATCAGAGAATTATTTGGATCAACAGCCCCAATGGTAGTGATAAATACACTCCTTTGTGCAGGACATGACTTGAGTACCTCTAACCCAGACATGGCACAAGGACTTTGAGCCAGATCTTCTACAATCGAGTAGCTCTAGGCATCATCGTATGCTTTGTGGACCCTTTTGGCATCCGAGGTATAGGCTCAACTATAGGCCTCTCTATATGGAGTGGCTTACATTATTAGGAGCACCCTTAGCTTTTGAAGACTCTGCTTCGCCATAATCATGAGATCTCATAGCGATATCTGTGTGAGCACTCATCATGTATATGTTTGATGGATTTTCCCCTTCTTGGTTTCCCCTAGAGGGAGCTCCAGTATTTTGATTCGCGCTAGAAAGTAGTTGATGCCCTTGGGGAAAAGGGTTTGTCAGTACAGCCTGGGAACTAGAAGAACCCTGCTGAGCTAACAAGCACTGAGCATCCTGAATTTTAGGGAAGAGGTGCATAAGATGGTCTCCAGTGCACATTGTTGCATGGAAACTTAAATTTATTTTTATTATCCTTCTTACCCTCTCCAACAAGATCATTGGATTTTTTCGCATTCCCCTTCCCGTCCTTGTTCTTTTTCTTGTTAGTTTGTCCCTTATTATTCCCATCGGATTGTTGATTTCCTTTGGGGTTAGAAGTTTTAACAACATTAATTTCCAAGGGTTGAGAAGGAGTTGACACTGAAGGCACAGCTTGACCAGAAGGAGTAGATTGTATAGACAATTGCTGCAATTGACTTAGCAAGTTATCTGTACTGCTATCGATCGAACCAATAAGCCCGTCACCATGAGGACCAGGTTTATTTTTAGCTAAATCTAACTTGGAGTGAGAAGCATCTAGGAAAATTTTATTAAGGACTCCAAACTGAGAATAAATCAGTTCTAACTCCTGAGTCCTAAAAACAGCCTGCTCTTTAGAAAATACCCCTGAAAGGGATACATCCTTTGATATTTCTGGCTATAAATATTTCAAAAACCATTCAAGAAGGAATTCATTCGGGATTTGGGCTTTGATAAGCCTCTTCCTTCTTCTCCATTCCTAAATATGATCAGAAATGTGAGTTGCTTTGTCCTGTTGAAAATTGGCCAGGAGGTCAATCTCGACATCATAATGAACATGCAACTGAAAACGGTTTAAGAACATTGTATCCAACTCACCAAAAGTAGAAAAAATGCCCCCTGTCAACTCGATGTACCATTTTGTCGCATTTCTAGTTAAGGTTCGCTGAAATAATCTCAACCTAATTGAATCGTCGATAAGGGAGTTTGACGAACACCATAAATGGAAAGTAGTGACGTGTTCTGTCGGATCCTCACCAGTCTTCCCTTCAAACTTTGGAATGTCTGAGGGTAGTTTGGTGGCAACCGGAGGCCAACGCGGACTATACGTAATAGGATCATTAGTCAATTTCGATAGATCTGGAAAGTTTAACGTTGCCAGAAATGGTAAGCGTGGAGGAGCTTGGAAATTCCATCCCCCATAGGAAGGATTCCCCACATTTTGAAAAGAACAACTTGGATTTTTTGAGGCACTAGGTTGCCAAATGTTGTTCGTAGAAAATTTTGAACCATCAAAAAAACATTGTGACCCAAAATTCGGAGAAGGACCCCCTCCCAACATAGGGTTACTATACACAGGGACATTCCCTCCAACCAAGGTATTGAATGAAGAAGAAACCGCTTGGTAAGGGTTCCAAGAATTTGCAAATGGGGAAAAAGCCTAAGAAGCACCCACTGAAGGGAAAGGAACATTCCCTTGCTAACCAGTGAAAAACTAACTCCCAACTCCCAATGTTTCAAAATCAGGGTTCCATCCTGAAAAAACATTAGAGCCTTGACCTCCGGAAAAAAATATTAAAACCTTGATTCTGAGAGGCGAAGGGCATGGATCCTAAGGAAGGATTTGAATGAGGGATATGCCAACTTCCAAAGGGGAACCCTTGAAATGAAGCTAATCCACTAGCCATAGAAGCTATGGGTGCGGAAACAAATGAAATAGCAGAAAAGGAGAAAGAAGGAATTCCTCTAGAGGGCATTCCAAAAGAAATGGGGCCAGATTGAGAAGCATATGCCTAGGTGTTTCCACTCGAATATGGAATAGAACCAAAGCCAAGCATAGAAGCAATATAAGTGATTTTCAATATGGAAATATTTCTTCCTCCTTCGACTAAAAGAGGAGTATGAACAATTACAGTGCTCATAGCCGAAGTTGTGTTCCCAGTCGTGGCCATCGAAATAAAGGGATATGACGGAAAAGGACTAGTTAGTCTCTGAGACTCAGGCCTGATGTACAAAAGGATGTTAGGAAAACTAGAAGAAAGAGGAGATGGAAGAGACTCGGGAGGCTAAGGAAATTCCTCTACTTCAACTTCTTCTACTAGAAACAAGACTCTAGAGATGAGTGGAGCACTCCTCTATAAACTAACACTAACACTAGGACCACCCACAAAAACAACAAGCCCAGACGGAGGATCACTCTCCGCTGCATTTGAAACCACTGGGTAAAATTCACCCACTGAATTACTCCTACACCTTCTTGAAGAAGGCTCAGCACTCACAGGAGAAAGGCTAGGAAGCCTCCTTGATCGACGAGGCGATCGGTCAACCACTTTAATAGATTAATTTTAGAATAAAAAAATACAAGAAACTAAGCAATCTAGGATCAAAGAGCACACTCTAAAAATATCCTAAGATACAGTCAATCAAGCAGCTTTCGGGCATTTCCGCTCTGGGTGATGAGAACCAGACAACAAAATACAAGAAAGAGAAATAAGATGGCCTTCTGAAAATATTTTGGGGTAATTACACCCCAGGCATACTAGCGAAGGTAACATAAACAGTTACGCTGACCTCCTGACAACAGCCTTTCCCAGTGCAATTCCCCAAGCTTCGCAAAGGCACCCTCTAGAAGTACTGATGCAACTGATGCAACGTCTATCTCAGGTACCATGGGTATTCCCCCCCGCAGTCACCTGTGTGGTCCCTAGGAGAGGAAAATAAGGGCACCAATCCGTATCAGCAGCCGGGCAGAATGAACTTAGGTCAAGATTCAGAAAATAGGAGAGGGGGTATCTCTCTTCTTTGCCTGCACTCTCCATCGCACTTGACTCTCCACTTAATGGATTTGGATTTCTCTCTTTAATAAACTTTATATGTTTAACAGTTTGAGCAACCTTGGAGAGTTAAGTCTCCACTCACCTATTCCAAGTCCCTACAACCTAGCTTGTTGGTGTATGATTAATGACAATGATACGAAAACTTCTAGTTGATTTTAATTATAATGCTTGATTTTAAATTGGCTCTTACTTAAGTAAAAGGTATACGGAAGTTAAACTGATGGTGTTTGTCGACGCAAAATAAATCAATGAAAACCTACTACATGTGAATGAAATACTTTCCTTTCGATGAAAAGATATCTCTATATGGATTCTACGAAACTAAATAAGCAAAGACTTTGTTTTTATTTTCAGTTACTTACACTTCACACACTCTAGAAAAATATGAAAAGGACTAAAATGCTTTAGTGCACTTAATGTAAAACTACCAATGATATCCAAATTCTAAGATTGCTAAATTTGAAGAAGCGAAAAGAGTCTCTAGAGCGAAATGGTTCAATCACTTTTGATAGAAAAGAAAGGCTAGTTCAAACCAGAACTCCCATGCATAAAAAATGCCAAAATGTACTTGATCCAAAAGAGAGAAATCTAGAAAATACTTCTTTCAAAACCAAGCCAAGAACCAAATACCATAAACCAACAAAAATGGTTCAAAACATCTCAAAAACCGTAAAAATGAAATCAAAGAAAAAGCAATGGGAAACAAGAAATGCTTTTGGGCTTTTCACTTATAATAGAAGGAAGAAGGTTTCAAGAAGACAAGCATAAAACTACCCAAGAACCGGAATCAAGAAAATGAGCCTCAAAAGTGCTTCAAAGTGCTCAAGCCAACTATGCTACTTTCGTAGCAAGAACCAAATAATAAAGAAGAAGCAAAAAATCAAAAAACTGATTCAGAACAGTAGCACACTCTTTCAGCGAACAAAAACTCAAAAAACCAAGAAAGGTCTCTTCAAGATTCAATACAAGGCTAGTCCAAGAAATCAAGAAAACCAAGGAAGTCAAAAAAGGAAAAAACCAGAAGCAAAGAAATGCATAAGGCCAAGAAGAGAAAACAAGTAGAGGTTCACTATTCTGAATGGTCAAAACATCCAAGAACTCCAGGAAGAGATCTTGGTGCTATAGCCACAATTGAAATCACACAAAATAGGAAATTTACCAAATGGTTATGTTTTCACAAGAACAAGAGAGAAATGGATATGCAACCACAACAAACACAGTCCAGACACCTTAAAGACACCACAGGAGTGGCCAACCATAGACAAAAAAAAGTGACAGGGCTTCAAAACTCAAGTTTTCAAATTTACCTAGGCATACATGATTCTGTTGTATTCAACAAGTGTGTATACACAACTGTAACCAAAGAAACTTGTGTATACGCGGGTTCTTTTGGAAAATACAAAGGGCATACGTGATTGTGTACAGACTAAGTAGCATATATAAACAAAAATAAGGAAAAAATAAAAATTCAAGCCAGATCAAGAGACCAGGACTTTTATCTAATTGGAGAAAGACTTACTAGACTGTAAAAAGTGATAAACCTGTCAGGTAACCTACAAGACAGATAAAACAACCCAAAATAGGAATTACACAGATGTAATCCCCAGCGGAGTCACCAGTTCTGTTATGGGAAATGTTACCCTAAGGTTTTTGGTTGATAAGCCTTCACATATCAGGGGCATGTCATCACAAGAAGGACACAATTAACCAACTTCTATGCTTTAAACTAGAAATTAAGGATTGCATATCTTACCCGTTTATCCTTCGATTGTAGTAGATCCTGCGGGGTTCAAACCCCCTACAACTCTTTGTGCTCCAGAACCTGCAAACTAGCAAAGAACAAGCACAAAAACATAGTTGTACAAAATATATGTTCTAGATGTTAGCAGAAAGCATGCATAATCTCATATAAATAAAAATAAAATTAAGATCATTAATCATGTATAAGATATATATGACACGTGAACATTAGGAACAAGATGGTACTTCTTTTATTGATAACATGTATAGTAAATAAATAGTGGATAGATCACCTAAAATCTACCACGACCTTGAGCAAACCATCCTCTGGATCCGTCCAGCCCTAGCCTCACAAAACTTCTTCCAAGAATAGTGCATAATGGATGTCACATAGGATGAAGGTGAACATCTCATGGAAACAAGGGTTTCCTGAAAATCTGGGAAGTGCAGGAGACATAGGGGAAATATCAAACTTGGTCAGGGCTATAACAGGGTATAATATCTATAATTCTCTCTCTCTCTCGCTTAGGCCATTCCCTTGAGGATTTTTTATACTCCCTCAAATTATTTTTTCCAGTTGGGGAACAGTTAGGCCACGGGCTGGGGTAGTTAAGTTATAGGAACAACCATAAACCCCGCCTCCAAAATAGGGAAATTTTCTATTTTTTAATATTTTAAATAGCATGCATGGGTTCACCATGTATGGACCTAAGTGTATATGCAGAAAATTCTAGGCAGAGTCGCATATGGATTTTGAAATACTATTTTTTGAGAAATATGACCAAGTCTGAATGGAAGGGCTGCCCAAGGCCAATGCATAAGTCATCAAGTATATAATGTTGATAAATGATGTTATAACAATGTCTCTACTTGAATGTTTGTCTCCACTCTCTGCTCCTCTGCTTGTGGCTACTCCAATTCTTCTCAGGTTCTTCCTTTGGAATCAAAATCTCTTGATTTGCTTACAAATCAAGCTCCCTCTCAAGGTAAAACTTCACTTCCTTCTCCTCATCGAACTTTAAATCCCTTTTAACAACTTTCATTCTAAGGGATGGTAGGTACACATGATAGTTGTGAGGTGTATCAGTGTACTCCACAAATATTCCAAACTTTGTTGTCAACTCTAGTTATTTCCTTGCTTCCTTGGAGACGTGGAAATATATTGATGCTCCAAATATACTTAAGTTTGACACATCTAGTTTTCTTCCTTGAAAACACTTCTTCTGGTTTACTCATCCCAAGAATCCAATGAGGACTTCTGTTATGAAAATAGACCATTGTGTTGCATGCTTCAGCCCAAAAGTGTAGAGGTAGGCCTTGGTCATGCAACATTTCCCTTGTTACTCCCATAATGTTTTTTTTCTCCCTATCAACCACCCCATTCAATTGTGGGTTGTGGGGTGTTTTCAACTCCCATCAAATGCTTTCCTTTTCATATAAATTTTTAAACTCATTCAACACGTACTCACCTCCGGTATCACTCCTAAGATCCTTCACTTTCTTACCATTTTCTTTCTCAACAAGTGCTTTAAATTCAACAAACTTAGAGAATGTATAGTATTTCTTCTGCATGAATAAAATCCAAAAATTCTGTGGAAAATCATCTAAAAATATAACATAATACCTATGCTTGGAAGTGGAGGCTGTTGAGAAAGGTCCACATACATCATAGTGGATCCTTTCAAGGATTGCATGTGTCTTGTTGTCCTGATCATTGAAGGTGGATTTTGTGTACTTCCCCAAGGTACACCATTTGCATGTATTCTACTACTCTATTGCTCCTTTGGGGAGGCATGTGGTGATCTGTTGCATGGTATTCAAAGCTACATGATGAAAATGGCTATGTCTTCCATGCCATGATTTTCCCACGTATAGACGTTGCACCTTCTTCGCCTTTGTGCTCAAAGTAGCGCAGTATTCCACATCCAGGGTGTAGAGGTTCTTCACTCGAACTTCAATTTGATTCAATTGTCTCATGGTGATGTTTATTCATTTCCTTTGTTGAATATCACATCATATCCATGGTCTTCCAACACTGCGATGGAAATGAGATTCTTCTTAAGACCCGATACAAACATCACATCCTTAAGCCTGAGATGGGAGCCTGACTCCCTCTAAAAGGTGACTGTGTTTATCCTGGTCGCATTGTACCTTCCATCATCTCCCATATCGATGTGCATCTGGAGTTCGTTCTCCTCAAATTCACTAAAAAAATATTTGTTCCCCATCATGTGGAATGAGGCACCACTAGCCAGATACCACACAAATCCCATCACTGTGTTTTCCATGCATGCAATGAGAGTAAAATCAATTTTGAATTATGAACCTATAACTTCACCTACTAATCCTCATGAGGTATTATTGTTTGTCTTGTGTGGAAATTTTGTGGCATAGTGCCTAAATTCATGGCAAGGAAAACACTTGATTCTAGACAAGTATTTCTTCTTTCCCCCTTGACTAGATTTTTCTTTTGATTGGGATTTCTTCCATTTCCATTTCCTTGACTTTCCATCCAAAGCATAATTCTCCTCATCCTTGCCCTTAGATGAAGTTCCATCTTTTGTATTCCCCCTAATATCTTCCTGCACTAGATCATACAATAATCACTCCCGGATTGGTAGTTTCTCTCTACTATTTAACAAATCTTGATAATTATGCTAGCTCTTGGGAAGCCTGCCCAAAAGGGCTAGAGATACCAAGTCTTATTCAGGGAAATTAAATCTGACCCCTCCAATTTCATCATTACATTGTGTAAAACTGCTCAGGTACTGTAGAATTGTGTCATTATTTTTCATATTGATACTTTGAAGCTTGTCCTTGAATGCCAACTTCCCATTGTCACTATTGTTCTTGAAAAACTCTGTCAATGTTTTCCACAACACAAAATAAGTATATTTCCCATGGATATTTGAGATAATATGATCTCATACTCCCTACAATAAGATTATCCTTGCTTTGGCCACATCCTTCTTCCACTGAGCAATATTCGAGGCATAATATGCTTGGGATTTTTCTACAGTTGTCTTGATGTGTTCTAGCAGTCCATTATCATCCAATACTTCCTCCATGTGGTCCTTCCATTCCAAAAAGCTTGTAGTGCCTTCCAAGGCATACTCGAGCCTGAGTACATTAAAAGCCATCTTCTCAGTCCTAGAGAAAACCTGTAACATTGATCTTCATATTTGAATCTCCTCCAAAGACGACTTCAAAATATCCTCTCTACTATGAATCTAGCTCTGATACCATGTAGAAATTATTGTATATATTCTAAATTACTCATGAAATTTTCTTAATCACAAGACTAGAAGCTACTCTACTGATATTTAAAATCAAGTTCATGATCAAGCATCTGGATGAATACAATATGCTTGATCAAGCTTGAGCACAAACCTACACATGTATCTTCTATCCTCTCCTTGACTGAATGAACCTGACCAATAGTTAGAAAAAATTTCAAGCCTCCAAGCTCCTATTTCCTTGCGTTGTTCATTGAGGAATTAGCCCCTATTTTTTAGGTAAGTTCCTCAATTGGATTTTTAAATTCATGTAGGCCTATTCTTTGAATACATGCACCACCTGCACAACCTGGATTAGTTTACAACTGATAGTATGCTTCCCTTGAACTCCAATCTCAACTAGGTAACTTGAATTTCCTGCATGCATCAGTTATTTTGGGTTGATTGATCAGTTAACTGGATGACCACTGAGTGTGACTGAAGTTACACTGCACAACTTGACCCTCCACTAGTTGCTCCAATAGTTGGAACTAGTTTAATTGAAAATAACTCAACTTAACTGAAAAAAATTGCTATAAATTAGCAATCGATCATACTAAAATAGACTCGAGTGTCGCCAACTCGAATTAGCTAAGTTAATTGAGTGAAAAATGTCATGCCACCTTAGTTAAATACCTCCAAGTATTGTGTTGAAATTGAAATTCGAATTTTAATCTAGTTTAACAAAGGCACGGTCAGAACTATATTTTCTTATTGCATTTTCAACAAAATAAGATCCGTGAGGACATGTTGAGGATGTATGTAATGCATCAGCCCAAGAAGTGGGAGGAATATATTCCACTTGTAGATTTTTCTTACAAAAATCGATACCAAGAGTCCATAAGGATGAGTCCATTTCAGGCTCTGTATGGGAGGAGTTGCAATACTCCTATCAACTAGAGTGATCTAGTGAATAGGGCCCTTGTTGGGCCTAACATGCTCAAGGAAATGGAGCAACAAGTTCACCTCATCAAATATAATTTTAAAGTGGCACGGGATAGGAGAAAAGGCTACACAAACCAGCATAGGGTGCATAAAGAGTTACAAGTTGGGGAACATTTTTATCTAATAATTAAACCTAGGAAGAGTTCTTTAAAGATTGGGTCATGTGCCAAGTTGGCACCATGGTATTGTAGGAATTTTGAGATCCTTGAGAGCACTGGACCAATGGATTATAGGTTGGCCTTACCTCCTTCAGTAAAATTTCATGATATTTTCCATGTTTCTTTGCTTAAAATATATGTAAACGATTCTAATCATGTGATTGATTGGTTTATGCTACATGTGGAACCAGAGGGAGAGTTCCATTCAGATCCATTGTGCATTATAGATCGGAGGAGTCTCATGCTCTGGAATCGAGCCATAGAGAAAGTCAAAGTGTAGTGTAAGCACTTTGGGCCAAACGAATCCACCTGGGAAATGATTTATGCCATGAAGGCTAATTATCCTTTTTTATTTTTTAATTGAAGTAAATGTAAATGATTAAATATTGTATATATTTTTGTATATAAAGGTCCATAAAACAATATGTGTTTGTATTTAATTTATGGTATCACATATGAGGAAAATAAAATAAAGGGAAGTGTTCCCTCAAGGGGGAGGGGTCTGTGACAACCCCAACCTTGGTTCTCTCATAAAATGTATTGTAAATATTTTACAAAAATACAATTTAAAAATGGGACTAATTAAAGGGACGTGGATTCCAAAGCTAAGGAGGTCCCTTGCTTGGGATATATATGGGTTTCATGTGCATAAATCTTAACTATTTTTGGGACAAACATTAAATGTTGGTCGGTGATATGTAATGGACTAGTCATGAATTTAATTTGGGATGCAAGAGAAGTACATAGGCCCATGTTTCCTTCGAGAACACTTAGTGGATAGGCATAATTAATGAAGGTTGGAAGTTCTGACAAAAAGGACAGGTTTTCAACTCTTGTGCAACACATAAACAAAAAAAAATAACATATTTGAACTCATCTTGGCGTAGTTTACAGAGTGTAGAAATTATATAGAAACTATATACTGATGGATTCAATCTGATCATGTAATGTACTAAAAGAAGACACTGAATCCTTCTACTATATTTTCGGAATATAAAACATGATCACTCAATCACATGCAAGTAAGAGAAAGGAATTATCAATCACACAACACAAGATGTATCTAGGGAAAGAACCAGCTCAAAACCCCTCTATAATATATTGTACATAGTCAAATAATCATGAAAAAATACAATGCTTTCTCACACCAAGAAATTCCCACACCCTACCGATTGTCTAACTTTGATCCTGCTCAAAACTAACTAGCAATTCTCAGGAAAAATTAACCAACACTTAGTCAATTCTTAGCCCCTTCTTAGCCAATACTTTCTCACACAATTCCTAGGAAATTAATCCCTATTAAATAGGATAATCAACCTTCCTTGAATGTTCAATCATTCATGAGCCTTCCTCTGACTTTATAATTGTGCTTAGGAAATTTGATAATAATACAACTGATAGATATATTCCCTTTAACCTCTGTCTCAACTGGGTCGTCATCAGAATTGACATGCATGCAGCTAATAATACTGAATCATCAGTCACTCTGATAGATCACTACTTGTGAATTAAATCTAATTTAATTCACTTGACCTCTCACTAGCTCATCACTTAGTTAGAACTAATTAAACTGATTTTAACTCAATTAATTTGAGTTAAATGATTACACATGCATGAAACTAATGCATTAACTGCAACTGGACCCTAAAAATAATATGATCACTCTACATGCCTCACCTTTGACCTTCAACTTAAATTTATTAAGCTAACACAATCTTTTTGACTTAGTTAACTAATACAAGTTGTTATGAGACGAACTTACAATTTAATTTCCAATTTATTTCAGGGATAAATAAATTAGACGCCCACATTTAGTGCTAGTGTGTAACTAAATTCCTCACTCATGTGTGACTAGAAACCCACACCAGTTATGTGGTCAATTTTTGTCCTTTCTGGATGCCAATTTCATTGTTTCTTGTTGCAAATTTCAACACTCCCTCTCAACAAGAAAGGAATAAATCTATCCCGATCCGGTACTTTTGGAATGTTCTACATGAAACACTTCTCTAGTGTTGTTTGCACGTGAAACTCTCCTGAAATTGAATAGACTCAAAACAAATGAATCATTATAATGCATATGTCATCAAATTATTCTGACTACTACTAGCTACTGCACATGTCTACTAGACTCTCTGCACTACTACTGACATCTGCATCCATGCACTTTGCAATGCTGTCGACTCTGATCTACACTCTAGTATCCAACATCTATCACTCTTCCTGACATCTATTTTTGTCTTCCTGGCATCTGACTACATCAATCTAACTGATCCTTCCTGCTACTACTGTACTATGGGCTCCTCGTAGCCAGGTTTGATCCATGAGACACACCATCTCAATGGAACCTACCCAAATTTCTTCTTGGGATTAATTTTTCACATTGCCCAACCTCACACCTGGAGGTATGGTTGCATGTATTCTCTCTGCATTTCTGGCTCAAAATTTCCCCCTCTCAGAGGTATATACTTGAATGAACTCTTCCACTCAGTCTCCTCTCTGCTTCTCCAATTGTGGCTGCTCCACAACCTTCTGAGACTACTTCTGAGGCTACATGTTGAGAGATAATTTCTCCCTCTCAACCACCAAGTCATTAACCATTATTTTTCTCCTCAAAGCTTCGCATGCATCCTCAACCTCAAGAGCATACATGTTCTTGACTCTTGAACTGATTTGTTTCACATGTCCCGTGGCTATGTGTTTAAGGAAAATATTTCATTTTCTAAACATCACCTCATAACCACGGTCTTCCAATACCACTATAGAGAGAAGATTATTCCTTAGGCTTGGAACATACAAAATATATGCCAGTCTCACAAGGGAGCTAGAGTCCCTCTGAAAGGTAATTGTACCTATGTTAGTCGCACTATACCTCCCGTCATATCCAAACTCTATGTTCTACTAGAGTTCCTTCTCCTCCAAGTCACTAAAGAGATCTCTATTCTCTGTTATATAGAACAAGGCACCTTTGTCTAGATACCAAATGCATCCCATTATAGTGTTGGTCATGCAGTAATGCGAATAAAATCAATCTCGAATTGTAAATCCAATGCTTCACCTACTGCAAGTGCAAGATCCTTCTTTCTTTCCTTCTTCTGTGGAAAATTTGAAGCATAGTGCCCATGATCACCACAATGAAAACATATTATATTTGATGAGTCTCAATTTCCCTCTTCACCTTGGGACTTATTTACCTTGGCTTTCTTTCCTTTTCTGACCAATGCACAATCTTCTTCTTTTTTGGTGCTGGAGTTACGGTCTCTGGTGCTCTGCCTTATCTCTTCTATTATCAAGTTAGACCACAAACACTCCCAGTATGGTAACTTATCCCTCCCATTCATAGAGTCTTGGTAACTATGCCAGCTCTCTGGAAGGCCTAAAAGTGCTAGGCTCACCAAGTCATCATCGGTTATGGTCACACCAACACTTCCAATCTCATCTCGACATTGAGTGAACTTCGCCAAGTATGTTGGTATCGTCTCACCCTCCTTGAAATTTCTAAGCTTTTCCTTCAGTGTCAACCTCCTTTGGTCATTTTTTTTCTGAAACAGATCTATCAAGGCCTTCCACATAACATATGGATTCGCCTTCCCATGGATACATGAGACAATATTATCTCGAACTCCCTCCAACAAGATCCTTCTTGCCTTTGCTGCCTTATGCCATGCATCGAGAAGTTGGGCATCTGTTACTGCGGGCTTGGGAATATCAGTATCTATGAATTCATTCAACCCATTTTCCTCCAACACTACCTCCATCAAGTCCTTCCATTCAATATAATTTTAATTTACCTCAAGTGCATATTCGAGTCTCAAGCCATTGAAAGGCATCTTGATTTGTTGTTGGACCCTGAAGAATAAATCTACAAATTTGAAAATGTTCAATAAAAAATCAATTTCTTCTCTTCTATTGTGATTTTTGGTGCTCCAATACCATGTAGAAATTATATAGAAACTCTAAAAAAATGGATTCAATCCGATCATGTAATTTACTAAAACAAGATACTGAATCCTTCTACTATATTTGCGGAATATAAAACACGATCGCTCAATCACATGCAAGTAAGAGAAACGAATTATCAATCACACAACACAATATGTATCTGGGGAAAGCACCTGGTCAAAAAACCTCTATCATATATTGTACATAGTCAAATAATCATCAAACAATACAATGCTTTCTCAGACCGAGAAATTTCTGCACTCTAACGATCTTCTCGCTCTGATCTTGCTCAAAACTGACTGGAAATTATCAAGAAAATTTGACCAACACTTAGCCAATTCTTAGCCCCTACTTAGCCCAGCCTTGCTCATGCAATCCCTAGAAAATTAATCCCTATTAAATAGGATAATCAACCTTCCTTGACTATGAAATCCTACATGAGCCTTCCTCTGACTTTATAATTGCGCTCGAGCAAATTGATAATAATACAACTAATATTTATCTTCCCTTTAACCTATATCTCAACTGGGTCATCATCAGAATTGACATGCATGCAACTAATAATAGTGAATCATCAGTTATCTGATAGATCACTAATTGTGAAATAAATCTAATTTATTTCATTTGACCTCTCACTAACACATCCCTCAGTTGGAACTAGTTAAATTGATTTTAACTCAATTAATTTGAGTTAATTTGATTACACATGCACCAAACTAATGCATTAACTGCAACTAGACATCCAAAATAATAGAATCACTATACATGCCTCACCTTTTACCCTCAACTCGAATTTATGGAGCTAACTCAGTCTTTCTCACTTAGTTAAATTATACAAGTTTTAATGAAATGAAATTACAATTTATTTTCCAATTTATTTAAGGGATAAATAAATTATACGCCCACATTTAGCGCTAGTGTGTAACGAAATTCCTCACTCATGTGTGACTAGAATCCCACACCAGTTATGTGGTCGATTTTTTTCCTTTCTGGATGCCAATTTCAATGCAAAGAGCAGGGATCTTGACTCCATTCCAACAATCAAATAGTTAGGGAACAAGTGCAACAAAGAGAAAATTTGTAGAAGGAAAAGAGAGTGAATTCATTTCAATTGGAAAGATTGGTGAAAATATGGTTTCTCCTTGGTGAGGAGAAATTCCTATGGAGTCCATGTAAAGTTAGAGGGTGGAGATGGTTTTCTCTAGATTCCATTAGTGGTGAGGGTGGAGGATTGTGTCCTTGGATTCCAGGAGGGAGAACCTTTGAAACCTTCTTATTTTTTATTTACAATGGGTTTTGGATTACCCTAAGTGGGTGTAGCCACTATGTTTTGTTTTAAGGGTTGAGATTTAATCTCTGGATTCCTTTGGTATATTTTGGGTGGAGGCAGTTGGACTCTGGATTCCATAGAGTGGCTGGTGGGTGGAGGAGGAAATCCTTTGGAGTCCCTCTTTCAACCGGTAGTGGTGTTTGATCCTTGAAGCAAACCCCTCAGTATCTGGATTCTGTCTCAGGGGTGACAACTATAAGTGACTTTGACTGCAACTGTCTATGGTTGGGTGGAGAGTCCTTGTCCCAAACCCAGTTTCTTATATCTTTTCAAGATAAGTGTTACCATATACTTGTTGTTTTAATGAATGGATGCTTTGTTTTTATTAAATGATGTTTATAATAGCTAAGGAATTACTGTGATAATTTTTGTATGTTCCACAAAAATCTGGCTTGGAAGTGAGACCTTGGTGAAAATATTGGTATAATATTTGGTTGTTAAAGAATTGAATATTTACTGAATTTTTTAAATTATGCCTAGTGTGCAGTGCTAAACCAAAGATCAAGAGACCCTGTTGAAATGGTCCTGGTGACTGTGAAGTTGGTATACTAATCTCTCTCTCTCTCTCTCTCTCTCTCTCTCTCTCTCTCTCTCTCTCTCTATATATATATATATATATATATATATATATATATAGATATATATACATATAACAATGTTGTATTCACTGAGATGTGTAATGGTTTTAATGGTGTGAATAAGCACCAGAGAGGGTATCTTTATCCTTGTTGCGCGATTACATTTTTAACTTTCAGATCGAGCTGATAAATGGAGACTTTGAGCCCCAAGGTCTGTGGAGGAGACCTATGTTGATCTCATCAAATTGGGTCCCTCTAAAATCACACCCCACTAATAATATAAATATAAATATATAAGTTTTTATATAAATTTGAGTGGTGAGTTGGGAGCTTGTAGAGCAAGCGGTGTTGATGGTTTGGTTTGCTTGTAAAGGTTGCATGGGGACACATGATCATTATTGGGACTATGGGCAGAGGCATTGGATCTCACCCCATGTACCCAAGTGTTGCGACCGAGGGCATAGTGCTTTTCCAATGGGCATAATTTTGGAGAAAAATAGATACCGCCCATGACACCCCCCTTAGTGGTTTTCAATTTATGATGGGAGGCTCCCTGAATGATCGTGGACCATTGATCCAATGATCGTTGTTATCCCTTTAACGCTCATTATATGAGGTCACATCCTTTTCATTTCCCATGCATTTTACCCTGACGTGATCCATAGAACGAAATAAAAATATGATATGGTTCGTCGAATTAACAAGAAGTTTAAGGCGGAGTGTGATGTGACATTAAGCGAGGTCCTAAGCATGGATGAATTGTGGAGGATCCTCACCGATGATCCGATGGTGTGCAAACCCCCCGTGGGGTGATGTAAATGGGAGGGAACCCCCCACACATGTCATTGATCAACTTATTGAGATCAATGGTGTAGATTGTATCACACCCCCCTGGTGACATTAGTGTGGGTCTAATCTCTTGTGCAAGCTGTAGATTTTTCAGCCCAAATTTAACATTCAAATATGATGGTGGAGGGAAAGGACCACCATTTGAGTTAGGTGGCACATAGTTATACGTGCTGGGAATTTAAATTTTTGGTGGGGTCCCCTCATATCTATGTGTGTGTGTGTGTGTGTGTGTGTGTGTGTGTGTGTGTGTGTTTATAAATGGCTACCGAGATTTTGGTAGGGGGTCAGATGAATAAATGATTATCAATAAATAAATATATGAATGGATCTGTAGTAAAGAATGAAAGAAAATAAAGGGAAGTATAATATCTTATCCCATTCCTATAACAATTATAAGAGGATCTGGATTAGAGGTGACAACCATCACATTTGGAAGTAAAGGTGGGGTGGGTTGTCACAAATTTCATCTCCTTTTTTTCACTTTCACTTTCGGCTAAAATATATTTTTATTGCATTTAGAAGAAGATAAAGAGTAACAATGGTATATGGTACCTCAACAACAAGAATTCCCAAATGGAAATTGTAAACATTTTATTTTCACATTTTCCCAAAGCTTACACATTTAACAAATTCCTTGACATGGTAAAAAAAAACTTGTTGGCTTAGATTCCAAACGTAGGTGATCGGTATTTTTCAAAGCCTATTTCATATGAGGATGGGGAACATTTTAAAACCAACTCCAAAATACCATCCCCAACGATTTGTCAAAATCTTTCAACATTTCACCATGGAAAATGCTACAACATGCTCAACGAGGAAGGTAGGATTCTACCATGGAACCCTGCTCGTAATTTAACTTATTTTTATATTTATATAGATTTGTTTTTAATAATAATAATAAAGCAGTTATAAACAAATATAATGCACTATGCACAAATTTTTCCCTTTTAAGGCTAAATTTGACCATTTTCTTCGAAAATTTTGCTTTTCTTGCAATGATTTCACCTTTTTGAGTCCTTCTCAGATTCCTGTACTCTTTTACAAGATAAATTTTAACCATGCCGACCACTATGACCTTTTTCAAATAGCTAGTGAATAATATGTAATGTAGCGAACAAAGTTCCTTCTCAATTTAAATATTCCAGAGGATACAAATATTATATTAAAATGTATGATGAATGAGATGTGAGATGATTGAGAATTACAAATGAGACCTGCTTATATACCTAGGCAGGTGCCTCTTCACGAAATTTCTCATCAGACATGGCCTTTCAACCTAATTAATAATTAACTAATTAATCATTATTTACATTATTTTATTCATTACATTTCCTTCCTCCTCAAAATCTTTGTCCTCAAATCTTGTTGATGAAAGCTTTGTCCTACATTGCCTTCTTTTCCTGATACAAACATCTCCTCGTCTCGGGGTAGTAATCCTTGTTGATACAAGTTGATATGATCCTCTAAGTGACAAACAAAATTGTCGCACTGAGAATGGATCAGACCATCCTAAATCAACATTTTGTGGAATATTATGATGACTAGAAACTTGTGACGAATTGTTATCACATGAATGGACCGCACCGACATTAGTATTCTTCGAAACATCAACTTGTTTCTGTTCTGAATACATAGATCGGTCGAGTTGTCTGCTCCCATGATTTGGATGTCGATAGGGAACTTTTTTGGTTTGACTTTCCCTTCTTAGTTGTGTGGAGATGTTTTGATTTTATTTTGGCGATGATGTTATTGAGCTGGTTACATAATTTTTTCTTGAAACGTTCATCACTGGAACTGCAACATCTAAGTTTTTATTTTCTGCAACTTGCTCGTCTTCTTCTCGAGTTATGACATTCACTGCATTAGTACCAGTTTCTTTCTCTTCACCTTGGGTTTCTACATTTGATGCTTTATGTTCAACAAGTTGTTGCACCTTGTTTTCTAATGACTTCTTGTCTTTCTTCAGCTTCTTAATTTGCATTAGTAAATTTTCGTTGTGGTCCTTGAGGCGAGCAACTTCTTCATTCTTGTTAGTGTTGATTTTGTCAACTTCCTTTTGCATATTTTGGATCACCTTTTTACCTTCTTGAGAAATTACTTTTGAAATTTCTTGAATATCTTCAAGTGTCACTGAATTTGGTTTTAAGTTAACGTCTTGTAGCGTTATTTTCTTCTTTTTGTAGGAGAATGTTAAAAACTTCTTTTTTGTATTAAGGATGACTGACCTTAGTGATTCCATCCAGAGCAAACCCAGAACTATACCACTATTATTGGAAAATAAGGTTTTAACGGTGAATTGCGAGACAAAGGAATACTCCTCAATACTTAGGTGTAAATTCTCTATGTTGTATTGTTTTTCATTTGCGTTAAATGAATTTGCTTCAGTTATATTTGATTCAAGGATCACTAATTGGTTAGCACATTTGGTACTAACATAATTATTCTTTCGAGTAAAATCGATAAATATGAGAACCTCTTTTCTTGCAAGTGAACCTTTGATTTCAATTAGCACATCGACACACATACTATAATTTTTTGGAAATCTTCCCTCTTTTAGTTCTGTTTTGGATGTCATTTTGTCAGATAACTTCGGGGTTTTTAAGGGTGACCCTTCCTAATATTTATAATAAAATATTATTATTTACATTTAATAAACCTTCAAGCTTAATTACTCTTTCCAATATCCTTTTTACTTTGGGCCTTTTTAAAATACTTGTATTTAAATACTTATTAATTACTTATGAATCGAACCCCTTAAAAAGAATATTTACTTTGTTCAATCTAAGACTTTTGTGATCCATAATGTAGATAAAAATGTCTTTCAGATTAATCACATTATTAGGATTTGGTTAATAATGTGATTAATCTGAAAGACATTTTTATCTAAAATATTTACTTTATTTGTACTCCTTAATTTTTACCAATAATAATTTTCCTTTTATTTAAAATTTTAATAGCCAATTTAACTTTTTTCTTTAAGGATGGCTTTAATTATCTTCCATTTATTATTGCATCCACTATTCTTTGATTAATGTGGGTCTTTATTTTAGTCGACTTGAAATTCTGGTCACTTCTTTGTAATCAATAAAATAATGTAAATATTGATTAATTAGTTAATTAGTAATTAGGTTGAAAGGCCATGTCTGATGAGACATGACCTTTCGTTAAGAGGCACCTACCTAGGTATATAAGCAGGCCTCATTTGTAATTCTCAATCATCTCATATCTCATTCATCATACATTTTAATATAATATTTGTATCCTCAATGGATATCTTGATATTTCAAATCTTCTGGAATATTTAAATTGAGAAGGAACTTTGTTCCCTTCATTTGGTATCAGAGCGTTCGATCTTTTGGCCGCTCATGGCTACACAGAGCTACGCTCCTCGGTCCAAGCCTTTGGCCATAAAAAAAATCGTCAACATTGTTGTCGTCGAAGTGTTTCGCTACCAGTCTTGGAGTTTCTCCATTTTCACTAGTAGGCCTTTGGCTAGAATTAAAAATTTGAAGAAATTTCACCAGTAGGCCTTTGGCCAAAATTAAAAATTTGAAGGAAAAAAAAAGGGGAAATTTAAAAAAAAAAAAGCAGCAAAAGAAATATATATATATATAGTTAAAAAAAAAAAAAAAAAAATATATATATATATATATATATATATATATATATATATATAAGTAAAAAGAAAATATAAGAAAAGTAAAAAGAAAAAAAGAAAAAAAAGAAAAAAAGAAAAAAAAGAAAAAAATGGAGTATAAAAACTCAGATTAACAAAAAATGTATATATTTATTATTGATAAAAGATGAGATGATTGAGAATTACAAATGAGGCCTTCTTATATATCTAGGCAGGTGCCTCTTCACGAAAGGTCATGTCTCATCAGACATGGCCTTTCAACCTAATTACTAATTAACTAATTAATCATTATTTACATTATTTTATTCATTACATGTAATTTTCTCATTTTGCCCCAAATTTGGCCCAATCACGCCCATTATTGTAAATTGAGCTCTGATACCAGTTTGTAATGTCCCCGGCCCCGAACCAAGTGACATTACAAACCCCAAACCCAAAATTCAGAATTAATTCCTGCAAAAGCACATAACATGAACCATTTGACCTAGATTATGCTCAGTTTTCCTGCAACATCCCATGTATGTACAAACCAAACCATACACAAAATTCCCACGAGATGTATATTGAAATACATATTGATTAACCTAGAGGTGTAAAATATGGGCATAGTGAAAACATATCCAGAATATAGAAAAATACACATTTTCCCATAATAAACATAAATCAAATACAAATATGCACTGATTGCACAAATCCTAGGCCACATAAGCAATATGTGTGTAACCAAACATAATTAGGGCTATATCAATCCCTAGATTAACCAAACCCTAAAATCATAGTCAGTAACCCCATGGAGCTCATTTTGAGCATAACCATGCACCATGCATTAATTCCACATTTAACTACACATTTCATTAGCAATTAGATACATTAATTATTTCATGAACAACGAAATTATGATAGATGTAAACCTAGACTATGGTTTACAACAAAATAATAGATAATTATAACACATGGCCCATAAATAAAATGCACTAAAAACACTTATCTTTATTTGAAAATCCAATTAGTTATGAGATTTCCATGTTCCACCTAGCCATGCACCACATGGTTCATAAATCTCAACCACGGATCACCGTCGAGTTGGGCCTTCAATAATGGACAAGGTACCCATCCAGTAGACACTACCCCAACCAAAATATCCCACTCTCCAAAACTTGCACTAATGGCACACCCCTTCTCCACACCCTGCCAGTACCTCGATGGTGCCCACCTCTCAAGGAACCTTATAGCCAACTAGAAATAGTCTCAACCCAGGGAGGCAAGAGCTTGTGCTATTTCCTAGGCACATCTCCAACCATGAACCAAAACAAATTCCAGTTGGTCAAGAATATAAGCATAGGTTTCACCAATTGATTGCACCAAACTGAATTCCCCATAATAGCGTACAATGAATCATCATGAATCCATAATGCCTAAATGAATCCCTCTCAAGAAAATATATACCTTTGTAATTGCATGGCCTCTCTCTGCCATGTAGCACCCTTGAGACCACGTGGGCTCCAGGTGTTCCTTTCACCAACACCTATCACATCACCATGTTGCCTTTTCATCATGTAGTTGTACTTCCCTCCATACTCTTTACAATGGAGTGGTCTCCACAACCAACTATTATTTTATTCAAAACATATATGATAATTTACATCATTTTTATAAAATTGGCCCTCCATCCACTTAGCCAAAATAAACATATATATACCTAGGTATGTTAACCCTAAAATATATAAACATAAATACATAGGTACACATGATCGAAAAATAATTATATCTCACCATAATAAATATCATTGTACATATATTTACATTATCATAGATGGGTATGTTATGCGGATTAATCCCTCTTGCGGACAAGAGCGATCTCCCTAGTATTCTACGAATATCTAGAAACAAACATCCATTTGTAAATCATTTTCTCTAGATTATTTGCAATTCAGAATTATTATAAACAAAGAAAGAGGAGATGCCCCTACCTTGAAATCCAACGTTTGGTTTAGTATTTTATCCAGTCGCTCCAAATTAGAGGCTTCTTCAATAAGTAGAACCTGCAATCAAAGGAAAACAAAAGAATTAAAAGCACCTACAACATATAATAATTAAGAAAAGCTAATCTAAATTAGTGATCAAGAAGTCTAATTATTGAATTATTAAAATAAGCACAAGAACAACTCAATGAGAAAAGGAGATCCATATGTATTATCTTGAATGAAAAGAGTAACTTTACAACCTGATGCCTTGATGTCATACAAGTTTCTCCCGAGGTCTTGAACAATCGTTCCTCCTTCAGTTTGATAAGCTTTCCTCTCTTTGAACCAGTATGGAGTTATGGACATAAGGGTGTGATCATTCTCATGCAAACAACAACTAGTATAGAGAGTATGCTCTCTTGATAATTCCTTCAACAATTACCTCCTATAAGCTACCCTTGAGATTGAAACATGAGCTCAATTTATAGGGAAATGGAGGTAGTTTCAGTTCCATGAAGAGGGGGATGGATTCCTCTCATGAAGGGATTTCAGCTCCATAGACCAAGGGATAAAATCCATGAGTGGAGGGATAGAGCTCCATGAGTGGAGGGATAAAGCTCAAACTGATCATGCCTCTAGAAGCTTCCAGTTGGGAGAATATTCAACTAGCTAGGCTTCTAGAACTTACTTTTTCCTTTATTTGAATTTTTACGTGGGTCCGCAGGTTTTATAAGTAGAACATGCGGGAGCTACTGCAGTCTATAGAACAAATATTCGTGAACCCATAGGAAAGGTCTACGAAAAGTGCGAAGTTAGACTTTTAAGGGTTTTAATGAGCTTTTCTCCAATTCCAAGACTTGGTTTAGGAACATTAGGGTTTTTTACTTCTAAGGGAGCATAATATAGGTAGTGATGGACCTATATGGATAGTCAAATGTCATGGTGACAAAATAATGTGTAATAGATTTCCCCCTAAAGTGCGAAGTCTGAGGTTGTTTTGAAGAGTGAAGTGCTTTATTATTCCAAGGATTGGATTGCGGACATACCAGTCAAAATCCTATAAAAACATTCAATGCAAACATATATATATATATATATATATATATATCATCGCTGAGGTAGGAATTCCCATACTCAGATCAAAACTAACTAAATGTTCTGGTACAGATATGATTTTAATATTACATTAATAGCAGACATAGCATGGGCGCAATCATCTATCATAAGTAGTCTACTGTATCATGAATAATAAAACTCCTTGTAGCCTGGATGGTGGAAACTAGATCCAGGGTCTTGATTTCCACTTTCTGAACTAGTATGATTATATCCATACGATTGATTTTGTCGAAGTCAAACATGATAAAAACCACTTGATTACCAGTCAATTATGTGAACTGTTAACAAGTGTGAGAGAAACCAACAATAATGAAAATGGTTCTCAAAGTACTCAGTACAATCCATTAAGTGTGAATGAATGATTTGCAGTTGAACACTTCATAGAATCATTTGATCGAAGGTCAATGATGCAACCTATCTTCGAAGGTGAGAAACCTACCATTAGGGCATGCAGATCCCAAGGTACTAATAGGATTCTAGATCAGCTTTCGAGATGATGAGCTATCGTTGATAGAAAGTGACCTGTCATAGGAAAACCCATGACATGAAACCATTAGATCAATTTTTGAAGAAATATTTGCAAGGACTGACTCAGGGATGGTCAATGCGAATTGAGACAAATGTTTGCAATGAATGGTTTATTTGAATTGTATCTTGAACACATAACAACACTGCAGATGGTTTGGTAACAATTGACCTAAAGCTAATACCTAGAAACCAGTTGAAGACTTTCAATGTGGTTTTATTAATTGTTAGACAAAGGATCTTCCCAACCCAGTTACAATTGTGAAAAAAGTGTCATGTTCAATAGTGGTATACTGCTTTTTAAACAAGGGTGACAACTGGATTCTTTTTTCTCTCTTTTCCCCCACCATTACTGGAAGTACCTCTTTATTTTTAACAAGCTTGAGGATGATAACATTTGCTTGTTTATGTAAGCTCATCCTTCAGATGATTCCATCTTAGTATTAAAATCGAACCCTAAGAAGGTGTGGTTCGGTCCTGTTTGTAATCGACAGGTCCTATAGTGTTAAATTTCAACAAGTCTAGTATAGGAAAAACTCGGTGTTTTTAAGTTTTAGGGAGTCAGAAGAAAAACATAAGTAAACTCTGTGGTTGTACTTTTTCATAGATTTAGTCTCTGAAACCCAAAAAAATGATAAAGTAATACAAGAGAGAACTCTATTGACCATGATTAGTTAACACATACCTTTTTCGTAAATAAGCCATTTCATTCTGGAAAAGGGGTAAACTTATACTGAAGGGACGATTGTTCATTTCCATTAACGAGTTCGAATAAACAAGTACTTGGCGATATTTTCATGTTTAGAGAGTCTGAAAAGGGCTTAAAAGATAACTCCAGGATTTCGCTTTTTCGTCACAAAAAAACGAGAGATTAAACATACCTGTTCCAGAGAAGTAAAAATATTAAAAAATAGCCTTTTAAAGTGAAAAATAAATAAAATATAATATTTTATTCATTCAAAAACTATAAAAAGGAGTTTAACAAAATCATTTTCACCTTTTATCTTCAGAGCAGTGAATTAAGAGCTTTTGGAAAAAAAAACATTCTGGAGCTAATATCGAGAGAATCGATTTTTCATTTCGTCAATCGTCAGAACCAGGTAATCCAAATCATCTTACTCTTAATTTCTATTTGTTTCAATTATCTTTTTTAGATTTAATTTCATTTTTTGGGAGGAATTTATGTTAAAAAATTCTCTCTCAGGGGTCCGCAGGTTATATGCGCGGTACCTGCGGACCCCGATGATTTTTCAAAAGGAAAATTATCGGGCTACCGCAGTTTATGTGTGGAGCCCGTGCAGACGTCCGCACTGTCTCTTCACAAAAACTATAAAGGCACCATGGCCATTTTAAAATTTATAAATTCTCTTAAAAAAGATTAAATTTTTACACTCCAATGGTTTCTAACTTTCAAATGTGTTTATTTGCAGGCTATTTCACCATGCTAGAGTGGAGAGATCGTGAGCATGAGGCTATAGACAATGAAGCCATGAATGATCCCACAACAATGCATGTGCTAAAAAATTGTGGTTTATATAAGTTTTGGGCGATCCAAGGATGAAAGCACAAGTAGAGATGATGACATGGTTAGTAAACACATGGGATGTTCAAGATTAGTGATTTATCATTGGTGACCATCGGCTCGAAATCGAGCTCAAGGATATCTATTTCCTCATTGGATTTTCCTGAAGAGGAGAAAACATATCCTTGTTTGGGGCTAGACAAGGTGGCCTACCCGTTGCTAGCTACAAACAACAGTTTTGCAATGATTAAGTAGATCCAAAGGATAATCTCATAGACATAAAACTATCTTACGATTATATCTCAAAGTGATTGCATTCACAGTAACCAGGTTGTGTGGAAGTGTGGCTCCACATGTAGCCACTAAATATCAAATGCAAACCGCGTTAAAGTGTTTCAGAGGCACCATATTCAACTGGTGCGAAGGGGTATTGGCTAACATGAAAGGCCAACTAACCAGAGCAAAGAATTCAAAGTTGGGAAACTTTTGTTATGGCGCCATTTTGATTTATTTTTCTTAGGAGAGAATCTCGCTTCTCACCCCTCAGCTTATTCCAATAGATCGTGGGGAACCTTGGGAAGCTTGAATGGTACGTTGGGTTGCATTAATGGCCCGCCATGGTGGCGATGGCAGTTTAGTGGTTCGGTTCACTCTGGCATACTTTATGTGGCTAAGGAACCAAGTCTTCACAATCGAAGACTTCCCCTATGCAGGTATAGATTTTAGAGGTGATCCTGAGATGTCCTTGCCTCCAGGAGCACAGTGGGACGAATCAAGTAAGTGAACTATTTTGATGTTTTTAATCTAATTTTTATTTGTTTTTAATCATCTAATACTGATAAAAATATTTAAATGTAGATGTTGGTCCACGACGACCAGCTAAACTCCACCGCTTTGATAGGCGGCAAGCAGAGCCTATAGCACCACCACAGGATCAGGCAGCAGAGATCCTAACCGATATGGAACACAACCTGGAGAGGTTAAATATAGATATTCCGGAGATAGGGACAGATGACATTCCTCTCCAGATTTAGAGACATGTTACAGGTGTTCCAGGACATTTTAGGAGATTCCTGCGCAAGGTGGCGTGCGCCATAGTCTACTACCACGATCATCATCACGGATAGTGGATGATCATTGTGGATTGACATGTTTTGTTTTTTGTATCAGTATCTATTGTATCATAAGGTGTTTGAACCTATGATCATAGATGATGTAATATTTTTGAAAACAAATCTATCTATGATATTACTACTTTCTCTGAGTATCTTGTTCAACATGTATCAAGTATTGTTTTGGTTTACTATATTAATGTTGCAAATGTATATTTATAACACTATTAGATAATGCATCAGCTAATGTGTTTAAATTTCTTGAAATGTGTTGATATTCAATGTAATCAAACTGTCGTTCCAAGAGACGAACCTTCAAAAATAATCTCAATAACACTGGATTTTAAATTATGTATACTCTGTTTAAATGTAATACAATGAGTTCTAAATCCAACCTAATGATCAAACGTCAAATACCAAATGAAATGGCATCAGATAATAACTCAATGACTACGCTATATTCTGCAATATTGTTCGTTGTTTGACCAAGGCTTACCCCATGCATAGAAACTAACTCATCAGTGGGTGAATAGATGACCCAGGCCACGAAAGAAATATTTTGTGTACTACGACATGCACCATCAACAAAACCAATGTACATTTGAAGGGATGTTGACATCTGCAATATCAAGAGTAATCAAGATACGCAGTGAGAGTAGTAACAACAAACTTAATCTAGACACACTTATCTAATCTAAGGCACACTATCTAAAAAATAGCTAATATACAAGTGAGATCTTCACACAAGAGTCAAGCATAATATCTCTTAAGATAAAGACCATTTATGGGCTTATCTAAAGAGACCCCATCATAATCAGTCAATTCATAGGCCCCTTTTGCAAGCACATGCTTGACAATGTAGGGACCATGCCACATCGGTTCGAATTTCTGAGCACCTATCTTATCATTAGCTTGATCATATACTAAGATTAGGTCACCTTCTGAAAAAACACGAGGGGTAACACTTAGATTATACTGAGCTTTCACATGTTTCTTATGAGCTTTGGTAGTCAATGCAGCGGTGCGCCAAGTCTCATCTAATTGTGCTAAGTACAAAAAGAGTTTTTCCTCTTCAGAGGTAGCTGGTAGTAACTATATGGCTAATTGGAGTGACGATATTTCGCATTCAATGGGTAACACAGCTTCTAAACCGTAGACCAATTGAAAAGGAATGAATCCTGTAGCAGTTTTTGCTGAGGTTCGGTATGCCCATAGTGCCGAAAAAAGGATGGCATTCCAATTCTATTTGTGAGTTCCGATAATCTATTTAATCATGGTGGTTAAAAATTTATTAACGGCTTCAACCTGACCATTAGCCTGCAGGTAATATGGAGTAGAGTTATCATGGTGCGGGCCAAGTTGATCGGAAATTTCGGTCATCATTATATTTTGAAAATGACTCCCATGGTTTATGAAAATAGCTTGGGGTACACCGAAACGAGCAATTACATGATTGAATATGAAAGTAGCATCATTTTTTCCATCTGCTGCAAATGTAGGCATCGCCTCGGCCCATTTGGTAAAGTAATCTATAGCGAGAATAATATACACATGCCCCCTGACCGAGTGAGGGTTACATGTAATGAAATCAATGCCCCATTTCACAAAAGGACTAACAGCAATGATTGGGTGAAGAGGAGTTAGAGGCGCACGCATCTTTCGATCAAAAATTTGGTAGTTGTGGCATTTTAGGACCGCAATAATACAATATTTTAACAACAACGACTAAAAATAACTAGCGTGCAATATATTTTGGGCTATTGTAAACCTAGACATATGACCACCATACGCTCCAGAGTGGCAGTCATTCAAAACCCTTTCAGCCTCTTCGTGAGTTATACAACGTCGAAAAACAAAATCCGCACCACAATGATAAAGTGTGTCCCCAACAATATTGTATTTTTGGGATTGAAATCGGATTCTCCGTTGATTTGAATGTGAAATATTTGGGTGAAAGGTTTGGGTTTTAAGATATATGATGATATATCCATACCATGGATCTAACATACTGATAAGAAACAGAGGTTCATCTGCGATTGTATTCTCTACCACGGTTTTGGTCTCAGTATTGGGAAAGTCACACATGAGTTTTGCAAACACAAGTGATTTCTTCGATTTAGATTTCTCTAATTCCAAATCAAACTCTTGTAGGATGACAATCCATTTACATTACTTGCCCCTGAGTAATTGTTTTGTCAAAATATACATCATCGGGCTGCAATTAGATATCACAGTTGTCTTTCGTAACAATATGTAGTGACTAAAATGTTGGACAGCTTGAATTGCTACCAAGGCCAATTTCTCCACATGAAAATATTTAATTTCAGTTGGGTTCAGATTCCGACTTAGATAATAGATCACATGCTCATTATGAGATTCGTCTTCTTGAACTATAACCATTCCTATGGTGGAATAAGAGGCTTCTAGGTATAAAAATTAGTCCTAGTGGTAATTGGGTGGATGTAATAATTGTACATGGGTTAACACATGTTTTAGAGCATCAAAATATCGATCAACAATCTCATCCAAAATAAAAGGAACATTATGTTTCAACAACTAGGTAAAACCTTCCGTTAACTCAGCATAGTTCGGGATAAACCTACGTAGAACTTTTGCTTTCCCTTGCAAACTTTGGAGTTGGCGAAGTGTGGAAGGAGGAGGTAAATTTATGATGGCCTCAACCTTTGAGGCACAAATTCTGGCTTTCGAAACGACGAATCCCAATAATCATCCTTATTTCACACAAAAAACACATTTTTGGAGGTTCAAACAAATCTTGTAATGCCTACATCTCATGAAAATAGCTCGTAAGTGAGTAGGACAATCTTCCTTGCATAATGAGTGAGTAGGTAAGTCATCCAGATAAGGTTGTACAATATTTTTGATGTCATGAAAAGCATAAGACATGGCCTTTTGAAAATTTGCACTAGCTTTCTTTAATCCGAAAGGTAAATTGCAATAAGAAATGGTCCCCCAAGGACATATAAATGTTTTTTTTGGTTGATCAATAGGGAGTATGTTTATTTGATTATATCCAGAAAATCCATCCATAAATGAGAATATTTCATTTCTAGCACAATCATCGATAATTTGGTCAATATAGGGGGTAGGATAATTGTCTTTTGGACATGCTTTATTAATATCCCTATAATCGACACATACTCATATAGTCCCTTGTTTTTTGGTAATGGGAACTATATTGGATACCCAATCTGTCAATGGAATTGGATAAATAAATCATGCTTGCAGTATAGCTTTTCAACTACAGCTTTAATAGCAACAACTTTTCACAGATGTATTGGACGTAATATTTGTCTAATAGGCTTGGCATTCGGGTATGTCTTAATTTCATGAATGACATTCTTTGGATCGATTCCTGGCATCTCTTCGTAAGACCAGGAAAATATGTCTCGAAATTCTTGAAATAGGGATTTATATGTATTAATATCTTCAATCATATAAGAAGCGCCTATATGAATGTTTTCAACAATTATAGGTTTAACTGATACGTCGATAGAATAGTTGTATAAATGTTTCCCAAATTAATCTCAGAATCCGAATTTGTAATCAATATGGGATTCTGTGGTTCCTTGACATAATCAATCATAAAAATAGATGAAAAATAATTTTCAAATCTATCAAGTTCAGGTAAAAATGAAGATCTATGTTGTAGATCATCCTAGGGTAATTCATCCACAGAAAAAAAATCTCAAATACTTTCATTAGTGTGAAACACTTGTTGAAAAGGATCGGAAAGTGATGTCAAGGCTGATCTTGCTGGTGAAGAAGATTCTTCGGTGATCACATTCATTTGATTAGGAGTAGTTAAAAGTGTGTTATAAAATGACTGTACTTCCACATATGCCATTTCAAAAGGACTCAAAGGCATCTCCCTATTGAAAGTATCCATTTCTGACTCTGAAGGCACTACCCAAGTGTCATCGAATGGTATAGTGCTTGATGAAATCATATTGATGTTGGAAATGGTATGCAGTATGTTGGGTGGAGGCATAGAGAAAGTTCCCATCAAAGCGAAGTCCTTTATTAAAGCTAAACAAACATCTTCATATGGGATAGTCGATTTTCCAACATGTTGGATATTGTCTGTAAAAGAAGGGTCGAACGAATAATATGAGAACTGATCGATTTTCACAATATTCCCTTTATGAGGAAACATGATTAACCGAAAGGTAGATGAAACAAAAATAGTCATATCATAAGACCAACTACGACCCAAAAGAAGTTTGTAATCCAGAGGGGCATCAACAACTTTCACATCTAGATTAACATTTTTTCCTTCTACTTCTATGGGTAGATCCTGGAGTACTCCATACGGATGAAATCTTCTTCCATCAAAGGCCTTAAGGATTGTCATAGATTGGTTAAGTGTTGGAGAACCCAGAGTTTTCCAACAATTTAATGAAATTATGCATGTGGATTCCCCCTCATCAATTACAGTACAAAAAACTTGTATATTTTTTACTAATACTGGAATTTTAAAAGCCATCTTATGGGAGTGTCGTGGTGTAAAATTTTCTAGATCAAAGACCATGAGATTAGAATCTTGAGGATCTATAGCTCCAATATATGATAAAAGTAATTTCATTTATGTTGGACATGATTGTAGCACTTCTAAGGCCGACATTGTTGAAGGGGATATCGCCAAGTCTTCAACAATGTTGTAGTTTTGAGCATCTCTCGCATGTGGATTGAAAGTTGAATTTCGAAGTACACCTTTAGCAGGTGGTTTAATCACTAGATCAGGATTAGGTTTCTCAATATGAATTGGATTGGAAACCAAAGGAGATACAGCTGGTGTTGGATTATAATTTTCTATCTCTTTACCAGTTAGATTATTTTTACTTCCATAGTCTTGCGATAGCGTCGCAACCATAACCTCAGACATCATTAAAATATCTGCCGATAAATTTGAAGAAGATCCTATCATTTTGCTATCTTTAGTAGGAAAAGGATCCTTCAAGACAGCACGTGTTGGTGAATTTTTGATGAATTTAGAGACCTTGGACCGATGTGGGCACTCTTTGGTAAATTGATCCTCGTCACAGATAAGACAAGGATAACGAGGTTTCCTCTTATCATCAGATGGTTCATTTTTTTGGTTTTCTCTTTGGGAGACGAATTTTGTTTGTTTTTATTCTTTCCTTTCTTCTTATTACCGGTTTTGGATTTAGATGTAGATGAATCTACAACATGAATGTCAGAAGAAGTTTCAAGGGAAGAATCTCCTTTCGGTGAATCTGGTAAAGTTATGATAGGAGAAGTAGTTTTGGAGGATTTCTTCTTACTCTTATTAGTGCTAACTAAACCAATTACATCGTCTGTAGCATGAGACCCTGAAGGAGTTGCAGTTATTTGACTAGGATGTGGTAAAGGAATTTTTTGTATAAAGTACCAGACTGTATATATACAAGGTCTAAGTACTGAGCTTGAGCAATGACCTATTTTTCCGTAACAACCCCTCCCTTAGACACATCTTTAGTGATCTTTGGAAGCAATGATTTAATAAAGCATTCTGCCAAAATCTTATCCAGAATAAAAACTTTCACTAAACGTCTTCTGCGTCTCCATTCATGTATGTGATCTGATATGTACGTAGATGTATATTGTTTAATGAAGTCAAGAGTTCCGTGCCATTTGTCGTATCTGACTGGCATCTGGAAGTGTGTTAATAAAGTTGTTGCTAACACATTAAAATTGTTGAATGAGCCATGTGGTAGTTCAATATACCCTTTGCAACTAAACCTATCAGTGTTATCTAAAACAGTCTTAATCAAATGGAATCATCAATAAAATAATAGGATGCACACCAAAGGTGGTAAGTCATGACATGGTTTGAGGGGTCCTCTCCTAATTTACCTTCTAACTTAGGAATATCACTGGGAACCTTATTCGGCATTGGCGGCCAATACGGAAGATAATAAATCATATCATTCGTTAGGCACAACATATCGGGTAAATCCAAAGTTGCTATGAATGGTAACTGACGGTTAGGGTCTTGCTAAGCAAATTGATAACCTTGTGGAACTATACCAGTACCAAGAGGAGGATATCCAGGATATCCTGGAATAGCCCGTGCATTTGGGATTGGAATGCCTCTCGGATAGCCAGGATTGGCTGGACCATATTGAGGTTGAGATGGTATCTAATATGTGTAACCAGGGTATGATTGATGTTGGTATACTGGATTTTGTGCTACAGGTCCATATTGATACTACCCTTGATATGGTTGATTAAAAAATTAAGGTTGGATTGTTACAATTTTACTTGTACCAGGTTTTCTCGCAGGCATCTGAACAGTAGTCTGAACTGTGGGTCCAAGTTGTTGTGCAGTGACTGGAGGGATTTTTTGTGATACTTGAGGGGCTGTAGAAATAGGGGCTACAGAAATTCCAAGGATAGGTGTGGTAGATTGAACATAAGTTGGTGTAGAAATTTGAGGTGGATTTCTAGGTGTACTCAGACTAGGCTGCTGAACAATACTATGTGCAGATACCTGTGGCATAAATTGAAGCATAGGTTGGACAGGTTGCTGGATTTGACTGTAACCAATTGGATGACCAGGTTGATTATAGGGTACTTGCACGTTAGGTTGAAAATTACGTTGATTTGGTGTCGAATTCCACACCATGTTTACTCCAGGATATGGAGCTCCCATTGAAGTTTGTGCTACACAAGACGGACCATAACTAGGTTGATAATTTGGAACGTATGTTTGATATTTGGCTGGATAATTTCCACTAAAAGATTGACCTCCCTAAAACAATTGTTATTCCTGATAAAAATGTTGTCCTAAAGGAGGATGTTGTCCTTGGAAATATTGTTGCCCTGGCATAGGGTATTTTCCCTGAAGAGGTTCGGACCTTGAATTGAGTACTTCCCTTGGGGTTGATATTGTCCTTGAGGTATGTACTGGCCTTGAGGTATGTACTATCCTTGAGGTGTGTACTGTCCTTGAGGTTTCCCCCCAAGAAGTAAACTACTACCTTGAGGATGCCCCCCAAGCGGTAAGTTACTACTTTGAGGGTCAAGGTTAGGAATGTTTCCGAACATCATGTAAACTTGTTCCGCATTAAAAATTTTGGTATGTGATTCATTTGGACTAGGTGATTGTATAAGTTTTTCGGAAGAAGGAGCTACTCCTGATAAAGTACCAGAAAGCGACTGGTATCCTGTAGGAACATACAGACCACCATACAAATATGATTCTGGTGATGTAGAAAACATGGATGACTCACCAGACATGTTTAATGAAGATTTGTAATTACCTCTTGGTATGGCGTAAAAAGGAATCCGGGGTGGCGAATAATTTAGACTAGAGTTGTGTAGAAATTTAGTTAACTGAGAATACCAAGGATCCTATTTGAAAGGGCTATAATAGTAAATCGATTCACTTGGCCTAAGATCTAAATATTCCTGATGTGAAGGAACAACAACTTCTTCTTCTGCATCAGTAATTTCTTCAATGCTAATGAGGCCAGGAGGAAGGTTCTCAGTGATGTGAAACTTCACTCTCGGTGAATGAGGATGACCAGGGGTTGGAGTGATGAACTCTATAGCAGGCTCAGATGTAGTATATTTAGTTTCTGGTTCAGAAATTCTAGGCTTAGTAGCTGATAATTCACTAGTTATGGAAGCAAGTTCAACTAGTTCAGAAATTGATATTTTCCTTTGACAACTTTCTATTGTTTGAGGTTGATCTACTTCGTAATCAGGATGTATAATTACTGATGTTTCCTCGTGTTTATTTGATCCAGTCCTTGTCCTTTCTCATATTTAAGCTTTTCTAACTGGCTTGGTGTGTACTCAGGGGGTTTCCCCTACATTCTACGTGATTTTCTAGGTAATTCAGCCATGATTAAAAGTTTTAACACATGAAATCAAATAAAATTTCAACAAAATATCCTAAATTATCTAAGAAAACAATAAAATTGATCACACGCCTACAAAATATAAGAGATAAATCCACACAGAGACAGTAGATTCCCACACTAAAAGCACGAGTTGGTGATGAAATCCAACGTTGTAGAATTCTAATGTGGAAATGGTGGTTGGAATAGTTACCCTGACAACCTTCTTAATGAAATATTCCAGTGCAAGTCTCTCCACTTACGCCATCTCGAAGTGAAGAGTACCCTCCAGAAAGTCCAAGTGAGTCTAGTCGACGTTTTCTCCAGGTATAGTGGGACCTTCCCTCCACCGTCACCTTGGGAAAAGCTCCTAAATTTTATAGTCACTAAGGTCAGCAATAAGAACAAATATACATGGGGGAACATTCTACGATCCGATATACATGCAAGGGCAGAGTAACTAGCTCAATCCCCTTGAAGGCTCCTTGTTATAATCCAAGGTTTACCAACAAGTGACCCCAAGTTCCTCAAAAATGGTCTATCCAAGGTTTACCATTTTTAATACGTGCACATCTTCTATATTTCCCAATGATATAGGTAAGATTACCTCAATGGTTCCGACATGATCTCGTGCTTGACTCTTTTAAGAAGAGTTTCCCAAAGCACAAATGCTACAATTGGATTTTCCTACCGCAAGATTGCTACTTGTTTGTTTGAACTGTCTTGGAATGTTAATTATGACCTGTTCCAAGACACTAGCCTAAGCTATGTTGGTGGAAAAGATCCATAGAAAATGTAAAATATCTAGATTAATTTTATTGAAGCGTTGTTTTTAATTTGGCTGTTGCTTAAGACAGAAGGTATGGAAGTGAAACTTCAATGATGTTTATGACCCGACTCAAAAATATGCTAAATGCATCTAAATGAAAAGTGCAAGTCTTTTATTTTCAATGAATCTTATTTAAAGGAAAGATTGAGAGATTTAACAATTTTCAAAGCACCAATTCTTTCTTTCATAAAAAAAAAATTTGAAAATAAGATGATTTCTTTGTGAACTCAATTTCGCAAAAATGATCAATTACTTGCTTGAAATGAAATTCCTTAATCAATCAGATCACAAACTACGAATCATTAAACAAACTATTTCCAAAAATAAAACAATATCTAAAACTCTAAAAACACAAATTTCAAAATAAAAAAGAAAAACCCTAATTCTGAAAACTATCTAGAAATTTTGAGGACGTTTTCTCCTAGTTTGTGATCGAACCAAGAAGAATTTCTACTTATCTCAACAGAAATGAAAATATCCAAAAATGGTTTGGTGTGAAAATTAGGCTTTAGTAAGCTAAAAGCTCTTCCAAATTTGCAAATGAAAATGAAACCAATTTTCATAAAAGTAAGGTTTGCTATGGGTTTAATGGCTCAGAAAGAGAAAATCATCATACCAATAAGCTAAGGTATATGAAGGTTTCTTATATGAAGTAGCAAGATAATAGAGAAAACACTCACTCATAAAATGCAAATCAAATGAAAAATCACACAAATGCAAAAGTTGCTGAAAATAAATTCACACATAAGATTTTGATAGCTAAGGTAGACTGGGGCAAACACAAAGAATCAATTAATCTTCCTCCTAAAAAGAGAATTTTAACTTTTTCAAAAATTTTCCACAGGTCTGCAGGTTCTAATGGAGAACAGATCGGTACCGCATTGTTCTTAACTAAAAACTGCGGAGGCTACCACACTATTTTCAAATTAAAACTGCGGAGGCAAGCAATAGTACAGAAAAAATAAATATTCAGCGTTTATTTTCAAGGATTCTTAGAAGTTATCTACCCAACCTAGTCTCAGAATAATCAAAGTCAGAAAACTCTTAAAATTCAAACTGGAAAATAAAAAAGGAAAACTAAGTTCTATTCCCCAGTGGAGTCGCTTTGTTATGTGGATTAATCCCTCTTGCGGACAAGAGCAATCTCCCTAGTATTCTACAAATAGCTAGAAACAAACATCCATTTGTAAATCGTTTTCTATAGATTATTTTCAATTCAGAATTATTATAAACAAAGAAAGAGGACATGCCCCTACCTTGAAATCCAATGTTCGGTGTAGTATTTTATCCAGTTGCTCCAAAGAGGCTTCTTCAATAAGTATAACCTACAATTAAAGATAGAAAAAAGAATTAAAACCATCTGCAACATATAATAATTAAGAAAAGATAATCTAACTTAGTGATCAAGGAGTCTAAGTATTGAATTATTCAAATAAGCACAAGAACAACTCAATGAGAAAAGGAGATCCATATGTATTATATTGAATGAAAAGAGTAACTTTACAACCTGATGCCTCGATGTCATAAAATTTTCTCCCGAGGTCCTGAACAATTGTTCCTCCTTCAGTTTGAAAAGCGTTCCTCTCTTTGAACTAGTATGGAGTTATTTACGTAAGGGTGTGATCATTCTCATGCCAACAACAACTAGTATAGAGAGTATGCTCTCATGAGAATTCCTTCAGCAATTACCTCCTATAACCTACCCTTGAGACTGAAACATGAGCTCAATTTATAGGGATATGGAGATAGTTTCAGTTCCATGAAGAGGGGGATGGATTCCTCTCATGAAGGGATTTGAGCTCCATAGACCAAGGGATAAACTCCATGAGTGGAGGGATAAAGCTCAAACTGGTGGCACCTCTAGAAGCTTCCAGTTGGGAGAATATTCGACCAGCTAGGATTCTAGAACTTACTTTTTTCCTTTATTTGACTTTTTACGGGGGTCCGTGGGTTTTATAAGCAGACGTGGGGGAGCTGCCGCAGTCTATAGAAAAAATATCAGCGAACCCGCGGGAAAGGGCTAGGAAAAGTGCAGAGTTAGACTTTTAAGGGTTTTAATGAACTTTTCTCCAATTCCAAGACTTGGTTTAGGAACATTAGGGTTTTTTACTTCTAAGGGAGCATAATATCAGTAGTGATGGACCTATATGGATAGTCAAATTTCATGGTGACAAAATAATGTGTAACAGAGCAGGGTGTGGAATTTTTGTAGCTACGGTCGGTCTTCATATTTAAATTATCCCTTGTAATGCATAAATAATTTGAAAGACGTGTTCTTAATTTTATTTTGATTATTCAGTCCTCAAAACAATTTATTTGAGACATGCTCTTCATGTTAGATTTAAAAGAGAAATTTTCAAAATTTGAAATTTGAATTTTTGGCTCCAAGTTATTCAAGTTGACCCTTGCTCAAGTCAAGTTGGCCTAGTGAAAAGAAACACCCATTATGGACAGGAAAATAACTATATAAAGGCAATCAACCTCCTCCACAAAGGCACCAATCGACCATCACACAAGAAGATAAGTTATAGTCATCAGATCGAAGGACAAAAAGAAGAAGGATGAAGACCTCTCTCTAACTCGCATATCTCTCTCCAAAGATTTCACATGTGTGAATTGTTCTAGGTATTTTTATGGAAAATCCAAATTTTTGGACAGTTTTCTAGGCAGGCCGAAATTTTGGATAACTTCTAGGCATCATATTTTAGGTAGGCCAAAATTTTGGGCAGATATGAGAAGGCAAATTTTTTTAAGGGAAGAAGTTTGACTTGGTTTGATTTTACTTCAAGCCTTGATACTAGGTTTGACCATAGCTTTTTGATCTTGTTGATGTCATATTTGACTAGCCACATTATATGTATCTCTTGTTGAATTGAAGAATTTCTCTAAGGAAAATGTTGTTTGGTTTTTCCCCCAAGTGGGTTTTCCCAAGGTAAATCTTGTGTTCTCTTTTGTGCATTGTAATCTCGATTATATTTATGGTTTATGGTTTAATTTATAAAGTGTAATTGCTTAATAATAAACTGGAATTGTTAAATGAAGATCTATATCATTCGAAGTAATTACCACTTGTTCATAAATATTATTCTTGTATCAATTTTCAGTTGAAAAATAAACACATGGCTGTTACATGGTTAGGGCATGGCCCTCTAATTTCAATCGTGCAAATGAAATCTTTTGTTCTACTTCAATATGATGAAAACTAAAATTTACTTCGAATTTCTAGAGCTAATGATTTAGTTTTAGAGATTCAATCTCACCTTGGTATGACTTGATATCGACCCTCGCTTTCATTTTGAATAGGGGCTATGAATGGTTCATGGCACATGAACTAGGTGTTGAGCCCTAAAAATGTCTTTTCTTTTCACAAAACTCCGCTTCATTCCATCAATCCTTTATCTTTTATAGGCCTAAAAGATCATTAAGAATGATTAAAATCACTTTAAGAATACATGCAATGACTAACTAGTTGTATTTTTTTTATTTTGTTGTCTTAGTGATTTCTGAGCAGTTTTAGCTACAAAATGCAGTCATTCTGTAGCTAGTCATATGTTCTGTAGCTATCTTAGTGTTTAAACAGGTTACAAGTGTCATCTGAGGGAAATACATATATGGTTAGACTCCAAAACTCTCCTGCATCATTCCTTGTCATCCACGAAGGCTGAGTAAAAACTGGAAGTGATTATGCATGTGGACAGAGCTAAAACCCAAGAAGCAGATTTCTATAAGGATAAGGACTCTTGATTTGCCTTCAACAAATCACAAGTCCTCAACAAGAGTTTTAGTTTGATTTTTACTGTAGAAGACACCTATGCCTATTTTTACTCAATGTCAGTTATGTAATTGCCTATAAAAATAACTCGGTGAACCGAGAAAGAAAGTTGATATTTTTAGTTTTCAAATACTGTGATACTCTGTTTTTGAGCATTTTAATTAAAGAAGCATAACTTTGATGTTGTTCTGGAGATAAATTTAAGGAGTTAAATATTCGTATGCCAATCTGATAGTAGAGGGCCCCTGCTATCTGAAGAGGCTTTTACACACTTTATAGATAAGTAACCTTTAATTTTGTTTTGTTATATTCCTTACTCAGGCAGTTTTCTGAGTTCGTCTTTTTGCATTATGTTTTATGTCATTTACTTATGTCGAAGATCCTCATAGTAATATAGTCAATCTTGTTCTCAGAAGCTATTCCAATATATCTTTAATACGTGAATGAGATCTAGCTGTAGTACTTTGAGTTAATTGCATTTTAGTTCTGTTAGTAAGATTTAGAAGATCCTCATTATTTTATAAGCTATTCTTGTTCTCAAGCTCTTCTAACATATCACTATTATATGAACGAGAATTAGTTATATTATTTTGATTTATTAGCATTTTATGTTCTATAATTAGGTAAGAGATTCTCATGTTATTATGCTACAGATGATATTTTTCTCAAGTTGTTCCAACAAATCTCTAACAATGAATAAGATTTCTATGTAATGTTTTAAGTTATTGTTTTCTAGGAGATCCTCATCACACTAGAACTAATCCTTTTCTCATTTTTTTCCAATACATCTCTAATGAAACGAATTGGACTAAGTTTAATGTTATGAGTTACTTTCTTAACAGTTTTACAATCCATGAATTAGCATTTTTTTCTGTTTAGAATAGATCTTGCAATTAAATTCTGTTTTAGTGCATTCAGTAACATTTCCTTTTCTTCCTCTTTGCTATTAATTTAGTTTTCCCCCCTTAGCATAAAATAACATTAACACATAAAACCAAAAACATCAGAAAAACAATAAACACAACAAATTAGGAAGAGGATACTTAGGCACATATGGTGCACTTCACTTCAACAATTTACTAGCCCTGGTCGATGATTTATGATATCAATTTAGAAACACTGAATTGAAAAAACACTAGGTTGATATTCTATGGTTCAATTATTTGACTGGTGCTCTATTTCTTCCCCATCTCCAAATCTCCCCTCTAATATGTCCTCTATGTTAGAGCTACCATCTTCTCCAAATAGCCTAATTTTATTGCTCGGGGACAACATGAGAGTTTCACATTACGTATTATATTTGGAATTTTTGCTTCCAGCTACCAAAACCTCTCCTTTGTAGGGCCAGAATGGTTATTCACAACTTTGTTGGCCATGATTGGGGTTTTCTAAATTTTGGCTTAGTCGATATATATCCCCTACAAATATCCACAATATACATATTTTACACCAATATGATCTGTAAACTTCAGTGGACATTCCACTCGACAGTTCATCACAACAAATATGATAAAATATATTTTAAAATCGAAAATCTACACTATGATGATTTACTTCTCTTTCTATGTACAAATATGTAAATTATTGTTTATTTCATATTCATGTAAATTATTATTATGAAGAAAATAGAGAAAAAAACAATAAAAAATCACAAACCACGATTTGGCACAAGACATAACCTAGAAAACCCTTTTGAGAGAAAAACCTAGTTGGAAGGTTAGGTCACTCTGCTCTCGTTCTTTGAATAAAAATTAATTGTGAGTACAAAGAAGTATGGCCTATGGCCCATGAGTTGTTACATTGTAAAAATCCCCTTTTTGTGCTCTCTCCCTATCCCTCTTGACTACTCTTCTCATATATGGAACAAATGCACTAAAAAATAATGAAACCCATTTTCCTCCTAGTGGCTTGGTTATAACACAACCTGATATCCTACTAGTTGTTTGGTTTGACTACCTCAGCACTTAACCTGAGTTATAATATGGACTCTTTAAGAGTTTTCTACATCATAATCATGTGGCTAGCCCCTTTTCCATGAGTAATGGGAGTTGATGCGGCATCCTCTCATATTATGGTGGTGAAAATAGGAAGTTCAACTTTTGAGTGACATAACTTTTGCATATAGAGTCCAATTGAGGTGATTCTTGTGCCATTGGAAAGGTCTTTGTGTGTATAATATGAAAAAAGGTGTGGCACTATAGTAGAAAATTTGTACCCCCAAAAAACATAATTTGATGCCTCAAAATGATACTATAATTTTTCAAAACCAAATTTACCAAATTGGGTCTTGCCGATAAAAATGACCTATGAGTTGATACCTCCACTTTTTACACTCTAAAATAATTGAGATGGGTGATAAAAAATATAATCAATCCAATACAGATCATATAATCAAATTTTGTAGATAGCTACAGATATGGATGTTGCATGGTTTCATCACAATCCTATTTGCATTGGTACCATCATCATAATCTAAGGAATTATACCATTAATTTCAATTTTATATGTAATAATATTAAATGGGAACCCTATCTACAACATTTTCTCAAATCATTCAAAATTCTCTTCCCATGTGACCTCTCCTTCTTTTCCGAAGGTACATGAATTTCAAAACATTCATTGATTTTTCAATAAGCCATGCATTGAAAAGAGAAGTAACCATGGTTTGATAAAGATCTACATGAGGTCACTTCCTAATAAACAGTCATCTTCAAAATATATTTGGTCTCTAAAAAAGGACTATTTCCAATATAAATGACCTAGAAAGGGAGACACGAATATTATGATCACAAAATACCCAATTTTCAGTAGCAGAGGAAGGTTTTACAACACCTTAATTTCACTGCATTCTCAAGCCATAACTTGATTAATTATCATTTCCTAAAGTCTCATGTAGCTTGACATAATACAATTTTTTTTCCCTATTATGGGTTTTCCTATAATATCAAATTTCCCCCTCATAGGTTCTCATTTGTCGATGTGATTCCCTTGCATTGAGGGATCTATGCTCATCTATGGTGTGCACCTTTTTTCTATCAAGGATACACTTATAAGCCCAATAGGATTCTATGAAGAAACTAACTCTTTCCATTTCACACCAAAAACACAATAACTAATATTCTTCATTTCCATACTAACATATTCTTCTAATTCAACTCTGTAGAATTTGAATAACTGATATATTATTCACCGATATTCTCTTGATCACACACTATTTTAGCTTCATGCATAATATAGAATCTCTTCTACCATTGATCATCACATGCGGAAATAAAATCAATTGCATGCACACATTAAAACCACAAACAATCACACATATGAACACAGTATTTAATGGGAAAGCTTAAAGCTGAAAACCCCAACTATCTGTATATTATATGCCATGGAGATCATGTAACAATCATAGTACAAAAGCTCCTCACAAGCTCTCATGCACACCCTCAATTGCTACACACTATCAAGCTAGATCTAGCAAAACACATGCTCCAATCTTTTGCCACTTGATAGCTAGCCTCTATTGCATTTTCAATGCTATGGGATGGCTTCATTAAATAGATAAACCACCTGGCTTGAACTGCGCAATCCTCATGGGCTACTCCACCTATCTGTGTGTTGCAAATAACAACAGTATAGTCACAACTGATAGTTAACTTGCTCTTTCACCTATCTCTGCACTGGTCTCCACTGAAACTGTCCATGCACTGAAGTTAACTGATGCATTCTTTAGTTGATTTATGAGTTTATAATTAGTGAATTAATTAATAATTAATTCACACCACTCTCACTAATTGTATCAATTAGTTAAACTGAATACAAATAGCTCAACTATGTTTAGATTAGTTAAACTGAATACAACTCCACCAACTTCCTCAATCAACTCCACCAAACTCTGTCACATGAGTTCTAACTGAAGTATCCATGCAATAGCTCCAATTAACCCTTAGGAATAGCATAATTCCTTCTGTCAGCTCCTGTGCCACATCTGTGCACTTAACTGAAGTGCTCCAAGAGAATAAGATAATGTTTATAGTCCAAATATTATTAAGAGCTAATAATATTCGACATATCTATTTTTAGACTGGCAATCTAAAAATAGATTCCACCTAGTATGTCTAAAAATAGAAGTCCATCTATTTTTCCCGACTTGACCAACCATCCACAAATAGCATCCTGCAACTCATAGAACATGATCCATATGTCTAAAAATAGACATAGTCTAAAAATAGACTTTGCGCCAAAAATAGCCTGCTGGCCCACTTAGTGAAGGCGACTCCTTTCCACTAAGCTCATCATCTTGTTGCAATCTCAACACTCCCTCTCAACAAGATAAGGATTATCTGCAACCCCTATCCTGCCCCTGTGGTATTCGAATTTGCTCTTGGTGAGCGCCTTCGTCAAGATATCAGCATCCTGATCCTCCGTGGGAATGTATGAAAGTAACATGACCTTCCGCTGCACACAATCTCTGATATGATGATACCGGATTTCAATGTGTTTAGATCTATCATGAAATACTGGATTAACCGAGATTTTGATGCAAATCTGATTATCATAATAAATCACAGTAGGATCCAAGTGTGAACCGAACAACCCGACCAGGATCTTCCTCATCCATATAGCCTCGCATGCAGCCAAAATTGCTGCCATATACTCGGCCTATGCTGAACTGAGTGCCACGGATCTCTGCTTCTTGTTGTACCAAGAAAATGTTGTTGACCCGATACTGAAAATCCCTCCAGATGTGCTCTTTCTATCCTTTGGGCTCCTTGCCCAATCAGCATCCGTGAAGCCACACAGCTTCACCTCATCCGATTTTCTGTACCATAATCCATATCCCGATGTGCCTCTGAGATATGTGCCTCTGAGATATCTCAATACATGCTTTCCTACCTTCCAGAAGAGCTTGGTTGGCTTAACCATAGCTTGTGAAAGTTTGTTAACAGCATAGCATATGTCGGGTCATGTATTGACCAGATACATAAGTGACCCCAGCAACTGTCGATAAACAGTGGCATCCACTATCTCCGCTGAAGTAGCATCCTCCTTCCTCCAACCACCAGGAAGAGGAGTATCAACAAGCTTGCATCCATGCATGTTGAACTTCTCCAATATCTCCCAGGCATACTTACCTTGAGAAACAAATAGTCCACCACTGCGCTGACAAATTTCCAATCCCAGGAAATAATGAAGGAGGCCCAAGTCCTTCATCTCAAACTCCTTTGCAAGATCATCCTTGCATGAGTGTATCAACAGTTCATCACCTATCAAAATCAAATCATCTACATAAAGTACAATGATCAACAACTTACCCTCCACCATAATCTGGTATAGGTTAGGATATGCCTCACTCTTGGAGAATCCAAGTCCGGTGAAATAACTGTCTATCCGTGTGTACCAAGCACGAGGTGCTTGTTTCAACCCATACAGCGCTCTCTTGAGCCTGCACACATGCGACTAGCTGCTGAAGATCTCGAAACCTTCGAGCTGCTCTATGTACACCTCCTCCTCAATGAATATGTTGAGGAACGCAGTCTTCACATCCATCTGATGAATGTGCCTCCCCATCTGCGCTGAGAGAGCAAGAATCGTCCGTATGGAAGAATACCTTGCAACAGGTGCAAAGGTCTCCTCATAATAGATCCCCTCAATCTGTGAAAAGCCTCAGGCAACAAATCTTGCCTTGTACTTCTCCACACTCCCGTCAGCTGCCTGCTTCACTTTGTAGATCCATCTCGAACCCACCACTAATTTACCCTCCAGTCTTGGGACAATCTCCCATGCATTGTTTCTAACAATCGAATCATACTCTTCCACCATGGCATCTACCCATGCGGGGTCCTCCACAACTTCCTCAAAAGAGGATGGCTCTGTCACGATACACTTGCTCATAAGAGCCATGTATCCAAAGATACTGCCGTGGATCAAGCCATTCTGCTACTGTGATGTAGGTGCTCCTACAACCTTCTCTCTCGTATCTTATTAGCTGCCGCCCAGTGCGCCCTCTTTATGGCGGGCGCCTGTCTCGAGTGGTCTCTTCCACCCATGAACCTCATCTGTATTATCCACATCCCGAGACCCATCCCCCAGGAATCCACAGCTCCTCATCCGCATGCGCGTGGCTCCCTCTCAAGCAAACACTTCATGGCTTTCTCCTCATGAAATTTGATATCTGCCGCACAATAGTTCTGCGATCACTGGAAAATACACACGAGAAGTTGTGGGGCGATCGTACCCCACAAATATCCCAACCTCTGTAGTTGGCTCCAGCTTCTTCCTGGCATCCTTCGTCACATGAATGTAAACAGGTGAACCAAAAATCCTCAAATGGGAAATATCAGGCCTCTTATCAGAAAATGCCTCCTCGGGTGTACTCATGCCAAGTATCCTGTGAGGACAACGATTCTGCACATATACTGCAGTATTGCATGCCTCCGCCCACAAGTGTATGGGTAGGCCCTGATCATGCAACATCGCCCGTACATCACCCACAATCGTTCTGTTATTTCGCTCAACAACCCCGTTCTGTTGTGGTTTATGAGGTGCTATGAGCTCTCTTCGAATTCCTTCTGCACTGCAAAAGTCCTTGAATTCGCCAGAGATGAATTCACCACCATTGTCGCTCCTTAGAGCCTTCACCTACTTTCCCAATTCTTTCTCAACCAGTGCCTTGAACTCACAAAACTTTGAGTATGTCTTGCTCTTCTTCTGCATGAAGAAGATCCAACACTTACGAGAAAAATCATCAACAAATATCACATAATACCTGTGCTTTGTTGTCGAAGCTACTGAGAAAGGTTCACACACGTCTGTGTGAATTCTCTCAAGGATCGTCGTGACGCGACTATCCTTCTCGTGAAAGGTGGCTTTCACAAATTTTCCCAAGGTACACCCCTTGCACTGATCTGACTGCGCAAGAGTGCATTTAGGAAGCCCAGTAGAAATCTGCTACAGTATCTTCAAAGCTCCATGGTGAAGGTGGCCCAATCTCCGGTGCCACAACTCGCCATCATCCCAAATTTCACCACTCCTTCCTCGCCTTGCCTGCTTATTGCCGCGCAGCCATCTACCTACAGAATTATAAAGTGTCTCAACTCGAACCCCTATCCTCCTGGGTCTCCACTCAGCGTGCCTTATCGCAGAGGGGAAATCCTTTCCCTCGCTAAAGACAACATCATATCCCTTGTCTTCTAACATCGCCACATAGATAAGATTCTTCTTCAATCCTAGAACATGCATCACTTCCTTCAATACGAAGGGTTTACCAGACTCCCTCTCAAAGGAAATGGTACCGATACCAGTCACACTGTATCTACCATCATCAACCATCTCGATGTGCACTCTAGGATCTTTCTCATCCAGATCAGTAAACAAATCTCGATCTCCTGTCATGTGAAAAGACGCACCACTATCAAGAAACCACACTGAACCCATCACACTTGAGACCAAGCATGCGATCAGCGAAAAATATAGCTCAAACTATGAGGCTAAGGCCTCTTCAGCTGCAGTCCCAGCAGCCTGCTTATTTTTCTTCTTCTGTGGACAATTAGTGGCGTAATGTCTATGTTCGTGACAGTGAAAGCACTTCACCTTGGACATGTCCTGATTCTCGCCTTTCGCAGCGGAATGAGAAGCTTTATTTCTCTTCCCCTTATTTGCTTTGATAGCCAAAGTGCAATTCTCTTCATCGGAGTTCTTTGATGAAGATCTATCCCTGGTACTCCACCTTATCTCCTCTTGCACAAGATCCAACCAAAGTCGCTCCCATCCTGGCAATTTCTCTCGACCATTGACAAAGTCCTAATAGGAATTCCAACTCTGCGGAAGCCCAAGGAGAGCCAAGCTCACCAAGTCCTCATAATCAATAGTAACCCCCACACTTCCCAGCTCATCCCTGCATTTGATGAACTTCGTGAGGTACTTGGGCATACTGTCTCCTTTCTCCATCTTTATGTTCCTGAGTTTATCCTTGAGCGCCAACTTCCTCTGGTCGCTCTTGCTTTGGAATAATCTGTCAAATATTTCCACATCAAGAATGGAGAAGCCTTACCATGAAGGTTGGATACTATGTGATCCTTCACACCTTCCAATAGAATCATTCGACACTTTGTTGTCTTCTTTTCCCATGCATCAAGTACGGCAGCATCACTAGAAGTAGGTTTTGGAATTTCTGCATCTATGAACTCCTTCAACCCATTGTCATCCAAAGACCGTCCATCCCTGGCCCTTCCATGCAATATAATTCGAGCCTCCCCAAGGGCATTACCCAATCGCAGAATCATGAATACATCTCACCCCCAACTTGAAGAAAACACTGCTGCAAATTCGAATTCCACCAGCACAAAACTCAACCGCTTCAATGTTTTGCAATTGTTCCAATGATCATCACTCATCAGTGAGAATTTACATGATAGAAATTCACCAATATTCTCCATCACACACTATTTTAGCTTCATGCATAATACAAAAATCTCTCCTACCATTTGACGATCACATGCGGAAACAACATCAATCTCTGAGCACACATCAAAACCACAAACACACACATATGAACACAAAAGATTAATGAAAGCAGCTGAAACCCAACTATCTGTATATTATATTTCATGGAGATCATGTAACAGTCATAGTACAAAAGCTCCTCACAAGCTCTCATGCACACCCTCAATTGCTACACACTATCAAGCTAGATCTAGCAAAACACATGCTCCACTCTTTTTCCACTTGATAGCCAGCCTCTATTGTGTTTTCAATGCTATGGGATGGCTCATTAAATAACATAAAACTCCTGGCTTGTACTGCGCAATCCTCATGGGCTTCTCCACCTATCTGTGTGTTGCAAATAGCAACTGTATAGTCACAACTGATAGTTAACCAGCTCTTTCACCTATTTCTTCACTGGTCTCCACTGAAACTGTCCATGCACTCAAGTTAATTGATGCATTCTTTAGTTGATTAATGAGTTTATAATTAGTGAATTAATGAATAATTAATTCACACCACTCTCACTAATTGTATCAATTAGTTAAACTGAATACAAATAGCTCAACTATGTTTAGATTAGTTAAATTGAATACAACTCCACTAACTTCCTCAATCAACTCCACCAAACTCTATCACATGAGTTCTAACTGAAGTATCCATGCAATAGCTCCACTTAACCCTCAGGAATAGCGTAATTCCTTCTGTCAGCTCCTGTGCCACATCTGTGCACTTAACTGAAGTGCTCCAAGAGAATATGATAATGTTTATAGTCCAAATATTATTAAGAGCTAATAATATTCGACATATCTATTTTTAGACTAGAAATCTAAAAATAGATTCCGCCCAATATGTCTAAAAATAGAAGTCCATCTATTTTTTCCGACTTGACCAACCATCCACAAATAGCATCCTGCAACTCATAGAACATGATCCATATGTCTAAAAACAGATCTTGCTAGCCAAAAATACCGCGAGTCTACTTAGCAGTTGCCACTCCTTCAATTAAATGTTGCATCTGCTTGCACCAACAAAACCAACAAACTCTACTTGATTTATAAGATGGGAATAGTCATGAATTATTACAGATTTGTAGTTGGTTGACAAGCAATGATCCAGTCTAGAATTCAACTTTGGTGGTATCCAATCATATATCAGTTTCATTGTTGAAACCTTCCAACAAGTTTTCTACTTTCAAAGCATGAAATATTTTATAAATATTTTAGTCAAAGCATTATAATATGATTGCTTGAAATATATAATATATTTCTTTCTTTAGCTCAGTTTCTCACTTAGTATCTGTAGTTGGATTTCTATCCATTTTTATAAACACTAGAATCGAACGTGGGATGCACTACATAGAACCCTTTGGTATTTTTCAATGTTGGTGGCATTTAATTAAGCCGACAGTGGGTGGAGGTATTGTGCAGTTGCAATTATTTTTCTGGTAGTTACGCATGATTTAGTTGTCTAGGGAATATCATATGTCACAATCGGGATCTTGTTATGGTCGTTAAATAGGATGAAACAATGAATCTCGGGGTTTCTCATCCTAACTGGTATTTAGCGGTTGCATTACCTCAATGAGGTGATTTACATCAACATATTTCATTGGCCTTTAACCTAATGGGAAGTAATACTTTGGTTCATGGGATTGGACTGTCCAGGCTATGATCGGAGGTAGGTTGGGATTATCGGACGAAAGTGGTACACGGCCATAGGTGTCTTATTAGTGTTCTTATTTTTGTACTGACACTCTTCTTAGAGGGTGATCCACGCCTTGTGATGATATAGGTTGTTGTTGAGGTGGCCTTTGTCTTGATCATTGTTCCTGTCTAGGGGTAGTGGGGGGGCGCTTTCACTTGTTTATTCGTGATTTTTTAATTACATTATGCCTAGAGGTAGGTGAGATTATAGGCAGATAAAGGTCACAATGTCAGTGGAGATAATACAATGATCTATAATTATGTTGATAATATCCCTTGAGGGCGGCACGCTTCCGGTCCTTTCGATACGTTCTAGATGTCGTTGGGGTGCATAGGAAAAATGGCGGGCATGCTCGTCTCACTCTTCCCCTCTCTGGAAATTCTGATTGAGGTTACCCTGCAAGCAGAACGGGATGCTCTCTCTCGATTTTCTCAACCTCACATTTCGGTAGACCACACATAGGCTGCTCTACAAGGTTTTTGTGAGGAGGATACATGATATAGTTAGTCATGTGCTTCTAAGGTCCTGAAAAATTATAGCCATTAACAAAAGGATCCTATTACCATGTTGGTTGGAGAACCTCCATTGCATTTGGAAACTGGTACTTTTTGGGACAACACGGAGTGGTTACGACATAAAGGTTTGATTGGAAGGTGTTATCACACTAATATGTCTAGTGAACAGTTAAAATAGTGGGTTGAAACATCCTGTTTTCCATTTCTGAAATATAGGCCCAAGATTAGCCTATTATACAACAGATGACTCTACTTTCATTTTCTTGAGCTAGAAGATGCAATTCGTATTCTCAAGGAGAAATGGGTTAAAGGAAGGGGCTTCTTAATCTGACATCAATGGAAGGCGAGTTTCAACCCTATCTTGGCACCCCAAAAGAGGAATATATTGTGGGTCAAAATTCTAGTCCTTCCTCTAGAAATATGGAATGTCGCGAACATCAAAATTATTTCTAACCGAATTGGGCGGTTTTACTATTGGGACGAAGAATTTTTTGGAAAAATTGACATATGCTTGGCATGGTTCTTAGTGGATGTGGATCTGGGTCGTGGCCTATTGGTAGAATTGGAGATTAGGTGGAGCGGTTTCAATACCAAATTGTCTATCGATTACTGGGGGATCCCATATTGATGTTTGAAGTGAAATAATACTAGACATTTTTTGCAGAATTTCCCACTGTTTCGGGCTTTTCAGAACGTTCATGAAGGCTTTCGCATGCCCAAGATTTCACTACACTCATGAGATTCGAAAGAAAACAAGCAAATTTCCGTCGACAATCCCCTTCTAGGTAATTCTTCCTCCTTTGTTACACGACATTTGTCACCATGACATTTGACAGTCAAAATGGATCTATCACCATCCATAATCATGCTCCCTTACAAGTCAAACATTCATATTCCTTGACCAAATCATGAATTTTGAGGAAAATGACTCTTTACGCTCTTAAATATGACATACACAATTTTTACAGTTAATTTCTACGCATGTGTTGTTACTGATAAGAATCATTGTGCAGTTTTGCGCTCTGTTTGCCATTCAAAACTGTGGAATTGACTCAAAGTAAAGTAAAAAATAAAAGTATGTTCTAGAAGCATAGTGGGCACATATATCCCAACTAGAAGCCTCTAAGTCATATCCATTTGAGCCAAACACCTCCAAACATGGAGCTAATTCCCTTGGATCATGGAGCTCTAATCCCCTCATTTGTGGATCTAAAACCTCCTCAGTTTCTCCTATTAATTGAGCTAAGACTTCAGGGTTATGGGAGCTCACATATAGTAGTCTTATGCTAGTAGTTTTGGATTGGAGATTTTTTAACCAAGGAGGACGGTTGGAGGCATTCAGGAAGAATATGTACAACATCAAGGCTTGGTTGTAATATTTCTCTTTACCCCCTGATAATACATTTGGATACTTTTTCTCAATGTATTTTTTTCTTTGAATTATGAATGGTTTGTGTTCATATATTCATTAAAAAAATTTCATTTCCTAATATCCTTGATCATTAGGTTAAGTTGGTTTTTAGATTATTATTGTGCTGTAGATGCCTTTGATCCTTTGCATGTTTGTGTTTGCAGGTTTCTTCTAAGCATTGAGGAGCTTCATCGGAACAAAGTGTGTGTGTCGTCCTCTTCTTCTAGTTTTAGTCATATGAAAATTGTTAGCTTAGGTAAAGAGATATTCTCATGTTTGTTTGTTTCTAGTTCTCTATTACGATTATAGGAAGATCAATCTTGTACACAAGAGGGGTTTATCTGTGTAATTTCCTTTTATAAAGGAAAAGAGTCTTCTCTTGAGGCGTTTACATATTTTAATTCCACCCCTGATTTTGCTAGTGTTGAGATAAATAAATATTGTTTGAAGAATGAATTTGATTGTATGTCGTCTTTTAATCAACCCCTGAAAGATAGTATTAAGTCAGATATTAGGAATATACGGGGAACTTCTTTTGAAAACGGTGACAACTCTGCAAGAATGACCCGTGGTCTAGCACTGGGCACCCTGCAGTCAAAACCTCATGGGGTGTCGGATATGAATTTCTCGAAGTCTCTAGATAGATAAATTGAGTCCATTATAACCTCGTCAGAAGATGTGGAACCACTTTCGGTTAAAAGAACTTTTTTCCAGGACATCTCGAAGTCACCATGTCCTTCGCCTTGTCTGAATATTACCCACAGGAAAAAAAATCGCTTAGGTACAAAAAGTTCTCAGTCTATGATAAACCTGAGTTCTTGGCAATCTTAGGGCAAGATCTCGTGGTTCCCTTCGAAATAGACATTGATTTTCCGGTGGGGAATATTTATATTTCTGACATTAATGGTCATCAAGTCCTTAGAGGGGATAGACTTGTTTCATAGGTTCCTCCATGACCATTATGTCATTAAACATCAGAGGGTTGGGAATGACCCACAAAATTCGTTCCATTAATGGATTTATTGTAATTCATAACCCTAGAATGATTCTTATACAAGAAACAATGGTCTTTAAGGAAAACCATGGGAGACTATGCTCTCCATTTGTTCTGATTGGTATGTGTGTGCTACTGGTGCATGTGGTTTATCAAGTGGCTTGGGGATTATGTGGAATCCAAAAAAGTTTGACTTCAAAGCATATAAATTTTCTGCAAGTATTATAGTTTATGGACATGTCACGGGTTCTACACAGAGGATCTGTATCCTAAATTTTTACGACCCATATTCAAATAAAAACACTTTTTGCGAAAGATTATACAGTTATGGGATTCTTGATCTAGGTTCTCTAATCATTGCCGGCTAAGATTTTCATTGGGGTCGGAGGAGATGTGGGGGGGAAGAGAAAGGGTATATACCCTGTCAATATATTTCTCAGACTTACTAGATGCACATTGTTAGAGTGAATTCTATCGCAAGCGTACAAAAAAATATCACTTTAGTTGTGCATAAAAAACAACCCTAACATCAAATGTGGTTGTCAATTTACTTAGATCTGCAGTAGGTGATTAGAATAAATGCTACAAAAATCTAGATCCATGCAGTTAAAGACATTAAAAAACAAAAATAAACAAGAGTTTCTCCATACATCCAATAGACAAGACAAGAATTTATAAATAATTTTTTGTATTATGACACCTAGGAAGGGAACATAGAAATATGTTACCAGTCCTTCTCAATGGGATGGATTCTTATATGTCCTCTGCACTTTAGATCCAAGATCTCTCTCTCTTGATGGTGCAAAAAACCCAGACAAAATAGAACTCAAAGGGAGCTCACAAGCAAAAGTAGAAAAAATATGACACTGATGGAGGATCAAAGTCAGACCAAAAGTATATATCAAAAGGTGATAAAAAACGTAGTGAATTAATGGGAAAACCCTTCTATTTATAACAAAATATTGAGTTAGTCTAGATATTGGTGCATAATTAAAATATTATTAACCAAATCTAGATCCAACTTACTTGGAATATTTTATTAATTTTGGTGGAGGGAAAAGGGATTTAGAATTGGTTAAAACCCTTTATTTAGAAATAATAAATAAATAAATGATTTATTTATTATTTCAAGGATGAGGTTAAGGAATAATTAAATAAATAATGATTTATTTAATTATTTAAAAATGATTTAGTCAAATTCATCAAGGAATATTATCAAATAATGATTTAAATAATTATTCCTAGAGAATAATAAGATAAATAATAATTTATCTAATTAATTCTCATGTTTTGGGTTAAATATGACCATGAATATTAATTAAACAATGGTTTAGTTAACCATCCCTAGAGGAAAATCAAACAAATAAGGATTTATTTAATTATTCATCATGGTGTTTCCTATTTAGACTAGAAATAATTTAATAAAGTATTGGTTATTAAATTATTTCTCATAGTGAAAGAAATTTTACCATGGTAAAATTGGTCTTACATGGTGTACTTTAGTCCATATAATAGTAACAGGTTAGATGACCAAAAAATGGTGTAACAGATTGACCCCCAACGTGTGAGCATTGGGAGCTAATTGTATGACCGAAGTACGTTGTAAGAACACAATCACTAGACACCGAAGGGTAGTCAGAGAGAGATAAATATAAGACGGACTAAAGCGAGAGAGGAAAATACCCTGAGGAGGAGAGACTTACAGGTGCAACAAGTCTCTTTTATGAGTGAGTACCTATTCTCAATGAGGCAGGGTAGGCATACCTATTCCCGTCGAGATGACTATGTACAAATAATAATGGTGTGCCTAGCAAACATGGGACTGAGCTATATAGTACATGCTGGCATAAACATGGGCTAGATAAAAAAAACATAATGGATCCTACATACATATTGTGCCTGGGACAACATCCAGGACTTATACAATAATATTTGAGTACATGAGATATAATAACAACCAAAGAAGCCGTATAAAACAGGAAAGGGCTCTGAAAATCTGAATGATACATGCAAACTAAAAGGCGCTGCAAGCGGCTAAGGCCAGGACCATCAAATCTGTGGAGCTACATCCAAGGTTGTATTAAAGAGGTCATCTGGGTATGTGGGGGGCTACCTAAAGGGCCACCCCTCATGAGGTCTGAAACATCTCACACATACTCGAGAATCACTAGTACAAACTATTGAATCACCAAACCATCAAGTATATGGATCTCAATCATGTCATATGGATCTAGAACTGAGAAACAATCAAGTCAAAGGGAAATAAAGGGTCCCTTTTCCTAATCTGAGGCACCGAACAAGAGTGGAAGCTGGAACCAAGGTAAAATGGCCTATAGACCTGTCTTCTGGAATGAATAAGTTGATGTCAAAAAAAGGAGGTCTGCCATAGGTGAGGCAATGAGGAATCCTCAACTAAGGAATGAGGGATAATAGTAGAGCAAATGATAGATTGACACCAGGGATGATGGTGGAATGGGGGATACTGAGTAGCGGGCTGACGACTTCCCTTATTAGAGCATAAAGTGCATGGATGACCTGGTAGCTACTGACTCGACTTCGGAGGGGATAGGGGATAGTATGACTGTATATCAAAATGTGTGACATGAAAGAGGTACAAGGTAATGAAGGATGGAAGACTGTGATGGGAGAAAAAAGGAACTTAGGACAGACTCCATGGATGCGATGATGACTCAACTCGAATGCTCTAAACAAAGGTGACTCGATGATGCTGCCACACAGAATAGGCTCATTGGGGACCATAAAAACATAAGTAAAATATGGTTTCTCATGAATAAAATAGACACGAGCATCGACAAGTGTGAAGGTAAAATGGTGCCCCAAGTACAAGTGTCGCAAGTGAAGAAATTCGATTTTTAGAAGCGGTGAAATTACCCTTCTTGGAAAAATCCTTCTAGGTGAAGTATCAAATCACCAAAAAAAAAAAAGATACCCATTTGAGTGCTCGGTGAGAGCTTTCCAATGGTGCTAACAGTTCGTCAGACCGAGCTACAGTTTATTCACAATTGGCGAAAGAAAAATTATGGTTTCTCTTTTAATAAGGCGATTTCCCTCCAATTTGTTTCATTTTCAAGTGTAGTTGAGGTGAATGTGGAGAGGAAGAAAAGGCCCTGAATCTTGCGGTAATCATAGCAGACAAACCAACTGTTGGAATCAAGATCCGTGACTTTCAGGTAGGAGGCCTTACTTGTCTAAAGTTGGCCTTAATGATGCTTGGAAAGGTGGTTCCTGGTGAAGAATCAAGGGAAGGAAAGAATACACGAATGAACTACTAGAGAAGGTCTAGAATCATACCCACCCACCAAGTCAAACATAGGGACCAAGTGGTAAGTATGGTAGCACATAAAGTAGAATATTTGAAGAAATGGTATCAAGCATCTACGATATATGGCTCGCTGGAGAGGGTGGTAGGACACACTATCCAAGGAATGGGAGGATAATCGACCATACCTAGATCAGTTGGATCTAGGCCGAGACTTATGAAAATCAAGTGAGAAGGTGGCCAGAGGTGCCATCATGCCCCCAATCATGGGATATTGCCCTCAAACATATGGGATGGAGGGGACTAATCTGGTATGCAAAGGTGGGAATGATTCCCTAGCAAGAGGATTTTATGGAGCACCATACATGGTGTCACTATACCAAAGGGTGCCTTTAGAGACAATGAATTGGTGCTCACTGAGAAAATGTAGAGGTTGGTCAACAACAATGTCTAAGGGACTGGCTTGTTGATGTAATATGGAGGAATGAAGAAGTGGATCATCCCTAGAGTGATTTGAATTGATATGGGACTCTAGATTTTCTTCTAAATGGGGAATAATAATGGTACTAGAGTCGACACTACTGGGTGCACTAGGAGGGTTGTGGAGAATTGTTTTTCCTGGACTCTCAAATATGGATGCCCCCATACCCAAACATTGGTTGTTAATGTAATGGCCACAAGGTGTATGTGGATCGAATGCATGGGTTCGATGTAAGGGGGGATAAATAAATTCAAGGGTGGTAAATGCTTCCATAATGTCATCATCACAGTAGAAGATGGGGTGACTGGTGGAAGGATGACCACATGATGCGGTGAAGCTACCTGAATCATCATTATGAGAATTGAGATTCACATGCGCATCATCATGGATGGTGATAAAATAACAAGTAGATGACGAATCTATTGATGTTGAGCCCAAGGTGATCATTGAAGGGAGGTTAGGCGAAATAGAAGGGGATGCCTCAGAGGGGTCTTCCACCGTGGATCTCATAGATGATGAAAGGTAGAGGAATTTTTCATCTTGACATCAAGAGGAGTTATATCAATGGGAGTGGATATGTCCTCTGGTTCTGCCAAAGAAAAACTCGCAAGTAAGGAAGAAATGGACTCGTTGCACTCTGCCTCGAATTGGTAAACCACTTCTAAGGAGGTGCGGAAATAATCAAGGCGGGGACAGAGGTAAGTATAGTGGCCATGAAAATCACACAAATTACGAGGTTGATTTGTGTGAAAAGTCTTGAGTTTCTTGGTTGACTCTGGTAAAGTAACATGGACTTATGGGATATCATACTCAGGAAAGGCTTCGTTGACCATGGGTTTGAAACGAGAAAATTTGGGACAATTGTGGGTAGCATGACCGACAACATTGCACAAAGCACACTGAGGTGTACGCTTTGGAGGCTTAGGAGGAGTAGGTGTTGTCTGGGCAGCCTTGTCCATACGTGCCTTTTTGTGGGATTTTCCCCCCTCACCCGAGGCTTTTGCAACATGAGTAGATTCCTGTTGAGGTGGCTAAGGCACAAAAGTGAAGGGAGGGGTCATAGAGACTGGTTGGATCGAGGTCAAATCAGTGTAAGGTTTGAGCTGACCAAGTGGGGTATTGGCTGGGGGATCAATGTACTATACTAGGATCCCCAGGGTCATTTTGTGAAGGGTCAAGGTAGCCATAATAGGTACCAAAAATAATCTGGAAGGGGGAGCAAGAAAGGACATCTGACTGGAGGGTTAATGGCCAGGCATAAAAGCTACCAGATTGTTAAGGCTAGGGAGAACCATTCCATGAGGAAAAAGAGGATTAGTGACACCAACTACAGATGAAGGGCCTTGAGGAGGAGGTTCCGAAGGCTGAGTTGAAGTAATAGGAGCAAGTTGCAAAGGGCTAGGCTTCTGACTAATAGAACTAGATCATTTGAGGTCGGACCAAGACTATTGCATCATGCAAACATTCGACGAGATAGGGTCAGGGATAAGAGGGGGGAGACTAGGGAATGAACCAAGTAAAGAGGAATATTTATAGACTCCGGGTGAGACACTGGTCGCAGTTGTTGTGGCTCATTTGCATTTAATTTTGAAATATTTCTAAAAACACCAAAAAAAAACATATATGTTAGAAGAAGTAAAAAAATTTGTATTCCGAAAAATAATTTTTGATTTATATTTTGGTTTATTAATTTTATGTGCAGAGATTTGAAGGTGGGTCCCTTGGTAGGACCCCTTATCACAATCAGAGTTTGCAAAAAATATTTTCCATATTCATTTGTTACCACTCCTGACCATCGATGCGATATTAAATGGGACCCTCCCCGTCATGTCACCTCTTCTCCCCATATATCGCAACTTCAAAATTCCATTGCTAATATCCAATCACCGATATGTTATGAATGTCGATATGTGATTTGCAATAAGTTTTATATCATTGATTGCAATTTGTGATCGGCCCCACCTCCACTTGCCACGTCATCCCATCGCACACCGCACATTGCAAGCTCAGGAGGAATGGCGCTCATGAACCATGTTGGAATGGCGAAATGTGAAGTGTGACAAGGCTCGGACGCAATGCAAATCAGAACTATGATTTAATGTATTCCATATCGCACATCACACGTCGCAAGCTCAGGAGGAATGGCACTCATGAAACATGTTGGAATGTCGTAATGCGAAGTGCAACAAGGTTCAGACACGATGCAGCTCAGAACTATGATTTAATATATTCCATATCACACATCGTACATCACAAGCTCAGGAGGAATGGCGCTCATGAAACATGTTGGAATGTTGAAATGTGAAGTGTGATATAGGGATAGACAAGATAGTTTTGAAAGGAAATTTTGAATTTATTTAAAGTCCAGGATTATGTACAGTTGTATTGTTTTATGAAGAAACGTGAACATGGGCAGTAGACATGGGTAACACCCGACCATGTGCAAAATAGTGTTGTATGCCTTGCGCCTTGAAAATAAACAGAAGCTTGAAAACAATGGTGGTGGACTCGGGTAAGTGACCCAACACAGATCAAAGTATAAGAGAAGACAGAATGCTGCAGGCACGAGTAGAAGAGGCAAAGTCAGGTAGAAACGTAGAGGCATAGGCAGAGTCAGGCAAAAGGAGCATATGGTGGCACTGTTGGAAATGAAACAATTGGGTTAGGTTGGGCAAAGATGTGTTATTGTAGAACTGTTTGAATACCACATCAGAAACAAAAAAGACACATATCGAACTCTGGAAGAAATGCAGGGCAAGGATGTATGATCTGTCAGGGAGACACATCATCACTTCAGGTAGATGCATCAACAACAAATAAAATTCAGCAAAAAGAATAATATTTCAAGTTTTAATTTGTTTTCATTTTTTGTTAAGATCAAAGCTCTAGTGATGTCCTCAGTTGCAATGTAATAAGTAGTTTTAACAGTTTAGGTAGTCGAAGTAGTTTCAATAAGTTCTAGCAGTTACGAACTGTTTTTGCTGTATTTAAGCAAGATAGAAAGAAAGAAGAGAGGTTCTGATTTTTGGACCTTTGGAAGATTAAAACTTTGGTACTTCTTTTTTTGATGGGTGAATGAAAGAAGCAGCATGTTTCCTGAAACTGCTGATGGTGATTCGTGTTTCTTGTGTCATTTTATGTTGTTTATTCCTTAAATGAAGTGAAGTAAAGAAGCGGTTGGTCTCTGATTTATGTTTCTAAGTAAGAGTTAAATAGCCTTAATAAGTGCTCCTTCACTCAAACTCCTCTCCCTTCACAAATTCTCTTTGGAACTTAAAATTAATAGATTATGTGTTTACAACATATTTTTTTGAGTTTCCTCTCTCTCCATGAATTGTCTCTGAAACTTAAAAGTAATAGATTCTATGTTTACATCATATTACTTTGATTTTCCTCTACAATTCTTCTTTTCCATTCAGATACCAGCAGTTAATGGCATTGTAGAGTCTTTCATTATACCATATTATTAAGGGTTTAAAATAATTAGTTTCCAAAGGGATTGAACGAAGACCACCTGATAAAATTACTTTTGTGACACATTTTTAAAAAATGTCTTAAGCACTGATTCCTTTCGACATCCAAGGAATTTTCTCTTAATATACAACATTTTTTGGCGCTGTTTCTAAGGACAAAGAGACAAATTTTATTTTCCCTAGGTTTTTCACATTATTTCCTCTAGTTTTTTGATGAGGAGGAAATATTTGGCTCTGTTTGTTATTCTCAGAATTATGGTTCACAAAAGGCCTCACACGAGGTCGAATACCTCACAGTAGAAGGTCCCTGCTTTGTCAGACCCTGAAAGATTTGTTTCTTAAAGGGTTCAGAAATCCAAAACTCCCTCAACACCTAGTCCTACACTGTCTGCTCATGACAGTAGTTCTAGTAATCCTTTGTTTGAATATATCTCTAAAGTACTTCCTTTCTTGGAACAAGATTCACCTTTCACACCAATTTATTTTCAAGAACCAAAGTTGGAAGAGCACTCCTTTGAGTCTATTTTTTTTACTTTTACTCAAGCTCAACAAAATCCAGTTTTTTCTCCCTCTACCATTTTCCATCGACCCAATCCCATATCAATTTTACCTCCACCTTCGTTCATTTTCACAGCAGGTTCATCAACTGCATCTAAACAAGGAACAGTCAATCAAGGTGAAAAAATGGTAGCACCAGCCTTTTTTTTGAACAGATATGCTCTACTTAACCTTCCACAACTAATGAATTCAATGCCTCAAGAGTATCTTAAATTAATCCCACGTTTTACTTGAGAAGTCGAAATAACTACAGAAAAGCACTTTCCTGTGTTTTGTAATTTTGCTGAAAATATGAATGTAGAACATCTTGATGTTGTAATGAAGCTTTTTGTTCAGTCTCTGGATGGAGAGGCTAGAAAGTGGTTTAAGGGATTGCCAAATAATTCTATTAATACATGGGAAGAACTAGAAAATCAATTCACTCAGAGATGGGGTGAAAAAAGGGATCATGGATATTCACTAACATAATTCAATGCAATCAAAAGAAAACCAAATGAAAATATATCATATTTTATCAAAAGATTCAATAAATTGTATAATAATTTGCCTGTAGAAATGAAGCCCCCTCCTTTTGGAGCAAAGGTGATTTTTGCAAGGGTTTTGAAGCCAATTTTAGTTTCACACTTAGAGAAAGGAGATCCCCTACTCTAGAGAAGATATAGACATATGCTTTAGAAATTGAAGCTAATATGAATATAGCTAGGAAGGTGAAAGGGAAACAACCAGTCCAAGAGAAGGGGGAAGCAAAATAAGAATCATCACAAGATCAAAGAATTGAAGATATGACAAAGGTGATAATTTTTTTTCCAAATAAGCTAGTTAGAATGGAATTGGAAAGTAAAAAATCTCAAAGAAAAGTACAACAAAATCGAGGAGGATTTAAACCTCAATTCAGAATACAACCCCTGCAAATTTTGCAGAGGGAAAGAAAATATCAAGACCGGGTTCAAGCACCATTGCATATAGAAGCATCACCCGAAGAGTCAGCAGAAGATGACCAAAATGAAGTTGAAGATCAAATATCTGCTATGTACATAATAGAAGAGGATGAAGAGGAAGATTGTGAAGGAGAATATACTAAAGTTGAAGTATATTTTGTTGAAGATGAGATGAATGAATACTGTAAAAAATTTGCAGATTTTATGCAAGCTGAGTTGCACAAGAAGTATAATTTTATATCAAGGAAAATATCAAGGCTACAAGACACTGAGGGTGAACAACAAGACCCTGGCCCTCCTCCAATGGCGACTCCCCAATTAAAGGACCCTGTAAAACAAGTCAGTAATGGGAAAAAACCTGTAAATTTAGTTAATAGAATAGATGTGCAGCAAGGTGAAACTTCCCAGTTAAAATCAGTTGATACTAATATTTTGGAGAGAGTTGTTCATATACCCGAACAAGCGGAAAATTCTAGAAAGAGTGAAGAAGAACCTGAAAATAATATTTAAAAAACTAATGCTTTCAGTTTGAAAAAATAGTTGGAGAAGGTAAAAATTTAGGTACCTGCTATAGGGTAAACTGCTTGGGTGGTTGGTTTTCGAATATCCCTCTCAGGGCTTTCCGGTGCCCGAGGCAGACAGTAAGATTAGCTATGTTGTTCACAAATATGGCATGAGCATGTTCATATTAGCTTGAAATAACTTGAAGGAATACAATAGAGAATTACCTCTTTGACAGCCTTGGAATCCTTTGGAGAGCGCTGCGCAGTGAAGCAAGAGTCCTTCTTCGCCGGCTCCAAATCCGAGTCTTGCAATCTGTTGTGGATGATTTTTTCACCCCCTAGAGACAGTCTAGAGTTTCCATAGACCAGTGCCTAGGACATCTTAATATAGCAAGGAGGCACGTAATATAGCTTGGGTTGTCAATCCAAATGCCTTCCTACTATCTCTTGTTTGAACAAGGAAATGAGATTGAAATGGGACCAATCTCTCTCAGAAGATGATACAAAGATAAGAATAGTGTAGGGACATCATGTAAAACTCCAATACAAAGGCATCAGACAGTTAAGAGACAACTTACTGTAAAGAGGGCCAATTCAAATAATATATCACAGAAATCAAATATCAGGAAGTGAGTGCAGTGAGGAAACATAAAGAAGATATTAGTTAACATGAGACTGATACCCAGATACACAACAGAACCACATAAGGGCATACCAATTTATGAATCCTTATATGAAAATGGTGTTTTAAAAGCACCCTCCTCATGCAACTAATATAGCAGAAAATATGGAAGAGATGAACATGGAACAGTATATCATGACTAGGCCTATTTAAAGCGCTTGACTAATTCCAGAAAGGGCACCAACAAGGATGAATCCTTATTGCAAACTAGTGAGCCACTCGCATTCTAGAACATGATACAAGAAGATAAATAGCATGAAATGAGATATTGTATTAACACATAAGAGAAATTACATACTGTGAGATACCAAAGACCAGAATCCTCATTACAGTTATAACTCCTCCTCCCTGAGACCCTACGGGCTCTGAACCTTCATATGGAAATATTACAGAATGTATACAAGAGCCTTTTCACTGCACAGTTTGCTGAAAGAAATCTGGAACCCTTACAATGTCTTCTTTTCGGGCCTTTATAGAAAAGATAGAGAATTCTCGAGAAGGAGGTAGATGAAGCACATTTAATGACTCAATTTGAATAAAATGGCGGAAAACAATCGCGCCCACTCTATGAATGACTAACTATAAATGACTGTACTTTACAATCTGTCTACAGAAATAAATGCTGGGAGATGAAAATCTCCTTATATAAAAGACACAAATAATAAAATATATACAGTGTTCTGCCTTCTGTTGAAAGTAGGATCTGCTGCTGTAAGAACCCTGAGATAATCTACAATTCTGTACTGTACTCTCGGCCCTTAACTTCGGATTTGAATCCTGGGTCTTTAATGTAGGGAAAATTTCTCTGGAGGGTTATGTAGGTCCATATTTTCATTTTCTTTAATTATGGTCATTTCACACACCTACCCTTGTCTTCTTCTTTAAATTTCACCAGCAGAATGTCGTCCTTCAACATGCTCTTAGCCTCTACAATAGAGACCATAAATTAAAGCACCTTCTTATTGCCTTGAAACCTGTAAAACCCATGAACATATTAGAAAAACCAGACTCAGAGGTGTGGGGTGTGAAGATGGAGATGGAGACGACGTCGTGGACACGGGCAGGGGACAGGAACGCGCGGGGTGGCGGAATAAAAACGATGGAGGTTTTGACAAATAGACGAAATGCAGATTTTCTACGTGACACAGTCTGGACGTGAGGAAGGAATAACGACAAATATGAATAAAAACATATAAACAAACACACACACACACACACATATATATATATACAGCGCGGAGGAATATTACGGATGTACGAGACGAGGACACGTGGATGTACGATGGACAGATGGGAAGGTGATGTGGCGGTGGAGTCAATGGACAGTGAGACTGACTCCTGGGCGGTCAAATTCTAAACACGAATCAATGGCTGGGAGACGACGATCGCGGCACAATGGTGGGCCACATGGTATGCTGGACATGAGTTATCGGGTGAGCGAGATTAGAAGATCTCCACCGTCGGATTGAGATTAGCAGATCTGATGGTTCAGACGAATTCCGCTGCCCGGCGATTGTGTAGAATTTAACGCGCGGGGAAAGCGGTTTCACGGCCCGTACCAAGGACACGCGGCGCTTTTTCTATAGAATCGCTACCCCCGCGTTAAATACCGTCGTTTCGATGACAGTGGTGCGGGAGTTACCACCGATTTTCTGTGCGCGGGGTCCTCCACACAGGGCGATTGCCACTCCGTTGATTTGACTTCGTCATTTAAAAGCGGGTTTTAAACCTTTGAATAATGCAATTTAGGCAGAGATATTAAAATCAAGCGGGAGCATCAGGATTTTATGTCACGGCAGAGGTCCGAAGGATATTCAAAAGGTGGCAGAACAAAAATTTATGTGCAGGGGTAAATATGTACAACATCGGCTCCATCTGGGGACGACATGATCGTCCTCGGGCATGTTGAGAACACGCAGACCACTGAGTATTTCATTCTTCTTTTCAATTTCCCTGTGCTTCTACTTCAGGTAATAGCCGACATCCTTTTCTCCATGAAAATAAAAACTAAAACAACTTATATACAATATAATACAATCAGGCATTCCCAACCTGGGTCAGAATTGGAAATATGGCTTGAGGAATTGGCCATTCACCGGAGCATCCAACAAATCACCCTGTAGGTTTTCTAAAGAAAAAGTGTTGTTTCTTCCCAACTTTACTATTTTGAATGGCCCAAACCACAGCGGATCAAACTTAGCATGTTTTCCCTTTTCTGCTCTGCGAACATCCCATCTGAGAACCAGGTCTCCAATCTGGAAATTCCTATCCTTTGCATGCTGATCAAAGACATTCTTCATTTTCTCCTGATATTCTATCAATCTCTGATCTACCTCGTTCCTTGTTTCCTCCAGTTCTACCAGCTGATTAATCCTTCTGATCATGTCATCTGGCTCTTCCTAACTTTCCTGCATGAAACGTGCCACTGGCAAAGTCAATTGCACAGGAAACACAGCTGCTCTTCCATATACCAGCTCATAAGGAGATTTCCCTATTGCTCTTTTGCTGGTTATCCTATTCACCCATAGAGCAAACTTTAATTGAGAGTCCCAATTCTTCTGATTCTCACTTATTGTTTTCTTCAAGGCTCTCACCAGGGTTTTATTAGAAGACTCTGCTAAACCATTTCCCTGTGGGTAATATGCTGTGGAATGAGTCAAGATGATGTTATACTTTTGGAAAAAATTCACAAATCTGGCAGACCTGAAAGCCTGTGCGTTGTCAGTTACAATTCTGGCTAGACAACCAAACCTAGATATGATATTTTCCTCTATAAACCTCATGATCACAGCATCTGTAGCATTTCTTGTAGGTATGGCTTCCACCCATTTCGTGAAGTAATCTGTGGCTATTAGTATCCATTTATATTGGCCACTTGATGGGGGATGTATCTCTCCTATAAAATCTAATCCCCATTTTTGAAAAGGTTCATTTACATGAATAGGAATCAAGGGAAAAGCTGCTAGTTTCTGTCTTTCTGCAAATCTTTGGCACTTGTCACACGCTCTGACCCAATAAAAAGTGTCTGTATACAATTTTGGCCAGTAAAAACCAGCCTTCAAGATTTTATGCGCTGTAGCCCTCCAGCTGTAATGTCCTCCACATATTCCATCATGGAATTCTGTCAATATATTCTCTACTTCATTTTCAGTGAGGTATAACAGTAATATACCTGAAGGGTCTCTCCAATATAGCTGTCCATTAGCAATCATGTATTTCTGAGATTTCATTCTCACAGCTCTATATTTTATCTTATCACAACTTGGAGGACAACTGAGTGTTGAAAGATATTCACCTATTTCTTTATACCAAGGACTAGTTAGGTATTTCATGTGTACCTTTTGAGTGGCCATCTCTAGTCCTTGTTGTTCTTCTCCTTTCTCAGATTCTTCATTTTCTATCATGGATAAATTAATGCCCAAGGCCTGATGATTTGATTCAGATAGCATCTTAGCAAGTCCCTATCCCTTAATCAGCTTAGTAGGCCTTATGTCCAAATCATACTCTTGTATTTTTGCAATCCATCTCCCTCTTCTACCTTCGCTGTATCCCTGAACCAGAATGTCTTTGACAGCAGCTGTGGGGACATATGCAGTAATATGAGATTGCAAAACATACACTCTAAAAGCTTTAAGGGACTTTACCAGGGCATATGCCTGCTTCTCCAATATATTATATCTCAATTCAGCGTCATAAAGCACTTGACTGAAGAAAGCTATAGGCTGTTCGTATCCTTCTTCATTTTTCTGTAATAATACTCCAGCAATCGTATGAGGTGAAGCAAATGAAAATATCATGAATGGCTTACTGTAATTTGGTCCAGCTAACACAGGAGCTTCAGCAAATGCCTGTTTTATCCTTGTGAATGCATCTCTAGACTCCTAGGACCATTTTACTTCACTATCCTTTTTCAACATATTGGTTATATGCCTAACTATCTCAGCATAGTTAGGAATAAACCTTCTTAGGAAATTAATTCGGCCTAAAAATACCTGTACTTCCTTCTTATTTCTGGGCAAAGGAATGATGTTTATTACTTCAACTCTCTTAGGGTCTATTTTCATGCCATCTTTAGTTACAATGTGCCCTAAGAGTTTTCCCTCATCTAATGCAAATAAAGATTTCTGAGGATTGAGGGAAAGGCCGTACCTTCTGCATTTTTCAAAAGTTCTTCTAAGATGTTCAATATGCTCATCATCATTCTTTGAAAACACTGTGATATCATCAAGGTATACCACTAAAAACTTGTCCTATTCTCCAACAAAGGCTATGTCCATTGCCCTTTGAAAAGTAGCTCCTGCATTAATTAATCCAAATGGCATCCTAGCATACATAAAGGTTCCCCAAGGCGTGGTGAATGCAGTTTTCTTCTGGTCTTCTGGGAATACAGCTACCTGATTGTAACCAGAAAATCCATCCATCATTTACATTCTGGATGCTCCCACTACTTTCTGCAGGATGTGGTCCATCTTAGGCAGTGGATAATTATCCTTGAGAGATGCTCTATTCAAATTCCTGAAATCCACACACAACCTTATTTCTCCATTCTTCTTTCGAACAGGAACAAGGTTTGCTACCCATTCTGAGTACCTTAATGGCACGATTATCTTGGCTTTCAGTAGCTTCTTGACTTCTTTTTCAATAGAGGGTAGCAGCAGCGGATTTATCTGTCTGAGTTTCTGCTTATAAGGCTTTGCATCCTCCCTCAGTGGAATTTTATGCTGCATTATATTAACATCAAAAATTTTTAGGTCCTGATAGGACCAAGCAAATACATCTTTGTAAGATTGAAACAACTTCAAATATTTTTCTTTATATTCTTCTGGGACTCTTTTAGATAATTTTACAATTTTGGGATCAGCATAAGTACCCAGATTCAACTCTCCCACTTTATCTTCTTCTATCGCTTTACTAGGCTGCAATGGAATATCATCTTTGTTAAATAATCTTTCTAGAGGCACCAGCCCTCTAGGTATAACATTTCCTTTGAGCTGCAGCACTCTATTTCCTGCTATCTTTTCTTCCCATTTATTTTCTGCAATATTTTCAACTTCTTCCTCCTCGTTATCATCAATTTCTATATTGGAGAATTCTCCCACTGTCTCCATGAATCTCTTCATTTGTTCATCATCTTCAAATACCTGCCAGTGCTTTATGTTATCTGGAATGGAAGGTCTATAATGTACCTCCACTTCATATCTTAAGAGTGGATTTTGAGGAGGACGAAATGTACTGGCAGCAACAGCAAGAGAATCTGCTATTCTGTTTTGCTCCCTGGGCATGAACTATATGTTAAATTCTGAGAAGAAATTTTCTATCATGTCCCATACTTCGTTTCTATATGCTCTGAGCCGAGGGTGCTTAGTTTGACATTCATTCTTGATCTGCCTTACCACCAGCTTAGAGTCTCCCAAGACTTTTAAACATTGGATGCCCATGTTTCTAGCTGTTTGCAGTCCCAATAATAGTGCCTCATATTCGGCTACATTGTTTGTAGCCTCGTACTCCAATTTAAAAGACAGTGGCACCCATTTCCCTGCAAGAGAGATTAATAATACCCCAGCTCCATTGCCTTCCCTTGAATTTGCTCCATCAAAATGCAAAGTCCAAATTTCTGATTCCTGATCTCCTTTAGGTTGCTCATCTTGAATTTGACCACAGAGGGGCTCATGAGCATAATTTTGATTTTCTTCTAACATCAAACATGAGAAGTCTCCTTCTTTGTTATAAACTGGAGAGTTCTCTGAGCAGTCAGCCTTAGTTACCATTTTAACAAATCTAGTATCCCGGTACAACCTCCTTTCATATCCTCCAAAGACTGGGACAATAGCATATGTTAAATCCAATTTAATTGATCCCCCAATATTTGTACCCCAGGACCTTAACAGCAGCATGCCAAAGCGGGCTGGGATATCAGCGACCACAATGTCCATGACCACACTCTTTGCTGGGATTTGAGCCAAATTTACCACCAAATCTTTAATCATTCCCAAGCATTTAACTCTTTTGGAATCAAATGAATATAAATCCTGATATGGTCTTGTAATTTGCAGTCCTAGTTGTTCCATGATAGACAGAGGCATGAGATTATGGGAAGCCCCAAAATCTAACATACAATTGTGTAACAGCAGGTCATGTATAACTAGGGACACGTAAAAATGAGGAGTAGAAGGGTCTATCTCCTCGACATGTGGGCCAAAGACTACCATGGGTATTTCTTCTTGAAGATTTAGACTATCAGGTGCAATTGGTATTTCAGGAGGAAGCATAAAGGAAGTGACTTGAGACTGGTATATAGGATGTTTTAATAATTCTGTTAAGGGGACTGGAATCTTAATCTTCTCAAGTTATTTTTGCAAATTGAAAGCAGATGGGGGCTTTTCTATCACAATTTCTTTTGACTCCTTATTTTCAACTGAAGACTTGACATCTTTTGACACTGGCTCAGCATTAGGAGGACTGACTATTTTAGAAGAAGAAGGAATATGATCATTAGGCTGCGAGGGTGTATTCAGAAGATTCTTACCTTTTTCTACGTTCTCTTTGTTGCTGATTCCTTCTGAGCGGATGCTTCTTTCTGAGGTGGCTCCTCTTCTTGATCTTGAGTTCTGATCCTCTTTCTTGAAGATCTGAGATCATATCTGACATTGAATTGTGCTTGCATGAAATCAGCAAATTGCTTACAATAATGATCAATCTCTGCTTCTTCGTCTTCGTCTTGCAATGGGCAATCCATATCATCATTATTTGAAAGAGCCAGATTTGAATCTTCTAATCCATAAGCTGCATCTCCAGTGGAGTCATCTGCTGGTCCTTCCAGGTATAAGGGATGAGGTACCTGGTCTTGTTGTTCTTTTGCTTCTCTTGGCAATATTTGCAATGGGGGTCTTCTATACTGAGGATTGTATCCTCTGTTTGGAGCATTATAATAGTTCTTGGGAGCTGCATTTTTTGCTTCCAATTCAAGCTTGACCATCTTCTTTATCATTTTGCTTATTTCATCCATTTTATCTGAATCTTTTTCTTGATTAGAGGTGGAAACTTCTTCTTTACCTCTCCTCCTAGTATCTTGTTCAATTTTTCCCTTCAGTTTCCCAGTGGAGGCAAAGTTTGCTTCTAATTCCAGAGCATCTGATTGTGCATCATCCAACGTGGCGGGTTTCCTTTCTCTCAAGGAGAAGCCGAAATCAAAATCAAAGGCTGCTATGAAAATTATCTTGGCAGCAGCTTCATGGGGCTTCATTTCAGGAGGGAGGCTCAAATATAACTTGTTGAATCTTTTGATGAACTCTGCCACTCCTTCATTTTGTTTCTTCTTCATGGTATTAAATTCAGTGAGACACTGACCGTGATCTTTCTTTTCTCCCCACTTTCTGAGAACAGTATTCTCCATGATATCCCAGGTGGTTATTGAACGGTTTCCCAATGTCTTGAACCATTTTCTGGCTTCCCCTTCCAAAGACTGCACAAACAATCTCAAGACCACGTCAAGGTGTTCAACATTTAAGTTCTCTACAAAAGAGCAGAAGGTCTCAAGGTGTTTCTGAGCATCAACTTCATTTTCTCCATTAAATCTTGGCAGAATCTTCAGATAATCCTGCGGCATATCATTTAGCACTTGGGTTAAGGCCAGTGGAGCATATTTTTTCAATAGAAATGCAGGAACATTGGCCATTGGAGGAGGTGGGGGTTGTACAACAGTCTGAGAAACAAATGAAGGGAGAGGAGTAGGAGGAAGTGGAGTATGAATAACAATGGGAATATATTGCACAAAGCCTGAGGTGTAGATGGGAATAATTCACGGTTAACAGCAGCTACTTCTGTGACCTCTTTAATTTCTTCAGCCTCGAAAGCAGGATGAAAATCTTCTTCAATCCAGGCACTTCCTCTACGTGGAGTTTCCGAGTAAAACTCGGGATTTTCTGTTCTAACTTCTTGAGAAGAAGAGGGCGGATAATCTTCAATGGAATATTCAGGATTTTCAGCACGAGCTGACTTCCTCTCCTTCCAAACTCTTTTATGAATGATCTTCTCTGGGTCAGACACGTAAGATGCTTTCGACTGAGATGTATCTGACCTCAAATGTGGCTTACGAGGAGCCAGGACTACCAATAAAATTTATCAAATAAAGAACAGTGGAGTCGCCAAGGTGAGAGATATGCAACTCTTCAACTCTCTGTGCTCACCTAATTAGAGAGTGAAAACAATTTGTCGAGACCCAGGGAAACTGATATTCTTGAATTCGTTCCCTGGCAACAGCACCAAAAAGATGTTGTGGATGATTTTGTCACCCCCTAGAGACAGTCTAGAGTTGCCATAGACCAGTGCCTAGGACATCTTAATATAGCAGGGAGGCACGTAATATAGCTTGGGTTGTCAATCCAAATGCCTTCCTACTATCTTTTGTTTGAACAAGGAAATGAGATTGAAATGGGACCAATCTCTCTCAGAAGCTGATACAAAGATAAGAATAGTGTAGGGACATCATGTAAAACTCCAATACAAAGGGATCAGACAGTTAAGAGACAACTTACTGTAAAGAGGGCCAATTCAAATAATATATCACAGAAATCAAATATCAGGAAGTGAGTGCAGTGAGGAAACATAGAGAAGATATTAGTTAACATGAGACTGATACCCAGATACACAACAGAACCACATAAGGGCATATTAATTTATGAATCCTTATATGACAATGGCGTTTTAAAAGCACCCTCCTCAAGTAACTAATATAGAAGAAAATATGGAAGAGATGAACATGGAGCAGTATATCATGACTAGGCCTATTTAAAGTGCTTGAATAATTCCAGAAAGGGCACCAACAAGGATGAATCCTTACTGCAAACTAGTGAGCCACTCGCATTCTAGAACATGATACAAGAAGATAAATAGCATGGAATGAGATATTGTATTAACACATAAGAGAAATTACATACTGTGAGATACCAAAGACCAGAATCCTCATTACAGTTATAACTCCTCCTCACTGAGACCCTACGGGCTCTGAACCTTCATACAGAAATATTACAAAATGTATGCAAAAGCCTTTTCACTGCACAGTTTGCTGATAGAAATCTGGAACCCTTACAATGTCTTCTTTTCGGGCCTTTATAGGAAAGATAGAGAATTCTAGAGGAGGAGGTAGATGGAGCATATTTAATGACTCAATTTGAATAAAATGGCGGAAAACATTCGTGCCCTCTTCTATGAATGACTGACTATAAATGACTGTACTTTACAATCTGTCTACAGAAATAAATGTTGGGAGATGAAAATCTCCTTATATAAAAGACACAAATAATAAAATATATACAGTGTTCTGCCTTCTGTTGAAAGTAGGATCTGCTGCCGTAAGAACCCTAAGATAATCTGCAATTTTGTACTGTACTCTCGGCCCTTAACTTCGGATTTGAATCCTGTGTCTTTAATGTAGGGAAAATTTCTCTGGAGGGTTCTGTAGGTCCATATTTTCATTTTCTTTAATGATGGTAATTTCACACACCTACCCTCGTCTTCTTCTTTAAATTTCACCAGCAGAATGTCGTCCTTCAACATGCTCTTAGCCTCTGCAATAGAGACCATAAATTAAAGCGCCTTCTTATTGCCTTGAAACCTGCAAAACCCATGAACATATTAGAAAAACCAGACTCAGAGGTGTGGGGTGTGAAGATGGAGATGGAGACGACGTCGTGGACATGGGCAGGGGACAGGAACGCGCAGGGTGGCGGAAGAAAAACGATGGAGGTTTTGAAAAATAGACGAAATGCGGATTTTCTACGTGACACAATCTGGACGTGAGGAAGGAATAACGACAAATATGAATAAAAAAATATAAACAAACACACACACACACACACACACACACACACACATATATATATATACAGCGTGGAGGAATATTACGAATGTACGAGACGAGGACACGTGGATGTACGATGGACAGATGGGAAGGTGATGTGGCGGTGGAGTCAATGGACAGTGAGACTGAATCCTGGCGGTCAAATTCTAAACACGGATCAACAGCTGGGAGACGACGATCGCGGCACAATGGTGGGCTACAGGGTATGCTGGACATGAGTTATCGGGCGAGCGAGATTAGAAGATCTTCGTCGTCGGATTGAGATCAGCAGATCTGACGGTTCAGACAAATTCCATTGCCCGGCGATTGTGTAGACTTTAACGCGCGGGGAAAGCGGTTTCATGGCCCGTACCAAGGACATGCGGCACTTTTTCTATGGAATCGCTGCCCCCGCGGTAAATACCGTCGTTTCGATGACAGTGGTGCGGGAGTTACCACCAGTTTTCTGTGCGCGGGGCCCTCCACACAGGGCGATTGCCGCTCCGTTGATTTGACTTCGATCGGACGGCCACCATTGCACCCGAAATATAAAACGATAAGCCCTTTTCCTTTTAGCTTATGGTTTTCGGGCTCCGATCATGTGATGGTGACAGGAAAGGGGCTATGGCCCTGGGGCTTTGACTCAATATAGTTTTAAAAGTGGGTTTTAAACCTTTGAATAATGCAATTTAGGCGGAGATATTAAAATCAAGCGGGAGCATCAGGATTTTATGTCACGGCAGAGGTCCGAAGGATATTCAAAAGGTGGCAGACCAAAAATTTACGTGCAGGGGTAAATATGTACAACACAATCATTCAAAGCACCCGCGTAATTTCTAATATAACAAGTATCCTATCAATTAAATCAATATACAATAAACATCTAGATTATACGCATCTGAGCCATTCATATCATACTAGATAAATGTTCAAACAATAATGACAATATTAAGCATTGAATGGATAAAACGAACACAGTTCTATTGATTTTGAAAGAAGGAGGATTACAACCATCGATTGTACCAAGCCCTCCTCAGTCTCCCAATCTCTCTTCTCTCTCTAGTGAAGAAGTCCAAGTCAACAAGCTCTCTAGGAGCCTCTTTGACTCTTGGCCTTCACAATGTCACACTATTCTCTATTCCACAAGTATACAAGAACCTTGAGCAATCCTTCGACCTTCAATTAAGAGCCTTCAGCTCCTTCTTATAGGAGAGGGAGAAGGCCATTGTTTCCCTTCTCTTTCCACTAGTTTGGAATGGAAAAAGCTTAGATGTTTCTTTAATCTCCATGCTTTTGCCTCTTTTGGAGTTCAGTCTTCTATGGCAATGACCAATAATGAACTGGTGCTTCTGCAGTTTCCTTTGTGAACTGACTCCTTTGTGAGGGAAAGTCGGAGATTGAAATCATTTTCCACGCTCTTTTCCCAATTCAAACTTAAAACACGGGTAACGCGCCCCTCCAGTGTAAACAGAGCGTTTCCCTAGCCACTAACGCGGCCAATGTACTGATTTCCTGCGTTATAACGCTCTTGTTCTATTTTATATAGGCATTACCCTGGCAGAAATAGGTTTAATTTAGGTCTTTGTACTTCTTCCATATTTGTCTTCCCCTCTGAGCTGATGAGGAGGTATTTTGACCTGTAACAGATGCCCCCTAAAGTGTGCGGTCAGAGACGAAGACGATGGCCGAAATACTTTATAATTTGTAGAGATAGAGAGAGATTGAAAGACTGAGGAAAACCTGAAACAACAACATATGTCAGAAAATATAGTATTTGCCTAGAGTCGGGCATGTCCCATGCTCAGTGGCTTAAACAACATGATTTCTCTAGAATAGAGATATGAAGAATCTATCCACCAATAGGCACAATGTGGAAGTGTCTGTCATAACAGGATCAAGCTGAAGAAGTAGTCTCCATAAACAATATCATAGCTTGGGGAAGGGAACACAACTTTAATGGTGTAGCCTTTTGCCCCAAGGTCTTGACCGCCGATTCACTTAAACTGCATATTTCTCAACATGTGAATGAAGGATTTGTCGTCGAACATGTGAGAAATCGTCTGATTACCAGTCAATAATGAAAACTGTTAACAGATGCGAAGGTGGCCACCGATAATGATGATGGTCCCTAAGATGCCCAGTACAATCTATTGAGTGTGAATAAAAGGAGTTGAAGTCGAACACTCGTAGAATCATTCAACCAAGAGTCAATGATGAAGACCCTTGATCAAACACAAGACTACCTGCCACTGATGTCTGCAAGTATCCGGGTACTGATGGGTTTCTGGATCAACTTCCTAGATAAGATGTTGAAGTCGATAGGAAGTGATCTGTCGAAAGGTAGGCACTGAGGCGTCCTACATCAGTCAACATGAAACGGAAACCAACTGATTTTGTTTATGATTTGAGATAAGGAAGAGTAAATGGGAAAGTCAAACGACAAATAACTTCTGGCATAATGAACGGTTTGGTTGATAACAGGAGCAGTAGATAGCGAGATCTGCTTGAACAATAGAAGGCACTCTAGCAGGGTACTAGGCAGCTGAAGCATGTTTGAACACCAAAGAGTGTGTTAGGATTTTACCGGTGCAGGGACACTGGGATTTGAACGCTAATACTCATAGATGGTAGGGTTCGGCTAACTGCGAAAGATTTTTCTGGGAAGTGCCATGTTCAAGAATTTTGCTGCCAAATCGACCTTTTTTGGAAATGTAACAGAGGTAGTATCCATTTTGTCCAAATTTTTCCCCGTCTGATTAAGTTTAACGAGTCCAAACGAGTAAACTCGGTGAATTTTTCATGTTTAAAGAGTTTGAAAAATGTCAGGAAAGACAACTCTGTGCCCCATCTGATTAGATTTAACGAGTCCAGATGAGCAAACTCGGTGAATTTTTCATGTTTAGAGAGTCTGAAAAATGTCATAAAAGACAACTCCATGTCATGTCTGATTAGGTTTAACGAGTCCAGACGAGTAAACTCGGTGAATTTTTCATGTTTAGAGAGTCTGAAAAATGTCGTAAAAGACGACTCCATTGGGGTACCTTTGTCATGTCTTGATAACCGGGCACGGAAAAGGGATAATAGTAAGCTCGAAACAGTTCATTTTCCGTAATTTAGTCCATCGAATCCGGAAAAGTGAGAAATCTATGTTCAATGGACATCTACCTCATTTTGTTATGAGTACGAGGAGACGAAGTAAACTCAATATTCTTTGTGAAATTTTAACGAGTCCAACAAAGAAAAACTCGGTACCTCCGTGAAATTTTAATGAGTCATGCAGAGAAAACTCGATTTACTTTTTCTGTTTAAAGAGCTTTGAAAAAGAGGAAAAGAATGGCTCCTTGTTCTCTGTCTCAATAGTTTAACGAGCCTGACAAAGGTGACTCGGGATTTTTTCGGTTTTACGAGCGAGAAAAAGATTCCTAAAAAGAATGCTCAATACTTCTCCATAGTTTTAATGAGTCTGAAGAAGAAAACTCTAGGTTTTTCGGATTAACGAGCAAGAAAAGACCCAAAAAAAAGAACGCTCGATGCCAACTTCGTATAAGTTTAACGAGTCCGAAGAAGAGAACTCGAGGTTTTTCGGATTAACGAGCAAGAAAAATAACGTAAAAAGAATGCTCGATAAAACATGAGAATGTTTGCTCATAAATCTTGATCCCTTATTAGAACATCAGTACCAAATCTCGAGAGTTGTGACATGTGTACAACAAGAAATCACGACTTTGCTGACTGACTTAAAAGAGTCATGCCCCAGAATTTGCTATAAGAAGGTCAGAAGACTTTCATTTTCACTGTTTTGAGTGCTGTGAAGAAGCTCTGGAGTGGAAAAGGGGTGAAAATTTCAACTGACGATTACGGTCAATCCAGGCAACAGTTTTCTATTCCGCAAGATCCAGGTAAGAGCTAGAACCTCCTGTTATCATTTAATTGTTGATTTGTTAGTTTTTGCTGGTTCAAATTTAGGAAATTTTGAGGCCCTAGAAAAATATTTGTGCCTAACGCGGGTCAGGAGTATTATAGCCGCGTTAAACGCATAACTCGTGAAGGGCTTGCGCGTTAGAACGCTCTGTTTTGTACTAGTGCCCGCGTTAGGCGCACCGTGATTTCTAACAACTCAATTTTTCCATTTTTGAAGTGGTCCAGGCAAGTTTTAATCGGTTGAAAATGTTGCATTTGCAGGTGTTCAGCTGTTAATCATGAGTATCTGGCGAGAGAGAGAGCATGAGCGGGAAGAATGAGAGATGGTGACGGATGCAGTGAGCTTAATGGCTCTCCAGAGGTGCGGATTGCTCAAGTATGCCCGTTTAGAACTGATGAGGGGTCAAGAGGACCTCCTAAGGTGGCTGATCCAGCAGTGGGACGAATGGCATCATGTCTTTCGGATTGGTGGCAATGAGCTCGCCATAGAAAAGGATGATGTGTAATTTTTGACCGGCTTGTCATGTCGTGGGGCGAGGCCCAATTTGACGGGGTCCAGAGCTGACCCTCGTTCCACTACTGATTTGATCCATGCGCACTGCATACGTGGCACCCAGGCTGTGAGTAACCGGATACCTATTGCACAGGTGACTCTGAGACCCCTGAGGTCTATATTATGGATGATTGTTCGCTTAGCAGGTGCAAAGAGTCAGCATGTGGCGACCAAGGCTCAGATGCTCCTAGCCTTGGATTGCATGCAGCCTCAGGTTTTCGACTGGTGTGACGGTGTGGTCCGTCGGGTCCGAGCAGAGCTTACTGCATGCAAGACCCGTACTCAAAGGGAGTTTGGGTACGGTACACTGATTGTTTCTTTCATACTGGAGCGTATACCACTGATGAGGCCCAGGATCCCTACAGCGCCATTGAGTCCACGCGAGCCGAGGCAGGCTCGGTGGGCCACTTTTCTTCCACGGACTGGAAAGGGTCCCGTCCGTCACTGTTTTGATGAGGCGTTTTTTGATTGGCTGGACTCTCAGATCATCATGATTGAGGATTATCCCTATGCAGGGATGAACTTCACAGGCGATCCCGAGTTAGTCTTGCCCCCTGGCACCCAGTGGGGGCCTGATGGTAAGAAAAAATGATCAGTGTTTTTTCAAAGAAGTTTTTGTGTTTTTAGCTTTTGAATGTTTATGTAAAAAAAAAATTTGTTTAAAAAGGGGTGAAAATTTAGTTTTGACATGAAGCTTTTGCTTGCTTGACACAGATGTGGCACCTGTTTGTCCAGTTGGCGCCCCTCGCTATGCACGGCAAGGATTGCAGCTACCCGGGGCTGGCGCACCAGTAGAGGATGTGGAAGTCGGCGACGATGATGATACCCAAATTTTACATGAACTCTCCAGGAACTTGGAGGGTCTGAGTATGGGTATACCACCGCTTCCTATGCGGGAGGTTCCAGTTCGTCTGCAGCGGCATACTGTGGGTGTGCCAGAGAGATACTTAGTCCCTCTGAGGAGGATAGCTAGAGAAGTTGTATGCTATCATGAGCATCAGGCCTAGCTGGTGGAGTAGATGTATTAGTGTCAGAGCATGGCTTAGTGTAGCCAAATTTTGTAAAACACCCCAAGTTTTGGGAGATTTTTCTTTTCGATGTTTACTATGTACTGGACATGACATATATATATATATATATATATATATATATATATATATATTTTTGGTGATTTGTGTTTTTAAATTTTTATGTATTTTTGATGTGATAAAAATATATGTACTCATGAGTAAATCTTTTACAATAAATGCGATAAATGCCAATCTAACACATAATTTTCCAAAGAATCGGCTAATGCATTAAATTCTCTAGGAACGTGTTCAAATGTGATTGTTTGAAATTGACGTTCTAAAAGTCGCACTCGTAAAAAATAACGTAGCAATACAGGGTGGCGGACACGGTAATAATTGTTTAACTGCATAATGATGAGTTGGGAATCTAACCTGACCACTAAATCGGAGATGTCACGAGATGCCGCTTCCGTGAGGAGTTGGATCACTGACATGTACTCGGCAACATTATTGGTGGCGTTACCTAGGAAGATTCCCCCGGAACCAAGAAGGTCCGACTCAGGAGTATAGAGAACCCAAGCAGCTGAAGCAATGTGTCTAGTGTGATGACTAGCACCGTCCGCATATCCGACGTATGATAACGAATTTGATGACATCTGTGCGAAAGAAAAAGATTACATGAGAAAAACACCTTAAACCAAAAGCAATAATCCGGAAGCATCAAAATAAAATAGACAAAACTTATATACATAAAATTACAAAGCATATGCCTAGTGCGAAACTAGGCAAAATACTTCTTCAGATAGAGCCCGTTGCGGGGCTCCTCGAGTGGAATTCCATTACAGTCCTGTAGTTCGTAAGCCCCTTTTGAGAGGGCTTTAGTAATGATGTAAGGACCGAGCCATAATGGTTGAAGTGTTCCTGCCCCCAAGAGGTCGTGCTTTTGATCATATAGTAGAACGAGATCACCCTCTTGGAAAGAACGAGGCTTGACAGATTTGTCGTATTGAGCTTTAACTTGGTGCTGGTGAGCTTCGAGTGCTAGTGTAGCATCTCGACGAGTTTCGTCCAAATGATCGAGCGAGAGCAAGCGCTCTTCTATGGTGGTGGTGCCAGGCAAGAGTTCAACGGCAAGTTTGAGTGATGGGATTTCGCACTCGATCGGAAGTACTGCTTCCAGGCCGAAAGCAAGTTGGAAAGGTGTGAAATTTGAAAAGCAATACGGAATATTTTCCATGATACCTGTCTTGACCGAGATATCAATGAGCAGCGTCTTGGAAAGATTATTTATGTTCCCTTCTGAATCGATAGTGTGAACAGTCGTATAAGAGAAGGGAACTATCTCAGATTGGTCAAAAGACAGGATTTCATTTTTTATCGCCTCCGAATCAATCGTCGAAGTGCGATGGTGAAACTCTCCCCAAGGTCATCCTTATAATGACATGATCTCTCGAATAGCTTCGTCTGTAGGCCAGACTTCATTGAGGAGATCCTTAGAGAGAACTGTTATGGGAGAGAGGTTTGTACCTGTGGTCGAAACCATATCAGTGGAGGGTTCAGATGTGCTTTGGATGGCTTGATAAGCCAACTCAACCGGCGAAAGCGGCATCTGATCTCCATAAGAATCAATATCTGAAGGTGTCGGGATGATCCATGGGTCGATAGAGCCATCCGAAAAGGTGGATATCATTGCAACCATGTTTGGGATCTGTGGCGGCGGTAGAGGAAAAAAACCCAGTAGGGAAGATGCCTTCAGAAGACCGGTACCGATACTGACGTAAGAGTCAGGGACACCTCCTATTAGGGGTACAGAGCTACTTGGTAAAGTGGCATAATCAGGGGTGCGGAAGGATAGCTGATCGACCGTGACTATTTTCCCATCCAATGGAAATAGGATGAGTCGGAAGACCGAAGACACGATGGCGGTCATAGCATAAGACCAACTGCGACCGAGCAATAGATTATAGTCGAGATAACGCTCTATGACTTCAACGTCCACGTTTACCATTTTCCCACTCAGAGTGATGGGAAAGCTAGCAAGGTATCCTTTTGGTAGGAAAGTGTGGCCATCGAAAGCTTTGAGGGAATTCGATGGCGGGGTTAGAGTAGGAGAACCTAAATGGAGCCAGCAAGCTTGTGACATAACGCAGGTCGAAGAACCTTCGTCTATAATAGTGCGATGGATTGGTCTCCCTTTCGACACAACCTGCACCTGGAATGCGAGTTGATGTGAGAGGCGAGGTTTAGCCTTTTCCATATCAAAGATTGCTAGCATGGAATCTTGGGGATCTATTCCACCAATGGCCGAAAGCAAGGCTTTCCTTTGTGTTGGACAAGTTTGTAATACTTCAAGAGCAGACATAGCTGACGGTGCCTGCGCCAAATCTTCTACAATATTGTAGTTTTGGGCTGCACGTGCAGAGGTATTATGAGTCGTGCGTCGAAGTGTCCCTTTGGGGGGACAAATTACAGGTTCAACAGTAGGCCTTTCGATATGTAAATCGTTGGGCGGCGGCGGATTGGAACTAGTTCCAGGTTCCTGAGCATCTATGGTAGGATTTCCATAAAGCTTGGCGCGAGTTTGAAGGTCAACACTCTCGATGCCATAAATGGCAGATGGTCCTTCGTCGGAAGGATACGAACCACCGTTTCCCTGTTGATGGGGTTGTGGCGGATTGTCAGCCATGTGTTGATGTTGTTGCAGTTGATTGGGGAAAGGATTGTGAAGAATGGCAGGTGTTCGCCCAGAATCCTTGTTAGCAATAAAATCGGTGCATTCCTGCAGCCGAGGAAATTTGTATGTCAAGTGGTCCTCCGCACTGATTTTGCAAGGAAATTTCATGGGTTTGTCCTTTCCTCTATCATTTGTGGCAGCATTTTTCTGATTAGGGTTGTTCTAATTATCCGACTGCTCTTCCGAAGAAGACGTTTTCTTCTTGTTCTTCTTATTTTTCCCGCTAGGTTTTTGTGAGATCTGCACCGAATTTATCTCAGCGGGAGGAAGAGGAGTCATTTGATGGGGGGCGGTGGCAGCCGAGGATGGCTGGGAGGTTTTCCCCCGAGACTGATTGGTGGCTACACCAGAGATCGCGCCAACGAGACCATCGGCATGAGCTCCGGTTTTCTGAGTAGCCGGAGGGTTTGGGTTACCAGGGGCATGGGAGAGCAGATCGTAAAGCGTGTCAGATTGTGAATAGATTAAATCCAGGTGCTAGGCACGACGAATACATTGATCTTCTGTCACCACACCTGAAAGGGCAATGTCTTTAGAGATGTGGGGTAAAAGAGACTTGCAAAACCAATTGGCCAAGAGATGGTTCGGTATTGGCGCTTTGACGAGCCTCCTCCTATGTCTCCATTCATGAATATGGTCGGAGATGTGGGTGGTGGTGTCTTGTCGCAGCAATGTTAACAATTATGTTCCGGTTTCCACTCTAATTGGCAGTTGGAAGTTCTTTAAGAACTCCGTCGCTAAAGCGCCAAACGTATTGATGGCGGCGCGTGGCAATTCAATGTACCACTTAGCGGCATTGTCTATAAAGGTGCGGGGAAACAGTCGAAGTTGGACACTATCATCTACCATGGAATTGGATATGGACCATAAATGGAAGGTAGTGATGTGTGCGGCCGGGTCGTCCCCATGTTTCCCGTCGAACTTTGGGATATCAGAAGGAATCTTATGCGGTATTGGAGGCCAAAGCGGGTTGTGGTTGATGGGGTCGTTTGTCAGCTTATGGATGTCGGGTATGTCTAAAGCTGCCAAGAATGGCAATTGTGGATTTTCCCCCGATTCTAACCAAGGTAGTATGGGCTAACTACTTGGACCATAGGGTCCCCCCATCCATGTGTTACCAGAAGGGTAAGTGGGACTTTGATAAAAACCTCCCATAGGTGGAGGAGTAGGAACATACGGTTGCTGTCCATAGGGCATAGTGTATTGAGGGGCAAACGGTTGGTTTCCCCCAGTGTAAAAGTGCCCTCCCACTCCAGACGGAGGTTGGGGTTGGTTAGTCCAAATGGATGCAATAGAGTTTCCCGGAGGCATACTAGTACTTGCATAATTTGGCAACGGTATAGATCCTACACCTATGTTTGAACCACTTAAGGGGATAGTATTTACAATGGGTTGTCCCATTTTTCCTAAGGATTGCATAGAAAGAGAAATATTCCCTGCTACCTGCGTACTGATAACACTGCCCCCTGGTATAGTGGCCAGGGGGTTTGAACTCAACAGAGGGTTCCAACCGAAAGGGTTGCTAAAGGGTACCGAAGTAGTCATGCTCGTGGGAGGAGCTACTGTGGTCCCCAACGTGGTTACGATAGGAGTAGATGCCGAAGAGTTCGGTAAACTACTGACAGTTGTGTTAACCATAGGATTGGGGGTAGGTATGTGTTGACTACTGGGGTTGCCTAGTAATGGCATAGAACTGACCACCGGCGGGGAGGATGGTGGCGAACCAGGAATGATTGCCATTGGTATCGACCTTGTGGATGCCGGTGGAGAAATAGATGTTGGTGTTGCCACAGACATATCTTGGCGTGGTGTAATTTGGATTATCACCGGCCCTAACGGATCAGTGAGCGGAGGATTGTAATTAGGTACAACGCCTTCAGTGAAAGGGTCCTCCGGGAGTTCCGGCTGATAAGGGTCTATGTGATAATCGAGATTAGTCATAGGAGACTGCCCTTCCATAGAATGCCCGGATTCACCAAGGTTCAATTCTTCCTCAAGGTTGAGAGGAGGTAGACCTTGCTGTCGTCGAGACAGACGGCGTGGGTCAGGGGATGCCACGGTGACCGGTTTAATTTTAACAAATTTTATTAAATTGTGATCTATTATGAAGTCTCAAATGACAGTAACCACACTCTTAACAAAAAGAAAAAGGACTTTCTAAAATCAATCAGCAAGCAGCCAGAATAGGGTGCCTTGTCTGAGTACTACCGTTCACTGGTGATGAAATCCAGTATCGCAATAGTATACAGAGAGGGTTGGTCGAAAGTACAGTTACGGTCACTCTAGAGCTTCACCCGAACCTCAGACGATAGGTGTAAGCACTCTCGTGAAGACGAGTACCCTCCTAAAGACCGAAGACAGAGTGGGTCCGTCTGTTTCAGGTACCAGGACAGCCCATCCCAGTCACCTTGTGTAAGTCCCTAAAAAGTATGGCCACTAAGGATACCTCAAATCATAGACATCATCAGGGGGGTCCACGGTCAAGGACAGTGTGCTATATGGGCAGAATACCTAGATCCCCAATCTAGTTTCGACATCCCCGAAGGGAACCCCAATATATAACACACCCACAGGATGCAGTCGAAGGCGGGCTACCTTCTAGTGCACCCAAGTGTTGTCTCGCGCTGAGCTCCAGTAAAGGAACGGTCCCGATAATGTGAGTGCAGCAGGATTTCACTCGTTAATGACTCTAGTTTTCAAGTTTTGAGATCTTGGGTAGTTTTCTCACTTTCCTAACCCAAGATCCTAGCCTAAACTACTGTTTGTGTGAGCTCAAAAAAGAGTTATTAGATTGATTTTAGTGTCGTTTTATTTTTAGTGTACTTTGTTATTAGTCTTGCGGAGGGGGAATGGACGTATGAAGTATAGTGAGACTCTGACTCAAGAAACCATGCAAAACATGCTCTAAATATTAAATTCAATGAAGAGTGTTTCTACAGGGAGAGGTTTCTTTTTCAATCATCCATGCACCAACATGTAAATAACACAACTCAACTTTTGAAGATTCAGACTTCTATCTACCTCTTTTAACAGTCTGTGAACTAAAACTTTCAGAACAAACTCAGCTAAATGCAGAAAAATTAAAAAAAAAATTCTCTTTTAAAAGGTAAATGTTTTGCACACTAACTAAATAAGAGAAACAAATAACAATGCCAGTTTAGCAGACAAGCACAGGGATTCAGTCGCTGAAAGGTACTGATGGCCAAAAAACTCTACAGCTAAAACACAGTCACAGCAGTGAACAGCAAGGTTTTTGGCTGAGTAACGCTCTGTCTGTGAGAAAATGCAGCGTTATAACGCATTGTATTTAAGCATAGACCGCGTTATAATGCATTGGATAGCCTACATAGGTCGCGTTAACCAGGGAAAAGCTCTTCAGTTGGCCAGACAGGAACAGGATTGAACTCTGCAAGCGTTTGGTATGTCTACTGGGCATCAAAAAATGGTCGGAAGGATCTTTGAACAGAGAAGAAGAGAAGAAAGGAAGGAATAAATAGTCCGGAAACTATGGGGGAAAACTGCTTGGGTGGTTGGTTTTCGAATATCCCTCTCAGGGCTTTCCGGTGCCCGAGGCAGACAGTAAGATTAGCTATGGTATTCACAAAGATGGCATGAGCATGTTCATATTAGCTTGAAATAACTTGAAGGAATACAATAGAGAATTACCTCTTTGACAGCCTTGGAATCCTTTGGAGAGCGTTGCGCAGCGAAGCAAGAGTCCTTATTTGCCAGCTCCAAATCCGAGTCCTGCAATCAGTCAAAGCACCCGTGTAATTTCTAATATAACAAGTATCCTATCAATTAAATCAATATACAATAAACATCTAGATTATACACATCTGAGCCATTCATATCATACTAGATAAATGTTCAAACAATAATGACAATATTAAGCATTGAATGGATAAAACGAACACAGTTCTATTGATTTTGAAAGAAGGAGGATTACAACCATCGATTGTACCAAGCCCTCCTCAGTCTCCCAATCTCTCTTCTCTCTCTAGTGAAGAAGTCCAAGTCAACAAACTCTCTAGGAGCCTCTTTGACTCTTGGCCTTCACAATGTCACACTATTCTCTATTCCACAAGTATACAAGAACCTTGAGCAATCCTTCGACCTTCAATTAAGAGCCTTCAGCTCCTTCTTATAGGAGAGGGAGAAGGCCATTGTTGCCCTTCTCTTTCCACTAGTTTGGAATGGAAAAATCTTAGAAGTTTCTTTGATCTCCATGCTTTTGCCTCTTTTGGAGTTCAGTCTTCTATGGCAATGACCAATAATGAACTGGTGCTTCTGCAGTTTCCTTTGTGAACTGACTCCTTTGTGAGGGAAAGTCGGAGATTCAAATCATTTTCCGCGCTCTTTTCCCAATTCAAACTTAAAACATGGGTAATGCGCCCCTCCATTGTAAACAGAACATTGCCCTAGCCACTAACGCGGCCAATGTACTGATTGCCTGCGTTATAACGCTCTTGTTTTGTTTTATATAGGCGTTACCCTGGCAGAAATAGGTTTAATTTAGGTCTTTGTACTTCTTCCATATTTGTCTTCCCCTCTGAGCTGATGAGGAGGTATTTTGACTTGTAACAGTACCTCTTCTAGAATTAGCTAAAATACTAGTCTACAAAAAAGAAATTTCATAATTTATTAATCTCACACAAATTGAAGATATAAGTGACACTATGAACTTACAAGAAGATAAGCCAGTGGTCACCTTTGGTCCTCATGTAGAATAAGTAGATCCTTCTGTTCCACCATTCCATATTTATCTGTTGCTTCATGATTGTACTCTCCATAATTGTATGCTGGACTCAGGAGCATCCTATAATCTCATGCCATTGTCTGTTATGAAGGAAATAAACTTGCAAATTACCAAAATTTACAAGGATCTGTATTCATTTGATTCCAAAAGGGTGAATCATGTTAGGTTAATTAAAGATGTAGTAGTTTCTTTGTCACAAATTTCAGCAAAGAGTATAGTCATGGATGTAGTTGTTGTTGACATTCCAGCCAAGTTTGGAATGCTCCTGTCAAGATCTTGGGGAGAAAAGCTGGGAGGTGTTACAAAATTAGATTTCACTTATGCTATCATTCATGTTTTCAATGGGAAAGAAAGGAGATTGTACATGGAAACAAGGTTCATGAAGACCACTACCAAGAAATATGCAGGAAATTCCCCTATTTATAGTTAAGAAACAGAAGATCTTTCATGTTTCATGTTGCATGAAGATGCAGAATTTTCTGAAGACATAGGGACATATCTCTTCAGCAGTTGTAAATAATGAACTGCATTCAAAGAATATTTGGAAATGCTATTTTGATGGTGCCTAATCCAAGGATGGCACAGGAGTTGGATTCTTGTTGATATCACCAGAAGGTAACCTCATGCCTTTTTCATTTAAATTATAATTTGATTCAATAAACAATGTGGTTTATTATGAGGCCTTAATTTTAATCCTTCAAGTTGCTAAACAGATGGGAGTTTAGTGTATTTCAATTTTCAGCGACTCTGAATTGATAATAAGACAGATTAAAATTCATTGTCAGACCAAGCATCCGAGATTAAGATCATACATAAATGAAGTTTTGGATCTGATAGAGAACTATTTTAAAGCCTTCAATCTTCATTTCATTCCGAGGGAGGAGAATAGGTTGGCAGATTCGTTAGCAATTGCAGTTGATACCTTTAAGCCACCAATGAATCCAAGGTTAAGGTATGAGATTGAAATTAGACATAGACCCTTTGTTCCTCACAATGTGAAACATTGGCAAGTGTTTGAAGATGATGAGCAGATAAATCATTTCTTGACAATGATCGGAAATTTTGAAGATGCTGAGATAGATCAAGAAGAAGAACAAACAGAGCAGAAAGGAGAGATAAGAAACCTTAAGCCGTCAATAGGTGAGCAGAAGATTATCCAATTGAAAGATAATATACTCCCTAAAGGATTGGTTCTCCTTGAAAGACTATTTGATTCTAATGATGTTGTTTTTAATTCAAAGAAAATACATCAATAGGAAGAGATGGAAAATTGTAATTTGGGAACTTAGCAGGAGCCAAAAATGGTGAAATTATTCAAGGGTGTTCCCAAAAATTATAAAGAAAGATACATTGATCTTTTTAATAAATATATGGATGTCTTTGCTTGGTCATATGAATACTTGAAAATGTATGATAAAATCATAATATAGCATAAGATCCCATTGAAAGAAGAAATTAAACCACACAGACCAAAGCTCAGACATATTAATCCATTACTATTAGCTCCAATTGAAAAGGAAGTGAAGAAATTGCTGCAAGAAAAAATCATAGTTCCTCTTAGATATTCGAATTGGGTTTCTAATCTAGTTCCTGTGAGGAAGAAAAATGGAGAGATAAGATTGCATGTAGACTTCAAGAATTTGAATAGGGCATCTTTAAAGGATAATTATCCTTTACCTAAGATGCATTATGTCTTACAAAAAGTGACAGGAGCTTACAGGATGTCCATGATTGACGAATTCTCTGGGTATAATCAGGTGGCAGTGGATAAGGAAGATCAAAAAAAGATAGCTTTCATAACCCCCTGGGGTACTTTTATGTATGAAAGAATGCCATTTGGTCTTATGAATTCAGGTGAGACTTTTCAGAGAGCCATCGACATGGCGTTTGTAGGTGACAAGTATGTGGTTATATATCTAGATGAAGTAACGATTTTCTTGTAGAAATTATATAACTAATGCGTTATACATCCAAGATTCTCCTAATCACACACTATTTGACTTCATGCACAATACAAAATCTCTTCTACTATTGATCATCGTATGCGAAAATTAAATCAATTGCATGCACACATTGAAACCATAAAAAAATTCACACATATGAACACATTGTTTTAACGGGAAATCCTAAAGCTAAAAACCCAAACTATCTGTATATAATATATGTCATAGAGATAATGTAACAATCCTCATACAAATATTCCCACAAGCTCTCAGTACAATACAATCGCTACACACTAATCAAGACCGATATAGCAAATCCATGCACCGATATTTGCCACCTGCTAGCCTGCCTCTACTGCGCAATCCTTGCTAAAGAATGGCTTTGAATGAGATCGAATTGGTCCAGCCTTGCTCACACAATCCTCATTGGCAACTCTACTCTGTGTTGGATGCAATCAATGCATCACTATAGTCACAACTGATAGTCAACCTGCTCTTTCACCTACCTCTCCACTAGTCTCCACTGAAACTGTCCATGCATTGTATTTAACTGATGTATTCTTCAGTTGATTAATGATTTAATATTTAGTGAATTAATTAATAATTAATTCACACCACTCTCACTAGTGTATCAATCAGTTAGACTAGATACAACTAGCTCAACTGTGTCTAACTGAGTTAAACTGAACACAACTTCACCAACTACTTCTACAACTCCACCAAAATCTGTCACATGAGTTCTAACTGAAGTCTCCATGAAATAGCTCCACTTAACCCTCAAGAATAGCGTAATTCCTTCTGTCATCTCCTGTGCCACATCTGTGAACTTAACTGAAGTGCTCTAAGATAATAAGTTAATGTTTAGAGTCCAAATATTATTAAGAGCTAATAATATTTGACATATATATTTTTAGACTGGCAATCTAAAAATAGATTCCACCTGTTACACCATTTTTTGGTCATCTAACCTATTATCATTAGATGAACCCAAGTACACCATGTAAGACCAATTTTACCCTAAGTAAAATTGCTTTCACTATGTGAAATAAGTTAGTAAAACACCTTTATTAAGTTGTTTATGGTCTAAACAGGAAACCCCAAAAGGAAATAATAAACAAATCTATATTTGTTTATATTTCCTGGTCATATTTAACCAAAAACAAGGAAATCAATTAAATAAATCCTTATTTATTTGATTATTTCCTAGGAATAAGTTATTTAAATCCTTATTTAAATAATATTCCTAGTTAAATTTGACTAAATCATTTATAAATAATTAAATAAATCATTATTTATTTAATTATGTTCCCACCATTTCCTTAAAATAATAAATAAATCATTTATTTATTTATTATTTATAAATAAAGGAATTGACCCAAGTCAAAAATCCTTTTCCCTCCAACAAATATAATAAAATATTCCTAAAGGGTGGTTCTGGAATTTGATTAATAATATTTTATTCATGCACCAAGTTCTAGACCGCCCTAATATTTTGTTATAAATAGAAGGGTTTTCCCATTCATTAGTCACCTTTAATTGCATTAGATCACTCTAGATCTATACTTTTGGTCACATTCTCCATTTTTGCCCTGTGAGCTCCCTTTGAGTTCTATGTTTGTCTGGGTTTTCTACACCAACAAGAGAGAGAAATTTTAGATCTGAAATGTTGAGGACTTTCAAGAACCCATCCCATTGAGTAGAATCGGAAACACCTTTCTTGTTTTCCTCTCAGGTGCCCCCTTTTAATATAAAAAATTCTTTCAAATACATCATTCTTGTCTTGTCTATTGGATACATGGAGCCACATTTTATTTTTACTACTTAATGTCTTTTATGCTTAGATCTGGATTTGTGCAGCATTATTTGGATCAATTAATTGTAGACTTAAAGATATTGGCAGCCATAATTGATGTTAGGGCTATTTGTTATGCATAGCTAAAGTGGTCTTTTCCGGCGAAAGATTCATACTAACACCGCCCAATATGTCTAAAAATAGAAGTCCATCTATTTTTCCAACTTGACCAACCATCCAAAAATAGCATCCTGCAACTCATAGAATATGATCAACATGTCTAAAAATAGACATAGTCTAAAAATAGACTTTGCGCCAAAAATAGCCTGCGGGCCCACTTAGTGAAGGTTACTCTTTTCACTAAGCTCATCATCTTATTGCAATCTCAACACCCCCTCTCAACAAGATAGGGATTATCTGCCACCCCGATCCTGTCTCTATGGTATTCGAATTTGCTCATGGTGAGCGCCTTCATCAAGATATTAGCATCCTGATCCTCCATAGGAATGTAAGAAAATAACATGATCTTCCACTGCACACAATCTCTGATATGATAGTACTGGTCCATGAAGCCATGCAGCCTCAACTCATCCTCCTGTCTGTACCAAGATCCATATCCCGATGTGCCTCTAAAATATCTCAATACATGCTTCCCCGCCTTCCAAAAGAGCTTGGTAGGCTTAACCATAGCTTGTGAAAGCTGTTTAACAACATAGAATATGTCTGGTCATGTATTGACTAGATACATGAGCGAACCAACCAACTGTCGGTAAACAGTGGCATCCACTACCTCTACCGATGTAGCATCCTCTTTCCTCCAACCACCAGGAAGAGGAGTGTCGGTAGGCTTGCAGCCTTGCATGTTGAACTTCTCTAGTATTTCCCAGGCATACTTGCCTTGAGACACAAACAGTCCATCACTGTGCTGCCAAATTTCCAATCCCAGGAAATAATGAAGAAGGCCCAAGTCCTTCATCTCAAACTCTTTTGCAAGATCAGCCTTGCATGAGAGTATCAACTGTTCATCACCCGTCAAAATCAAATCATCTACATAAAGTACAATGATCAGCAACTTACCCTCCACCATAATCTGGTATAGGTTTGGATCTGCCTCACTCTTGGTGAATCCAAGACCGGTGAAATCACTGTCTATCCGTGTGTACCAAGCACCCATGCGACTCGCTTTTGAAGATCTCGAAACCTTCAACCCATACAACCCTCTTTTGAGCCTGCACACATGCGACTCGTTGTTGAAGATCTCGAAACCTTCGGGCTGCTCTATGTACACCTCCTCCTCAATGACTCCATCGAGGAACGCAGTCTTCACATCCATCTGATGAATGTACCAACCCATCTGCGCTGACAGAGCTAGGATGATCCGTATGGAAGAATACCTTGCGACAGGTGCAAAGGTTTCTTCATAGTCGACCCCCTCAATCTGTGAGAAGCCCCGGGCAAAAAATCTTGCCTTGTACTTCTCGATGCTCCCTTCAGCTGCTTGCTTCACTTTGTAGATCCATCTCGAACCTACCACTGATTTCCCTTTCGACCTTGGGACAATCTCCCATGCACTGTTTCTGACAATCGAATCATACTCTTCCACCATGGCATCTACCCATGTAGGGTCCTCCACAGCTTCCTCGAAATAAGATGGTTCTGTCACGATACACTTGTTCATCAGAGCCATGCATCCAATATATCGGTCAGGTGATTGTCTCTGTCTGTGCTGTGATGTAGGTGCTCCTACAATCTTCTTTGCATCAATATTCAGTCGCTCATCTTCTGTATTGTGCTTCTGCCCTCTAATGTTTGGCGCTGCATGAGTGGTTTCTTCCACTCCATGAACCTCCTCTTGTGGTTGATCCACATCCTGAGGCTCATCCTTAGGAACTAATAGCTCCTCATCTGCATGCAAGTGTGGCTCCCTCTCAAGCGAACACTACATGGCTTTCTCCTCCTGAAATTTGATATCCCGTCGCACAACAGTCTTCCAACTATCTGGAAAATACACACAATAGTTGTGGGGTGTTTCTGTGTACCCCACAAATATCCCAACCCCTGTAGTCAGCTCCAGCTTCTTCCTGGCATCCTTCGTCACATGAATGTAAATAGGTGAGCCAAAAATCTTCAAATGAAACTAGAAAACGCCTCTTTGGGTGTACTCATGCTAAGTACTCTATGAGGACAACGGTTTTGCACATAAACCACAGTGTTACAAGCTTCAGCCCACAAATGTATGGGAAGGCCCTAATCATGCAACATCACCCGTGCAGCACCCACGATCGTTCTGTTCTTTCGCTCCATGACCCAATTCTGTTGTGGGTTATGAGGCTCTATGAGCTCTCTTCGAATTCCTTTTGCGCTGCAAAAGTCTTTGAATTCGCCAGAGATGAATTCACCACCATTATCGCTCCTAAGAGCCTTCACCTGCTTCCCTGACTCTTTCTCAACTAGTGCCTTTAACTCACAGAACTTAGAGAATGTCTCGCTCTTCTTCTGCATGAAGAAGATCCATCACTTACGAGAAAAATCATCAACAAAGATCACATAATACCTGTGCTTTGCTGTCGAAGCTACTAAGAAAGGTCCACACACGTCTGTGTGAATTCTCTCAAGGATCGTCCTGGCACGACTATCCTTCTCATGAAAGGTGACTTTCACAAATTTTCCCAAAGTACATCCCTTGCACTGATCTGACTGTGCAAGTGTACCTTTGGGAAGCCCGGTAGAAATCTACTACAAAATTTTCAAAGCACCATGGTGAAGATGGCCCAATCTCCTGTGCCACAATTCGCCCTCATCCCGACTCACCACTCCTTCTGCTTTGCCTGCCATTGCTGCGCAGCCATTTACATGCAATTGATAAAGGTTCTTAACTTGAACCCCTATCCTCCGGGTTTCACCAGTTTCCTTACTGCGTAGGAAAGCCTTTCCCTCGCTAAAGACAACATCATATCCCTTGTCTTCCAACATCACCACAGAGATCGGATTCTTCTTCAATCTTGGAACATGCATGACATCCTTTAATATGAAGGGTTTACCAGAATCCCTCTCAAAGTAAATGGTCCCAATACCAGTCGCATTGTATCTACCATCATCGCCCATCTCGATGTGCACTCCAAGATCCTTCTCATCCAGATCAGTAAACAAATCTTTGTCTCCAGTCATATGGCCGAAAGATGCACCACTGTCAAGAAACCACATTGATCCCATCACACTTGAGACCAAGCATGCGATCATCAAAAAATCCAGCTCAAACTATGAGGCTAAGGCCTCTCCATCTGCAGATCCAGCAGCCTGCTTATTTTTCTTCTTCTATGGACAATTAGTGGCGTAATGTCCGTGTTGGTGACAGTGAAAGCACTTCACCTTGGACATGTCCTGCTTCTTGCCTTTCGCACCGGATTGAGAAGGATTTTTCTTTCCCTTCCATTTCCTTGCTTTGGAAACCAAAGCACAATTTTATTCATCTTCATTCTTCGATGAATATCCATCCCTGGTACTTCGCCTTATCTCCTCCTGCACAAGATCCGACCAAAGTCACTCCCATCCCGGCAGTTTCTCTCAACCATTGACAGAGTCCTCATAGGAATGCCAACTCTTTGGAAGCCCAAGGAGAGCCAAGCTCACCAAGTCCTCATCATCTATAGTAACCCCCACACTTCCCATCTCATCCCTGCGCTAGAAAAACTTCGTGAGGTACTTGGGTATACTGTCGCCTTTCTCCATTTTTATTTTCCTGAGTTTATATTTGAGCGCCAACTTCCTCTGGTCGCTCTTGCTTTGGAACAAGTATGTCAAATATTTCCACATCAAGAATGGAGAAGATTTACCATGAAGGCTAGACACTATGTGATCCTTCACACCTTCCAACAAAATCCTTCGACACTTTGTTGTCTTCTTTTGCCATGCGTCAAGTGCGGCAGCATCGCTAGAAGCAAGTTTTGGAATTTCTGCATCTATGAACTCCTTCAACACATTATCCTCCAGCACTGCCTCCATCTTTTCCTTCCATGCAATATAATTCGATCTTCCCTCAAGGGAATACTCCAATCACAATCTGTTGAAAGACATCTCAACTTTGACACCAAGAAAACACCACTGCAAATTCGAATTCCACCAGCAGAAAACTCAACCACTTCAATGATTTGCAATTGCTCCAATGATCAATATCACTTTGATACCATGTAGAAATTATATAACTAATGTGTTATACATCCAATATTCTCCTGATCACACACTATTTGACTTCATGCACAATACAGAATCTCTTCTACTATTGATCATCATATGCGGAAATTAAATCAATTGCATGCACACATTGAAACCATAAAAAAATTCACACATATGAACACAATGTTTTAACGGGAAAGCCTAAAGCTAAAAACCCCAACTATCTGCATATAATATATGTCATAGAGATCATGTAACAATCCTCATACAAACCTTCTCACAAGCTCTCAGTACAATACAATCGCTACACACTAATCAGACCCGATCTAGAAAATCCATGCACCGATCTTTGCCACCTGCTAGCCTACCTCTACTACGCAATCCCTGTTGAAGAATGGCTCTAAATGAACTCAAATTGGTCTATCCTTTCTCACGCAATCCTCATTGGCAACTCTACTTTGTGTTGGATGCAATCAATGAATCACTATAGTCACAACTGATAGTCAACCTGCTCTTTCACCTACCTCTCCACTGGTCTCCACTGAAACTGTCCATGCAATGTAGTTAACTGATGTATTCTTCAGTTGATTAATGAGTTAATATTTAGTGAATTAATTAATAATTAATTCACACCACTCTCACTAGCGTATCAATCAATTAGACTAAATACAACTAGCTCAACTGTGTCTAATTGAGTTAAACTGAACACAACTCCACCAACTACTTCTACAACTCCACCAAACTCTGTCACATGAGTTCTAACTAAAGTCTCCATGCAATAGCTCCACTTAACCATCAGGAATAGCATAATTCCTTCTGTCAGCTCCTATGCCACATCTGTGCACTTAACTGAAGTGCTCCAAGAGAATAAGTTAATGTTTAGAGTCCAAATATTATTAAGAGCTAATAATATTCAACATATCTATTTTAGACTGGCAATCTAAAAATAAATTCCACCCAATATGTTTAAAAATAAAGGTCCATCTATTTTTCCAACTTGACCAACCATCCACAAATAGCATCCTGCAACTCATAGAATATGATCGACATGTCTAAAAATAGACATAGTCTAAAAATAGACTTTGAGCCAAAAATAGTCTGCGGGCCCACTTAGTGAAGGCGACTCTTTTCACTAAGCTCATCATCTTGTTTCAATCTCAAAATTTCTCAGGGTCATATGATGAACACCTCGAACATCTGCAAAAAACTATTAAAAAATGCAGGAAATTCTGTTTGTCACTAAACCCCAAGAAACATTTGTTTTCCTTAGAATAAGGTAAATTACTAGGCCACATAGTTTCAAAACAAGGAGTGAAGATTGATCCAGCAAGGGTGGAAGCAATTCAAAAAAATCCTTTACTCAGAAGCAAGAAAGATATTCAGAGATTTTTTGAAAAAATGAACTTTCTGAGAAGATTTGTACCAAACTATGCTGAGATTGTGAGAAATATAACTAACATGTTGAAGAAAAATGCAGAAGTGAGATGGGATAAAGAAGCAAGAGAAGCATTTGCTAGAATAAAAGAATCACTCCAAGAAGCTCTTGTTCTAATAAGTCTTGATTATCAAAATGTATTTCAAATATTTTCATTTTCTTCTCCCACTACTATTGTTGTTGTGTTATTGCAGAAAAATGAGGATAATAAGGAGCAGCTAGTGGAATTCTTTAGTAAAGTTCTCAGAGATGCTAAGATCAAATATAAAATTTTGGAGAAACAATTGTATGCATTAGTCAAAGCACTCAAAGCCTTTAATAATTATGTGTTACAATCCCAAATAACCGCTTATGTACCTAATTATGTTGTTAAGGACGTGCTAGTTCAAAGTGATGTTGAAGGAAAAAGAGGAAAATGGATAGCTAAGATCTAGGAGTATGATTTGGACATTAAACCCACCAATTTAATTAAAGGACAAGGTTTAGCAAAGTTGCTAATAGAAACAAATTTTCAGGCATTGGGAATTAACCTCTTAGCACCAGTAGATGGAGCTGACAATGAAGAAGGTCAAGATAAGCCCAAAACAAGTATTCAATACCAATTTTTGTGTTCAGAATGGTATAAAGGTGTTGTTCATTACCTGTGTTTATTTTCTTGTCCATATTCACTAAAAAGAACCAAATACAGAGCTCTCAAGCTTAAATCTTAGCCATATCTTATAGTAGAAGCAAAGTTGTACTGGAAAGATCATGTTGGTATTTTGTTGTTGTGTTTATCTGAAGGTGAATCCATTGAGGTTATCAAGGAATATCATGACAATCTTTGTGGAGGACATTATAGTTGGAAGGTCACAACACATAAAATATTCAAGTCATGTTTTTATTGGCCTGCATTTTTTGTTGATGTGTACAGACTGGTCAGAAGTTGTCAGAAGTGTCAATTGTTTGCAGAAAATAAGAGACTTGCTCTGTTACCTCTGATTCCAGTATTTATAGAAGAGCCTTTCAGGCAGTGGGGACTAGAATTTATTGGAGAGATCAATCCACCACCAAGTGGCTAGTTCAAATGGATTCTAACTGATACTGATTACTTCACAAAGTGGGTTGAAGAAATCTCCACCAAGAAATAAAATGACCAAGTGGTGATGAATTTTTTGGAGGAGAACACCTTCAGTAGGTTTGGATGTCCGGTCAAGATTGTAACTGATGATGCTCAGGTATTTAATTATTCTCGATTCATTAATTTCTGTCAAACATATAATGTAATTTTGTCACATTTCACAACCCACCATCCAAAAGGGAATGGATTAGCAGAGTCTTAAAACAAGACATTGGTCAGGATTCTGAAGAAAACAATCATCGAAAATAAAAAATACTGGGACTCAAAATTAAAATTTTCTCTTTGGGTAGTTCGAGTAACTACTGGGAGGTCCACTGGAAAATCACCTTTTGAGTTGGTATATGGAACTCAGACATTGTTTCCTAGTTAGTTGGCCAAACCAATGATTGCTTTCCTTCAAGAATATCAGGAAGAACCTAATGCTATGGTAAGAAGAATGAATAAGATGATTGAATTAAATGAAAACAAAGACAAATTTAGAGATAATTTGATTACATATTAGGCAAAAATGAAGTCTATTTTTTATAAGAAGGCGAAAGAAATCCTCTTTCATGCAGGAGATTTAGTATTGAGATGGAACACTAGAAGGGAGGATAAAGGAAAGCATGGTAAGTTTGACCCTCTTTGGTATGGTCCGTACAAAATTTCTGAAGCCAGATCAAACAATACTTTCATCCTAGAAGATTTAGATGGAGAATCTATGAAGCTTCTTGTGAATGGGCAATATTTGAAGCAGTATTTTGAGCATTAAAAGTCATCACTCCACCATTGTAAATATTAGATTGCTCATTTTTCATATGTCACCAAGAAATATTTGACTCCATGCCTAATGGATAAGGCACTAATCTGCGGTTATTAGCACTTTCATGGAAAAAAACACTATCCCCAGGTGGAGCCAGATGTTGTGGCTCATTTGCATTTACTTTTGAAATATTTCTTAAAACACCAAAAAAAAAAGCATATATGTTAGAAGATGTAAAAAAAATTGTATGCCGAAAAATAAATTTTGATTTATATGTTGGTGTATTAACAATATGTGCGGAGATGTGAAGGTGGGTCCCTTGGTATGACCCATTATCGCAATCAGAATTCGCAAAAAATATTTTCCATATTCATTTGTTACCACTCCCGACTGCCGATGCGATATTAAATGGGATCCTCCCCGCCACGTCACCTCTTCTCCCCGTATATCACAACTTGAAAATTCCATTGTTGATCTCCAATCCCTGATATGTTATGAACACCGATATGTGATTTACGATAAGTTTTATGTCGCCGATTGCAATTTGCGATCGGCCCCACCTCCAATTGCCACGTCATCCCTACCTTTATCACATATCGCACATTGCACAACGCAAGCTCAGGAGGAATGGCGCTCATGAACCATGCTGGAATGCCAAAATGCGAAGTGTGACAAGGGTCAGATGCGATGCAGCTCAGAACTATGATTTAATATATTCCATATCGCACATCGCACATCGCAAGCTCAGGATGAATGGCACTCATGAAACATGTTGGAACGCCAAAATGAAAAATGCGACAAGGGCCAGACGCGATGCAACTCAGAACTATGATTTAATATATTCCATATCGCACATCACACATCATAAGCTCAAGAGGAATGGCACTCATGAAACATGTTGGAATGCCAAAATGTGAAGTGCGATAAAGGGACAGACGCGATAATTTTCCAAGGAAAATTTGAATTTATTTAAAGTCCAGGATTATGTGCAGTTGAGTTGTTTTATGAAGAAACATAAACACATGCAGTAGACTCAGGGAACACCTGACCACATGCAAAACAATGTTGTATGCCTTGTGCCTTGTAAATAAATGGAAGCTTGAACACAACGGTGGTGGATTGGGGTAAGTGACCCAACACAGAGAAAAGGAGAAGAGAAGACAGAACGCTGTGGGCACGAGCATAAGAGGTAGAGTCAGGCAGAAGGGGAAATGATAACATTGTTTGAAACATAGAGGCATAGGCAGAGTCAGGAAAAAGGAGCATATGGTGGCACTGTTGGAAACGCAACAGTTGGGTCAAGTCGGGAAAAGATGCGTTATTGCAGAATTGTTCGAATACCACATCAGAAACAGAAAAGACATGATAGCAAGCAGAAAAGACAAATATTGAACTGATCTAGAAGAAATGCAGGGAAGGATGTCTGATCTATCAAGGAGACACATCAACACTTCAGGGAGACGCATCAACAACAAATCAGATTCAGTAAAAAGAATAATATTTCAAGTTTTGATTGTTTTCTTTTTTTGTTAAGATCGAAGCTATAGTGATGTCCTCAATTGCAATGTAATAAGTAGTTTTAACAGTTTAGGTAGTCGAAGTAGTTTCAAGAAGTTCTAGTAGTTAAGAACTATTTTTGATGTATTTAAGCAAGATAGAAAGAAAGAAGAGGGGTTCTGAGTTTTGGACCTCTGAAAGACTAAAAATTTGGTACTTCTTTTTCTAATGGGTGAATGAAAGAAGCAGCAAGTTTCTTGCAATTGTTGATGGCGATTCATGTTTCTTGTGTCATTTTATGTTGTTTCTTCCTTGAATGAAGTGAAGTAAAGAAGCAGTTGGTCTCTAATTTACATTCATAAGTAAGAGTTAAATAACCTTAATAAGCGCTCTGTCACTCCAACTCTCTCCATTCACAAATTCTCTCTGGAACTTAAAAGTAATAGATTCTGTGTTTACAACACATCATTTGGAGTTTCCTCTCTTTCCATGAATTCTCTCTTAAACTTAAAAGAAATAGAACTGTGTTTACAACATATTACTTTGAGTTTCCTCTACAGTTCTTCTTTTCCATTCAGATATCAACAGTTAATGGCATTGTAGAGTATTTCATTATACCAGATTATTAAGGGTTTAAAAGAATTAGTTTCCAAAGGCATTGAATGAAGACCACCTAATATAATTACTTTTGTGAAACATTTAAAAAAAATGTCTTAAGCACTGATTCCTTTCCAAAACCAAGGAATTGTATCCCAAGATACAATAGGAGGTTCGACTGTTTTTTTATTGGCCACCGAAGAAATAATGGACTCTGGAGAGGTTTGAGACTTCAGTTCGTAATGTGTCAGTTGATCTATAATGACGATCTTTCTGTTGTGAGGAAAGCACATCTTACGGTGAACCGCAGATGGGACAACAGACATTGCATAAGTATAGTTACGACCTAATAGAATGTCGTAGTCTAAGGGAGCATCAATGACTTCAATGCCAATACAAACAATTTTTCCCTAAATAGTAATAGGACAGTTATGGAACATGCCAAGGGGCTGGGAAGAGTGGCCATCCCACGCACGGAGGGTGATAGTGGAAGGGGCTAACTCGAGAGATCCGAGTTTTTTCCAAATAGAAGCGGACATCACGCAAGTGGATGCCCCCTCATCAATGATACATCAGGAGATGTTGGCATTTCGGATCTTGATAGGTATTTGGAAGGAGACGGATGCAAGTAGAGGTGGATGCTCTGACTTGTCAACATCAAATACAATCAAACGATCATCTGAAGGATCCACAACGCCCATGGCAGTTAGTATATCTTTACATTGTGAAGGGCACGACTGGAGGACTTCCAGCGTTGACATGAAGGTAGGGGATTGCGCCAAGTATTTTACTATATTGTAGGTGTGGGCGGCTTTACCAAAAGCAACGTTTTGGCATAACAGTCCTTTAGGGATCTTGGTATGTAAAGGACCATTGGGTGTCGAAATTGGTTTTGTGGGACCTGAGGACTGAGGCTCGGTTGTGGATGTAGTGGGAGGCTTGGTGTACTAGCGCGACCGAGTCTGAAGGTTGAGATCGGCGGTATTGGCCTGGTCAAATTGCATCCAAAGGATATGGTAATCAAAGGTACAATACGGAGGAGGTTGAGTGGCCGCCTGACCTTTAGGGGGTTGGGCATCCACATAGCCTATTGAGTAGGCATAACATTAAGAGGAACCGAAGCAGAGGCTTGTTGTCCTCAAGATGCTACTTGAGATTCCCACAGTTGACACATCTGAGGTTAAAGGGGACAATCATGGGTATAGTAACCATGGACATCGCAACAAGAACAAGGCTTATTCATATGAAGAGGCATGTTCTGCTTGGGTTGATCACCCTATTGCTGAGTTATAGTGTTAGATGTATTCCCTTGGGGATTGTTTCCTTGATTACCTTGAGCGGTTTGGTTCTGGTTGCCTTTCCTCTTCTTTTTGGAAGTGGGAGGATTAGTCTCTCTACTGCGCATACACTTGACCCCTTGGGGGGGTGACTGCTGCTGTGGAGCTTGAGAAGGCATGGGAGGTTGAGGTGCTTGTGTTGGAGGAGATGGAGCACCTCGCTATGGATACAGATAGTAAGGAGATTGAGCAACATTGGGGTAAACAGGTTGGGAAATAGTAGGCCCTAGCATCAAAGGATGCGGTTGGGCAAACATGTGAGGCATGTCGTGTCCTAGATACATGCTGTCGGGAGGGGGAAAAGTGCTAGAGGAGCTGGCCCCTCCCTGAGGGAAACCATAACCCATAGGAGGATGAGTGTATGGATGTGAAACGGATCCAACGATACCATCGGCGACATGAGATGCCCTCGGTGCGTTGGCACCACCAAGTCTAAGGAGATCAGGTAAGATGGTATATGCATAACCGGATTGTGCGTAGACCAAGTCATATTTCAACGCAAATTGGAGGGATTCTTCTTCAGTCCACATATTTACCAATAGAGGGAAAAAGGGATCTGAGAAACCAGTCCATTTAGACATGGTCTTTGAAAAATGGAGCTCGACATAAGCTCTTCCTTCTGTGCCATTCTTGAACATGGTCAGAGAGGCAGGTGGCAGAATTTTGACAGAAAGTGGTCAAAAGTTCGATACCGATGTCATAGCGAAGGGGAAGCTGGAAGTAGGACAAAAACACCTTTGCAATGGTCACAAAAGTAGTATGAGAGGTAGCGTCTTGGTCAAGATACCACTTGGAAGCTTCTCCAATAAGCGTACGCTGGAATAACTGAAGACGGATCGAGTCATCAGTGATAGAGTTGGATGAACACCACATGTGAAAAGAACGAACATGGTTGATAAGATCCTCTCTAGCATTTCCTTCAAACTTAGGGATGTATGAAGGAAGCTTGGTTGTCATAGCAGGCCAACCTGGATCATGGTGTATAGGGTCATTAATCAACTGGTTGAACTCGGGAAAGCCTACGCCTACCATATAAGGAAGCAAGGGAGTAGCCGAGACCGTTCCTGTTGCGGCTCCACTAGTATCAGGTCTAGCATTAGAGATGGGGCCACCACCAGCAGTAGGTCCTGCACCAGACATGATGAAGGTGAAAGGTGGAGGAAAATTTGGGATAGGAACAAAAGGAGAACCCGATGAACCAAAATCAAAGTCGGAATGGGGACTCGATGGACGACTAACTCGGACCCTACACGGTGGAGTAAGTCTTCCTAACAGAAACTGAGGATGAAGGCCTTGGAGTCTCTGGGATAAACGCCTTAGAGGTGCAATTATGGAAAAGATACACGAAACCCAATAAGGAAGAGAGGTAAACAAGGGCACGAAGGTGAAAATTAATTAATCAATTACAATGTTTTAGTCTTGGCCTGGCAGTGTAAACCATACGCTCTTCTCTTTAGGTGTGCGTATGTGTGTGTGATAAGTGTGTTAATTCTAATTAAGCCCAGATGTGTGTATAGAGAAGAGAAAAAATATGTATAGTTGTAAATGAAACTGAAAGCGACAGTAAATAAAACTAAAAGTGATAATAAAATAAACAGCTAAAGATGCATAAATTTAAACCCAAAAAGGAGGGCTTCCCAACAACTAGTCTAAAAGTGGGCAAAATATACTCAGAACACAAAATATGGTCAATAGATCTAAGGTCAAGAGGGACAGGGATCTAAAGGTCAGTTCTACTGAAAAGAGGTGCAAAAAACAACAAGAAACCAGAGGGGAAAATGCTAAAAAATAGGTGGTGAAAGGATACAACCTAAAGGGAAATGTAGGGGACCCTAAAGGGAGGACCAAACAAAACTGAAAAGAGGTGTTTTAGATGGAAAAATAACCGATTTGAAATGGATCTGAAAAGACAGGTTCAGATATGAAAAAATGGTTGAAAAACACTGAAATCTCAGAAGACCTGCTTCAGCTAAACTCCTCCTAAAAAGGTGGAAGCGTACTGAAGCTTTAAGGGGCTTGGTTCCTACTTCGACGATTAAAACTAAGCAAGTACAGGTCCAAGATGGGTAAAGACGGAGGTCAGAGAACCCTAAACAGTGCCCCAAAAAAACTCTGAAAAATAACATAAAAATCCCACAAAAAAGTTGAGGTCACAAGTACTGACCTGTTTTCTCCTGAGGTCGCAGTTTTTGGGTAGTTTTCCGCTACCTGAGAGCTGAGGTCGCAAGTTTTGGGCTGAAAAGTATGACCTGCACTTCAAGCTATCTCGGCGGAAAGTTTCAAAAAAAATTGTTGTCTTTGTCGCGGCTGATACCTGTTACCTGCGCAAATGGCCCAGAAACACACAGAAGTTAGAATTTTTACTATTTTAGGGTAAAAAAGGTTAAAACAAACATCAAGGAATGAAAAATAAGAAGCTGAAGAAAAATCCTAGTGGAAGAAGCAGTTGGTCATGCAGGGATCTGAAAAACGACAACGGTCGTAATTAAAAACCCTTGTGGAGTCGCCAGTTGTTAGAGTGAATTCTAATCGCAAGCGTAAGAAAAAAGTTCACTTTAGCTGTGCATAACAAACAACCCTAACATCAAATGTGGCTGTCAATTTCCTTAGATTTGCAGTAGGTGATCAGAATAAATTCTACAAAAATCCAGATCTATGCAGTTAAAGACATTAAACAATGAAAATAAACAAGAATTGCTCCATACATCCAATAGACAAGAAAATCATTTATAATTTTTTTTGTATTATGACACCTAGGAAGGGAACACAAAAAGATGTTACCAATCCCCCTCAATGGGATGGGTTCTTGTATGTCCTCAGTGCTTCAAATCCAAGATCTCTTTCTCTCTTGATAGTGCAGAAAACCCAGACAAAATAGAACTCAAAGGGAGCTCACAAGCAAAAGTAGAAAAAAATATGACAATGATGGAAGATCAAAGTCAGACCAAAAGTATAGATCAAAAGGTGATAAAAAATGTAGTGAATGAATGGAAAAACCCTTCTATTTATAACAAAATATTGAGTTAGTCTAGATATTTGTGCATAGTTAAAATATTATTAACCACATCTAGATCCAACTTACTTGGAATATTTTATTATTTTTGGTGGAGGGAAAATGAATTTAGAATTGGTTAAATCCCTTTATTTAGAAATAATAAATAAATAAATGATTTGTTTATTATTTCAAGGATGAGGTTAAAGAATAATTAAATAAATAATTATTTATTTAATTATTTAAAAATGATTTAGTCAAATTCAACAAGGAATATTATTAAATAACGATTTAAATAATTATTCCTAGAGAATAATAAGATAAATAATACTTTATCTAATTAATTCTCACGTTTTAGGTTAAATATGACCAGGAATATTAATTAAACAGTGGTTTAGTTAACTATCCCTAGAGGAAAATCAAACAAAATAAGGATTTATTTAATTATTCCTCATGGGGTTTCCTATTTAGACCATAAATAATTTAATAAACTATGGGCTATTAAATTATTTCTCATAGCGAAAGCAATTTTACTATGGTAAAATTGGTCTTACATGGTGTACTTTAGTCCATCTAATAGTAACAGGTTAGATGATCAAAATTTGGTGTAATACACATGACTTGATCGACATCTCTCCTTCTCCAATGGGCCTAACCTGGCGCAACATGAGAGATGGGATGGAGGGCATCTCTAAAAGCTTAGACCGTTTTATAATTAAACACTCTTTTCTTTCCCTCATGACTAATGTGGTCTCATATATCATTCCAACCTCACTGTCTGACCATTTGCCTATTATATTATAGTGAGATGGCATGGATTCTAGATGGATATATCTTTTCAAATTTAACTCGAAGTGGTTATAGATGGAGTTTCAACAACTAGTACACAGGGTTTGGAAAGAACCTTAGAACTCAAATACAAGTGTAGGGATGGCATTTATTTGCTAGAAACTTAACAATTTGAAGAGAGAGGCTCACATTTGGATTAAAGAGAGGAAGGAAGTGGAGAACAAAGAATTAAGAGAAATAGAGGGTCTACTCGGTATTCTTTTTGAACCAGAGGACCCTTTATATTTCTCATCCACATATAAATAAAAGACCAAATAATTAGAAGGAAGGAAGAACAAAATCCTGAGATCACATGAGGAAGAGATTATGATGAAAAGCAGAGCCATTTGGCTAAAGGCAGGAGATAGGAACACAAGATTTTTCCATCAACAAATCAACAACAGGAAGAAGCATAACGCAATTAAAAAGATTCGAGACTCGACTGACATAATCCATGATACACAATCTTCGATTGAGTCGACGACGATGACACATTACAAGGAACAATACTCAGCCCAAGAACGTAATTTCTCGGTACAGATGGATTTTGTGCACCTAGTTCTAGAGATGTTTAGTGCAGAGGATAATAGGCTCATGGATCAACCGATTACAGGCGAGGAGATTTCAGATTCACTTCAACTTTGTGCCAAAGATAAAAGTCTTGGCCTAGACGGATGGGGGATCGAATTATTTTGCCACTTTAAAGACTTAATGATGTAATATTTACTGGTAGCCAAAGAAGAGACCAGAATGATGGGATACATATTGGGTGCTGTAAATGAAACCTTTATAGTTCTGATCTTGAAAAGGGAGCAGCTAAAAACTTTCATGGATTTTAGGATGATCAAGTTATGAAATTCAATTTATAAGCTGGTTTCCAAAATTATCGCAGGTAGAATCAAACCCCTTCTATCTCAGTTCATTTAAGTGGAAAAGTTTGGGTTTTTGGAGAATAGACAAATCCAGGATGCTGTCAGTATTGCGCAGGAACTGATCCATTCGATCAAGTCCAAGGGGAAGAAGGCATGCTTATGAAGATAGACACGTCGAAGGCCTATGATTGTATCGACTGGGATTTTTTTTAAATGATTCTGATCAAAACAGGTATGTCAAGGACTCTTATCATATGGATCATGGAATGTTTACAATCTACTAATTTTGCAGTCATCATTAATGGATTTCCAACTCACTTTTTCAAAGCACACAAAGGACTTAGGTAGGGATGTTCCCTTTCGCCTTTATTTTTCTTGCTAGTCATAGACTACCTTAGTTGGATGATGCGGGCTACCAAAGAGAATAGGGATGTGATCAGGATTAAGATCTCTAGACAAATTTATTTCACCCTCATGTTTTTCGTAGATGACTTACTGTTCGGAGATGTGGACACAATACAAGAATGGAGCAATATACATAAGATTCTTCTAAGTTTTATTTCGGCATCAGGATTAAATATGAATGGATCAAAATCATTAATGTTATATGCAAAGATAGAACCGGAAGTGATGACTTAGATTAGAGAACAATTTGGGATTGAGGTACAACATATCAAAGAAGGATTTACCTATCTTGGTTATTATATTAAACCAGTAGGATATTTCTCTAAAGTTGGGAGTGGATGATAGTGAGGTTCAAGAAGAAATTGGTAGGTTGGAAATGCATATGGTTATCCATGGGCGAAAGATTGATAATGTTTAAGGTGGTTCTTTAGAACATTGCAGTTTATTGGATGCATCTGTACATCCCGCCTAAGAAGATCATCCACATGATGGAGGCCATCATGGGACGCTTTTTATGGGCAGGGGTACAAGCTAAGGATAAATTTCACCTAATCAAATGGGAGGTGATTGCGAGACCGATAGAGGAAGGAGGCTGGGATATATTAGATATATCCAGTTTCAACAAGGCACTTGTTATTAAGAATTTACGGAGGGTAATTTTAGGTAACAGTATGTGGTCAAGATATATGAAAGAAAAATATATGTTTGGTAACTATATGAAGACATGGGTGACTTCTGAAGCCAGGTACAAAACAATTAAATCAAATTTATGGAGTGACATGATGAAATTATTACCACACATGCTTAGTTTCACCTGATGGGAGATAGGTGATGGGTTGAAGATTATGATAGGCTTGGAAACAATGGCAGGTATGTTGGAAGGATACATTTTGTTGGTTCCGCTATTGCAACCCATCCATGATAAGGGTATACAATTTTTGAAGCAGATATATATTATACAAACATGGAACTTGTTTGTACACAGACGGAGATCAACAAATGAACTAGAATTGTTGAAAGGCCTCACACAGGAGTGGGAACATTATACAAAAAAATTATGTGATGCAGGAATCAAGATAAACGAACTTCTAGATAAACTAATATGGAATGGAAAGATAAAGAAAGAAGCACCAATGGTAAAAGAGATATATAAGAATATTTATATCTGAAATCACTGACACAAAATACTAATAAATGGATTCAAGTCATCTAGAAGTGGGATATCCCGCTAAAGATGAAAAGTTTTTTTCTGGTTGGATTTGAATGGCAAAATCTTAACCTGGAACAACCTTCAGAAAAGATGCATGATCAGTCGAAGCATTTGCGCTCTGTATATCAATGGATGGGAAACATCGAAGCACCTTCTATATGATTGTCAATATGCGTCGGAGGTTTGGTTCGGAACTCTTCTATCTTTAAGAATCAAACTGATTCAATGCAATGGAAATCTGTCTAACTTTATCAAGGGATGGTTTATTACAAAGAAAAGACATAAGGCTCTCCCTTTCTTCGCACTTTGGACCATTTGGGTAGTAGGAATGCGAAAATTTTCGAGCAAAAAATGGGAAAGCCACAGATCGACATATACAAGATAATATCAACGTATGAGGAAATGGGGCCGATATACAAGAACAAAGGAAGAAGGAACACAAAGGACAAAGAAATATGGGGTAGTTTTCTTGTTGGATTCTTTGACGGTGCTTGTAAAGAGAGGCACTGTGGATGTGGGGCGGTCATAGCCTTCAATCCTGAGAAATTTTTCCATTTATGGTGGGAAGGAGGCAAGGGATGAAATAGCAGGGCCGAACTTATAGCACTTTAGGGAGTTCTAGTAGCAGCGAAATGACTCAGGATTGACAGTGTATAGAACTACGAAGACACATAGGGAATTATAGATTGGGTGCATAACAACTCAAATTTCAACCCACCCATTCTCAAAAACTAGACGTGCAGGATTCGAGTCATGGCAAGAATGTTCCAAGAAGTTCATTTCGAACACATATATAAAGAGCAAAACTGGATAGCAGACATGCTATCAAAGAGAGGGATGATGAAACCTACATGTAAAGTTTTCTTTTCTACATTTGAACAGGGACTTATGATTAATATGCATAGAAGCAAGGGAGGAAAGTGACAGCGTGTTCACCAAGATAGGAGAGGCGAAATAACCAAGCAGTTATATATTTTGTTTCTTTTAACCAAGGATAATAGACGATAATGGAAACACACTATATTTTGTTTACAATTTTTAAATGCGTGGAAACAGTATGCATTTATTTTGCTTTGGGACAAATATAAATGACAAAGATTTAAAAAAAACCATTTCAAAAAATAAATAATTAACATATCCAGTTAAGAATCTCTTACACTGGAATAGAGATACGATAATGTACTCTCTCTTTTTTATTTTATTTTTTATTAATACAAAGAGATAGCTTTTTTTTTCTACTCCAGAAGACTAGTACAAAACCTCTATCTCAAGTTCAAATCTTTGAAGTTTGCCAAACTTGCAAGGGATAAAATAAACCCATCTCAAGTTCAAATCTTTGAAGTTTGCCAAACTTGCAAGGGATAAAATAAATCCAGTAGATAATGGAGTTTCTGGGAAGAACGACGACATTATGACATATGATGAATGGAAAACAAACTCCACCTGTTCGTGACCATCCTCCAGTAACCTAACTTCTAGACAGGTTGGGATAAGACGGCATCTGCAAAGCGCTTATCTTCACCCTATCTATCTCAGTTTCTCTATACTAATAATTCAATATGTATGAGATGCCTGAACCTCGATCTTCATGAGATGTTCCGGACGCCCTTAGTTTATTTGCTTATTCGTCAAACATTTAAACCTGGGGTAATGTGCAAACGCATTGGACAGACATTATCTTTTCAGGGTAATAATAATGCGTTTATCCCTCAGACTTCCTTTATAGCGGTTGCTCTTAATGGAATTTCCACACAAATAGGAAAGCCGAAATCAGAATACCAGAACTCATTGGACTACAAGATATATTCCTCAATTGCTTCTACTTTGCAGGCGTGTTTCAACTTGAAAGAGCTCAAACAAATCTATACTGAACTTCTTAGAACTGGGATTGTGCAAAACATCTTTTTGAACACCCAACTCATCATCAAGTATGCTCTGTTGGGTTCTATGGAGAATGCACGCCAACTGTTTGACCAATCGTGTGAACGAGATGTTGTGTTATGGAATGCCATGATCAGAGGATATGTAAAGAATGGATTATGTGAGGAAGCACTTAAACTCTATTTCCAAATGCAATTAGAAGGCGTGCAGCCAGATAAGTTCACATTTCCCTGTGTACTCAAAGCCTGTTCCGGCTTATCTGCTCTGCTAAAGGGCAAGCAGATTCATGGTCACTTAATAAGAAATGGTTTGGAATCGGACGCTTATGTGGGAGATAACCTCCTCTACATGTATTCCAAATGTAGGAGTATTGAGGATGCACGCCGAATGTTTGACAAAATGCCACAGAGAACTGTAGTATCATGGACTAAGATGATTGCATGCTATGCCCAGAATGGAGATTCCAAAGAGGCATTGGTACTGTTTCATGAGATGCAGATGTCAGGCGTTAAGCCAGACCCACTAACTGTCGTGATCACACTTCCGGCATGTGCTGATTTGGGAGCTCTGGAGCAAGGCAAGTGGATACATCATTATATAGTTAGAAATGGCTTTGGTTCTGATATTTTTGTGGAAACTGCACTGATAGACATGTATGCAAAATGCGGGAGTATAGAGGTTGCGCGCCAACTGTTTGACAAAATGTCAAAGAAAGATGTAATTTCATGGAATGCGATGATTGCTGGGTATGGAATGCACGGGCTTGGGCAGGATGCACTTGCAGTTTTTGCCCAGATGCAAGAGGCACACATGAAGCCAGACGATGCCACGTTTGTGGGCGTCTTGTCTGCATGCAGTCACGCGGGTTTTGTGGACAAGGGCTTCGATTACTTTGGTTGCATGAGTCGAGATTATTACATTACCCCTTCTGTAGAGCACTGCACCTGCATGGTTGATCTTCTTGGGCGAGCTGGGCGTCTTGAAGAGGCGCGGAACTTTATCAAAGCGATGCCCTTGGAGCCTGATACTGGTGTCTGGGGTGCTTTGCTCGGTGCATGCAGGATTCACTGTAATATTGAACTTGGGGAGAATGCAGCGGAACACCTTTTTCGGTTGGCACCTGGACATTCTGGGTACTATGTACTTTTATCAAACATTTATGCTGGAGCTGGGAGGTGGAATGACATGGAAAGGTTAAGAACAATGATGAGCAGTAGGGGTGTGAAAAAGACACCAGGATGGAGCTTGATTGAGGTAAATAGAGAAGTACACGAATTTCATGTAGGAGACAAATCACACCCACTATCTGAAATTTTTTATCCAAAGTTGAATACCTTGGCTTGGCATATGGAAGGAGGAGGGTATGTCCATGGCTGAAACTTTATGTTTTGCGATATGAAGGATTAGATGAGAAATACGTGTGTTAGTCGCTGTAAGAAGCTTGGAATTGCTATCAAGCTTATCGACCATGAGCATGGTCCCTTATTGAACCAAGTTGTAACTTTGTATATGCGGAGATTGCCACTAGACTACTTAAAGTGGGAGATGCAAATTTGTTCCTCTATTTCAATAATGGATTGCTGATGTTTCCTGGAACAAGTGACAAAGACAATCTTGTGCATGCACTGGTCCATGGGGTCTCTCGCCTTGGGCAGACAATCTTATGCATGCACTGGCCCATGGGGTCTCTCACTTTGGGCAAAGCTTATTTCCCTGTTTATTGGAAATTTAATATGGTTTATTTTCTTGTCTATTGGCCATTTAATACGGCATGGCATATATATTATTCATTGGTAAATTTAAACAACTTTTAATCTAACATTAAACAGTATATGTCACATCGCGTTAAATAGCCAATACACACCGCATTAAATGGCCAATACACAGAAATAAGGCTCGCCCTTACCTTGAGTAAGCAGCCTAAATCATCATGTCATATTCTAATTTTTCTCATAGGAATATGTGAAGATCTAGCATACAAAAATTGTATAATATTTCATATGGACTGACCTGACAGGATAATTCATGATAAGTAATGATACTGCATGTTAAAGCTATCATTCATGTATATATTAAAATTCAAAAGGTCAATTGGGATATTTTGCTGCCTTTTTAGTAAGAATTTATGTAGTATATATTTTTTTTTCTTCAGCTTGGTTGAGTTTAGGTTGGGGCTAGTCTCATTGTTGGATGGAAGAATGTTTTACCCATTTACAAGATGTATCACCATCACCAGGATTATACAAGGCTTGGTCAAGCTTGTGCATCTCCTAAGATAGTTTTATTTCTCAAAGATGGTTCTGACCTTCAAGCCCTTTCCATGAGATTTTAACCAATAACTTATTTCTCAAAGATAGTTCCGACCTTCAAACTCTTTCCATGAGATTTTAACCAATAACTTGATAGGACTAAACCTAAACCCCACACAAATTAACTCATCTATACCTATCTAATAATTGTATATACTTTTGAAAAAGGTCATGATGTGCTCCTAAAGTTTTAAAATTATCATTATCTACCAATGTTGTTGGTTTACCCCCATATTGGTAAATCTGATTCAAAGCACTAGGTAGAAGGAAGCAAGTCAAAGTTTCGTTGTATAACGTTTTCAAGGATTTTATGATCATATAAGTTTGTAGCCTCAAAATATCCTTTCCCACGGTTTACTTTGTGACACATTTTGGGTTTTCTCTTACTCATCTACATCTTACATCACCATTTTTTCACAGTTTTGTTACTTATAAAAAATATCATATTTATATTTATATTGTCTATATATATTGGCTAGATGATAGAAATGTTCTTCGTTGCATGATTGCATGCTTCCATGTTGAGTCTAGATCTTATCCTTATCACAATTATTTCTCTGCGGATCAGTTCCTCGCAATGAATTAGTGATGATCTTACTATTTCATAATCATTTTTTAAACTATTTTAGTTTGGTCTTGATGTTAATTCTCGAGAGTGAGTTTAATGGTAGGAACCTTTAGTGCTCTCTCAGCATGTTGAAGCTATTTGATTTAAGTAAACATTTTGATAAGATTTTTATCATAAAATGGATCATCTTATTATTCTATCACAATATTTGATCTTTAATTATATTTCGCTGGTTGGACACCTAATTTGTTAGAGTTATGGTGACTAGTTACTAGAAGTCTATAAAATCTTGGGAGTTAAATCCAACGGTTACAATGTTGTATTTATATGTACATCATTCTTAATGAAAGTTGAATTTATTCTAACAGTGGTATAAGAGCAGTAGTATATCTGTCTTGTTAGATCTAAGACTTTTGTGATCCATAATGTAGATAAAAGTACTTTCGGATAAATCACATCATTGGGATTAGGTCGACATTTCAAACCAACTAAAGTGGTTCATCCTCAAGACAAGGTGGAGACACTGATCTATCTCAAGGAATAAATAGTGGAGATGCATCATTGCCTGGAAATAGCCGATAAGAATTCGCTGTTTAAAATTAGGCGTTAAGAACTAGCTGTTAGAAAATTAATTAAAAATAAAATAAAATTAATTAATTAAATAAAATAAAATTTTTATTATTTAATTAAATAAAATTTTATTTAATAAAATTTTGTTAACAATGGATATAAAATTATTATGTAATAGGGAGGGGTTAAATTTTAATAAAAATAAAATAAAATTAATAAAGTAATTAATTTATTTAAAATAAGTCAACAAAATAAAAAGTAAAAATAACTAATTAAATGAATAAAATAAAATAAAGTAAATTAAAATAAAATAATTAATTAAATAAATTTTTATTTATTTATTTATGCAATTAAAATAAATATGAAACGTAAAATTTTTAATAAAATTAATTAATTAATTAATTTAATAAAAATAAATCAATGAATTAATTAAATAATATAAAATTATATAAACAAAGATATATAAAGAGGGGCAAAAATTTTAAAAGAAAATAATAATAATAATAATAATAAAATATTGAAGTAGAAAAACACAAAATCTTCTTGACGTTTTTAAAAATAATGGTTATAGTAGATCTCAAGGTCTTAAAGCCTTTCAAAAGGCATATAAAAGGCTGAGTAGAAAATTTACTCAGGTGGATCCTATTTCCAAGGTCCATCTCCCATTTATCGAGGGGACAACAGACAAAATTGCCCATGTCCTTAGGAGAAATAATATCTCTACTTCTTTCAAACCTCTCTGCACCATTAGAAATTCTCTTGGGTCTATTAAAGACCCTATTGACCCTAACGACATGAAAGGGGTTTACATGATTCCTTGTTCTTGTGGAACTCTCTATATAGGAGAAACTGGTCGATCCATTAGGCAGAGGATCAGGGAGCATGTTGCAGATATTAGACATAATCGGTTTCGTACCTCAGTGTTTGCTGAACATGTGGAAAAATCTTGCCACCATGTTTGTATTGAAGACTCTAAAGTCGTTGCTAGGGTAGATCACTTCCACCATAAGAAATTAAGGGAAACGATCAAAATTGAGCGACATGCTAAGAATCTCAACCGTGATGATGGTTGGAAATTAAGTAAGAGTTGGACCTTGGCTCTCGCCAGGTAATTTCTTGTTTTTGTTCTTTTTGTGCTTTTCTACTTCATTTTTATTATATATATATATATATATATATATATATATATATATATATATATATATATATATTATTTATTTTATTTTATTTATTATTATTATTATTATTTATTATTTTTTTTTTTTAATTTTTTTTTTAATTTTAATTTTTTTTTTTCTGAAATTTTTTTTTTTGCCCCTCCTCCTTATATATCTTTGTTTATATATTTTTATATTATTTAATTAATTCATTGAATTTTTTATTTTTTATTTTATTTTTATTTTTGAATAAGACTAATTCTATTAAAAAAGAAACATATTGTACTAACAGAGCTTGCATGCAAGCGATGCTGAGAAGCAGGGGAGCCAGAGGTGGAAGGTTAACAACCCCGCTCCTGAATAATTGTCAAGGAATGAACAAGAGATAACAAGGAGAGCAGAAAAACAAGAGCTAGACAAAGATATCTACTCAGAGTGGGTGGAATCTGCCAGATGGAATTTTTTCCCTTTTTTCTTGCTAACTTTGACCCAGCCATTAGAATTTGGCTGGACCGCGACCAGTTGTAGACTATTCTGCGTTGAGGGCGGAATATCCTTATCAGAAACGGAGGAAAAAGATTCATGCGAGCATTTCTGTGAGATTAGAGGGGCAAAGGGATCCGTGGGATTGACTGGGTGAGCGTCCATCGGAGTCTCAACATTCTCCCCATTTGCATCAATTTCTTCTTCATCCGAGCTAGAAGAGTCTATGTCCTCCATGGGGAGAGGAGGAACACAGGGATTCCAGCTCTTGGATTTGGATTTGCGATTGAGATTCTTCTTTTTGCCCTGGAGCTGAGAGCAAGTATTTTGGAGATGCCCCGTTTGATGACAGTGGCGACATTTGAAGGCCGTATTCTCATAATCCAAAGTTTGTGTCCAATGGAAGTCCCCAAATTTGAGGTTGATTTGATCCGGTAATCATTTACTGATGTCTATTTCCGCGCACAATCTGCCATAGGTGTAGAGTCCATTCTCCCTTCTTGAGGTGTTTGTGGCAAGATATCGGGCTAAGGAATCACCTATGGCTAAGAAAACAGAGAAGTGCCATAGATGCGCCGAAAGGTTTGGAAGCCTGACCCAAATGGGGAGTTTGGTGATGACAGCTGTAGAAGGGTCGAAATATGGAAACCATGGAGTGATGAAAAGCCCAGCCGTGCCCCAGAACCAAGGACCTCCAGTTAGGGCTTTCTAGTAATCTTCATTTGAATCAAAAGCCACAATGAAGAAGCCTTTCGAGCATAGGTAGATCTTGCTTTTATTAGTCCAGTTGGAGTGGACCCATTGGTATAAATCTGTTGTACGAGGCCATAGGCCATTAAATCTGCATATGATTGCGGTATCAGCGAATGTATGATAATGATCGACAAGTGCAGGATGAGAGAGTTCTATAGAGGGAATTTCCTCCAATTTATCCACTAGAAATGGCTTGGGAGCCATGGCTGGCTGAGTAGCTTTCGAAGAGGTTTGAGGATGGACTGCATCTTTGTAAGAGAAAGGAGGCGCAGAGGAGGTCTGCCTGAAGGACCCTGCTCTTAGCCTCATTGTTAAAATAATAGAAGCATCTCTTTGAATACAGTAAAGGGAGAGGGGAAAAGGGTCCTCTAACTGTTTACCTTTATACAATAATCTCTGATAAGAGGAGGGAATCCCCAGTCGAAGTTCGAGCTTGCTTAAAAGCTCCTGTACAAGATCTGTTGCACGCACCCATTGCAACATCGTTTTACCAGAGAGGAGGGTGATTTGGATCTGAAATGCAGGGGCTCCTGTTGGCAGATTTGGCTGGCCCAAGAAGCGAGGCTGCTTCTTGCATGGGGAGGAAGTGGGATCTAAGGCCACACTTGCTTGGATCGCATGATCCCTGTAGATATGGCTTTCTACATCATACTCTGTCCAGCTTCCTATCGCCCCGCTGCTGTGGAGAAGTGATTTTACCTGGGCAGTCCCAAATGCAGCCAAGACTCTAGAGAAAGCCCCCGATCCCTTGCCCTCAGTGGTGTCGGCTGCTATCCATAGAGTTGGAGAGTAATCCCAAATCTGAACTCTAGCTGAAACCCTTGTGACGGCAGCAAGAACGGTGGTGGTATAGCCACCGGAAGCCTTCATGAGAAATGTGCCATTGTCGTCAGCGTCCTCATCTTTGCAGGCGGGTTTAAACCTTGAATCTGCAACCATAGCTGAATATGTTTCCGAATGGGTGAAACGGTGCTGCGAGCTGTGCATTTTCTGAGCGTAGAGACTCTAGGGGATCGCAACAAGGAAACTCACAGAGCCTGCGTGCTCTGCCTTGGTGTCGGTGGCTACAGAGCCTACCAAGACCAAGGAAACGAAGGTAATGGCGGTAGACATGGCAATTAGGTTTTGCAGAACTCGAGTCTTCTTCAACAATGATGAAATTACTGGTTATATTTAATTCATTGAATTTTTTTAATTAAATTAATTAATTAATTAATTTTATTAAAAAATTTACCTATCATATTTATTTTAATTACATAAATAAATTAATAAATTTAATAAAATTTTATTTAATTAATTAATTTATTTTAATATACTTTAGATAAAGCTCTTTCGGATTAATCACATCATCTTTAGGATTAGGTCCTAATGATGTAATTAATCCGAAAGATCTTTATCTAAATTATGGATCACAAAAGTCTTACATCTAACATTAATTTACTTTATTTTATTTTATTCATTTAATTAGTTATTTTTATTTTTTATTTTGTTGACTTATTTTAAATTAATTAATTACTTATTAATTTTGTTTTATTTTTATTAAAATTTTACCCCTCCCTATTACATAATAATTTTATACCCATTTTTAACAAAATTTTATTAAATAAAATTTTATTTAATTAAATAATAAAAAATTTATTTTATTTAATTGATTATATATATATATATATATATATATATATAATTAACTTTTTAACAGCTAGTTTTTAATGGCTAATTCTAAACAACGAATTCTTATTGACTATTTCCGGGCAATGATGCATCTCCACTATTTATTCCTTGAGATAGATCAGTCTCTCCACCTTGTCCTGAGGATGAACCACATTAGCTAGTTCAAAATGTCGACCTAATCCCAATGATGTGATTTATCTGAAAGTACTTTATCTATATATATGTCTTGTTGAATAACTTGAGCCACTAGTTTTGTGGCCTTCTTGGGCGCTCCTTTCTCATACTTTGGAACTCCTTTCGAGAAGTTTGTCCATGGCATCGAAAGTTGGTGTACGATGGTTGGTGGAGTTGTGAAAAGCCTGTGAAATTCTAGACGCTGGAAAAGCCAACCAAGCTTAAGGGTTTCCAAATCGTTTCCGTAGACCTGTTGGAGGAGGAATTTATGTAGAGGCCATGCATGGATCAACTATGCGACGTTGAACGTTGACATCATATTGTCTCCGTACGATAGAGGTGTTGAAGAAGTTGGTGAATTTGGACCATAACATGTAGTTAGTGCTGCTATAATCAACAAACTGTCTTGCAAAAGAAATTGAAGGAAAGATTTGAAACAACTCTTGAGTGTTGAGAAACCAAGTGTAGCGAAATTAGGCTTGATTTCTCTACTTGATAATTACTTGTGAAGGTTTAGATTTCTTCTTTATTATTTGTTATTCTTTCTTCATCAAGAAATTATACAAAATGTTCAATCTTCTAGGAAAATAAAGAGACGCGAGGCACCAAATTTAGGTTGCTAGCTAGGGCAAAACCCCACAAGTGGAAAACCCAACAATCCTTCTCTTATAGAATCAGATCAAAGTGAGATATCCAAGACCAAGACCAAAAATGCCAAGTCAAACCCTCCAAGTCACCTCAAATGTCAAAGTCAACGATGGCCAAACTGTTCCAAATCTGGTCAATTCTTGAAATTTTAGGCTTGCCATAACACAAAAAAAAAATCTACCTTCAAGTCTGAAATTCGGTCAAGCAAAAAACATTCTTCTCTGTTCTTTGACTTCATTTCTCTCTCCTTTTTACTTCTGCTTCTTGTCCTTCTTCACATGGTTTAAATGTATTTTTTGTGTGTGATTGGATTATCTCTTAGAGGGTCACATTAGGGGAATTTTGAGGTTTAAAATGGCCCTCCTAAGGAAAATGTACAATCAAAATTTACTTTATGAGAACCAATCACATTCTAAGAGATGACATCATCTCTAATGGTTGAGGTGGAATTGCTTGAGTTAAAGGTACTTACTTGTCACATTCTCAATGATGGATAAAAACTCATGGTTAACCATGGTAGTGCTCTAAGTACTTTTAAAGTCAAAGTAAATTACTCATAATAAATGTCATACTTTTTGAATAAAAATATATTATTTTCATTTCATATTTTTTGAAAAGAAAAAGACATATCCCTAGACATTTATTATATTATATTATATTAATTACATGTTATTATACAATTTAAATGATATAAATTTTAATTAATAGCATATAATATAATTAAGAATTTATAAATTTATATTTATATTTTATTTTAAGTCATTTAAGTACAAAGGACAAATGTATTAGTTGTTCAATGATAATGACTTTTTATTGAAAAACTCATTTTTATTTGTAGTCACATCAACACAATTTTTTTATTAATTTTATTTTGGTACAACTTTTGAATTGAATTTAACTATGGTTACATGGATTGTAGTGCAAAAAGTGAATTGAAAATTCATAAATATTATTTTATTGGTTTAACTATTATTTTATTATTTCCTTAAGAGGCCCATTTTAGACCTCAAAATTCCCCTAATGAGCTTGCTTCTTATATATAGTTGTCAAGGAGGTCGAACATGTGTCTCTTGAAGGCCCAAGAAATTTTGTTCCAAGGAGGGCCAACTTGACATTTTGTGGACGTATTGACTCAACAAAAAATAAAAAATTATTTTCTTACAAATGTTTAAATGGGACATGACTCAAGTACATTTTTATTTGACTCATAATAAATTAGTTTTGACTCTTTTTGACTCTATAAGCATGAAGAACATGCTTTGATCAAAAAATAAATATAATAAACACATCAATGATTGTTTTACATTACATTATGAAGACTGACACTAGTTACAACTTCAACACTCCCTCATAACTAGGGAGGTATTCATAATGACTTAATAGGATATTCTCAAGTTGAAATATTCATATGATAAAGGATTTGGATTGATAAGAATCAATGTTGATTACATCATCATAACCAACATTGTCAAACTACTAAGGCCTTAACAAGTACACTCTATCTCTCCATTAGATCAGGGCACAATGTTGGGAGGCATTAATTTGGACACCACCACCTCTCAAGGCACATACCCCACCTGGGTGTTCCGAAGGTATGACCTCACATGACCATTTCCTATTCCCAAGGAAAGTTACATCCTTTGGATCATTCTTTACTAAGTCCATGTATAAATTCTTAGGATGTCAATCCTAATCAGCCATAATACATTACTCAAGAATGTACGTCCATGATGCTTATCCAATCCACCATCCTCCCTACTAATGTTCATGCACTAGGCTTACGACTGTTAATCCTAGCCATAGTACGTGACACATGGAGAACATAGTTTCCATCCTCACTCCCTCTCAACTAGGGAGTAGATCCTCACTTCCTCTCAATTAGGGAGGAGATATCCACAATACTAAGTTTTCCTAAACAATACTCATCCTTTCCTTTAGAAAGGATCATCATAAATGGATCAACTACTTGTTCTTCGATGGAGAATTGTTGTAGCTTCTTGGTGCCTATCTGCATCACATTCTTGAATCATAAAGCACTTCGACCTTCCTAGTTCTATAACAATACTCATGCAACTTTGACCGATATCATAATCGAATCCAACATGTCATCAAGTAGTCCATCAAACACCTTATGAAGTCAAACTTCTTCACAACTGATTGTACAAGACTTCACATCTTCTTCGTTTGCATTGCAACAAAATTCTGCTTCATGCTCTTCCAAGAAATCATAGTAGTATCTTTATCAACATTGGTAATGTTGACCCAATCAATGTGTTCTTGAATCGAATATATTAGGGAACCAATTAGTTTCTAGTACAATGATGTAGCAAAAATATCCAAACTCTTTAAATTTTGTTGAAGGGTATTTCCATAAATATGTCATTTGTCCTTTGATCACAAGCTTCTTTGCCAAACTTCAAATATTATTATGTCCATCCAAGATCTTACAACTCCCTCTTTCTAGCTAAGGTAAGTGAACGTCTTTCCTTTTATTAAGTCTTGCTTTCATGCTGCCATCTAATCAACTTCTTTGATGCATACTTCAAATTTATTTCTCCTTCATTTATGTCTACTCGGAAAAATCTTTGTGCTTTGCTATATCCTTCCAATTCTTCCATCTGCTAATAAAGCTTAAATAGTTATTTTTTTGACCTGCGAACTTTATTAGAAGATTATGAAAGTATAAAAAGAAAAGTGCATAGACAAAATAGCAGTAGTGGTAATCAAAGAAAGGAGATGTAGAGTACTTGTCTTTTTGAGTAAGGTCAACTCCCTCTTAAACTTGTACCTTTTTCACCAACCTTGTCCTCACATCAACATGATGTTATTTCTGTCATCTTCAAGAGCTAGATTTTCTTCTTTCAGTGGAAAAAATTAGTTAGGGTTTTGTTTTTAGGGTTTTCTAATTCAAACCTTTGCTAGGGTTTACAAACCATAGATGCTTTAAAGTCTTCAAGGCCCGCCATTTAAGAATTGGAAATTATACAAGCATACTAATGAGTTAGTTGCTAAAACCTAGAGATATTGACAAGCCTTCTTTGAGATAGAGTTTATTTCATTCATTGATCACAAAAACCTAGTCTTCATATGCAAGAAAGACTTCAAATGATATATCAACAATCTCTAATATATCTATACAGATCCATTTATAATATGCTACTATCTTTCAAAAGAGAATAAGATTGTTAGCTTATTCTTATGTGATTTCATCATGACTTAGAAGAATTAACATCATATGCAATATAGTTGGCATAGGTCATTAGTTGGAAATGAACAAAAAGCATATGTACCTCTTTTAACCTTCCCTGTCCAACCTTACAATCTTTCTATCACGGGGATCTGGTCCTTTTGCAGTAGAGATAATTTGTCTTTTCTTCAACGTCTTCCTCCAACAAAATTACCTCATACTTTTAACCATTGAACCACAAATATTTCTTTGGGATGCTAGCAATGCCCTTTGTCTTGGCTCACAAAGTTTGCACAAACATAGTCTATAGAGGAGGTTTAATCTCTCCATAATATCTAGTCCTCTTTTTAATTACATCTTTCAGACTTAAATGTATTAAACCAATCAGCTTTGTTGATGTACTTAGTCCTCCTTTTATGTATAACTGCTTCACATACTTGTGCCACAGAGAGATTCCTTTAGATATCTTATCACAATTCTTCCACAAAACTCACAAAATCTCATGGTTTTAAAATTTAGTTCCTTCCATAGACTATATAGACTTTTTGGTTCAACAACGTGACCTTTCAATGAGCAAAAACAAATGTCACAGGTTTATCCTCTTGAATGAGCCTTTTCTTCATATTTTTTCAACAACATGCTTTTAAAATTATAGTCTTGAGGCATAATGCTTGGTCCTTGCTCAAATTACACACATTCCTATTGTATAGGCTTTCATAATGTTTGAAGTTTTTGGTTTAATTCATACTTCATTATGGCTAGGGTTACCTCAGTCCTTGTGGTGTTAGTTTTTGTAGCATTAGATGTGTTCTAGCCATGAAATTTTGTGGAGAGGCTAGAATACATGGGATATCCAAAACCTAGAAATAGTTTCCGGAAATTCCACCAGAAGTGTCTCAATTAGATTTATTAAACGATTTTTAAATATTTCCCAAGTCAAAACTTAGGGAATATGGTTAATTAATCAATATTAATTGAGATAAGGCGATAATAGTCTAGAAACTCACATGGATCAATTCCAAGATGATCCTAGCCATCGATTATGTTTTAATCTTGGTCGTTGGTGCTATAACAGAGGATTATAAGAGGTCGATGTGGTGATGGAGAAAACGCTTCAACGATTCAATTTCATAGGCAGATCAATTTCCAAGGTAGCAACAATTAGTTTTCAGAGAGAGAGTCAGTGAGCTCAAAGTAGTGTGAGGGGCAGAGACAATTATCCGGAGGAAATATTTTCCAGATCTTGAGAGGCAACAACAAGAGATTTGAGTTATCCCAAAGAGGTAGCGTTGAGGGACAACGCAGTTGCTTCAACCAAGCAGTTCAATTTGGAGGAAGGAAAAACTGTTCTCAGTTCTAGAAGTCGGGAAGAAGTCCCAAAGGGCCGGAGAGGCGACTTTCTCAGTGTCCAAAGGAAAAATGACTTCATTAGAGCCCAGTCTAACGCAATTTGTCAAGCCAGCTACGTAGAGCTCTAGGAGGCCAAGTTCTGGTAGGAAAAACCGTGCTAGAAATTGCTTGTGGGAGAAGGGTAATTTCTCTTCAGTATTTTGCCCAAATTTTATTCCTGTTTGGATTTCCAGTTGGGCTATATGTACTTAGATTTCACTTCTGCATAATAAAATAAAACCTCATCTGCTGTGTCGGTTTTCCAAGTTGGGTTTTTCCAAGGGCTTTTGTCCAAAAATAATTTTGTTCATTTTATGTGTGTGTGCTATCATTTCTTCCAACGTTTATTCTTCAACAGTTTTATTTGTGTATATTTCAGTGTGATTTATTTATTATTTTCCGTAACAAACAACAAAGAAATTGTTAAATAAAATTAATAATTAGGAGAACAATTTCCAGTTGCTGCAATAGGATTCTGGTTTTCGGAATTTTCACATGGTATCATAGCGGAGTTGATCAACCAGAGAACTTAGAGGTGAAGAGGAGGAATTTATTTGTTCAGTGTGGACAACAGAACAAAATTCTCAGGGGAAACACAGTCACTTTGCCAAGAGGCCGAGTTACTTGAGGAGATTTGATTTTTCTGAGGGGCAGAAAATTCGATCTCTCTAGATTGAGTGACTTCAGAGGAAGAGGGAGAATCTCATATTTTTCATTGAGCGGATATCTAGATGGATGCAGAAGGTTTCTGTAGCAATTGCTAGAGCAGAAATTGTGTCGTGTGGAAGAAGAGCACATAGGGATGGAAAAATTCTCTCAGGGAACTTCTAGGCTAGAAGTTCAAATTTCCAGCTGCAAATCGACAGTAACACCTAGCAGAGACACACATTCTAGGATGGAGTGCGAGTAGCAGAGCAACAACCATGCATAGGGGAAGAGGGAGTTTCTGATATTTTCAGAGATGGCCACTACAGGGATGAGAGATCAGGACAGGTTGGACGATGCTTCCAACTACGTCATTTGGAAGGAAATGATCTCATTCCTTCTAGACGAATTTGATTTGAAGGCATATATCAATAATGTGGTGGCAGTTCCCACATATGTAGATCAGTTGAAGGAGTAAAAAAAGGGGTTGGCACGAGCAAAGCGGGTGATCCTAGATGGAGTCTAGGATCATGTGGTCTCACATATCGCTGGAAAGGATACTACCAAATAGATGTGGGATGCTCTCGCAACATTGTATCAGGGTACTTATGAGCAGTGAAAGATGTACCTCAAGGAGAAGCTGAGATGCATCCAGATGCAGAAAGGGGAAGGCATAGACCCCTTCCTCACCAAGATTCAGGAAGTTCGAGATCATTTGTTAGTTTTTGGGGAAATGCCTCAAGCTTCAAAGCTAGTGCGGTGCTCAATAACGTCTCAGAGGATTGGCAGGTCTTTGTCCAATGTATATTGAGTAGAGACACACTACCTGGATAGGATAGGATGTGGGATGACTTGCAGCAGGAGGATATGATATGAGCTCTTTTGAAGAGCTCCATCAGTGGCAGTAGCAATGGATCAAAGCAGGTGAAGGAGGAGGAGAATGTGGCCCTTGCATCTAAGGGTCCCAGTCAAGGACAGGGGGAGCAGAGGAAGAATAAGAAGGACATGTCATAGGTAAAGTTCTTAAAATGTGGTGAGTTAGGCTACTACAGTACCCAACGTCCTCTCAAGAAGAAGGACAAGGAGGAGAAGCAGGACCAATAGACAACTTTTGCAGAGATCGATAGGATTTCCTTCAAGTTGGAGGAATACTTCACTATGTTCACCGATATACCTTCAGGAGTGAGGTGGGGTGACTTGGTGTTGTATCCCCAGATAGCTACATATGGGCAAGATCCTTGAGGAGTCCGCCTCTTGAATCAATTCCTAGCTACGAGGGCCCAAAATATTCAGTAGCAGTTGGTGCAGTGAGATGCCAGAGTGACAGTTGCAGAGAATAGTAGTATTCAGATGTTGGGAGCCCAGTGCAACGTTGGAAAAAGTGCAGTTGGCACAGTGTAGAGTCAACAAAAATGCAAAGTATTTATTAGATAGTACAAAGGCTAGTATCAGTCAGGATTCAGGTGAAAAATGCATCATACTGAACACCATTGGTTCAATATTTTGGATGTTTTTTACTGCAAATGTTTCAATTGTAGTGAAAGTAGATGAGAGGGAGTTGCAGTGCAGATGCAGTGTTGGCAATAGTTTAGCAGGATCAGCAGCAACACAGATGCAACTCATATCAAATTTGTAAAGTGGTTCGTGGGAAACAGTGGCCATACATCAGCATCATGATAGGAGATGATGCAGAGACAGGGTGTTGTGGTAGTAGGTGCAACACTAGAACACATTCCTCGCTAAGATGGACTGCTACTTTTTGTAGCATCGGATGTGTTCTAGCCATGAAATTTAGTGGAGAGGCTAGAATACATGGGATCTACAAAACCCAGAAACCGTTTCTGGAAATTCCACCTAAAAGTGTCTCAATTATATTTATTAACCGATTTTTAAATATTTCCTAAGTCTAAACTTAGGGAATATGGTTAATTAATCAGTATTAATTGAGATAAGGCGAGCAAAGTCTAGAAACTCACACAGATCGAATCCAAGATGATCCTAGCCATCGATTATGTTTTAATATTGGTCATTAGTGCTCCAACAAAGGATTATAAGAGGAGGGCAATGTGGTGATGGAGAAAACACTTCAATAGTTCGATTTCATAGGCAGATCAATTTCCAGAGTAGTAGCAATCAGTTGCTGGAGAGGGAGTCAGTGAGATCGAAGCAGTGTGAGGGGTAGATACAGTGATTCAGAGGAAATATTTTCCAAATATGGAGAGACAACAACAATAGGGATGAGTTATCCCAAAGAGACATTGTTGAGGGACAACACAATTGCTTCAGCGAGATAGTTCGATTTGGAGGAAGGAAAAATCGTTCTCGGTTCCAGAGGTTAGGAAGAAGTCCCAGAGGATCGAAGAGATGATTTTCTTAACATCCAAAGGAAGAACGAATTCATCAGAGCCCAATCCAAGGCAAGTCGTCCAGTGAGCTACACAGAGGCTGATGCTGAGCTTTAGGAGGTTGAGTTCAGGTAGGCAAAGTCGTGCCAGAAATTGCTTGTGGGATAAGGGTAATTTCCCTTCAGTGTTTTTCCATGATTTTGTTGTTTGGATTGCGAGTTGGGCATCCATAGATGTACTCAGATTTCACTGCTGCATAATAAAATAAACCCTCATCTGCTGCACCAGTTTTTTCAAGTTGGGGATTTTCGGGGACTTTTAGGTGTTCATTTTATGTTTGTGTGTTAGCCTTTCTTCTAACATTTATTCTTCAACAATTTTATTTATGTAGATTGCAATGTGATTTATTCAGTATTTTCTGTAGCAAACAACAAATAAATTGTTACATAAAATTAACGATTAGGAGAATAATTTCTAGTTGCTGCAATAGGATTCCAATTTTTAGAATTCTCACATGTGGCCACCTTAAACTTGTGGCCTTACAATTATAGAACAATTCAGTCACCTTATCAATACTTGTGTTGTATCTTGAGAAGTCTCGACCTACAATTGGTTTGATTTTCATAGTGCATCAAGAAAATCTTGCATATCACAACGCCATAGAGAATTCCATATACCACAGTGCCATAAAAGGTTCAAATTGCCACAACAAAATGTTCAGATTTGTCACAAATTCAAATCCTTGTTTTTTCTCTTGTAAACAGTTCACTTACTTGACAGTTCTTGGTATATACACATAGATAATGAGATGGACTTCCTTAAACTTCATAATATTTGAATGTCTTGGATAATTCAGATCTTGGACAAGTATTATTGTTTTCTTGGTGTCATAATAGATGCCTTGAGTCTATCAATAATGAAGGTCACAAAATGCCATGTTTTTAGATTTTATGTCTACAAATTAAGATTTCTTCATAAAGATTTACATTCTTCAAAGTATATAGATAGTTCACATTCCACAGTTATATATTGCTTCAAATTATTCACATTCTTCAAATATTTATACTTCTCCTTCAAATCTTATTTGAACGAAAGTATACATACCATATCTTGTGTTTTCAACACTCATCCTCCTTGTAGTCTTTGTATATTGCAGAGATGAATAACTTGAATTCGTTCAGTCCTCTGAGATTTGATCTTCCTTAAGAGTATTTCTTGACCTCAACACTTTTATGATCTTGGATTTTTTTCATATTATACTTTTGCTCTAATTTCTTCTATATTTAGCCCTACTTACGATTTCCTTAACAATGCTCATGTCTTCACCATAACTTTGATACCATGCTGAGAAACCAAGTGTAGTGGAATTAGACTTTATTTCTATAGTTGGAAATTACTTTTGAATGTTTATATTTCTTTTTCATCAGAAAATCATACAAAATGTTGAATCTTCCAGGAAAATAAAGAGGCAAGAGACACCAAAATTAGGCTGCTAGCCAGGGAAAAACCCCACAAAGGGAAAACCCAACAATCCTTCTCTTATAAAATCATATCAAAGTGAGATATCCAAGACCAAGACCAAAACTACCACAAAAAATGCCAAGTCAAACCCCCCTCCAATTCACCTCTAACGTTAAAGTCAAATATGGTCAAATTGTTCCAAATTTGGTCAATTCCTAAAATTTCGGATGTGCAGTTTCATTGAGAAATTAGACCTTCAAGTCTTGTTAAAATTGGAAACTAGGACCAAATTCCACCTTGGGACAACTCATTTGATGGAGATGATGATTTCATTAAATTCCTCTTTTCGAGAGGACCAAAATTGATATAAAGATCATCTCATTTGGACAAGAAAAAGTGTGACTTTGAATTTATTCCCACACATGTGCAAATTGTTCAGGTCCGCCTCAGCTAAATGTAGGCTCATGAAACCCAATGGACATATCTCTTCACCCACAATGAATTGTATAAATAGAAGTGACCTCACACCTCATTTGGCATCATCATCACTCACACATTCTTTTCTCTCTTCCTCTGATTGGTTCGTACAACTATTGGGCAGCTTCTCTCTCTCTCTCACGTGTGGCAAGGATGACGAGTTTTCTAGGACAAAATTGTAGAACCAAAATTGCAGAATTTCAGACAGTTTGACCATTGTTGACCAACGTTGATGAAGGCTATTTTGATCAGTTTTGACTGTGGTTTTTGGGGTAGAATCCTGATTTCCTTAGGCTGCACTGACTGACACAAAAATCAAGGTTTTCTGGGCTGTTTGAATTGCATTGACTACATGCATGTTTGACCGAGTTTGACCACATATTTTGTGATTGTTTTATGTTGACTTTGACTGCTGTTGGAGGCTAAGTTTGACTGCCTTTGACCAAACTTCAAATGAGGGGGTTGACTGTTGTTTTGACCAATGTTGACTTTCTGGTTAGGGTTGAAGGTTGACTACATAATTTGATAGGGTTGTTTTGACTTTGAATTGGGCAAGTCAATTTGAATTTTGTACTCTTTCTCTCTACTGAATTGATATCATATTAAGAAGAAATGATCAAAGGGTTTTCCTCGCATTGGGGTTTTTCCATGGCATCCGCCAAATCCAGTGTTCCCTTGTCTTGGCTTGTCTTCTGCATTTTGTTTTATGTTCTATCTACATTTGTTGTCAATGTGATTAATGGTTAATGCGATTGCTAATGTAAATAATTGGAAATTGTCATAGGATACTAAAGGAACATTGAAGTAAATTGTGCTAAGAATAGAACATACCATTGTTAACTAAATTTAACATGGTATCAAAGCTCAGGTGAAAAAAAATCGCAAGCAAGAGAGAGAAGCAATCACAAAGATATGTTGGACAAGGACAAAGCCTCAATGGCTTCTATATCTTACTTTAAATATGAGGATAAGCTCAATGATAAATGTGACTATCATGCATGGAAGATGTATCTGGACTTGACTTTGGAAGAAAATGATGTTATGGAATATGTGCAAGTAAATGTGTTGGAGCCTCCTGTTGAAATTGGCAACAAGAAGGTCTTCTAATTTAATTTTCCCTTAATTACATTAGAATTAAAATGTAATTCCACATCATATGAAATCTTGTATAAGTTAACTAAGTCAGGAAGACTTAGTTAGCTCCGTCAATTCAAGTTGAGGGTCAAATTGGAGTCATGTATAGTTTTCCCTAAGTTTTAAGGGGTCCAGTTGCAATTTATTTTGAGTTGTAATTAGTTAACTAAATTATTTGAGTTAAAATCAATTTAAATAGTTATAACTGAGAGATGCGCTAGTGATAGGTCTAGTGAATTAAATTTGATTTAATTCACATGCAGTGATCAATCAGATAACTGATAATCCACTATAAATAGTTGTTTCATGTCAGTTATAAGGAAGGCCCAATTGAGATTGGAGTTAAAGGGAAGAGAACTATAAGTTGTATAATTAGAAAATTGTACAGGTCATGCATGATGTCATCAGGATGCCTTGGAAGTATTGTGCAATCAATTGATGGGAATTTCCTAATTAATAGGGGCCCAATTCCTCCAAGAATGCGTAAGCCAGGCTGGTCAGACAGAGGCAAGGAATTGGTTAAGTATTGGACCAAACTTGCTTAGATCAGTGTGAGACAATCAAAGATAGTGCAGAGGTTTATCAGGAAGGGAAATAACATTGTATTGTTTCATACTCTTGACTCAATGCAATACATATATAGCATAGTTTTTATTTGAGGCTTTCCCTAGATACATCTTTGTGTTGTGGGATTGCAATTCTTTCTGTTAGGGTCCTGTGATTTAGCAAATTAGTAGACCAAATACATAGGGTAACATCATAACAGTCTTTGGAGTCCTAGGACCTAGCCTTCCTAGACTCAGAGAGGGCTCTCTCTATTTTATGCTAAGGTGTGAACTTGTTTTCTTTTAGGGTTTGATTTTAGGCTAGTTGTTAAGTGTAGGGTTTGTTGTTTGTTTTGGTTGGGTAAGATGATCAAGTAGAGTAGGTGGAGTGAGAGGTCTTCAAATCATTGGGCTATGGAGTCTATGAAAGTCATGGATATCTCAACAATGAAACAAGATGCATAACAGGGCAAATCTAGCATGGTCAAATGGACCTTTTAAGGCATGTATGAAGTAGAATGAACATAAATTTTGTGAGCATAGTAGGTGTATAAGGGCAATGAATAATCCTTAAATAAATACTTGTTAAACAAGATGGTCTCGAATACATATCAACATGAGGGAATAACCATAAGACATGGCAAAACAATAGATTTTTTATATTACTTAAGCAAACAAGCATTCAAGATGAACAATTTAGTGAACCATAGAAAGAAAGAAACTTATCTAACTTCTAGTGATTTCACCTTCAAGATTTAGAAAACATATAACTTTAATAAAATATGAGGGAACTCCTAAGAATCTATGATCAAGCAACAAATAACTTCAAGGCAACTTCTTAAGCATAGACAAAGGGCATGATTAGAGCATGGCCTCTTTGGCTAAAACCTAACAAGTTGCACTTCAAAGAGAGATTCCAAAATAGAGTTTTAAATAGCATCCAATAAGAAAGGCTAACCATAAAACATATTTTAAAACTACTATATTGAACCATTCATGGAATAAACAAGCATGGGTAAGTCTAAGAAGCAACTAAGAATTCCTTAAACTAACCCAGCAGAGGAAAACATAAAGACAATAGAAAACAAGAAGGACTAAGGTGCTTCCAACAACATTTCTTAGCCTATACTCTTCTGTTCTACTGTGACATAGAAGGATGGAAACATAATGAAAACATGAGAAAAAAATAACATGAAAGAGAAGCACTTCACCAATAACCAAGCTCAGGGATCCTGCAAGCTATCCTCCTTCATCATCAATCAAAGCAAGCCATTCATAAACTCCACAAGACCAATTTCTTCTTCAAACTCAAGAAAACCATATATTGTTCTCAAAAATCATCAAATGCCAACATTTACAATGAAACCCTCATGCTCTATTTATCTTAGCAAGAGAGGGAAAAAACCCTAGATAGAATTGGAAAATGTCAAAATCACTCATAAATGTCATAAATGCCCAAGAGACCATGCAAGGCCCAAGGCACAAAATATCCCATAAATAAATGCCAAAATAACTTCTAGCACCTAATTCTAGAGTGATTTGCCTCAAAAAACACTAAAATATGATTTTCCAATAAATGAGTGTGTTTTGTTGACTTTTGGCCAAAAGCACACAGTGCTGTCTATAAGCGCAACACCAAAATAGGTCTTATTGCAGTGAAGTTTTGAGGACCTCCCAAATGTCATATTTTTCTTTGTGATGGCCCGTTGGAAAGCGTGTTGAGTCTTCTTTCCAGATCTACCTTTATTTTTTTGATTGAGCCTCTGTAACCTATCCAAAAATTCAAATTCCCAACGCTGCTCTGAGCACAGCGCCAAGCCTGAAAATGAGGTAGAATGGTAAAAAATGAGGTGTTTTGTGACCTTTTAAGGGGTAAAAAATGCTCAAAATGTTCTGAAATTTTGTGAGCATAATGTGCTAGGCATGAGAAATCCAAAAATGTAATTTTTTCCCTCTGAGGATGCTTGAGGGAAAAGCGTATTGCTAGTGGCGTTGCGCTTATAGGCCTCCAAATTCTCAAAAAACAAAAACTTGTCCAAATTTCTTCAAAATTGGTGGATGTCTCCCTCATTGGGTTTGAGATACCTGTAGAGAAGATTGTGCCAAAATTCCAAGTCTAGCTTGGCCTTTTTCTTCTTTTAGTGCCTAGATCTTGACTTGGGCCTTTTTCAGTTTGGCTCTTGCAATTTGGTTTCTCAGGGCATAATGTTTATTCATCCTTCTTTGGAGGTCAATATTCTTGTTGGCCTTCTCTAATTTAGCCTCCAAGTGTATGTTGGCTCTTTCCAACCAAGGCTCCTGATCCTGTGCTATCTCCATGGCCAAAAGTTGATCAAGGGAAAGTTGTTATGCTAGGGCTACTTATTGTTCTTTTTTCTTTGCCAATGCCTTCTTCAATCCCAAGGTTATAGGCCTCCTCCTAGATTGACCTTCCTCATCCTCACTCTCTTCATAAGTGCCCATGAACTCTTCTAGTTTCACCCGTTCCCTTTGGGATTATTTTCAGGCTTTAATTGCTCTAGCTTTATAGATAGAAATTCATGCTCCTAGCTGCCTATTTTCCAAGTCAAGAGCATCATTCACACCTTTGGCCCTATTCAAAATGGCTTAGAGGTCTTCAATGAGTGAATTTTTGTTTTGGATGAGAAAGTTTGAGATCCTTGCCTCCTCCTCCTCATCACTGTCCACCTGAATGATTTCAAAATCCCTTTCTACCTCATGATCCTCTTATTCTTCTTTTACCTTTTGTTTGTCTTTGTCTAGTGGCTGATATGAGGTAGATGGCATGGTCCCTTGCCTTTTGGAGGTAGAAAACACAAGCCTTTACCCTCTCTGGTATGTGAGTGAAAAGGGTGTGATTGTGGTCTTGTTGATGTCTTTATCATAATTGTGATCCTTGCTGCTGTTATCAACTTCCCCATCTTCATTTTGGTATCATCAGTCATGATATTTTCTGCCTCATTATTGTCTTCTAAATCATCACCACTCTCATCCTCTTCACTATTTTCTGCATTGTCATTTTTCCCTTCATTTGAGCTGATGTTCTCTTCCTTGCTGTGATCATCATTTAGATTATGAGCCTCTTCCCCTTTTTCACTGTCATCATTACTAGGACCGTTTTCATCTTTATCTTATGCACTGTCATCATTCTCATTATCACTGAGGAGGTGACTATTGTGATGAATGTCATGACAATTGTCATGACTTTCATGACTATTTTCTTCTTTGTCGTCCTTCTCATCATTGAGGCTAGCTTCATTTTGGTCACTGTTGCCTTCAATTTCTGTATTTTCCTCACTGTCATCCTATTTTTCATTGTCATATTCTTCCATATCTTCATGATCCGTTTCTGTTTCATCATCATTTTCTGTTGCAGCCTCATCATTTTCCTCATTATCTGCCTCTGTGTCCTCTGTTTTGTTGCTGACTTCCTTTTCTTCAATGCTCAATTCATTCTTACTGTCAACCTCTTCATCTTCTTCATCATACTCTTCCATATTATCACTATTTTTCTCACTGTCATGCTCATTATTTTCATCTTCATCACTGTCATGATCACTGCCCCTTTCTTCATCATCATTTCCTTCTCCTTCCTCATCATTTTCCTCTTCTTCCTCATCATCTGCTTCTTCTTCACTTTGGACTGATTTATTGTCACTCTCACCCTCTTCATTTTGATTTGACTCATTATCATTGTCTCCCTTATTTTCACTTAATTCATCATTGCCACTTCCTTCTTCATTTGATGCATCAAGAGAAGGAGAGGAGGGGAGGTTTTCTTGTGGTGAGGGCACTTGTGTAGATGATGAGGGCAAGATAGGTTGATGAGGGAGCCGTGGGATTGTGAAGACTTCATGTGCTATGAATACCTCCCAAGGTATGCCCTTCTATTCCAATTGATGTAAAACCACCATATTGATCAAGGAATGGTGAAACAAACTTTTCATTTGTTGGGAAGGACTCCTTCTCCGGACAACAGAAGACATTTTGTCCATACTCCTATAGAGATAGTAGGGCAAGTTGAGCATTTTGACCCTTGTGAAATGCATGAGGAGTCTAACATGGGAGGAGTAAAGCCTACAATATCTACCCTCACAGGTAAAGTACTTCATAATGACGTTCATCAAGGGTAAAAATATCTGTTTAAGGTGTGAGAAAGGGAAAATTTACTTGCAGCCTTCTTTGTACCTAGTCCTAACAAATGGCTCATAATGGTTCATATCCAACCTTTCCTTCTTGAACCATTTCTCACCAACAATAGGTATGCCTGTAGCATTAGAGATGGCATCTGCTGATAGTTAAAAATCCACCAGTGCAAGATTCACCTGTTTGTTGTGGAGGTTGAGGACAATCAACCTTGTAAGCTCTGGGTGGTGTTGTACTTGTTTGACCTTCTCACAAAATTGAAAACATCCCACATTTGGGAAACATGAGAGGATCATGGGAGATGAGGTGATATCTACTGTGTTCTTGGGTTCAAATTTGTTCACTTTTCCTCCTTTGTCGTTTGGCCTTATAGGCCCTTGGCCTCTATCACTGCTGCTACTGTCTTCTGCCCATGACATGGTAATTAGGGCTGATGGTGGGAAATTTAGGTTTGCTTATGAAACTGATGCAGGAGGAGGGAAATGGAAATAATGGTGAGGGAAACCATTGCAAATGAATGATATGGAGGAAAACGTATGACTGTTTTGTCTTGAGCTTGATGAGGGATTTTCTTGAAACAACTTGTGATTACCCTAGTTTCACACCTTCAGTTGACAATCAATTGTTTAGAGGTTTAAAACATAGGTTTTCTTGTCATGATGACCTAGGGCTTGCAAAAACTAAGGTTTAGTCATTCATTTATTCTGCCAAATGATAAACATTACTTGGAAGGCAAGGAGGAAAAATCTACCTACCAAATTCAACTTGCTTGCAGGGTTTTGAAACCAATTTGGAGGAATTTCTTTGAATCCTTGGCACCTTCTCTGCAATTTGGAGGGTTTTTGTCTGAGCGTAGCACCCTACCCACACTATCAGGTCGCCTTCTATGCGTAGTGTCGGGTGGGTCGGGCCCCTATCTGAGTGCAACACCACCCGCGTGCAGGCTTGCCGACCTTTGGGCGCAGCGTTGGGCCTATCGGGTGCTCTGTGCATGCAGCGTCGGGCTTAAAATAGGTTGTTGGGTCAGCCTGTGGGCGCAGCGCTGGGCCTGGGCGCATTGGTTCTGCCTATGCGTAGCGCCGACTTATTCGCGCAACGCAACCCAATATACGTGCAGCGCCAGTGTCTGTGCATAGTGCCAGTGACTTGGCCTAGGATTTGTCCAAAAACTAAAAAATTTCTCCAGCAGGGTTTTCTTGCTTTTCTTGTAAATAACAAATGCACAATGAGGCAAGTGTTTAGGTGAATTTGACTTTTATGGCCTTCGACATGCAAATTTATTTTTTCCTAAACCCACTTTGTAATGTTTTTTAATCTCTTTTGTCATTTGACTGATATCCTTTTTGACCTTTTTCATGTGATTTGAAAAATTTTCAAAGTGAATTTTCTTCTTTTGGTGATGGCTTACTGGAGATATGAAAAAGGTCCTTTTTAACTTTTGAGGGTCTTGGCACTGTCAAAACCTGTTTCTGCTTGCACTAATAAACTAAAAACACGTTTTAATCCCTTTTTTGACATTCATGAATGTAAGTGATCTGAAAACCCATATCCCTACCTTCTTACTGATTTTGACAGTGACACATCCTCTTTGACAAACATTATAAATCATGCCTGCTATGTCTCTTCTTGGCCACTTGTGATTTATTACAGGTGCCATGACACAGTTGTTTTGGTCTCCTTTTTCATTATTTGGAGTTTGAAAACCTTAGTTACTCAACAGTAAACTCATGCTCAGCTTGGTCCTCCATTTTTAAGCTTAACCCTATGCCTTCTTTCCTTTGACCACTTTGAGGGAAACTGACTCCATAATGGAGGTTTGATCTCCCTCACACTGATACTCTTTGCATTTCTCCCTTTGATATGGTGAAGCACCATTGCCTTGGCCAATCCTAGGAATTACCTTCAATAAATTCTTGGAAACTTTATACTGTCATGATGGAGGCCCATCATCTTCATTTCACCTGCTTTACCTATGTTTCCAAAATCTTAGTTTTTAGGGCTGTTAGAGAAGAATAATTAGTGTTGTATTATAAGTTCTCTATAGCCCTTTCAAGTTCATTCATTTCTATCTAGTTCACCTCACCTTTTTCCCTTTTTATTTTATAATTTCTAAAAAATATTCAATTTATGCTTGGTTGTGTGGAGGTGCCTCTATCCTTGTGGTCTCTTGCATTGGCTTCTTACTTGGAAACACTGTTTAGCCAATCAGTCCTAAAAACCCCGATTCTCTCTCAACATAGGCCTACTTTCTTTGCCTTGCTGTGGATGTCCTTTAGTGAGGAGCGAGCCTCTTACCTTACCTTATTTTCTGTTGATAGCCACCTTGACACTCCTGTAGAAATGTAAAAATGAGCAGTTGTTCTTTGCAGAATTTGTGCTTGACCAAGGGGGCCTTCTTTGAAGGATTTCCTGATCCATTTTGGACAACCATGTGCTGAATTTATCTCATACTTGATTCAACTTCTTGGGACATGTAAAACAGTGACTAGAACACCAAAACAATCCTACAACCCATGAAACCCTAAATGACCTAGTGGGAGGCTCTTTGGGCTTGTCTTTGACTGAAAGCTTCGTATTGAGGTCTTCAAGTATAAAAAACAAAGTTTTTGAAAATTTGATGTATTGAAGATCCAAAATCCAATGTACTTGATTTATCTAAAGAGCCTACAGAGATAGTTTTGAGACCATCAATGTTTGATGTATCCGGGAAACACAAGAATGAGTAGGTTGGTTGGTGATCCTAAGTGGCAAGTGGAGGGGTTAGGAAAGTCAAAAGAGAGTGCTAAGGTCAGAGGTGGCAAAAAATAGTGAAAATGAGTGGCATGAGCCCATGAAGGGTCTACTGGGAGTGATAGGCTGACCATGACATGATAGGATAGTAAAATAGTGAAAAATTTATCCTAAGGATAATGAAGGCAGTGATATTTCTAAAACTCACAATATTCATGAATTTTGTTTTTAGAAATATAGGAAAAGTATTTATTCATCTATAAAATAGAAAAAATACTGATGACTGACAGTGGCTCCAGTTGGGGAGGGTAGCTCCTTTTTAGGAGGTGTCCAGAATTTCAGATCTCTGGTTTTATGAAGACCAATGCCTTACCCATTGGGCATATTTTTTCTTCTTTTCATTTTCTGATGCTTCTTTGAAGTTGTGATCTCAATATTCTGAAAAAAAATGATTACTTAAACTTCATTGCTACCTACCCATCTTACTTGTCTAAATTTTTTTCTTCCTTGGGTGCACTTGAACTGGTGAACCCTTGACATTTTTTTTTTTTTGAGAACAAAAACAAACTATCTACTTCTACTCTTATCACTTCTAAGAGTTAGATTATGCTAGTGAACTCTTTTTATTCTCTACCTAGACTATTTGACTGTCAAGATTAAGCTATTTTACAGACTTCATTCTCTAAGATATTGACATGAAATTGAAAACATGGTTTAAATCAGGATTAGACAATCTGACTTACCATGGGTTAATGTGGCATTAAGACAAGCTGCACACAAACATTATTTTTGTACAAACACAACTAGAAAAATAGAGGCTGTCATCTATCATTTGTTAGGCATCCCCATATTTCTTTTTGGTCCAGATTTGAGCATGTGAAACCAATATCTTTCATTCCTAATCTATCCTTTTTTACAAGTCAAGTTTGAATGATTTGACAAGCTCTCTTTCACTAACTTATCAACACAAAATTAAAAGCATGTTCAACCAAGATTAGGCTAGATGACTGAACAAGATCTTTCTTTCAAACAAGTAGTGGCATTTAGGCTTGCAAACTTTCAGTAGTACTATTTTTTGGGTATGGGGCTATACCTCTTTTCAAATTTTCCCTCTTTTTACTTCTTTCCAAATTTTGTTTTTTTATTTTTATTTTTATTTTGGATCAACATTCTAAGATTAAAAACTAGAAAGATGCTCATAGTGTTGAGCTTATTTGCATTCCTTGATCCATGACTGCTTCTTCCTCCACTTGGTTGAGCTTGGGACTCTTTTGGGAAATAAAATCTTCCTCTTCATCAAGATCATCTGAACTGGTAGCCTCATCATATATTGCAATGTTGTCCTCTAACAATCCTAATACGCTCTGATTGAGTGGACTGAATTCTGTGTGAAAGCCATCATATTGATGAGCAGGAGCACTCTTGGAAAATAAATATTCCTGAGAGGGTAGTGAAACAACTCTCATGTGATTATCAATTTCTATGCCTTCATCTGCAATTTGTAATCCAATGGAACTTGGTGGCTGCAAATATGTAGTTAAGGAGGATTCCATGTCCCAAATGATTTCCTCAACCATTTCAGGAAAATGATTCTCATTGGCAACTTGCTCAAGAAGTTCATCATCCTCCTCAACCTCAACATCAAAACTGAAACACTGTTGATTTCCAATTACATGAAAGTTATTTCTGATGGACTGAAATGAAGTAGAGAAAAGAGTCAGAGATCCCTCACTTATTTCTAAACTTTCAAGGCTTTCCTCATTAGTGTCATAGGTGACCTGTATTGGCTAATTACTATTTTCAAGTTGATGAAGCAAATATTCCTCCCACAAACCAATTGATGATGGCTTTGAAAGGTTAGCTTCTGTTTGGAGCACATGACTGTCATCATACTGATCAAACTTTGGGAAATCATCAAAATAAGTAGTGTTACTAATCAAGAAAATTGGATTATCAGATTGTTTTTCTTTGAATTGATTTATAAGTTCACTTTCTGGTTTATGGTAGATGGGATTAGTAGGAGAAAGACCAGAAATTTTTTGTTCACATGAAGGTTTAGAGGCTGGTTGTATGTTTAGTATCTAATTTATTTCCTCTTCTGTAAAAAGAGGAGGCACTTTTATTTTTTTTGGATAGAAGTACATCAGTTCTCCATCTCTTGTGAAGGCTGATTTTGAGGCTGAATGTTTTCTTGAGCCTCGCCTAGAAGAGATGGTGAATCATCACTTGTGCCTTGAGAGAGGTCCTGTGGGTTTTCTTCTATTTCTTGGTTGGTTTCTTCCTCAACTAAATCCTCTAGGCTATTATGATAGCTGTATTGTATATGAAATGCATGGAGTTCTTCTAATAAATCTTCAGGATGCCAGTTCCCTAAATCTTCATCAATGTTTACAAGGTATTGTATGAAGCCTTCAGATTGATCACAACAATTCTCAGCTAAGGAGAAGGATGGACAATATTCTTTATAATGTTCATAAAATACATTGTGGAAATCCTTTAAGGAAAAAAAAATACTAGTTTTTAGCCCTTCATACCATTCTCTTGCCTTATCCTTTAATGTTGCCATAAACATTTTCATGAGGCAGTCCTCGTTCCATTCAACCTTTAACCTCCATACATGTATATGAAATTTGATGAGATGTAATAAGGGGTCATCATATTTTTCATCTTGAAATATAGGCAGGTTTTTTAACCAATTTATCTGAGGCATTTTATGTGGAAATCCAGGGATATGATCTCTGTTCATCGGAGCATATGTCCTTTGTATCCTTGTATCCATGTTTGTAAATTAGAAAAGGTCACTGTATATTTTCAACTAGTCTAGAGTTCTCTACCAGTGGAGTCTTTAGGTCTATTGAGGGTTGTGGAGCCACCAAGTGGAAAATTTCAACTTTGTTTTCCACCATCAGCATGATTGGGATTTCTTAATGCATTCCCAGGGGAGTTTATGAGAACTAGTGGGGTCAACAGGGCTACTGAAGACTAGTGGAGTCACCAAGTGGATGATGTTTACTGTTTTAAGGATGTTCTTGTTGTCCAACATCAACAACTAAATGCCACTCTAAGGAAGTTTGTGGTTTTTTGAGGTCTTAAGGATGTCTAAGATATCATTTACTCAGAAGGTCCCACCGTGATCGCCATTATGTTAGTGATGGTGATGAGGTGGCAATGAATCAATGGATACAAAATGTTTCAACTTTTGACTTACTTAGAATGTCCCACCGTGATCGCCATTTATGTTAGGGTCCCGTGATTTAGCAGATTGGTAAAACAAATGCACATGGTACCATAAGACCAGTCTTTGGAGTCCTAGGACCTAGCCTTCCTGGACTTAGAGAGGGCTCTCTCTATCGTATGCAAAGGATGTGAACTTGTTTGCTTCTAGGGTTTGATTTTAGGTTAGTTGTTAAGTGTAGGGTTTGTTGTTTGTTTTGGTTGGGTAATATGATCAAGTAGAGTAGGTGGAGTGAGAGGTCTTCAAATAATTGGGCTATGAAGTCTATGAAAGTCATGGATATCTAAAAAATGAAACAATATGCATAATAGGGCAAATATAGCATGGTCAAATGGATCTTTTAAGGCATGTATGAAGTGGAATGAACATAAAGTTTGTGAGCAGAGTAGGTGTATAAGGGCAATGAAGAATCCTTAGACAAACACCTTTTAAACAATATGGTCTCGAATACAGATCAACATGAGGGAATAACCATAAGACATGGCAAAAAAATAGCTTTTTTATTATAACTAAGAAAACAAGCATTCAAGATGAACAATTTAGTGAACCATAGAAAGAAAGAAACTTATCTAACTTCTAGTGATTTCACCTTCAAGATTTAGAACACATACAAGATAAAATATAACTTTAATCAAAGATGAGGGAACTCCTAAGAATCTATGATCAAGCCACAAAAAACTTTAAGGAAAATTTTTAAGCATGGACAAAGGGCATGATCAGAGCATAAGGAAACTTCTTAAGCATGGACAAAGGGCATGATCAGAGCATGGTCTCTTTGGCTAAAACCTAACAACTAGTACTTCAAAGAGAGATTCCAAAACAGAGTTTAAAATAGCATCAAATAAGAAAGGATAACCATAAAACATATTTGAAAACTACTATATTGAACCATTCATGTAATAAAAAAGCATGGGTAGGTCTAAGAAGTAACTAATAATTCCTTAAACTAACCCAGCAGAGGAAAACATAAAGACAATAGAAAATAGGAAGGACTAAGGTGCTTCCAACAATGTTTCTTATCCTATACTCTTCTATTCTATTGTAACATAGAAGGACGGAAACATAATGAAAACATGAGAAAAAAATAACATGAAAGAGAAGCACTTCACCAATAACCAAACTTAGGGATCCTGCAAGCTATCCTCCTTCATCATCAATCAAAGCAAGCCATTCAGAAACTCCACAAGACCAATTTCTTCTTCAAACTCAAGAAAAACATATATTTCTCTCAAAAATCATCAAATGCCAACATTTATAATGAAAACCTCATGCTCTATTTATCTTAGCAAGAGAGGGAAAAAACCCTAGATAGGGTTGAAAAATGTCAAAATCACTCATAAATGTCATAAATGCCCAAGAGACCATGCAAGGCCCAAGGCACAAAATATCCCATGAAATAAATGCAAAAATAACTTCTAGCACCTAATTCTAGAGTGATCTTCCTCAAAAAACACTAAAATATGATTTTGCAATAAATGAGTGTGTTTGTTGACTTTTGGCTAGAAACACACAGTGTTGTCTATAAGCACAGTGCCAAAATAGGTCATGTTGCAGCCAAGATTTTAGGACCTTCCCGATGTCGGATTTTGCTTCGTGATTTCCCGTTGGAAAGCTTGCTGAGTCTTATTTCTAGATATACCTTTAGTTTTCTGATTGAGCCTCTATAACCTATCCAAAAAGTCAAATTCCCAACACTGCTTTGAGCGTAGTGCCAGGCCTGAAAAGGAGGCAGAATGGTAAAAAATGAGGTGTGTTTTGACCTTTTGAGGGGTCAAAAATGCTCCAAATGTTCTAAAATTTTGTGAGAATAATGTAATAGGCATGAGAAATCCAAAAATGTAAAGTTTTCCCCCTAAGGATGCTTGATGGAAAAGCGTAACGCCAGTGGCGCTACGCTTATAGGCCTCCAAATTCTCAAAAAACAAAAACTTGTCCAAATTTCTTCAAAATTGGTGGATGTATCCCTCATGGGGTTTGAGAGACCTGTAGATAATTTTGTGCCAAAATTCCAAGTGTAGCTTGGCCTTTTTCTTCTTTTAGTTCCTGGATCTTGGCTTGGGCCTTTTTCAGTTTGGCTCTTGCAATTTGGTTTCTCCAGGCATAATGTTTAGTCATCCTTCTTTAGAGGTCAATATTATTTTTGGCCTCCTCTTATTTAGCCTCCAAGTGTATGATGGCTCTTTCCAACCAAGGCTCCTGATCCTGTGCTATCTCCATGGCCAAAAGTTGATCAAGGGGAAGTTTTTCTACTAGGGCTGCTTCTTGTTATTTTTTCTTTGCCAATGCCTTCTTCAATCCCATGGTTCTAGGCACCCTCATAGATTGACCTTCCTCATCCTCACTCTCTTCATAAGTGCCCATGAACTCTTCTAGTTTCACCTGTGCCCTTTGGGCTTCTTTCTGGGCTTAATGGCTCTAGCTTCATAGATATAAATTTGTGCTCCTAGCTACCCGTTTTCAAAGTCAAGGGCATCATTCACACATTTGGCCCTATTCAAATTGGCTTGGAGGTCCTCAATGAGTGCATTTTTGTTTTGGATGAGAAAATTTGAGATCCTTGCCTCCTCCTCCTCATCACTGTCCACCTGAATGATTTCAAAATTCCTTTCTACCTCATGATCCTCTTCTTCTTCTTTTACCTTTTTTTTTGCCTTTGTCTAGTGGCTGAGTTTAGGTAGATGACATGGTCCCTTGCCTTTTGGAGGCAGCAAACACAAGCCTTGACCCTCTCTGGTATGTGAGTGAAAAGGGTGTGATCATGGTCTTGTTAGTTTCTTTATCATAACTGTGATCCTTGATGCTGTTATCAACTTCCTCATCTTCGTTATTGGTATCATTAGTCATCATATTTTCTGCCTCATTATTGTCTTCTACATCATCACCACTCTCATCCTCTTCACTGTTTTCTGCATTGTAATTTTTCCCTTCATATGAGTTGTTGTCCTCTTCCTTGCTATGATCATCATTTAGACTATGAGCCTCTTCCCCCTTTTCACTGTCATCATGACTAGGACTGCTTTCATCTTTATCTTCTGCACTGTCATCATTCTCATTATTACTGAGGAGGTGACTATTTTGATGACTGTCATGACCGTTGTCATGACTACCATGAATATTTTCTTCTTTGTTTTCCTTCTCATCACTGAGGCTAGCTTCATTTTTGTCACTGCTGCCTTCAATTTATGCATTTTCCTCACTTTCATCCTCTTTGTCATTGTCATCTTCTTCCATATCTTCATGATCTATTTCTGTTTCATCATAATTTTCTGTTGCAGCCTCATCATTTTCCTCATTCTCTGCCTCAATGTCCTCTATTTTGTTGCTGACTTCCTTTTCTTCAATGCTCAATTCATTCTTACTGTAAACCTCTTCATCTTCTTCATCATCCTCTTCCATATTTTCATTGTTTTCATCTTCATCATTGTCATGCTTACTGCCCCTTTCTTCATCATCATTTCCTTCTCCTTCCTCATCATTTTCCTCTTCTTCCTCATCATCTGCTTCTTCTTCACTTTGGACTGATTTATTGTCACTCTCACCCTCTTCATTTTGATTTGACTCATTATCATTGTCTCCCTTATTTTCACTTAATTTATCATTTCCACTTCCTTCTTCATTTGATGCATCAAGAGAAGGAGAGGAGGGGAGGTTTTCTTGAGGTGAGGGAACTTGTGTAGATGATGAGGGAAAGCTAGGTTGATGAGGGAGATGTGGGCTTGTGAAGAATTCATGTGCTCTGAATACCTCCCAACGTATTCCCTTCTATTCCAACTGATGTAAAACCACCATCTTGATCATGGAATGGTGAAACAAAATTTTCATTTGTTGGGAAGGACTCCTTCTCCAGACAATAGAAGACATTTTCTCCATACTCCTATAGAGATAGTAGGGGAAGTTGAGCATTTTGACCCTTGTGAAATGCATGAGGAGTCTAACATGGGAGGAGTAAAGCCTACAATATCTACCCTCACAGGTAAATTACTTCATAATGACTTTCATCAAGGTGAAAATATCTGTTTAAGGTTTGAGAAAGGGAAGATTTCCTTGCAGCCTTCTCTGTACCTAGTCTTGACAAATGGCTCATAATAGTTCATATCCAACCTTGCCTTCTTGAACCATTTCTCACCAACAACAGGTATTCTTGTAGCATTAGAGATGGCATATGCTGATAGTGCAAAATCCACCCCTACAAGATTCACCTGTTTGTTGTGGAGGTTGAGGAAAAACAACCTTGTAAGCTCTGGGTGGTGTTGTACTTGTTTTATCTTCTCAAAAAAATGAAAACATCCTACATTCTAGAAACATGAGAGGATCACGGGAGATGAGGTGATATCTACTATGCTTTGGGGTTCAAATATGTTCACTTTTCCTCCTTTGTGGTTTGGCCTTATAGGCCCTTGGCCGCTGTCACTGTTGCTACTATCTTCTGCCTCTGACATGGTAATTAGGGCTTATGGTGGGAAAATTAGGTTTGCTTGTGACACTGAGGCATGAGGAGGGAAATGGAAATAATGGTGAGGGAAACCTTTGCAGATGAATGATATGGAGGAAAATGTATGATTGTTTTGTCTTGAGCGTGATGAGGGCTTTTCTTGAAACAACTTGTGATTACCCTAGTTTCACACCTTCACTTGAAAATAAATTGTTTAGAGGTTTAAAACATAGGTTTGCTTGTCATGATGACCTAGGGCTTGCAAACACTAGGGTTTAGTATTTAATTTATCCTGCCAAATGATAAACATTACTTGGAAGGCAAGGAGGAAAAAGATACATGCCAAATTAAACTTGCTTGTAGGGTTTTGAAACCAATTTGGAGGACTTTCTTTGAATCCTTGGCACCTTCTCTGCAATTTGGAGGGTTTTTGTTTGAGCGTAGCACCCTACCTGCACTGTCAGGTCGTGCAGCCTTGGGTGGGTCGGGCCCCTATTTGAGTGCGACGCCACCCGCGTGCAGGCCTTCCGGCCTCTGGGCGCAATGCCGGGCCTGTCGGGTGCTCTGTGCGTGTAGTGCCAGGCTTAAAATAGGCTGTCACGTCGGCCTGTGGGTGCAGCACCAGGCTTGGGCATGTTGGTTCCGCCTGTGCGTAGCACCGACTTATTAGTGCATCGCCACCCTCTATATGCGCAACACTGAGTAAAAATTCATGGGGGAAAATGCTATTCGCGCATCGCTAGGGTTTGTGAGTGCAGTGCCAGTGTCTGTGCATAGCGCCAGTGACTTGGCCCAGGATTTGTCCAAAAACTCAGAAATTTATCCAGCAGGGTTTTATTGCTCTTCTTGCAAATAGAAAATGCACAATGAGTCAAGTGTTTAAGTGAATTTGAATTTTATGGCCTTGGGCATGCAAATTTATTTTTTCCTAAACCCACTTTGTAATGTTTTTTAATCTCTTTTTTCATTTGACTGATATCCTTTTTGACCTTTTGCAGGTGAATTGAAAACTTTTCAAAGTGACTTTTGTTCTTTTGGTGATGCCTTACTGGAGATATGAAAAATGTCCTTTTTAACCTTTCAGGGTCTTGGAAATGTCAAAACCTATTTCTGCTTGCACTGATAAACTGAAAACATGTTTTTATCCCTTTTTTGACATTCCTGAATTTAAGTGATCTGAAAACCCATTTCCTTACCTTCTTACTGATTTTGAAAGTGACACATCCTCTTTGAAAAACATTATAAATCATGCCTGCTATGTCTCTTCTTGGCCACTTGTGATTTATTACAGGTGCCGTGACACAATTTTTTTGGTCTCCTTTTTCATTATTTGGAGTTTGAAAACCTTAGTTACTCAACAGTAAACTCATGCTCAGCTTGGTCCTCCATTTTTAAGCTTAACCCAATGCCTTCTTTCCTTTGACCACTTTGAGGGAAACTGACTCCATAATGGAGGTTTGATCTCCCTCACACTGATACTCTTTGCATTTATCCCTTTGATATGGTGAAGCACCATTGCCTTGGCCAATCCTAGGAATTACCTTCAATAAATTCTTGGAAACTTTCTACTGTCATGATGGAGGCCCATCATCTTCATTTCACCTGCTTTACCTATGTTTCCAAAATCTTAGGTTTTAGGGCTGTTAGAGAAGAATAATTAGTTTTGTCTTATAAGTTCTCTATAGCCCTTTCAAGTTCATTCATTTCTATCTAGTTCACCTCACCTTTTTCCCTTTTTATTTTATAATTTCTAAAAAATATTCAATTTATGCTTGGTTGTGTGGAGGTGCCTCTGTCCTTGTGGTCTTTTGCATTGGCTTCTTACTTGGAAACACTGTTTAGCCAATCAGTCCTAAAAACCCCGATTCTCTCTGAACATAGGGCTGCTTTCTTTGCCTTGTTGTGGATGTCCTTTAGTGAGGATCGGGCCTCTTACCTTACCTTATTTTCTACTGATATCCACCTTGACACTCCTGCATAAATGTCAAAATGAGAAGATGGTCTTTGCAAAATTTGTGCTTGACCAAGGGGCCTTCCTTGAAGGATTTCCTGATCCATTTTGGACAACCATGTGCTGACTTTCTTTCATACTTTATTCAGCTTCTTGGCACATGTAAGATAGTGACTTAGAACACCAAAACAATCCTACAATCCATGAAACCCTAAATGACCTAGTGGGAGGATCTTTGGGCTTGTTTTTGACTAAAAGCTTGGTATTTAGGTCTTAAATTATAAAAAATAGAGTTTTTGACAATTTGATGTATTGAAGATCCAAAATCCAATGTACTTGATTTATCTAAAGAGCCTACAGATTTAGTTTTGAGACCATCAATGTTTGATGTATCCGGGAAACACAAGAATGAGTAGGTTGGTTGGTGATCCTAGGTGGCAAGTGGAGGGGTTAGGCAAGTCGAAACAGAGTGCTAAGGTCAGTGGTGGAAAAACATAGTGAAAATGAGTGGCATGAGCCCATGATGGGTCTACTGGGAGTGATAGGCTGACCATGACATGATAGGATAGTAAAACAGTGAAACATTTATCCTAAGGATAATGAAGGGAGTGAGATTTCTAAAACTCACAATATTCATGATTTTTGTTTTTAGAAATCTAGGACAAGTATTTAGTCATCTATAAAATAGCAAAAATACTGATGAATAACACTTTCTCTTGTTTATGTGATTATGCGATCGTAATTGGTTTCCATGATTTGTAGAAATGATTCAATAATTTTTTTAGCATATTACAAGATCAATTGAATCTATGTGGATTTTATACATGGTATCAAATTATTAATCACTATAGAAGAGAATAACTGGAGTTTGTTTTGAACAAGTGAATCGAATTTGTAGATTTATTCTTCAAGACCAATAATAGATCAAGTTGTCTTTCTTTGGATTGAGACTCGAATATTCCCTTGAGGGTAATTCGAATTACATAGCATAAAGGACAAGATGGAGGCAGTGTTGGAGGAAAATAGACTGAAGGAATTCATAGACTATGATATTCCCCAACCCACAACAACATATGCTCAACTTCTTGATGCATGGAAAAAGAATGTAGAAAAGGCGAGAAGGATTATGTTAGAAGGAGTTTCAGATCATATTGTCTTGAACCTCCATGGAAATGAAACTCCATATGATATGTGAAAGGCCTTAATAGATCTATTTCATAATAGCAGCAACCACAGGAAGTTGGCATTGAAGGACAAGCTTAGAAAGATCAAGATGGAGAAGGGAGAAACGATCCCAAAATACTTGACGAAGTTAAATCAATGTCGAGATGAGCTTGGAAGTATTGGTGTGATAGTGGCCTAGGATGAGTTGGCGAGCCTAGCACTTCTAGGCCTTCCCAAGAGCTCGCATAGCTAGCAGGACTTGAAGAATGGGAGGGAGAAGCTACCAGAATGGGAGTGATTGTGGTCCGACTTGGTACAAGAAGAGATTCAACGTAACTCCAGAGCCTCATAAAAGACTGATGATGAGGAGAAGTGTGCCTTGGTTGGAAAGGAAAATAAAGGGAAAGGGAAGGAATCCCATTTCAAATCGGATTCTGGCCTGGCAGGCAAGAAGCGAGACTTTTCAAAGGTAAAATATTTTCATTGTCATGAACTTGGAAACTATGCTACAAAGGGTCCACACAAGAATACCATCAAGAAGTCCTCAGGAGGAGCAGAATATGAAGCACTTGCTTCATAGTTCGAGTTGGATTTCACCCTCATTGCATGCATGGTGTCATTGGTGATGGGTTTTGTGTGGTACTTAGATAGTGGAGCTTCGTTCCATATGATCGATAACAAAGAATTCTTCAGTAACTTGGAGGAGAAGGATCTACATATGAACATCAAGATGGGCGATGACATGAGGTATAACACTAATGACATAGGCATAGTTACCTTTTAGAGGGAGTCAGGCACTCCTCTCACATTAAAAGATGTCATGCATGTTCCTGGTTTAAAGAAGAATTTGGTTTCTGTTGCTATGTTGGAAGACCATGGCTATGATGTGATATTCAGTGAAGGAAAGATGTTCCTTCATCACAAAGGCACATGATAGGTGAAGAAGATTGCGGTTCGAGTAAAGAACCTCCAAAAAATGGATGTAGAAGAATGTAATGCCTTTAGCACGAAAGAAAAGAAGCTGAGCTGAGACATCAGTGATTTATGGCACAGGAGATTGGGCCATCTACACCATGGCGCTTTGAAGATCATGCAACAGATTTCTACAAGACTTCCAAAGGGTGTATTGGGGAAGTATACCAAAGCCACCTTTCATGATAAGGAAAACCTAGCAAAGACAAACCTTGAGAGAGTTCATTCATATGTGTGTGGACCGTTCTCGACAGCTTCCACAACAAAACACATGTATTATGTGATTTTTGTAGATGAATTTTCATGCAAGTGTTGGATTTTCTTCATGGAGAATAAAGATCATACGTTCTCAAAGTTTTGTGAGTTCAAAGCACTTGTCGAGAAATATACAGGGAAGAAGGTAGGGGCTCTGAGGAGTGATAATGGTGGAGAATATTTATCTAACAAATCCAAGAAATTATGTTCTTTAAGAGGATTTCAAAGGGAATTGATAGAACCTGATAACCCACAACATAATGGGGTTGCATAAAGGAAGAACATAACTATTGTGGGAGCAACATGAGTGATGTTGTATGATCAGGGCCTACCATTGCATCTATGGGCAGAAGCATGCAATACAACAGTATTTGTGCAAAACAAAAGTCCTCATCAGATACTTGGGATGAGTACACCAGAGGAAGCGTTTTTAGGTAAGAGACCAGATGTGTACCATTTTAAAATTTTGGGCTCATCGGTTTATTGCTATATGACAAAAGATGTCTAGAAGAAGCTAGAGCCAACAAATGAGTTGGGGATATTTGTGGGGTAAACTGATACACCTCACAACTATCAGGTGTGCATGCCAGCACATAGGATGATAATGGTTAGAAGAGATGTGAAATTCGATGAAGAGAAGGCCATGCAAATTTCCCTTGAGAGGGAGCTTTAGTTGCATTCATTTAAGGAGATCTTAGCTCCAAAAGAAGAACCTCAAGATGTGGAGCAGCCACAAGCAAAGGTGTAGAGAGTGGAAGCAACCACTCATGCAGATACATCCTGAGACGGAAGGAAGTGCACCATAGAGGTTGAAAGTTTGTTTATTGATGCTAGAGAGAATGTGGGAGCACCCACATCATAGCGTAGACAGATAAGATCCCTAGAGTAGTACACTGGCTACACGGCTCTTCTGAGAGAAGGTGTAGAGATAGAGCCATCCTCGTTCGAGGAAGTAGTGTGGAAAACAATTTAGGTTGATGCCATGGTTGAGGAGTATGAATCCATTATAAGAAACAGTGCATGAGAAGTTGTCCCAAGATCGGATGGGAAGTCATTTGTAGGATCTATGTGGATCTACAAGGTGAAGTAAGCAACAAATGGGAGTGTGGAGAAGCACTATGCCATATTTGTGGCCAAACGGTTCTCTCAAGTGGAGGGGATTGATTATGATGAGACTTTTGCACTTGTCACAAGGTACTCATCAATCAGATTCATCCTTGCACTCTTAGTGCAGATGGTATGAAAAATACATCATATGGATGTAAATAAAAGCTTCCTCAATGGGCTGATCGAGGAAGAGGTGTACATTGCATAGCTGGAAGGTTTTGAAACCTTTGATAGGGAGTCGCTTGTGTACAGACTCAAGAGAGCACTGTATGGGCTGAAGCAAGCACCTTGTGCTTGGTACATCAGGATCGACAAATATTTCAATGGGTTGGGCTTCACCAAGAGTGAAGTAGATGTGAACCTTTATCATATTGTGGTAGAAGGTGAACTTTTGATCATTGTACTTTATTTCAATGATTTTATTCTGACAGGTGATGAGAAACTCATCAAGTCTTGAAAATAATATCTTTCAAGAGAATTTGAGATGAAGGATATGGGGATCTTGCACTATTTCCTGGGATTGAAAATATGACAAAGATATGGGGAGATATCTGTATCTCAAGGAAAGTATGCCAACGATATTCTTAGGAAGTTCCACATGGAGGGCAAAAAACCCTTGGAGACTCCTCTAGTAGGAAACTGGAGGAAGGAGGATGCCACTTCAAGAAAATTAGTACATGTTACTGTCTACATAAAGCTTGTGGGTTCACTCATGTATTTGGTGAACACATGACTAGACATATGCTATGCAGTTAACCATCTTAGTCAGGTTATGGTTAAGCCTACAAAATTATTTTGTAAGGCAGACAAGCATGTGTTGAGATACCTTAGAGGCACTACAAAGTTTGGGCTATGGTACAAACGGATAGAGGGAGTGAAGCTTCAAGGTTTCATAGATGCATATTGGGTAGGGATTCTATCTGACAGGAAGAGCACATTAAGGGGCATCTTCAACATAGGATCAACAATAGTTTCCTAGTACAATAGGAAATAGAGATCAATTTCACTTAGTTTAATAGAGGCAGAGTACATGACGACTAGTCAGACAACATGTGAGGCCATTTGGATGAGGAAGATACTTGTTGGTTTGTTTGGTCAAAAGATGGGTCCAACGATGATTTATTGTGATAACCATATTTGCATCAAAGTCTCAGTTAATCCAAATTTTCAAGATAGTTCCAACATAGTGATATCTTGTATCACCATCTCAGAGATTGTGTGCAAAGGTAGATTATGTAATTATATTCCATTCCCACGGAGGAGCAGGATGAAAACACCTTGACGAAGGCACTATCAAGAAGCAAAATCGAGTTCCATAGAATAAGGATTGGGGTAGAAAACAATCCTTTTTTGTTGAGAGGGAGTGTTGAAATTGGAAACAAGAATGGCTTCTAATTTATTTTTTCCCTTAATTAAAGTAGAAGTAAATTGTAATTCCACATCAGATGAAAACTTGTACGAGTTAACTAAGTCACGAAGACTTAATTATCTCAGTCAATTAGAGTTGAGGGTCAAACTGGAGGCAAGTAGAGTTCTCCCTAAATTTTAGGGGGTCTAGTTGCAGTTTATTTTGAGTTGTAATTATTTAACTCAATTATTTGAGTTAAAATCAATTTAACAAGTTCTAACTGAGAGATGAGCTAATGATAGGTCGAATGAATTAAATTTGATTTAATTCACATGCAGTGTGTTATCACTTAGGATTTTGTAGCTAGGTTGTGGCAGCTAGCACCATAAGGTAACCATTTCAGACCACTTTGGGATTGAATTCTAGCCCTTCAATCTAGAGGGGGCTCCCTCTCAAAGATGATTTCAGATATTATTAATAGAGCTCAGACAGAGGCTAGATTTGTGGTAGTAGGAAAAGATGAGTGGTAAGAAAAAAAGGAGTAGACCATTGGGATATTGTTAAATTTAGACAACCATGGTGTTCTATGCTTGATGCACTTCTACTTCAATATTTCTTAGGCCTAATACAAAATAAAAATCACATAAAATTGAAAGTAAAATGCTGATAGAACAAAATAATAGATCAATAGAAGACAAGACAAATATAGATTAGATTTACAATTTTTTTTTTCCAGCAAAGATATGAGATATTGTGGCATTATGGCAGTCAACAGGATGCTTCAGCCAACAAAGTCTTTCTTGGTCAGCCAATCCTTCATGTGTCACACCCACAACCCTCAAACACAGCTCATCACAAGTCAACGTTTGTCAACCAAAAGTCAACGCAAGACATCAACAGAAATTCAACGTTGTAGATTAGGGCTTCGGTCAAACAACTCTGATTTCCTCTATTTTAGTGGCCAGCAGTACGACCTCTCAAAATCGGAATTTTGGCAGATTTTTAAGGTAAAACGACCAAGGGTTCACCACGATCAATGCTGCAGCAAATAAGCCCTAAACAGATCCGTAGAAAACAACTCCTCTAGCTCCGCACGTGTGAAGGGAAGAGGCCTCCAAAGGCTAACGAACAAATCAGATCAAAATGAGAGATGTGTGATGAGTTGATGAGAAATGAACTCCAAGTCTCTCCAATTTATATCCATCAATGAGGGTGTGTGACACATCTATTAGGCATGTGAGCCTACATTAAAAATCTGACCGACCTTGCACATGTGGAAAATAAATTCAAAATAAATGTTTTGCTCATCTGATCAAGATGATCTTTGGATCAATATTGCACCTCTCCAAAAGAGGAATCCAAAAAAAATATGACCATTGTCATGTGAGCAGTGCAACATGAAGTTTGGACCAAGTTGCCCAAAATTAACACTCCCTCTCAACTAGGGAGAACTCCATATATCCACAACTTCCATCCATGAGTACCATCATGTACTTTCACCAAACATCATGCGAAATCTTGCTGTAACTTTCTTTGTTGGCTCTTTATTTCAGAACAAAAGGCGAGTCACAAAGACGTCACACATAACTGACCCAAAGTCAAATTAGAGGTGAAAACCTCTCTTGGACTCAAAAGAGTCTCCTACTCACCCAGAGTTAGTTTACAAACCTGAAGTTAGTTTAGAGGTGAAAAACTCATTATTCTTGATCCCAGAACAAGGTGTTGGACACATTCCATCCTAGACACAGAGAGTACGACAATATCCGATGCGTCCATCGGTCTTGCTATTGGTCTCTATCCACATTTACCACATCATTTGACAAATGAGTGGTACTTCCCACGAGTCCAAAACTCCATGGGTAGGATGCATGCAGGGCATAGATCAGAGAGAGGTGAACCAACTCAATATGTTGTGTAACTAGCTCCAAAAATAGAAGAAAAGAGATATAAACACCTTATAAATAAGCCAATTCGAGGGGGAAACCTCTAATACATTACATAAATGAACAATTCTTGGATGATGATACAATTTACAAAACCTCCTTTCTATATATAGGAGTCCATGGGGCCATAATGTAATTCTAGTGGGGCCACAATGTAATCCTAGCCGACCTAACAATAATAATTTAAGGGCAAAATAATAACAATATGGGGGTTACAAGGGTACAATAATAACAATAAGGGGATTACACTAACAACAATAAGGGACTATACTAGTAATATAGGGACCTAACATGCCCCTCTCCTTCAAAAAAGTGTTGTCCTCAACGCTTGAGTAGCTCTAGGTGTTTCTGTATAAAATTCTCATCCTCCCATGTAGAATCTTCAGTGGGTAAGTTCTTCCACTTGATGAGATACTCTGAAATTGATCGATTCCGTAGCTGTCGAGTTCTTGTTTCCATGACCGCTTTAGGTTCCAATATGATTTTTCCTTCCTCATCAAGTTCTGGCAATATTGTTTGAACTGGAATATTTTCACCTATAACCTTCTTTAAGCATGAAACATTGAAAACTGGATGCACTCGTGAAGAAGCAGGAAGCTCCAATTTGTATGCCATAGTACCAATCTTTTGCAACACCTTGTAAGGACCATAGTACTTTGGCGATAATTTATTATCCTTCTTAGCTTGCTTGAGGGACATTTGTTTGTATGGTTGTAGCCGTAAAAATACCTAATCTCCTACATCAAAACTTCTCTCACTACGATGTTGATCTGCCTGTTGTTTCATTCGATTTTGTGCCAAATTTAGGTTATCCTTTAAGAGTTGGAGAACTTCTTGCTGATGCTCGATGTGATCTTCCACTGCTTGAACCTTCGAATTTTCCCTTAAAGATGATGTTATGGATGGTGGATGATATCCATAAAGTGCCATAAATGGGGTCATTTTTGCTGCAGTATGGAAGGAAGTGTTATACCACCATTCAGGGAGAGGTAACCACTTGACCCATTGTGTTTGTTTATCAGATACAAAACAACGAAGATATCCTTCCAAACATTTATTTACTATCTCAGTTTGACCATCAGATTGAGGATGATAAGATGTGCTATGAGCTAATTGAGTACCCAAACAAGAAAATAACTCCGTCCAAAAATTTCCAGTAAAAATGGGATCTCTGTCGCTCACAATAACCCTGGGGCTTCCATGTAGCTTTTGAATTCTGTCCATAAATGTAGTAGCAACTGTACTTGCTTTAAATGGATGAGATAATGCACAAAAGTGTGCATACTTGGTGAGTCTATCAACTACCACCATGATGACACTCTTTCCTTCGGACTTAGGTAAACCTGTGATAAAATCCATTGAAATATCCTCCCAACGTTGACTTGGAATGGATAAAGGTTGTAGAAGTCCCGAGGTCTTAATTGTTTCCACTTTATTCTGCTGGCAAACCAAACATTCTGCCACAAAATTTTGAATATCAGATTTAAGGCCATCCCAAAAAAATTCTTTCTTCACCCTGTGGTAAGTTTTTAAAAATCCTGAGTGTCCTCCTAAAGAAGAAGTGTGCAATTCCAAAAGAATCTTTTGTTTTAGTTGGGAATTCTTACAAAGATATAAGCGATCTTTGTACCATAAGGAATCATTTTTCCAAATAAATGTATCAGATGTACTAGGATCCTACTGCAACTTTTGAATGAGTGTCCATACATCTTTTTCCTTCTTCCATTCATCTCTTCCTTCGATTATCCAATCTAGTTGGATAATAGAAATGGCACAAAGCAATGCTTCCACCTCTTCATTCTTTCTTGAGAGTGCATCTGCAACAACATTAAGCTTTCCTTTTTTGTAGATTTTTTCAAAGTCATAACCCAACATCTTTGTGACCCATTTTTTCTGCTCTTCTGAAGATAGTCTTTGTTCCAAAAAGTGTTTAAGACTATCATGATCAGTTTTTACCTTGAAGTGTCTTCCCATTAGGTAATTTTGCAATTTATTTAGTGCATGCAGTATTGCTAACATTTCATTCTCATAAATAGGTTTCTGTAAATAATTTCCTTTGATTGGATGACTTTAAAAAGCAATGGGTCTTCCTTCCTGCATTAAAACAACACCAATTCCATTCCCTAAGGCATCGCATTCCACAATAAAGGTTTTTGTGAAGTCTGGCATAGCTAAGACTGGTGCTAGGCACATTGCCTCTTTAAGATGTTCAAAGGCCTTAGTTGCTTTAGGAGTCCATGAAAATGCATCTTTCTTCAATAGTGTTGTTAGAGGTGCTGCTATTCTCCCATAATTCTTAAAAAACTTGCGATAATACCCCGTTAACCCTAGAAACTTTGTAACCGCTTTATGGGTTGTGGACTTCATTCCTGGCTGAGCCTTTAATTTTGTTAGGTCTACTTTAACACCCTTGTGAGATACAATATGACCCAGATATTCCACCTCTTGTACTCCAAAGAAACATTTGGATGTTTTTTCATATAATTGTTTCTCCTGCAATAGTTTGAGCACCCTGTCAACATGTTCAACATGATCCTTCCAAGACCTTCTGTAGATTAGTATATCATCAAAAAATACTAGCACAAATTTTCTAATGAAGGGTTTGAAAATGGAAATCATCAACCCTTGAAATGTAGAAGGTGAATTGGTAAGGCCAAAGAAGAAGCATCAAAAGTTCATGATGACCTCTATGAGTTCAAAATGCTCTTGAATATCTTCACTTCCTTTCATTCTAATTTATGATAGCCCATGAACGAAGATCCAACTGGCAGGTAACAATTGCTCCATGTAATTCATCCACACTCCCATCAATCACTGTGAATGGGAATTATCTAATGGGGAGATTATTGCTCCCCAGCAACTGGACACATTCGCCATGATCCATCCTTCAAAACAATAATACAGAGCAAGAGAAAGAACTTTGACTAGGTTGAATTATACCGCCTATAACATTTCTCGCAATCATGGGACATGCGTTCAATTTCATTTTGGACATAAGAGCACCATCAGATCTCTGTTTGGAGTGAACACTTCCTGGAAATCAAATTAATAGCATGATCATGATCACTGTCAGGTGGGGAGTCCTTTGGGAGTTTCAAACACCTTGGAATGATTGTCCAAGACTTGTTGGAGATCTGCAGAAATAGATGATTTTGATGTTGGAACTTCTAGTGAGAATAATTGTGCAATTACGCCTCGTTGTTCTTTCTTTAGAAGCTTTTTCATGACATTAGAGCTTATTATCTTTTCCGGCTTCCCCGCAATACCCCATAATTCGACTTCCTTTCCTTCTGAAAAAAAATTCAAGAAAAGTTCTTGAAAACTAAAAGCTACCGTTCCCAAAGATTGTAACCATTGTACTTCTAGTACAACATTAGCACCTCCCATAGGAATGGAAAGCATTGAACTAGTCAATACATATTCCCCCATGGCTAGCTTGATGTTATGGCATTTTCCAGAGCAATTTATAGTTCCTCCATTTGCAACCATCACTTGACATTTTGGTGTTGGGTATAGGAAACAATTTAATTCCTTGGCTACCTTACAATGAATAAAATTATGGGTGCTACCTGAACTAATCAACACTATTACCTTTTTCTTTCTGATATGTCCTTCATCTTGAGAGTTCGAGGTGGAGGTAATTCCCTACGTTGCATTACAGATATGTCTAATTCATTTTCTGCTCTTCTACGCTGGTTCGTGCATATCCTTTGTTCATTTTTATCTTCCTCTTCACACCCATGTAAAATAATTTCTTCTCAACACACTTATGACCTTTAGTGTATTTGCTATCACAACTGTAGCAAAGCCCTTTTGCTCTTTTTTCTTCCAATTGTTGTGGTGTCAAACTTGTAGGTTGTGGAAATATAGGCGTAGCAACACTTCCTTCTTTATAGAATTGAGTGGTAGGCTTCCTTGTCGCCATAATTTTACATTCAACTTTTCTTGCCAACCTGAATGCCTTATCCAATGAATCAGGTTCCAAAACGCGAACTTCATGTTGGATGTTATCCTTTAAAGTGCCTATGAAGAGATCAATCCTGTGTTCCTCTGGAATATCAGTTACCCTTATATTCAATTTTTGGAAGTCCTCAATGTGCTCCCACACTAAACCCTTTTGTTTGAGATTTATCAATTGGCTAAAGAAGGTGTTGCTCTTTGTATCCTCATAATGTGCTATCATTTCCTCCGTAAAAATTGACCAAGTGACAATTTTTTTATGGGAGCAAAGCCATAGATACCATACAAATGTATTTTGTTCTAAATGTAAAGTTGCAATGCGTACCTTTAGTGTGTTTTGCATGTTATGGAGATCAAAATATTGCTCCATCTGTAGTATCCATGTTACAGGATCCTTTCCATCAAACTTCCTCATATCCATTTTTGGAATATGGTGGTTCTTCCCCCCAACATTAGAGTTTATGAAATCACGATTAACATTTATTTTGTTCTCATCATGAGTTTCCTCTACTATATTTTCACCATTAGGAAACATTTCTTGTATCAACTTTGTCAAACCTTCCATGTCTGCTTTTAAATCATTCTTCATGTTTTCCATCTTAGCTTCCATGTCATCCATCTTAGATTCCATGCCAGCTTCCATGCCATCTATCTTAGATTCCACGCCTTTCTTCAAACCATCCATATTATTCTTCACACCATCCATCTTTGCTTCCACGCCTTTCTTCAAAACTTCCATTTCATTTTTTGCTGCTCTTTGCGAGAGCGAAATTTGGTGCACTTGCTCTTGTAATTTTGATAGATCATGTTGCAATTCTTCATCTTCATGAGTCATAGTAGAGCCTTTTGAAGGCTTAATGGGTGTTGAATTATTTTTATGGGGCATATTTTAGAACCCAATATTGATATCTATTCTACAATATGCCCGTGGAATCAATTCAAATTGATTCTTCAAACAAGACTTATGAAATTCGGAAAAAAAAATACACACCTTTTTCTTTCTTTTGAGGAGCCCAATATTGAAATTGGATTATATTTTTGATTTCAGCTCTTCAATATCTAAAATTTGGCACCGACGTATCCCTATGAATTATCTTTCGAATGCCATAGGTATGACCTGATTTGGATTCTCCAAGACAAAGTTGTGTCCAATCTCCCACAATGACCTAATTATGGACTAGTTCAGTAGAGCGAACTTGTACGACTTGCCACGTGTCACTGTTTCATCCTTTGGCTCTGAAATTGATAGCGAAGAAAGTAAATTCCGTGTAATTATGACTAATTTTTATGGCACTCCAATCCGATGCTCAGAGAGAGCGTTATGAATCTTTTCCCACGATCACCTCTTTGAGATGAAATTTGGGAGCCTGAAAAAGAACTACCTTCCACAGATCATATCTCTGAAAATATTGCAAACCAAGCTCTAAAATTTTTTGACGAGTTTCCTTAGGATTTCGGATTCGCACCCTAAAAATTTCAAAATTTTAACCTTCGTAGTAGCGCAAATTCCATGATGACCTGTTTAGATTAAATTGAGGAGCCTGCAAAAATACCTAACTTCCACAGATCATATCTCCAAAAATATTACGAACCAAGCTCTGAAATTTTTTGACGATGTTCCTCAGGATTTTAGCTTCGCACCCTAAAAATTTCAGCTTCTTAAACTTTGTAGAAAAAAGTTATATAAAAAATGCCACGATGACCTGTTTGGAGCAGCGAAACCCTAGAATCCAAAGCTCTGATACCAAATGTTGTCTAACCAGCTCCAAAAATAGAAGAAAAGAGATATCAACGCCTTAGAAATAAGCCAATTTGAGGGGGAAACCTCCAATACATTACATTAATGAAAAATTCTTGGGTGATTCAAATTACAAAACCTCCTTTCTATATATAGGAGTCCATGGGGCCAGAATGTAGTCCTAGTGGGGCCACAATGTAATCCTAGCCGACCTAGCAATAATAATATAAGGGCACAATAATAACAATATGGGGGTTACAAGGGTACAATAATAATAGTAAGGGGGTTACACTAACAACAATAAGGGACTATACTAGTAATATAGGGACCTAACACAATATCATAACGGTGGGGCGAAAGTACAATAAGGTTTGGCAAGCCTAGCCCTGTATGTGCTTATAGCTCTAAGAAGATATCCCCAAGCCCCCTGGAGCTCCTAGAGCTCACAATACAACTCAAGTGGGACCTTCAGAATAAGGTCTTTCACGATTCGAAGCTTCTCACAGAAGGTTAGGAACTTGACCTTCCCCAGGGGCTGCGTGAGAATATCTGCGACCTGCTCATCAGTTCCTATATGATCGAGCCTTACGACGCCTCCCTGTACCATGCCTCAGACAAAATGGTACCTGATATCAATATGCTTGGATCGATCGTGGAACGCAGGATTCTCAGAAAGACGAATCCCACTCTGGTTATCACAAAGGATAACGGTGGAATCTAGCACATGCCTGAACAACTTACTGAAGAACTTTCACAACTAAACAGCTTCACTACAGGACATACTTGTTGCAATGTATTCGGCCTCAACAGTGCTCAAAGCCATGACTTATGCTTCCTACTCATCCAAGATATCAAAGTAGAACCCAAGGTGAAGCAACATCCAAATGTGCTCTTGCAATCCACCACACTGCCAGCCCAATTGGCATCAGTATATCCATGGAGTCTCAAAATCCCAGAAGTGTATCTCAACCCATGGTTGATTGTGCCCTGAAGATACCTCAATAGATTCTTGGCACCAATCCAGTGAATGTGATATGGATCAACCATATTTTGACTCAAAGTGTTCACTTCCAAACATACGTCGGGACGAGAGTTCACTAGGAACACAGGGACGTCACTTAATAAACCTCTAATATATCACGTGCGATCGTAGCATATTAAAAAATACCCTTAATTTGAGTAGATATTGGAAAATACCCCAAAAAATCACATTATTTAACCCCCTACAAATATAAACCCAATACACCTTCCCAATTTAAAAAGCCCCTAATTTCACTATATATTGTACGTATCCATTTTTTTATTAACATTTTTTATACCCCTTATATTTTTTCATTAAATTTGAGCTCCATTTTTTATACCGACCAATATAAAAATCCTTTATCCCCTATATATTCCCCAATATATTATGTCATTTTTTTCTCATTATATATCCCCCAATATGAACCCAAGTGGTATGGTATTGCTCCCACAGTGAAGCCCCCGTGACTAGGAACATCACAACAGCCCCCACGAGTTTTCGATACTCGGTAAGATTTGTTAGCACATGCCCAAAAAAATTTCCACACAACTTCTTAAAGTTGAGTTCCATCTATAATCGACACAGATTTACAATCCACCATACCAAATCTCTCCAACAACTTCACGACATATTTTCCTTGAGAAAGGAAACTCTTGCCTGGCTTTTGCATGACCTCCAAGCCTAGGAAGTAATGCATTAGTCCTAGGTATTTCATCTCAAACTCGGAAGCTAGCTCCCTTTTACATTGATGAATGAGAGGGCCAACACCTGTCAAGAAGAGATCGTCCACATAGAGAACTAGAATGAGTGGCCTTTCTCTATCAATCTTAAAATAAAGGTTTGGATAAGCATTACTTCGAGTGAAGCCCAACTTCATCAAGTAGCTATCTATCCTCTCATACCAAGCCTTGGGGGCTTGCTTCAATGCACAAAGGGCTTTCTTCAACCTGCATACATAGGTGTCTATATCTCAGACTTCGAACCCCAGAGGTTGCTCCACACACGCCTCTTCCTTTATAAAACCATGTAGAAAAGCGGTCTTTACATCCATCTGATGTAGACTACATCCTTGCATTGCAACAAGGGAAATAATAGATCAGATGGTGGTATAGTGGGCCACAGGTGCAAATATATGTATGCCTTCCTTTTTAGAGGAGCCTTGGGAAAAAAAATATTTCCTTGTACTTTTCAGCACTCCATTAGATCCATGCTTGATCTTATAGAGCCATTTCGAGGTGACAACAGATTTGTTCTTTGGTCTCAGGACCACTTCCCAAACATAATTTTTCATAATGGACTCATATTCTTCATGCATAACATCCTTCCAAACTTGATTCTTTACGGCTTCTTCAAATGATCATATTATACTATCGTACTCATGGCTGCTAGATGCCCTTGGTATCTCTTCCTCATTTCGTTTTCACAACAGAATGCCCCCTTGGGGAAATATGTCATTTGACATCTGTGAGAGTATCCCTGAGCCATGAGGGTATTCACTGTATTTTAAGGAGGTGATCGAATATGATCCATAGGTCCTTAACACGGCATCAGGTCATCCTTCGGCTCTTCCTAATTCCCCGCTTCTTCATCTTTGCCTTCCTCGATCCAGTGGAATATTTCTCATTTTCGAGGGCAACATCTTCATATAAGGTGACATCGTGGCATATCTCCACTTCTCTTTGACCAGGCACATAAACTCTATATGCCTTCGAAGTTTCACTGTAACCCACAAACATTCCCTTCTTTCTAGAAGCATCAAACTTGCTTCTCTTTTATTTCGTCACATGAAAGTAAACAAGACAACCAAAAACTCTAAAATGAGAAGCATCAGGTTTCTTACCAGAGAAGACTTCTTTGGGAGTTTTGGAGTCCAGAGCGGAATGTGTGCATCTATTTTGAACATACACAACAGTGTTCACAACTTCTCGCCATAGAAACTTTAGAAGACCTTGGTTACATAGCATGGCACGTGAAGCTTCCATAATGGTCATGTTATTTCTTTCAGCAACACCATTTTTCTCAGGAGTATACATAGTTGTGTTCTCCCTCTTAATGCCATATTTTCTGCAAAAGTCATTGAATTCATTTGACTCATACTCGATCCCATTGTCGATCCTCAAAACTTTGATTCTCTTCTCGGTTTGATTTTTTACCAAGGCCTTGAAGGTACGAAACCATTTGAATGCTTCGTCCTTCTACTTCAAGAAATATATCCAGGTCTTGCGGGAGAAGGCACCTGTAAAAGTCATGTAATAGGAACATCCTCCGAAGGATGTCAGAGGAAACATACCTGATAAGTCAGAGTGCATCAAATGCAAGATATCAGTTGTCTTTGTGACACTTGAGGGGAATTGTCCTCTTGTATGCTTCCCTTCAGAACAACCCTGAAATTTACCTTCACGATCATATCTAAATTCAAGCATCCCTATCACCATCGTCCTTGCTTCTGGAAGGGATTTGTAATGAAGGTGTGCAACCTCCTGTGCCATAACTCTATTTGAAGAGTTGTATCACATGACATAGCCCCCAATGGAATTCCTCCAACTTGGTAGAGTGCATCAACTCTAAAACCAATAGTAAGATATTACTTGAAGTTCTTCTTCCAGATATGTACCTTTCCATCAATGAATTCCACCTTGAAACCTTTGTCTTCCATTGTTGAAATGGAAACAAGGTTCTTCTTCAAATCCAGTACGTACAACACATCTTGTAATCAGAGGACTTGACCTTGAGATAGATGGAGGGTCACATTCCTTTTCCCTTTCACGAGATAGGTGGCATTACAAGGATAATTTCTAGATTGGTATCATTCTCAACCAAATCAAAGAGGGATTCTTTATAACAAGTGAGGTGCCTTGAAAAACCACTATCAATCAACCAGACATCCAAGGTGTCGAGTGGAGATGGAGTAGAGAGGGCAGATACAAGAATAAATTCATTTATCTTACTATCAACAAAATTAGAATCATCGTACCTGGAATTTCTTAACCTCTTGAAAGGTTTCCCATTTCCACTATGATCAGAGGGAGCCTTCCTCTTTCCTTGGAACCAGATGTTCCTGCCATTCCTTCTCGAGTTGTTGTTGTCATCATCCCTAGTAGAGTCCCTTCTATTAGGGCACTCTCTTGCATAGTGACCAAACTTGTTACAAGTGTAACATCTTCCATTCATCCATTTGGGCCCCTCTCTACCATGGTTTTGATTTCTTAGGCCATCATGGTTCTTATTCTTTGCATGAGTGGTGAAGGAAGTAGGGTCACTTCCATTACCATTATAGGCATACTCCATCATTATTGTTTCCTCTTGAGTGCATATCGACAATATTTCATCAAAATCAGGAATCACATTATTATTGAGAATAGTGGTATTGAATACATGCCAATCATGGGGGAGACCTCCAAGTGATATAAGAACCATCTCTTGATCAGATGTTGCTTCCCCAATATCTAGGAGGTTATTCTTGATTTTAGTGATCCTTATAAAATAGGATTGAATAGAATCATCCTTACCCTTCTTGATATTCTTCAATCGATTATTGAAGAAGAGGATTTGATTAGCATTGATAGCCCTTAACATGCTCACCAGTTTGTCATACATCTTTGTAGATGTCTCCAGCTCAAAAATTTAAGAAACCAAGTTCTTATGAATAGAATCTCGGATAATCATATTTTCTTTGATTTCCCCTTTTTTATACTTCATCTTAATGGCAACAACTGCATTTGATGGAAGCTCTTGAATCTTCCCCTGCACATATTCCATGACATTTTGATCTTCTAGCACCAAATCCAAGGACATCTTCCATGCATGATAATCAGACTTATCAGTCAATTTATCATCAACCTTGAAACCCTTGTAGGTTGAGGAGGCCATTTGTCCTTGATAAGATTCCTTCCTTCAGTGAGTGCTTCTAACACAAGATTTGGCTTTGTCTTCACCTCAGCTTTGATACCATGTTAAATTTAGACAACCATGGTGTTCCATGCTTGATGAAATTCTACTTCAATCTTTCTTAGGCCCAATACAAAATTAAAATCACATAAAATTTAAAGTAAAATGCTGATCGAACACAATAATAGATCAATAGAAGACAAGCCAAATATAGATCAGATTTACAATTCATTTTGTCCAACAAAGATATGAGATATTGTGGCGTTACGACAGTCAACATGATGCTTCAAACAACAAAGTCTTTCTTGGTCAGCCAATCCTTCGTGTGTCACACCGACAGCCCTCAAAGATAGTTCATCATAAGTCAACGTTGGTCAACCAAAATTCAACGCAGGAAATCAAGAGAAATTCAACGCTGAAGATTAGGGCTTCAGTCAAACAACTCTAATTTCCTTGATTTTAGTGCCCAACAATACGACCTCTCAAAATTAGAATTTTGGCAAAGTTTTGAGGTCAAACAACCAAGGGTTGACCATGGTCAACGCTAGTCAAACCTACAACAAATAAGCCCTAAACAGATCCGCATAAAACATCTCCTCTAGCTACGCACATGGGAAGGGAAGAGGCCTCCAAAGGCTAAAGAAAAAATCATATCACAATTAGAGATGTGTGATGAATTGATGATGAAATGAACTCCAAGTCTCTCAAATTTATATCCATCAATGAGGGTGTGTGACACATTTATTAGGCATGTGAGCCTACATTACAAATTTGGCCGACCTTGCACATGTGGAAAATAAATTCAAAATAAATGTTCTACTCATCTAATCAAGATGATCTTTATATCAATCTTGCATCTCTCCGGAATAAGAATCCAACAAAAATATGACCATTGTCATATGAGTAGTGCAACATGGAGTTTGGACCTAATTTCCAAAAATTAACAGCTATGGAGTTGTGAATTTGAAGCTTGGATTTGACTCTCAGTGACTGGTGGTAGCACTTACAGAAGCAAAATAAGTAGAGCTAATACTAGTTCAAAGCTCGTTGTAGTAAATGATAGGAAAAAGGAAACCATATAGTAGATGGTTACAGAGCACCAGATTGATGAATTCTATAACTTAAGAACACAAAAATACAAAACTGATTATAGAGCATCAGAAAAGATGAATTCTACATCAGTTTTTTAAAGGAAAACAACACATCATTTACCCTTAGAATCTAAGAGATGAATTGAGTGAAATTTCAAAGAAATAAATGCAAGCACTTGACATATGGAAGGCAACGAATTTAGTAATGAATTCTCTGTAGCATCAAACACTTGTGACATTCAGAAATAAATGGCATAGAGGTGAAAATTTTACAAAATAAAAACGTATACAAAAGATGTAAACATGAACAACATAAGATTACTTAATCTCTATTTCAAATTATCATACTTCTGCATTGAAGATATCCTTATTGATATTCATAAACATTGTACAAAGGCCTGCTACCAAAGAAACCAAACCATATACATAGATCTGTTGCAAAAGAGTCCAACCTTGTCTCCATCTATCATCTGCCTATTTATAACTTTAGGTACATTTAAAATGAGTCTTACAGCAAGGCCATACCTTTGAATACCTCTAATGACACCTTGAATTAACCAAAAAGTAGATTACAAGGAGATAAAATAGACATATGCTATTTTTAGGAATTTGAAACCTAAGAGGACTCTAATACACTTTATTACACTTAACAAATTTTAACAACCCCATGCTTGTTGAAATACATCGAAAATATCATGTGCCTGAGGTGGCAATGACCATGAATAAATAATAAATACCCCCACCGAGATAGGAGGTCTGTCTTCCGAGCTTTGAGGAGGTGATGTCATACTTGCTGATGTGATTTCCATGACGTGTTGACAGCTTGATCAACTTTGTCAATGAGTGTGTCTTCAACCAAAAAATTTACTAATAATTTATGACCCTTCTAGGTGAATGACCTATTCCCAAAAAAAAATTCAGTCTCAAAAAAGTTCAAAATTCCTCCTCGCTGCAAAAACAGAGGACTCTTAGGCAAGTCCGTAGCGAGAGTTCGTAGCGTTTTCAACTTTGGCCATCTCTGCAAATTGTTTTACCTCTTTGCTATTTGGAGGATGTTTGGTGGCTTTAACCAATTAAAAACATGCTCTTACTTGCTCCCTTTATGAAAAAAAATGGATTTTATAGGGAAAAGTCATCTTCAGTGAGTTTGTAGCGAAAACTCAACTTTAAGCCTAGCGTACGCTATGTACTTGCATGATAAATTGCATATTTCAAAATTTTCACTTCCCACCTCAAAAAAATTGTCTAAGGCTATGTGAGGTGATGATATGAAACATGATAAGGCAAAATTTATTGAAAATGCATATTATCCTTCTTCATGGAGTAGCAGGTGGCTCATCTACCATTAAAAAGGGATTTTTTTTTCTAAAATCTAGGGGTCAAAAATGAGCACCTATCTCCAGATCCTTGATATTTGTAGCACAAAAAGAGGAGGTTTTTGTAAATATTATTGTTTTAAATAAAACCATCTCTTTATTTTTTGAAAACCATCTCCAAATTTCCAGAATGTGCATTTGAAAAACATGTCTAAAACAAGGAAAAAACAAACTCTGAAAATAGAGCCCGAAGATGTCTTTGAATCTCCCAATCTGTAACACCTGTGAGAATAGTGAAATAGATTAATGTTATTTGATCCATGTTTGAAAATAAACTCTCTCATTTCTTAGAATTAATCTCCGTTTACCCAGAAACTAATCTTGAAGTTGACTTCTTAAACAATCCAAAAACACAACAAATCCCCTTGTAACTTCTGACAAAGTTTCATGCAACCAAATTTGTTGAAGGCCTCTGCAAAAATAGGATCTTCCATGACAACTTTTAGGTCCATAGGTTCATACCTGACCATTAAACCTCCCTTGTTGATGTTCTTATGTGCTTCCATCTCCTCCAAAACAATGCTGCCTTTTTTGAAAGTTGACACTTGAAAAAAGTGTATATGACGACAAGTTGTTTGTTGACAAAGGTGGAAACTAACCTATTACAGCAGCTAGAGATATACTAAGAAAAAAGGGAAAAGGTGGTAGCAAGCAACTCACCAGGATGATTTGAGATGATAAGTTTGAATCCGAGAGGAAGGAGGCCAAATAAGGAGAGAAAAACAGAATGATGGGATGGTAATGATGACCAAGAATGAACCATGACTTAAAAAAACTCAGTACATGACCTCATACTAACCCTTATCCATTTGCAAATTGACACCTCATCCATTACCTTTCTGGTGCAGAAAAACATGAGTTCGTATCCTTTTCTGTTATGAGGTTAGCATATTTATTACAAACTTGTTAGGTGAGTTCGTAGCGAAAACAACTTGCTTTCCATAGAATTCGTTGTAGAATCAATAAAAAGTGGAGAAGTGGCTTAAAACTTAATTTGAACCAATGCATGCAGATTTTTGGTAGATTTTTATTGACATGAACTCAATGAGATGGCATGTGGGGACTCTAAAGACTTTAGGACTATAACCAAATCATGAAATTTCATCAATTTTCATGAATTAATTCATCAACACACTAAAACCTATACAAAATGAATTTCCTAACCAAATTGAATGTTATTGATGAAAGTGACTCCAATGGGGATGATGTGCCCCTTTTGTAAAACAAAGAACCTGTAGCTCTAGTGCCTTTCTTGGAAAAACTGAATTTTTTTGAAATTTTCTGAAATTTTATTTAAACTTTTATAGCCTTCTCCTCAGGCCCAAACTTGTTGAAAAATTCAATCCAAGCGGAAAAATAATATGTACATGTTGAAAATATGCTCAGAATACTTGAGACTATTCACACACACTCCTACCTACCCTAACAACTGCAATCTTCATGCTTGATTCAAGCGACCTTAAACCTCCAATAAAGCCAGTCAATGAGCTGATATGATACCTGAACTTGTTGACTGTGCATAAACCAAATGCCAACTGGATACTGTAATGACAAAGAGAACATAAAATGGGTCTAATTTTCACAGTGAAAACTTAATTGAAAAGTTGAATTGTGGAACTCTTCCATGTAGTCAGCTATGGGATCATAGAAGACAATTTGTTTGGTGATTCTCAAGACATTCTGTAGTTTTAGACAAATAATATATGATTTCTTTAGAAACATAAGATTTTGTTTCTGTGTTATCAAACTCATTTTCAAAAACAAAACATTCCTCTTTAATCTCAAAATAAAATGGTAGCAACACCTTCCCTTTGTATTTTGGCATGAATTTTTTTTCAAAAGACTAATATTGATAATGAAAACTATAAGACTGAATTTGATTTTCTAAAACTTCAATGTCTTTCTCAATGCTCTTAGAAAATTCATCCAAAAACTGAATCTTATCTTCTAACTTGCACTCAAATGACTTTAAATAAGAAAATAAGGTCGAAGAAAAATTTTCATCCACTTCCTCATTAGTGTGCTCAACGTTCCATTTCTTAAAATCTTGAATAGAAAGAGAGTATGCTACAAAATTTGTTTTTTCCATCCATGTTTCCAAAAAGATAAGCCAAAAATCTGTAAATGACTTAATAGATCTGACAGAAAAACTTTTAATCCATTGTGTACGTTTCCCTTGAAATGAATTGTAGAATAATCTAATGAAAGCATATTCATGTCTCACTCTAAGAAGCTCGGTAAAGTCACGAAACTTTGATATTTGCTTCAAGGTCAAACTCAAATTCTCTCCATTAAATTTTGGACCATTCATTAAAAAATATGCATCCTTGGGAAAAGGCTTTGGGAAACCATAAATTTTTAAAAAATCCACACATGCATACCTCGAAACAGGAATGGAAACATATGAGTTCCTCATAATTCCAATGGAGTCACCATGAAGTTTTGATCTTCTAGATCTTGGAGAGTGGAGTCGCCAGGTGAAAGGTATACAAATTTGTTGTGCCCGACTATTGTTCACCTTCAACAATCATATCTAAAATTTTTCGTTCGTCCCGAGAAATATTTAACCTTCTTTCCCTGGAAACAATGCCAAGATATTATCACTCATGATTTTGTAGCTTGGTTGTGGCAGCTAGCACCCTAAGGTAACCATTTCATGCCACTTTGGGATTGAATTCTAGCCCTTCAATCCAGAGGGGGATCCCTCTCAAATTTTATTTTAGATATGTTTAACAGAGCTCATATAGAGGCTAGATCTGTGGTAGTAGGACAAGATGAGTGGTAAGACAAAAAGGAGCACACCATTGGGTTATGGAGTTGTGAATTTGAAGCTTGGATTTGACTCTCAGTGACTGGTGGTAGCACTTATAGAAGCAGAATAAGCAGAGCTAATACTGGTTCAAATCAATTTGGTCATTGTAGTAAAGGATAGGACAAAGGAAACCATATAGTAGATTGTTACAAAGCACCAGATTGATGAATTATATAACTTAAGAATACAACAATACATAACTGAGTACAAAGCATCATAAAAGATGAATTCCACATCAGTTTTTAAAAGGAAAACAATGCATCATTTACACTTATCATCTAAGAGATGAATTCAGTGAAATTTCAGAGAAATAAATGTAAGCACTTGATGTATGGAAGACAGAGAATTGAGTAACAAATTCCGTGTAACATCAAACATTGTGACATATTCAGAAATAAATGGCATAGAGGTGAAAAGTTCACAAAATAGAAACATATAAAAAATATGTGAACATGAACAATATAAGCTTACTTAATCTCTATTTAAAATTCTCATACTTCTACACTAAACATAAAATTTATTGATATTCATAAACACTGTACAAAGGCCTGCTACCAAAGCAGCCGAACCCTATACAAAGATCTGCTACAAAAGAGTCCAACCCTGTCTCCATCTATCATCTGCCTATTTATAACTTTAGGTACCTTTACAATGAGTCTTCTAACAAGGCCAGACCTTCAAATACCTCTAATTATGCCTTGACTTAGCCAAAAAGCAGATTACAAAGAGATAAAATAGACACCTACTATTTTTACGAATTTGAAACCTAATAGGATTCTAATACACTTTATTACACTTAAATTTTTTTAAAAGCCCCATGATTGTTAAAATACATCGAAAATATCATGTGCCTGAGGTGGCAATGGCCATGATTGAACAATAAATACCCCCACAAATATAGGAGGTGTGTCTTCCGAGCTTTGAGGAGGTGATGTCATACTTATTGATGTGATTTCCATGATGTGCTGGAAACTTGATCAGATTTTTCAACGAGTGTGTCTTCAACCAAAAAATTTACTAATAATTTCTGACCCTTCTAGGTGGCTGACCTATTCCCAAAAAAAAAAATTAAGGCTTGAAAAATTTCAAAATTCCTCCTCGCTGTAAAAACATAGGACTTCTAGGTAAGTCCGTAGTGAGAGTTCATAGTGTTTTCAACTTTGGCCATCTCTGCATATTATTTTCCCTATTTTCTGATTAGATGATATTTGGTGGGTCTAACCAATTAAACACATGCTATTAATTTCTCTCTCTCTATGAAAAATATAATTTTATAGCGAAAATTCATATTCTGCAAGTTTGTAGCGAAAACTCGACTTTAAGCCCGGAGTACACTACGAACTTTCCTGATAAATTGCAGATTTTGAAAATTTCACTTCCAACCTCCAAAAAACTATCCAAGTCTGTGAGAGATGGTGATGTGAAATATGATCAGGCAAAATTGATTGAAAATACATCTTACCCTTCTTCATGGAGCAACAAGTGGCTCATCTTCCACTAAAAATGGACTTGTTTTTTTTGAAATATAGGGGTCTGAAATGAGCTTCTATCTCCTAATACTTGATAGTGGTTGCAAAACAGGAGGAGGGTTTTGTAAATAACCTCTTTATAAAGAAAACCCTCTCTTGGTTTTTTTAAATCATCTCCAAATGTACATAATTAGCATTTGAAAAACATGTATAACATAGGAAAAAAACGAACTTTGAAAATAGAGCCCAAAGATGTCTTTGAATATCCCAATATATAATACCTATGAGAAAAGTGAAAGAGGTTAATGTTTTTTGATCAGTTTTTGACAATAACCTCTCATTTTTTTATAATTCATCTCCGTTTACCCAAGAAATATTCTTGAAGTCGACTGCTTAAACAGTCCAAAAACACAACAAATCCCCTTGTAACTTCTGACAAAGTCTCATGCAACTAGCTTTGATGAAGGCCTCTGCAAAACTAGGATCTTCAATGACTCATTTTAGGTCCATAGATTCATACTTCACCACTGAACCTCCCTTGTTGGTTTTCTTATGTGCTGCCATCTCCTCCAAAACAATGATGCCTTCTTTAAAATTTGACACCTGCAAAAAGTGTATATGACAGTAAGATGTTTGTTGACAAAGGTGGAAAATAACCTGTGACAAAAACTAGAGCTATACTCAGAAAAAAAGGAAAAAGGTGGCAAAAAGTAGCTCACAAAGATTATTTGAGATGATAAGTTTGAATGCGAAAGGAAGGAGGCAAAATAATGAAAGAAAAACAGAATGATGGGATAGTAATGATGACCAAGCATGAACCACGACTTCAACAACTCAAAACATGATCTCATACTAACCCCTATTCATTTTCAAATCGATACCTCATCCATTCCCTTTCCAGTGTAGGAAAACATCAGTTCGTATCATTTTCTGTTATGAGATTGGCAGATTTACTACGGACTTGTGAGGTGAGTCCATAGCAAAAACAACCTGTTTTCCATAGAATTCACTGCAGACTTAGGAAAAAGTCAAGAAGTGGCTTAAAACTTAATTTGAAACAATGCATGTAGATTTTTGGTAGATTTTTATTGACATGAACTTAATAAGATGACATGTGGGGACTCTAAATAATTTAGGACTATAACCAAATCATGAAATTTCATCAATTTTCATGAAATAATTCATCAACACACTAAAACCTATACAAAATGAATTTCCTAACCAAAATGAATGTTATTGATGATAATAATGGCACCACTGGAGATGATGTGCCCCTGTGGTACTACAAAGAACTTGTAGCTCCAGTGCCTTTCTTGGAAAAACTAGAATTTTCTGAAATTGATGAAATTTTCTTCAAACTTTTATAGCCTTCTCCTCAGGGCCAAGCTGGTTGAAAACTGCAATCCAAACTAAAAACTAAATCGGTACATGTTGAAAAGATGCTCAGAATACTTGAGCTTATTCACACACACTCCTACCTACCCTAACAACTGCAATCTTCATGCTTGATTCAAGTGACATGAAACCTCCAATAAATCTAGTCAATGAGATGATCTGATACCTGAACTCCTTGACTGTTCTTAAACAAAATTCAAAATACATACTATAATGTCAAAGGCAATAGAAAATGGGTCTAATTTCCACAGTGAAAACATAATTGAAAATTTGAGCTGTAGAAATCTTCTAGGTAGTCAACTATGGGATCATAGAAGACACAGTTTGCTTGGTGATTCTCAATACATTTTGTAGTTTTAGACAACTCATATATGCTTTCTTTAGCAACATAAGATTTTTTTTGTGTGCTATCAAAATCATTTTAAAAAACAATACATTCCTCTTCAATCTCAAAAGAAAAAGGTAGCACCACCTTCCCTTTTTATTTTGGCATGTAAAAGCTTTCAAAAGATTAATCTTGACAATGAAATCTATAGGATTGAATTCTATCTTCTAAAACTTCAATGTCTTTCTCAATGTTATTAGCAAATTCATCCAAAAATTGAATCTTATCTTCTGACTTGCACTAAAATGACTTTAAATAAGAAAATAAGGCTGAAGAAAAATTGTCATCCACTTCTTCATTAGTGTGCTCATCATTCCATTGCTTAAAACCTTGAATAGAAAGAGAGTCTTCCACAAACTCCGTTTTTTCCATCCATGTTTCCAAAAAGATAAGCCAAAAATCTGCAAATGACTTAATAGATCTGACATGAAAACTTTCAATCCATTGTCTACATTTCCCTTGAAATGAATTGTAGAACAATTTGATAAAAGCATCTTCATGTCTCACTCTAAGAAGCTCGGTAAAGTCATGAAAATTTGATATATGCTTCAAGGTCAAACTCAAATCTTCTCCATTAAATTTTGGACCATTCACTAAAAAATATGCATCCTTGGGAAAAGACTTTGGGAAACCATAAATTTTTAAAAAATCCACACATGCATACCTCGAAACAGGAATGGAAACATATGGGGTCCTCATAATTCCAGTGGAGTCACCATGAAGTTTTGATCTTCTGGATCTTGGAGAGTGGAGTCACCAGGTGAAAGGTATACAAATTTGTTGTGCCCAACTGTTGTTCACCTTCAACAATCATATCTAAAATTTTTCATTCATCCTGGGAAATATTTAACCTTCGTTTCCTAGAAACAATGCCAAGATGTTATCACTCATGATTTTGTAGCTTGGTTGTGGAAGCTAGCACCCTAAGGTAACAATTTCAGACCACTTTGGGATTGAATTCTAGCCCTTCAATCGAGAGGGGGCTCCCTCTCAAATATGATTTCAGATATGTTTAATAGAGCTCACACAAAGGCTAGATCTGTGGTAGTAGGACAAGATGAGTGGTAATACAAAAAGGATCAGACCATTGGGCTATGGAGTTGTGAATTTGAAGCTTGGATTTGACTCTCAGTGACTAGTGGTAGCACTTATAGAAGTAGAAGAAGTAGAGATAATATTGTTTTGAATCAATTTGGTCGTTGTAGTAAATTATAGGACAAAGGAAACCATATAGTAGACTATTACAGAGCACCACATTGATGAATTCTATAACTTAAGAACACAACAATACATAACTGATTATAGAGCATCAGAAAAGATTAATTCTACTTCAATTTTTTAAAGGAAAACAACACATAATTTACACTGAGCATCTAAGATATGAATTCAGTGAAATTTCAGAGAAATAAATGCAAGCACTTGATGTATGGAAGACAGAGCATTTAGTAACGAATTTTGTGTAACATCAAACACTTGTGATGTATTAAAAAATACATGGTATAGAGGTAAAAAATTCACAAAATAGAAACATATATAAAATATGTAAACATGAACAACATAAACTTAATCTCTATTTAAAATTCTCATACTTCTGCACTGAAGGTATCCTTTATTGATATTCATAAACACTGTACAAAGGCCTGCTACCAAATTAGCCGAACCCTATACATAGATCTGCTACAAAAGAGTCCAACCTTGTCTCCATCTATCATCTGCATATTTATAACTTTAGGTACATTTACAATGAGTTTCCCAGCAAGGCCATACCTTCGAATACCTCTAATGACACTTGGAATTAACCAAAAGGCAGATTACAAGGAGATAAAATAAACATCTGCTATTTTTAGGAATTTGAAACCTAATAGGACTCTAATACACTTTGTTACACTTAACAAACTTTAAAAGCCCCATGCTTGTTGAAATACATCAAAAATATCATGTGCATGAGGTGGAAATGACCATGAATAAACAATAAATACCCCCACCAAGATAGGAGGCTTGTCTTCCGAGCTTTGAGGAGGTGATGTCATACTTGCTGATGTGATTTCCATGATTTGATGGTAGCTTGATCAGTGGTGTCAATGTGTGTGTCTTCAACCAAAAAATTTACTAATAATTTCTAACCCTTCCAAGCAGTTGACCTGTTCCCAAAAAACAATTAAGGCTCGAAAAAGTTCAAAATTCCTCCTAGCTGCAAAAAGAGAGCACTTATAGGCAAGTCCGTAGCGAGAGTTCGTAGCGTTTTCAACTTTGACCATCTTTGAAAATTGTTTGCCCTCTTTTCTGATTGGAGGATGTTTGGTGGTTCTAACCAATTAAACACATGCTACTTTCTCCCTTTATGACAAAGTTTTGATTTTATATCGAAAAGTCATCTTCAACGAGTTCATAGCAAAAACTCAGCTTTAAGCTTGGAGTACGCTGCGAACTTGCCTGATAAATTGCATATTTCGAAATTTTCACTTTCCACCTCCAAAAAAATGTCCAAGGCTATGAGATGATGATATGAAATATTATAAGGAAAAATTGATTGAAAATACATCTTACCCTTCTTCATGGATCAACAGATGGATGATCTTCCATTAAAAATGGACCTGTTTTTTCTGAAATATATGGGTCATAAATGAGCTCCTATGTCCCGATTTTTTATAGATGTTGAAAAATGGGAATAGGTTTTTGTAAATAAGTTCATTTTTAAGAACAACCTCTCTTGGTTTTTTGAAAACCATCTCTGAAATGTCCAGAATCAGAATTTGAAAGACATGTCTAAAACAGGGAAAAAATGAACTCTGAAAATAGAGCCCAAATATGTCTTCAAATATCCAAATATGTAACACATGTGAGAAAATGAAAGAGGTTAATGTTCTTTGATCCATGTTTGACAATAAAATCTCTCATATTTTTAGAATTCATCTCTATTTACCCATAAACTACTCTTGAAGTTGACTGCTTAAACAGTCCAAAAACACAACAAATTCCCTTGTAACTTTTGACAAAGTCTCATGCAACCAGCTTTGATGAAGGCATCTACAAAACAAAGATATTCCATGAAAAATTTTAGGTCCATAGGTTCATACTTGACCACTGCAACTCCCTTGTTGGTGTTCTTATTTGCTGCCATCTCCTCCAAAACAGTGTTGCCTTTTTTTAAAGTTGACACCTACAAAAAGTGTATATGACAACAAGCTGTTTGTTGACAAAGGTGGAAACTAACCTACAACAATAGTTAGTGATATACTAGGACAAAAGGGAAAATGTGGCAGCAAGAAGCTCACAAGGATGATTTGAGATGATAAGTTTGAATGCGAGAGGAATGAGGCCAAATAAGGAAATAAAAACGTAATGATGGGATGGTAATGATGACCAAGCATGAACCATGACTTCAAACAACTCAGCACATGACCTCATACTGAACCCTATTCATTTGAAAATTGACACCTCATCCATTACCTTGCCGTTGCATAAAAACATGAGTTCATAGCATTTTCTGTTATGAGATTGGCAGATTCACTACAGACTTGTCAGGTGAGTCTGTACCAAAAATCACCTGTTTTCCATAGAATTCGCCGCGGACTCAGGAAAAAGTAGAGAAGTGGCTTAAAACTTAATTCAAACCAATGCATGTGGATTTTTGGTAGATTTTTATTGAGATGACCTTAATGAGATGACATGTGGGGACTCTAAAGACTGCAGTACTATAACCAAATCATGAAATTTCATTAATTTTCATGAATTAATTCATCAACACACTAAAACCTATACAAAATGAATTTCCTAACCAAATGAATGTTATTTATGATAACATAGTGATAAATCAAATAATTTATAATTCACTATAAATAGTTGTTGCATGTCAGTTCTAAGGAAGGCCTAGTTGAGATTGGAGTTAAAGGGAAGAGAACTATCTGTTGTATAGTTAGAAAATTGTACAGGTCATGCATGAGGTCATCAGGACGCCTTGGAAGTATTACACAATCAATTGATGGGAATTTCCTAATTAATAAGAGCCTAATTCCTCCAAGAATGCGTAAGCCAGGCTAGTCATACAGAGGCAAGGAATTGGTTAAGTATTGGACCAAATTTTCCTAGATCACTATGACACAGTGAGAGATAGTGCAAAGGTTTCTCAGGAAGGGAAATAACATTGTATTGTTTCTTACTCTTGAATTAATGCAATTGTTATAGGATATATGACCTCCTCATCAGCACAGAGGAGACGAAAACATGGAAGGAAGAAAATGACCGAGACAAAGACCCATTTTGCTAAGGTAACTCACCTTAGAGACAACTAGGTCGAGTTATAATGCACCCCATCCTTTCAGTGGGGGTGTTAGTACCTATGTTAATGAATTGTCTTGCCTAAGGGGTAGCGTTACCTGTGTTTCATGAAGAAAAGGGAAAAATCCCATGGAAACTGACTAACATTTCCTTCTTTTTCTTAAAAGGAGTCAGTCCAAAAGCCACAACTTGTGGTGTAGGCCTCTTCTTGGAAATTTCTAAACACAAATGAGCATATATAGAGGAAAAAAGAAAGGAAATTCAAGGAAACATCATGATTTTTCCCCATTAAAACTTATTGAGAATATTGGTAAGTTCTGTCCTCCCCAATTCCTATAAATTGGAGGCTTGTGCTCTTGGTCAAGGGTCGAAGGTTTGATCGTGTGTAGAGCAGAGAGTTATTGTTGAGTGTGAGGCTTGAGGATTGGAAAGGTTCTACTGGCATGTGACCACATGCAAAGTGGAGAAGGAGAAAGGAAGGGAAATCCCAACTATCAAAGGGCTTCAAAGGAATCAATCTACCTTTCAATTTAGTGGAAAGGGGAAAGTGTTGTTGATAAGGTGTAATGGTGACCAAACTTCATTTCTGCCCTCATACATCTCATTTATTCTCTGTACCTTCATCTACCCTCTTTTTCCCTTCATTTTTTCCATTTCTAAAGTCCCGCGCCACATCTATTTATTCGCAGCTCCACCGATGCAATATAAAGGGAAACACCTTCCTGCACAATCCTTTATCGTAAACAATCCACTCCTTTCCGTTCAAAACATTTATCGACACTCAATTACCTTTTCACACCATCAACCTCTCCACTCATCACATTTCGTTCCCCGCAAGATTTAACATTTACCTCCCCACACTTCGCACTTCAAAAATTTTAACATTTAACCTTCATCTGCTCCCATATAAAACTTGCGATGTGCGGCTACGGTCCCACCTCTATCTGTGCCACATCACCTTTCCCTCCATCGCACTTTTCACATTGTGCCTTTTAACATTTACCACCCTCCGCTTACATATACACTTTGCGATATGCGATCTATGGGTGCGGTCCCACCTCCGTATGTGCCACGTCACCTTCCCCACCATCGCACTTCACACATTGCACCTTTTAACATTTAACACCCTCCGCTTACATATAAACTTTGCAATATGCGATTTGCAGGCACGGTCCCACCTCCGTTCGTGCCACATCACCTTCCTTTCCCTGCACTTCACACATCACACTTTTTACCTTTTACTCCTCATTGCTTACAGATAAATCCTGCGGTTTGCGATGTGACGGCAGAGTTTGGGTCCCACCGCCTTGCCACGTCATCAATAGCCCTCCTGTGGCCTTTTTTCTCCCATTTCAATGTTAATGAGTCCCACTAAATCCACTTCTGCTGTCGCCATCTTGCCTTCAACTCCACTCCACGTCAATGCATCCAATGAATCATAATCTATTTCACAACCCCTCCACCTTCCGAAGGTTAATGCTGGGGGGGGAGGTCCGAAATGGCCAGTTTATGATACCGCCTCTGGTGCTATGTGGCAGCTTGTAATGATTTCATAGCCACCCCATCCAATACCACAAACCATCCATGCCCCCCTCCGAAATATGGTTTCTAGTTTGCAATTCAAACACAACATGGGCTTTTGGGTGGAGCATGGAGTTATGGTTTATTTATTTTTCTCAGAAAACCTCCGATAAAGATCCAAGCACGTACAAAAAAACTGGTCATTTTGCAGTGGGAAGTGGAAAGCATGAGAGTTAGAGAGTGGGGGATTCCAAACAATAGATGGAACCATATGATGAAGGCTAGACCACCCACCTGTTCTCAGCCACTTCTCTCCAATCCTTTTGAAGATTCTGGAATTTGGCCTCCCTAGTCAACTACTTTGTTTTTTTTACTGTTAGATAGTGATGTTTTGCTAGTAAAATCCCGATTTTACCCAATGTTGTTTTTATTTTCTAGTACAGTAGTGATTGCTTGATGCATGCTCCACTAGTTTGTTAGGATATTTTGGTTTTCACCTGTGTGGGTCGATCATGATAGAATATTTGATCGAAACCCTTAAGGAGAACTCTATATGTAGTGAGTTCTAAGGTGAAAGAAAGGGTTTTGGAATTTTGAAGAATTTTGCTGTAGTTTTGTATGATTGTGCTCCCTGTGCTCTGAGATACATATTTGGGAGAGTTGTATAAAATTAATATGATACAGAGCTATTATTTGGATTCCAGATGGAGAAACGAGTAGTAAGTATCTATTTCCTTCTCTTATCAGTAATCTCCTTTTTATGTGTAATCATCTTTCATGCTATGTTGCTTTGATGGTTCGTGTAATGTAGCTACTGGTGGTCTGCATTTTTATTCATGAATTCGTGTCTTTATAACACTCAGGTGTTAATGCTAATTTATTAAGATTTCCACACTCCCTTAATTCGCACTCCTCGAACCTCTATTGTTATCCATATCTCATTCACATAAGATTTCTTTGAGTTCACGGGGGGAAATATTCTTAATCCTCTTAAGTCTGTCTCTTGTGGGTTCCTTCTCTATTCTTTCTCAATGGCTCTGCATTTTTTAAAGCTTCTACTCATTGTTTTATACTTGACCCATTTGAAATCCATCAAGCCTCACAACCTCCTGAGCCCTCTCACAGTATAGGGAATTCACATGAATCGACTCCAAGGTCTTTTCCATCCTTGAACCATTATTCTCTTATTCAATATTTTATTAGAGGCATCCTTATGGTTATCTACATTTAACCTCTGATTTTACGATGTCCTAGGCACTGGTATTTTGCAATTCAAGGCTGTCTCTAGGAGCTACAACATCTTTTTGGCGTCGTTTTCGGGGAAACGAATGAAGAAATATTTTCCATGGGAAACAAAATTATCTTCACCCTTCAATTAGGTGAGCACAAAGTGTTGAGAGTTGCATATTCCTCACCTTGGAAACTCCACTGTAGAATAGTCCTAATTAGAAGTAATGCTGGCTTTCATTAGGCCTCACACTAGATTCAGATCCACCATAGATCTCCACCTATAAATCAGATGGTTGTGACAAGTTTCCTTTTGAACAAATATGCCCCCTTAGCCCTCCCTCAGCCTCCAAATGATACACCACAAGATTATTTAAAGCTCCTACCTCGGTTCACCGAGGAAGATAGTAATTCTACGGAGAGACATATTAAAAAATTTTGCGCCTTTGCTGAGAATGTAAATGTAGAGCACTTAGATGTGGTATTAAGGCTTTTCACCCAATCCTTGGAGGGAGAAGCTTGGAAATGGTTCAATTCTCTAGCCAACAACACAGTCCACACTTGGGAGGAAATGGAAAAGTTCTTCACATTGAAATGGGGAGAGAAGAGGGACGATGGATATGTCCTCACAGAGTTCAATGCTCTCAAGAAGAGACACAATGAGGATGTAACATAATTTATAAAGAGGTTCAATAAGTTCTATAATAACCTCCCCACTAAAATAAACCCTCCCAAAGCAGCTGCTAAGGTGGTCATCGAAGGAGATTTCGAGCCAGATTTTTGGTTCACCTTAAGAGAAAGAAGATCCACATCTCCGGATCAGATCTAGACTAATGTGTTGGAGGTAGAAGAAAAATTTTCTTCTATTGGTAAGTTCAAGGGGAAGACAGAACATGAACCTAAAAGAAATAAGGGGGAGGAGGCTTCTAACTCCAATAAGGAGAGGGAATTATAGGAGCATAGAATCGAAGAGATGAATAAGCTGATCAAGAAACTCTCCAATAAGTTGGTTAAGCTTGAATTGGAGGCCAAGAATTCCCCTCCTTGTTCCAACTAAATGATTCCTAACCAGGGGTTTAATCCTCAATATTGGAGGCCCCCTTCGCAGCTGTTGCAACAGGCTGAGGAAGTCACAAACAACCAAGAATATCAATTCCTCACCTACTATGATGATGAGGAGGGTGAACCCATCCTAAAAGGGGAAAAAGAAGAAGAGGAAGTCCCTCTAGAGGATCAAGAGATTGAAAATTACTGCAGACAATTCATGGATTTCATGCAGGCTCAACTCCACAAGAAGTATGACCTCAGGTCCTCCAGAAAGAGAACCCGAGGGAAAGAAAAAAATGAAGTTTCGATATCAAGATAACAAACCCCTCCTAGTCCTGCTAGTAAAAGGAAGAAGCCGTTAGAAGAGTAAAACCCTCATAAGTCCACTCCATCCACTTCCACAAATCAAGGAGCCGATTCTCCCAAGGATAAGAAACCCACATTTATACCCTTGAAACTACACAACCCTCCTAAAGAGAAGTTTGAAGAAGCCATTACAAAAAAGGGCCCATGCCCTTCAATCTCCGAGAAGAACAACCCATGATGGTTTTTGGACTAAATGTAGAGAATCAACTTCTAGCCTATGCTGAAGAAGAGCGAGGTGAGCTTACCCTCCATGAAGAAGGAGAAGAAATGGAGTATTTCCTAGAGGACAACACTAAAAATCAACAGCAGTTTGGTGATCTGGAAATAGAGGCAAAAGAGCTTAATTTTCTAGACCCACAAGAGCACCTCCAGCCAATAATGTTGTATTCAAAGATTGAACACCAATCAAATGTGCACAATGAAAGCCAAAAAATCTTTCTAAGAGAAAACCAATCAGGTTTTCTGATTGAAGACCACTCAAATATTCTTTCTGAGTGTGAAGAAGATCATAAAAGTTTTTCATCATTAAGTTCTTCTTGGGATAATAAGGAGGAGTCACAACATATTGTTACAAATCATGTTCCTTCACCCAAAATTAACGAGAATTTTCCGCTCCTTTGTAAGGTTTTGTGTGACAAAGAGAAAGACAAGGAACACTCAAATCACTTGATTGCCATGGATAGTAAGGAAAAAAAATTTGTTCCCTTGCTGTTTGAAGAGAATAAGTTTCAACACACTAGAAAAGCAGCAGTTTGGAATGAGGTTTGATTTCTTGTTACAAACCTTCTAGAAGATCTTATGTTGCATGCTTACCATGATCCTTTGGTCAGTATATTGCAGTCATCAGTAAAGGCAGAAGATGAGGTATGTATCAGGATGCTTATTCCACCATGGCAAGGTAAAGTTAAAAATTGGTTTGAGAATATTTCAGCTGCTAGCATGAGAAATTTCCATCAATTCATGCAAGTTTTCCTAGGTCGATGGGTAATCATGGGAAATGTATTTCTTATCATAGAGGAGTATGAACATTTAAAAAGATAGCCAAGGGAGACATGACAGTATTTTTCAGCAAAGTTCAATAAGGTGTATCATTCAATGCCTGCTGATATAAGGCCACCCCCAACAGTATCTCTCTTGAAATTGTCAGATACCTTTAATCCAGAGATGGTATTCCAAGTAAGAGAAAGAGAAACTGCAACCCTTGAATAAATGAAAAATATTGCAGTTGATGTGGAGATGAACCCGCTGAATAGAGAGGCGAATTTAAAAGAAGAGGAAGGATTTATCCAGTTTGATTCTCCACCTTTATGCCTTAATTCATCTAATAAAATGAAAACATGTTCCGAGTTGTTTGAATAAATGGAGAACACATGTGCAGTACCAAGTTATGCAGTTGGATTGATTAGGTCAGAATATTCAAAAATAGGTCAAGTGTATTTTGATTGAATGACTATCTATATTGAAAAAGTATTCATCACAAGGCCATCATACCTTTCTAGCATTTTTGTTGTTGTTCAGGTTTACCAAGCTCCTTGCAAAGAAGATCAGGTTGAGAATTCCTATCAGATACCATTAGTAGGTTTGTTCCTGAGTTTGCTACAAAACAATGAAAGAGAAAAGTTATTAGAAAAGTTGCTTGCCTGGCATTATTGTATCATTTAGAATAGTAGTAATTTCAGAAGATTAGGGTAGGTAGGTGTGCAAATAAGCTCAGTTCTATGAGCACATTTCCAGTTTATTTTCAATTTTTTTTGCAATTTTCAGTTCAAGTGTGTTTTAGTTTCTAGTTTCAACATAGTTTAGGTTTCAACATTCACAAATTTCAAGGCGTGACAATGAATTTTTATTTTATACAGTTGGTGGTGCACAACTCAGTTGTAGTTTCAATTGAGGCTTACAGTATGAATTTGCGACTCCATGAGCCCAATAAGGCATAGGTATTCAGGTTTGCAAGTTCTCGACACACTTAGAACAACACGTTTTCCCTAGATGGAGCCAATGTTGGCTAGTGACCATATGAAAAGTGGAGAAGGAGAAAGGAAGGGAAATCCTAACTATTAAAGAGCTTCAAACGAATCAATATGCCTTTCAATTCAGTAGAAAGGGGAAATTGTTTCTAATAAGGTGTAATGGTGACCAAACTTCATTTCTACCCTCATTCATCTCATTTATCCTCTTTACCTTCATCTACCCTCTTTTTCCCTTCATTTTTTCCATTTCTAAAGTCTCGCGCCACATTTATTTATTCACAGCCCCATCGATGCGATATAAAGGGACTCACCTTCCCTCATGATCCTTTATCGTAAACAATCCACTCATTTCCATTCAAAACCTTTATCGACACTCAATTAGCTTTTCGCACCGTCAACCTCCCCACTCATCGCATTTTTCTCCCCTCTAGATTTAACATTTACCTCCCCGCACTTCGCACTTCACAGATTTTAACATTTAACCTCCACCTGCTCCCATATAAAACTTGCAACGTGCAATCTACGGGCGCAGTCCCACCTCTATCCATGCCACATCACCTTTCTTTCCATCGCACTTCTCACATCATGAATTTTAGCATTTACCATCCTCTGCTTACATACAAAGTTTAAGATATGTGATCTACAAGCGTGTTCCCACCTCCATCTGTGCCACGTCACCTTCCCTTCCATTGCACTTCGCACATCGTGCCTTTTCACATTTACCACCCTTAGCTTACATATAAGCTTTGTGATATGTGATCTGTGTGTGTGGTCCCACCTCCAACCGTGCCACGTCACCTTACCCGCCCCCGCACTTTGCACATCGCACTTTTTACCTTTTACTCATCGCTTCTTACACATAAATCCTGTGATTTATGATGTGCGAGCAGAGTTTGGGTCCCATCGCTTTGCCACATCATCAATAGCCATCTTGTGGCCTTTTTTCACCCATTTCAGTGTTAATGGGTCCCACTAGATCCAATTCCTCTTTCGCCATCCTACCTTTACCTCTGCTCCACATCAATGCATCTAATGACTCATAATATATTTCGCACCCCCTCCACCTTCTGAAGGTTAATTCTAGGGGGGTCAGGAATGATTGGTTTCTAATACCACCTCCGGTGCTACGTGGCAGCTTGTAGAGATTTATCACCCCCCGCCCCCCCACCCCCGATCCAATACCACAAATCATCCATGCCCCCCTCCGAAATCTGGTTTCCGGTTTGCAATTAAAACACAACATGGGATTTTGGGTGGAGCATGGAGTTATGGTTTATTAAGTTTTCTCACAAAACCTCTGCTAAAGAGCCAATCACACACAACAAAAATGGTCATCTCGCAGTGGGAAGTGGAAAGCATGAGAGTTAGGGAGTGGGGTATTCCAAACAGTAGATGGAATCATATGATGAAGGCCAGACCAACCACCTGTTCTCAGCCACTTATCGCCACTCTTTTTGAAGATTCTGGAATTTGGCCTCCCTAACCAACTGCTTTGTTTCTTTTTTTTAATGTTAGATAGTGATGTTTTGCTGGTAAAATCTTGATTTTACCCAATTATTCTTTTATTTTCTGGTACAGGAGTGGTTTCTTGATGAACGCTTCGCTAGTTTGTTAGGATACTTTGGTTTTCACCTATGTGGGTCTATCATGACAGAATATTCAATCGTAAACCCTCAAGGAGAACTCTATATGTAGTGAGTTCTAAGATGAAAGAAAAGGGTTCTGGAATTTTGAAGAATTTCGTTGTAGTTTTTTATGATTGTGCTCCCTGTGCTCTGAGATACATATTTGTATGAGTGTTTAAACTTAATATGATACAAAGCTATTATTTGGATTCTAGTTGGAGCAATGAGTAGTATGTATCTGGATCCCTGTGCTTGGTTTCCTGCTAGCATTTTAGTTTTCTTATTTGAAATGTTAGTGTTAGTCTCATTTACTTTTTGAAAAGGAAAACTATTTTTTTATTTTTTCTGAACATAGTTGTTTTCATTCTGAATTTTTTGGGTTAAATAGCTGTTAGTGAGGATAGATAGATTCTTGAAACTTTTTATGCTGAACTACATTATTTGGATGATTGTTGCTACATGGATGTGTGAAATATTTCTCCCTGTAGAATAAGCTCTTCATCGAATTGAATATTAAAATCATTTTCTACATGGTTTGAGTCAGAGTCTCATTACATTTCATACGTCCACCCCCCCTCTGAAGACTAATAATAAATTAGACTAAAAATCAAGCGCTAATAAAATAAATCACATAAATATTTTTCTCAGCTTACACCAACATTAGTTCAGGCTAGGATCTTGGGATAGGAGAAGTGAGAAAACTTCCCAAGATCACAAAAATTGAAACTAGAGTAATTAAAGAGTGAAAATCCTACTGCACTCATACTATTGGGACCGATCCACTACTACCGGAGCTAAGCGTGAGACAACACTAGGGTGCATGAGAAGGTAGCCCGCCTTTGAGTGCATAACAATGGGTATTCTATATATTGGGGTTGCCCTCGGGGATGTCGAAACTAGATTGGGGATCTAGGTGTTCTACCCATATAGTGGGCCCCCTGATAGTGTCTGTGATTTGAGGTATTTTTAGTTGCCATAGATTTAGGGATGTACACAAGGTGATTGGGGTGGGCTGCCATGGTACCTGACACAAATGTACCTACTATGTCTTCTATCTTTGGGAGGGTATTCGTCTCCATGAGAGTGCTTACACCCATCATCTGAGGTTCGGGCGAAGCTCAAGAGTAACCGTAACTGTACATTTGGCCAACTCTCTCTGTATGATATTGTGATAATGGGTTTCATCTCCAGCAAACTATAGTACTTAGACAGGGTCTTACCCCTTTGGCGGCTTGATTGATTTATTTTAGAAGTTCTTTTTGTTGAAGTTTGCAACAAGAAACAGTGAAATTGGCCTCCGGAAACAACATCCTTGATCCTAATGAAAATTAAGCACCTACACTAGGTGAGGCCCACATAGGCTATTTTTAGGTTTATGTCTATTTATAGATGTATGTGCATGTATATTTATAAATGCATGTCAATTTATAGATGCATGTCTATTTTTATTATCCCTTAATATTAGTTGGACAATAAACAATAATATATTCTTAATGAGCACTTGGAAATATTTAACTGAAGTGGAAAATAAATTAGCTAAAGGAATTTCGAGTTAAGAGGTTGGTTGGTGGGACATGCAGGTTGAATTGAGTTTTAACATAGTGATTCTAGTTGTAATAGAGTTGGAAGTGCAATGGTGCATTAGGTAATGCAAGTTGTAAATCAGTTTAACTCAGTTTAGTGAGTTAAAGTCAGTTGTGCTAGTTGTAACTGCAGATACACTAGTGAGAGATCAAGTGAATTAAATATTAATAATTCACATGTAGTGATCTCACATGCAACTGATGTTTTTACTATTATTAACTGCATGCATGTTAGATGAAGTGGATACCCAGTTGATTTCTAGGTGAAAGGGAAGTGTAACTATCAGTTGTGATATTAGAAGGCTACCCAGGTGTAGTTAAAACACCACAGGATTCCCATGATACTCAGTGCAGTTGAGGAAGGCTGTAATTCTTTGTGATCAAGGTTTGCATTCATCAGGAACTGCATGAGCAAGGCATGCTGTCTGGAAACAGTAAATTGGTTAAGGGATTTGCCAATTTTTGTATAATAGTGTGAGACAGTTAGCTATTGTACTAAGAGCTCTTGGATTGGATATTTGTATATAATTGTTTCATGATCCACGATATAATACATAATAGAAGATAGTGGGGTTTTTACCTATATGCTTTCCTCGGGTAAATTATCTGTGTTATGTGTGATTGATCTTTCTTCATGATATTGTGATTGGCGATTGTGTTTCAAATTCCGAAAAGATTTTGTAGAAGCGATTATGTATTAACAGTATCATATTATTCTTAGATAAGGAGAATCCAAGATATACATGCATATTGTATAATTTATACTTTTTTTTCTTTTTAAGGTGTGTGGTTACTATCACTGAGGCTTCATAATACATCGCAATAAAACTTTGATGAAATTAACGGGTCATCGTGGCATCATTCGACCCTCGTCTTCTTTAAAGGTGACATCAAGGTCTCCCTCCATCAACATTGGGGGAGGAGTCGAGTCTCGGTGACCTAGTGCCTTCTCCGGAAGAGTAGTCTCGAGTGTTGGCCCATGATTTTCACATTGATCCCTACCATATGGAGTTTCCCAAGGATCATTTCACTGGAGAAGTCGTACCTCCTTACAATCCTTCTCTCACTGACCTGTTGGGCCCACTGTTAATTCAGGTAGCACCAGTGCCAATAATGTCTTCGGCTGCACCTACATCCATTTCACAACCGAAGACCATTGGGTTGGTGCCATTGGTGGCCAACTTGGTTCCACCACCATCTTCCCCGCTAGTTGTTAGTTATACACAACTAATTGATAACCCCAGTAGCCAACATATACCCGGTCCTAGCAATTTAGTCACCACAACTACAAGCAGAATTTCGAACCCTTCGAGATTTGATCCTATAGTGACTACACCTGGACCCCCGATTTCCGCTCCTACTAGCAGGGCTACTTCGGTTTCTTTTAGCAACCCTTTCGGTTGGAATCCATTGTTGAGTTCAAACACCTTGGCTATTATGCCAGGGGGCAGTGTCACCAACACCTATATGCCAGGGGGCACTTTAGTACCCCTACATTTAGTAGGACAAGTAGGACCGTCAATTGTTAATTCCATTCCTCTAAGTGGTCAAAATTCAGGTATAGGGTTTATGCCAATGGTCAACTATGAGAATATAAGTACGCCACAAGCTAACTCTATTGCGTCTATATGGGTGACCCTTCCCCAAAACCAATTGGGGCAAGGGGGAAACTATTAAACTAGGGGAAACCAATAGTTTTTCCCCTAGTACAACATCCCCTATGGACAAAAACCATACATCCCTACACCTCCACTCACTGGAAAATTTTATCAACAAAGTCCTACTTATCCCATTAGTAACACATTGAAGGGAGAATGCTACAGTCCAAATCATTAGCAAACACCTCCTTGGCTAGAATTAGGGGCAACCACGTAATTTCCATTTTTGGTAGCATTAGACATCCTCGACCGCTACAAATTGAACAATGATCCTATCAACCACAACCCGCTCTGGCCTCCAATACTGCACTAGATTCTGTTTGACATCCCTAAGTTCGAAGGGAAACAAGGGGAGGATTTGGCTATGCACATCACCACCTTTCATCTATGGTTGGTTTCTAACTCCATGGTGGATGATAGTATCCAGTTCAGAATTTTCCCCCGCACTCTCACAAGAAATGTTGCCAAATAGTACATCGAGTTACCTCATGATGCAGTCAATAATTTTGGTGCCTTAGCAATGTAATTTCTTAAGAACTTTCAATTACCTATCCGATACAAAATCAGAATTGAAATCTTAACCTCGTTGCGCTAAGACACCGCCACCCATATATCTGATCACATTCATGAATGAAGACGTAGGTAGAGGTTAGTCAAAGTGCCAATTTCGAATCATCTATTATCAAACTGGTTTTGTAAGTCACTCTTGACACCCTTGCTAAAGATGTTTGCTTGTCTAGTCTGGTCACAGAAGACCAATCCATTCGTCGTGCACATAATATAGATCTCATCTATTCAAAATCTGGCACACTGTATGAAGTACTCCCCCATGCCCCTGACAACCTAAATCCTCGCGCTACTTAGTTACCCAAAGCGCATGTTGATGGCCTCGTTGGCACAAATTCTAGTGTAGCTATAAAATAGCTGAGCGGGAAAGCTTCCCAACCATCTTTGGCTATCACCACCCCTACCCAATCGAATTATCTTCCCACCGCTGAGGTAAAATCTGTGTAGTCTACACAAAAACCTAGCGACAAGAACACAAATAATAAGAAAAAGACCACTCCTTCTTAAGAGAATCCTAATACTCAAAATAATCCCAATCAGAGAAACACTACTAAAAACAACAAAGGAAAGGAAAAACTGATTAGATTTTGTTTTAAAATTTGTACAGAGCACCACTTGACATATAAATGTCCTCAGCTGCAGGAATGCACAAATTTTATTACGAAAAAGGACTATGGAATGACACCTCTTGTCCTTCAAAAATCCCTTCCCTAATCCATAGCAGTTGTTGGGGTTCTAGTGTTTTGGCCAGATTGGCAAGATCAAAAGACTAGACAACATCAAAACCACTTTGGGATCCTAGGATCTAGCCCTCTTAGATCTAGAGAGGGATCTCTCTATAAAGGCAAAGAATGATATATCTTTGAAGCTCAAATGAGGTATTAGGCTAGGTATGAAGCACAAGCGGTTTTTAAATGGTTTGGTTGTTGGGTTGGTTAGAGATCATAAACTGAGAAGGTTATGGGATGAAGGGAACAAAGCAGCATGATGTTTCAGCAAAAGAGGATAAGTCAAGAAAGTATCAGTCCATTGGGCTATGGAGTCATGAAAGGGTTTAATTTACACAAAAACTGACCAAGGCTTTCCATAGGGAAAGTCATCTATACTAAAGGATCTTTTAGATAGATGGTGGAATGGAAACATTAAGGAATGAAGTGAAAGAAAGAAAGAAACCCAGGTGTAGTCTGAAGATTAGGTCAGATGTCATTTAAATCCAGACCTGCTTTGACATACTCAGAGGAAACTTTCAACGAAGACACAAAGGGTAGCTTAAGATCAGGTCAGAGGTCATTTAACTCCAAGCCTACTTTCAGCATACTCTAAAGGGAAAAACAAAGTTAAGATTTAACACTGAGCAAGGCCTAAGATCAGAGAAGATCTTTTAACCTTCAATGCTTTGACACCATCTCGAAGGGATCTTGGAAAGCCAATCTGTTGGAAAAGGACCCCAGTGGACACGGCTTACACTAAATCCTCGGTATCCCAAATATTACAGCTTAAACCCAACAAGAACATCTGAGCAACAAACCCCGAATTCACATCTTTAACTGGTTAAATTACATGAATTTGTTCTCAGATTCACTATCAGCAGAAAACATCAAAGACAAGAAGAGAAGTGGGCATTAAGGTACCATGCAGGGGTGTATCCTAGGCTTGATTTACTGATTCTTATTAGAGAATATATGGACAGTATGATTAAACAGGAAATAAGTAAGGAAAACATCACCCGCAATATAGACCAGGATCCTGTGAAATTTTCTTGTTCAAATGATGTGCAAAACCAGTCACATACTTTGAGCTCAATGGTTGTTATAGTCCAAACTTTATCCTCCTAGCCTACTAAATTACAAACTACTCAGCTACTTCCCCCAATAACAGTTCTAACAGTCGAATGAATCCCTACAACTAACAACAACAACAACAACCACCTTTGCAATGAATTTTAAAGGGATTATTATAGGAGAATGAGTAACTGTGGTAGTAGATGTAAAATTAATTGATTTCATTAATAAAGAGTGGAGGAAGTGTTCATGCCCACTCTGATTAATGGCTTTGCACTGTACTCTGTAGTCTGGTTTGAAGTCTTCGTCAGGCTGACAACATCTTCAATTATTTTCTTTGAATACTCTCTGACTGTATGGTACTCTGTTATGTTTTCTGTAACAAGTAAGGTGACTGAAGGTCTTTTGGTCTTCCAACTTCCATAACTGTTGTCCTGACAACTTTGGAAACTTCTATCAGTGAAATAACCTTTAAGGGCTTGAGGAGGCATGGAGAATGCTATCGGGAGGTGTCCTACTGGAGAAAAATGCTCTGCTAATATCAGAACACAGATATGGCTTGTTTCATGTGCGCTTTAGGCCTTGTTAGACCTCTTTATCATCTTCATGTTTCTTATCTGCGTCTCTATCCTTTAATCATTGGATTATAGCATTAAACTCAATAACAGGCTCGTTAATCCATTAATTCCCTTTGCTGATACTCTATGTCGCTGCTGTGACAGTATTTCTGCGCTCTAAGTCACAGAGACCGTGACTGTAGAGATAGAGTGAATTTCTTCGCTCTGTAATCCTTGCAAAACATGATACACCTGTTATAAAATCTAGGGGAGTGGTGGAAAAATGCTGTGGAAGCTTGTGGAAGATGGAGGCGCAACAGTGGAAGCAGTGGCCTCAGTGGAGAAACGGTGGAAATCATGAAGAATGGCGAAAAATTGCTCTGACGGTGGTTTGGTGAAGAAAAGGTTCTGGACCGTTGGATTAGATAAGGCAAAGGTGATCAACGATCAGGATTTACTGGGCAGGAGGTTAGACGAAGGAAAAATAGTTTTAGTGTTAAGACACTAAGGTTTCACTTCGGGTGATTTAAAAAGAAAAAGGAGTAAAACGCATGAAGTCGGGGGCCTTTAATGGTGGGACCTAATGGGTGGTAAAGGGAAAATAGCTTGCAGTATTTGTGCAGGGTCAAGGGCGGTAAGCTGATTTCCGAAAAAAAACGCGATATGCTTCGTTGCTTGACACGTGGAATTTCAAAACTACCCATTTCACATTTTTTTTGGAATGTTAACCTTCAGGCGTGAAAAAATGAAAAAATGAATATCAGCCATTAGATGAGGATGCTGTGATCGGATGGTACGAGTTTCTGTGTGAAAAAGGTAAGATGCGCGGGCGAAACGGTGGGGAAGGCCAAAGGAGGTTTAAATCATAGTCGTTGGATCTATAGAATAGACAGTCAGGATTAAAAGAGGGAGCGGGGAGGCAAAGGGTCAAGTGAATGGGTGGGATGAACGATAGCCATTGGATCAAAGGGAATGAACAGGGGGGATTGAATTGCATCGGAGAAAGGCAGGGGGCCGAAACTCTGAGGTCTGATGTTGCGATTACGCGATAGCCGTTGAATCTAGTGGGAAGATCGACGGTCCACATGTAATCGGAGGGGAAAATGGAGAGGAGCGATGGGGTGGAATGCGATCTTTGTGCTTGCCATTAGATCTGTAAAGATCAACGACAGAGGTTGACTCTGAGACCGATAGTGCAAAGGCCATCGCATCAAAACATTTTCAATTAACAAAGGGAAAAGTGCTCACGGAAGGCTCCGATTGCGATTAGTGCCTGGTCTTGGGCACAGGTCATATGTGGGGAAGTGGTTAGGGGCTTAAACAAAAGGGGCTTAAGCCTGTAATGAAAAATAAGTGTTTTTAAGCCAAAAAAAGGATTTTGAAGGCTTTGAAAGGGGTTTCGGTAGGAAGAAAAGGAGGTTATTAAACCAAAAAAAGGGAAACTGTAAGGTTTAAAGGGGGGCTAGGATGATTTAGAGGGTTAATGAGGGAATTTTGAAAGGGAAAAAGGAATGAAAAATGGGGTTTTTAGGGGACAAAATAAGGGGGAAAGGAGGCCTTTTTGAAGCATTCTTCTTTTCAAAACAATAGGGCTTTTTAATGGAAACAAAAGTGAAAATTGTTCAAAGGGAAAAAGACACATGGACGCTTCAATAATGATATGTTTTCAAGGGAAATGTATTTCTTGAAGGCTCAAAAGCATTTTAGCCACCTGTTTTCTTGTCAAAAAATTCATAGGTGGCTAACAGCAGCAAAAACAACACATGGTTGCAAACCTGCCACAACCCCCCCAAAGGGGTAATGGTGGTGCTCATCCTTCTGGTGAAGGATCATCTACCATTTATGGCATGGAAACTATTGAACTCCAAAACTGAGCTAAAATATATGGAAATCTAGTCATTGAAGCTCAAGTACCTGGTTCGAGTTCGAATCCACCGTCGCCTAATGATCTGCATATTGAAAGGCCTGCTGCTGACCCTATCATTTGTCCCCCCAAAGGGACCCTTTGATGCATGACTCATAACACCTTTGCATGTGCTGCCCATAAATACAACATTTTAGAATACTTGGCGCAAGCACTGTTAGCTATGTCTTCACTCGAAGTGTTGCGAACCTGCCCAGTGCAAAGGAAAGCCTTGCTTTTGGCCATTGGTGGAATTGAACCCCAGGACTCTATGCTAGCCATCTTTGACATGGAAAAATGAAAACCTTGCCTTTCACACCAGCTTGCTTTCCAGGTTCAAGTTGCGTCTAAAGGGAGACCAATCCATTGCACTATCATAGAAGAAGGTTCTTAGACCTTCGTAATGTCAACTACGTGCTGGCTTACTTTGGGTTCTCCCACTGTGTCTCCACCGTCGAATTCCCTCAAAGATTTCGATGGCCACACTTTCCTCCCATAAGGATACCTTGCTAGCTACCCCATTACACTCAGTGGGAAAATGATAACTGTGGACATAGAAGTCATAGATCATCATCTCGACTATAATCTTTTGTTGGGTCGCAGTTGGTCTTACGTGATGACTGCCATTGTCTCTTCATTTTTCCAACTTATCCTTTTTACATTGGATGGGAAGATAGTTACAATGGACCAACTATCCTTTTGCACCCCTAATTATTCCACATTACCTAGTAGTACTGTACCCTTAGTAGGAAGCATTCCTGACTCTTATATTAGTGTCGGTACCGGTCTTCTGAAGGCATCTTCCGTGATGGGCTATTTTCCTCTCCCACCACTTGAGGTTCCACATATGATTTAAATGATATCCACCATCTCGAATGGCTATATCGATCCCTAGATCCTACCAGCACCTTCAGAAATTGATTCATATGAAGATCAAATGCCACTATCACCGACTGAGTTGGCTTATCAAGCCATCCAATCAGCATATGAACCCTCCATTACTCTGGTTTCTACCAATGGTACCACCCTATCGCCCACCACAGTTCCTTCTAAGGATCTCCTCGATGAAGTCCTACCTATAGATGAAGCTATCCGAGAGATCATGTCTCTAGAGGAACGACCTTGGGGAGAGTTTGATCATCGCACTTCGATGCCTGATTTGGACGAGACCACTATCCAAATCTCATCTTTCGACCCACCTGAGATCGTTCCCTCCACTTCATGACTGTTCAAACTATCGGTGCAAAAGGGAACATGGGAAATCTTTCTAAGACTATTCTCATAGATATCTCAGTCAAAACGATTATCGTGGAAAATATACATATTAGAGTGGATTGTAGTCCTAAGGAAATTGCATGCTTCACATCCATTTTTAAGGAGTCCCGCGATGTTTTTTATTGGTCTTATGATGAAATTCCCGTCATAGATCCTTATATAGTCGAGCACGAAATCAAGATTTATGACAATGCCAAGCCTATCCGGTAAAGGATTTGACTTTTCCACCCCCGCAAAGCAGCAGCTATTAAGACAAAAGTCAAAAAAAGTCTTACACAATGGTTTCATCTATCCCGTTCCTTTGACAGAATGGGTATCCAATCCGATTCCCATAGATTAAAAACAAGGCACCATCCGAGTCTGTGTTTATTATCATGATCTAAAAAAGACTTTTACAAAATAAAATTATCCGACTCCGTTCATAGATCAGATTCTCGATGATTGTGTCGGATGTGAATCTTTCTCCTTTATGGATGGCTTTTCGGGATATAACCAGATAGCGATTAAAAAGGATGACCAACATAAAAATGCCTTCATTTGTCCTTGGGGCACATTTGCGTATTGCAAACTCCCATTTGGTTTGAAGAATGCGGAAGCAAATTTTAAAAGGGCCATGGACTATGAATTTCATGATATCGGACACATTGTACAAGATTACTTGGATGACCTTCCGACTCACTCTAAGAAACAAGCCCATCACCTTGCGCATCTTAACAAAATATTTTCTCTGTGTAGGTTCTACAAAATATGTCTAAATCTGCACAAGTGCTTATTTTTTGTCAAGTATGGATGTCTTCTTGGTTTCACTGTCTCCAAGCATGGGATTATGGTTGATACCAATAAGGTTAAGGCAACTTTTGAATTAACTATGCCGCAATCCATTCTGCAACCCCAACGTTTGCAAGGGAAGGCAAAATTCTTATGTCATTTCATCGTAAAATATGCCGAGATGACAAAGGGATTCGTGCAATTACTCAAGAAAGGGGTACCATATCTTTGGGATGATCAATCTCAACTGCCGTTTGATGCCCTGAAACGAGCACTAGTTTCTACCCCACTTCTTAGTGCCCCCAATTATTCATGCGACTTTCTCCTCTACTTGGTAGCCTCACCATTCTTGCTAGGCATGGTTTTGGTTCAAGTTCATGCTAACGATAGTGAGCATGTGATTTATTATTTTTCAAAAGGTCTCATTGGACCTGAATTATGATATTCACATGTGGAGAAACTATCTCTCGCAGTGGTCTTCGCTGTCACCCACCTCCGATACTATATATTGCTACAGCATACTACTGTAATTGCTTTAGAGAATCCCATGCGATGCATCTTGTCTCGTCAAATCATTGGAGGAAAATATTCAAAATGGATTGTAATCCTCCAATAGTTTGATTTGGTTTTCGCTGCTACCAAAGAAAAGAAATCTCTAGTCTTCCACAGATTATTGTCGGTCGACCTTCCCAAAATTGACCCAGAATAAGTAGCTCATGATCCATTTCCCGATGAATCTGTCTATCTGGTTGATTCTTCTAATCTTTGGTACGAGGAAATTCTGGTCTACCTCCAAACTCAATGGTTCCGCCCAACTCTCATGTCAGATGACTGTCGTCACATTCGTCAGTAGGTGAAACACTATCTCGTGCTGAAAGATACTCTATATCATCGTGGTGTCGATATTGTTCTTCAACATTGTCTCACTCTTAATGAGGAAGGACACATTTTAAATGACTGCCACGCAGGGGCGTGCAGTGGTCATCTTTCTAGCATAGCTACGGCCCAGAAAATCTTGCATGCAGGATACTAGTGGCCCACTTTGTTTAAAGACTGTGTCATAGTGGTCCAAAAGCTCCATCCGTGTCATATTTTTATAAAGAAAATGTGCGCCCATCCTGCCCCTTTTCATCTATTTATCTCTGTCGGTCCTTTCGCTAAATGGGGAATAGATTTATTCACGTGCAATCCCACTTCTACTGATGGACACAACTACATCATAGTTGTGGTCGACTACTTCACAAAATGGGTTGAAGCCATTCCCACTTTTCGGGTCGACGGAGAAACTGATGCTCTCTTCCTATTCAATCAGGTCATCTGTTATTTCGGTGTACCCCACTCGATTTTCACAAATCATTGTTCACACTTTCAGAACCAAATGATGATGAAGTTTACTTCCATGCTATGTTTTCGACAAGATCAGTCTTTTTCCTACTATTCATAAGCTAACGGTCAAGTCGAAGCCGTAAATGGCATCCTTAAGACCATGATTCATCGGCTAGTCGAAAATCATAAAACCACATGGCATAGGAAACTATACTCTATGTTATGGGCATACCGAACGTCAGTGAAGACTGCTACAGGCTTCATGCCATTCCAACTGGCATACGATCTGGAAGTAGTTCTTCCAATCAAGTGTGAGATTCCATCACTTAAGCTAGCCATTGAACTCCTACCTAGTACCGCTGCCGAAGAAGAGTGCTTTATCTCTCTCGATCAATTGGATGAAACTCATCGAGATGCCACACTGGCACTCGAAACTCACAAGCGGCAAGTAATAACTCAATATGAAAAATCTTTCAAGCCCTGTTATTTCCAAGAAGACGATCTCGTTCTACTCTATGATCAAAGACACAAACTCTTGGGGGTAGGAACACTTTAGCCATTATGGCTTGGTCCATATCTTGTCACGAAAGTCCTTTCAAAATGAGCATATGAAATTCAGGACTATAATGGGATTCCACTCGCTGAGCCCCACAATAGGCTCTATCTAAAGAACTATTTTTCCTAGTATGCCACTGGGCATATTATTTGTAATTTTATGTATATAAGTTTTTTATTTTTTTGGTGTGTCTAAATATTTTGGGTTTTTGAGTATTTTTTCTCATATAGGCTCTCTTATTTTACACAGATGTCTTCATCATCCTTTCCATACGTTGGATATGCGGATGGTGCCAGTCGTCACACATGACACATTGCATTAGCTGCTTGGGTCCTCTATACACCTGAGTTGGAAATACTTGGTTCCACGGGAATATTTCTTGGTGATGCCACCAACAATATTGCTGGGTACATGTCGGTGATAAAACTCATCACAGAAGCTGCATCTTGCGGCATCTCCAATCTGGTGGTCAGGTTAAATTCTTAGCTAGTTGTTGTGCATCAGAACAACTTTATTGCATCTGTCATCTAGTATTATTATGTTATTACTTAAGGTTACAACTTCTGGAACATCAATTTCAATTCATTACTTTTGAGAAAATTCCTAGAGAATCTAATACATTAGCTAATTCATTAACAAATTATGTGTTAGATTGGAATTTGTCGCATTTATTACAGAAAGAGTCATACATGAGTGTATATTTTTCCATCATAAAAATATATAAAAATTAAAAAATACAAGATCAAAATTGCCAAAATATGTATATGTATATATATATGTCGTGTCCAGTCAAGTTACATAAAAAAAACACTTCAAAGCTTTGGTGTTTTACAAAAATGGGCTCTAATAAGCCTCTCTCTGACATCTATACATCTATCATCTACTCCTCCTGAGGTTGCTGCTCATGGTAGTAGATAAATTCTTTGGCTAACCTCCTTAGAGGAACCAAGAACCTCTCCAGAACACCCACTATGTGTTGCTACAGGTGAATAGGGATCTCCCTCATGGGAAGAGGCAGCACGCCCATGCTCAATCCTTCGAGGTTCCTGGAAACCTTGTGCAAACTGTGTGCATCATCATCCTCTTCGGTGGTTGCTGTGGCCTATGAAGTTGCTCCAACCCCAGGTAGATGCATTCCTCTCCATGCATAGCGAGGGGATCCAGCTAGACAGATGAGTGCCACATCTGTGTCAAGCAATAAGCTTCATGTCAAAATGTTTTTCACCCATTAAACAAAAAAATTGCATAAACATTCAAAAGACAAAAATAATTAAAGCAACTAATTGTTTTCCTTCTTACCATCTGGGGCCCACTGAGTGCCTAGTGGCAATCTCATCTCTGGATCTTCTGTGTAGTTCATCCCTACATAGGGATAATATTCGATCATCAGTATTTTTCCATTTAGCCACTCGAAGAATGCATCATCAAAGAAATGGCGGATCAAACCCTCTCCAGTCTGCGACATCAAAGTGGACCAATGACCCTGTCTAGGCTCTCATGGTCCCATAACATCCATGATAATCCTCGACCCGATGAAGGGCACTTGCTATAGTATAAAGGAAAATATCAGTGTACCAAACCCAAAATATCGTTGGGATCGGGTCTTACATGCTATTAGTTCTTCTCGAGCTTGACGAACAACACCTTCACACCAGTCAAAAATTTGTGGCTACAAACAATCAAGTGTCAGTAATACCTGGGCTTTGGTGGCCATGTGTTGACTCTTTTCCCCCACTAAGCGAACGATCATCCACATAATATACCTCATTGGTATCAAGCCCACCCATACTATAGGAATCTAGTTGCTTACCTGCACAATATTGTTCGTGCTGTGAGCATGGATCAATCCCATAGTAGTGTGGGGATCAGCTCTCGAACCTGTCAGATTGGGCCTCAGTCCTCTATATGACAAGCCAGTCAGAAAGTATATGTCATCCTTCTCGATCGAGAGTTCATGAACCCTGATGTGAAAGAAATGTTGCTACTCATCCCACTTCTAGATTATCCAGCTCAGAAGGTCTTTCTGCCCCCTCATCATCTCTAATCTAGCATACTTCAGTAACCCACATCTTCTAAGAACAAGCAAAGTAGCCGAATCAGTGACCATTTTGTGTTATTCTCATTCATGCTCTCTCTCGCGCCAAATAATCATGGTAACAACTTCACTGCTACACAAATCAAGTTTCCAGTGGATCAGTTTCAGGTAGAAACACTTCAAGATTGAGAAAACCATGTTTGATTTTTGTTTGGGCTAGCTAACACGGGCCCCAATGCAGAACAGGGCATGCTAACGCACTGTTCCTTAACGGGAACTGTGTGTAACATGACCCTAGCACTGGGCACCTGCGTTACCTGCCTAAATTATTTAGGTCTTGCTCAAAATCCCATTTTCAGCCATTAAAAAAAATAAAAATGCCAAAATCCCATTTTCAGCCATTAAGATCTTACCTGGAACTCGAAGAATCGAAAACTGTTGCTCGGATCGCCCACAATCAACAACATAATTTTAACCTCTTTTTTCACTCCAGAGATCTTTCACAACACTCAAACAGTGAAATTGAAGGTCTGTTGCCTTCTTATAGACGTTCTGGAGGTATGACTCACTCAACTAGTCTGTTAAAATTGGTAAATTTCCGCTATTTTTTGTTGCAGCTGTTGGTTTTTCAATGTCACCAATGCTCTGGTGAGTTGTTAGTGTTCATGTGCAGATTTGGTTATGTTGGACCCGAAATGTGCCTTCTTTTTAGGGACTTTTTTCTAGCTCGTAGAACTGAAAAAACCCTGAGTTTCCTTCGTCGGACTCGTTAAGCTACCACAATGAAGAACTATGAGCCATTATTTTCCATATTTTTCTAGCTCGTTCACAAACCAAAAAAGTCACCGAGTTTTTCTTTATAGGACACGTTAAAATTTCACGGAGAGGATCGATTTTTTCTTTGTCTGACTCGTTAAAACTTCATGAAGAATATTGAGTTTACTCCATCTCCTTGTACTCATAAAAAAATGAGGTAGAATTCCATTGAAAACAGGTTTATCACTTTATCTAGATTCAATGGACTAACTTACAGAAAACGAACTGTGTAAAGCATACTATTCTCCTTTTGTCGCACCCAGTTATCAACCATGACAAAGGTACCCCGCTAGAGTTGTCTTTTACGATGTTTTCCAGACTCCCTAAATATGAAAAGGTCACTGAGTTTACCCATCCAGACTCATTTAAATTAATCTGACGGGGAAAAAATCGGTCAAAGTGGATACTTAATCTGTTATGCTTTGAAATTCGATTTGGAAGCAAAAACGTTGAACATGGCACTTCCCAGAAAATTCACTCGCAATTAGTCAAACCCCACCATTCTATAAGTTTAGCCTTCATATGCCGATGCCCCTGCATTGGTGAATCCTGACACTCTTTGGTGTTCATAAGCCTAAGCTGATTGGTACCCTATTACTATGCCTTCTATTGTTCAAGAAGACCTCACTATCAATTCTTCCTGTATCATCCAAGCCATCATATGCTAGAAATCATTTGTCTTCGTCAGTTACTACCATTTTCTCTTGACTATGTTCAAAACAAAATCATCTTTTTCCCATTTCGTGTTGACTAATGTAGGACGCCTCATTGCCTACCTTTGAAAAGATATTTTCCTATCAACTTCGACATCTTATCTAGGAAGTTGATCCAGAAACACATAAATAACCTAGAACTTGCAGATCTCAGTGGCAGGTTACCTTTTGTTTTATTAGGGGTTCTCATCATTGGATTCCAGTCGAATGATTCTACGAGTGTTCGACATCAACACCATTTATTCACACTCGCTATATTGTACTGTGCATCTTGGGGACCATCATCCTTATCGGTGGCCACCTTCGCGTCTGTTAACAATTTTCATCATTGAATGGTAATAAGACAATTTCCCGCATGTTCAACTACAAATCCTTCATTCACATGTGTAGAAATATGTAGTTTAGTGAAGCGATGACCAAGACCTTAGGTTGAGGCCTACATCATTTCAGCTGTGTTTCCTCTCACAAGCTGGGATATCTTTTTTAGAGACAGATTATCAGATTGATCATGTAATGGATGTAGAAATTATATGCACTAAGCATGCATATCTCCTTGATTCACCTGATCTCACACTATTTAACTTTATGCAAAATACTGAATCAATTCCACTTGTTAATCTTTTGTGGAAAAATTAATTTCACACACATGTGAAGCATAAAAAAAAATAATCAATCGCACATAACGTAATTTTTAACCGAGAAAGCCTGAAGCTGAAAACCCCAACTATATATTATGTATCATGGAATCATATGAAAATCCTCATACAAAGCTTATCAAGCTCTCAGTACAGTACAATTGTCATACACTAATAAGGAACAATCTTGCAAATCCATGCACCGATCTTTGCCTCCTGCTAGTTTGCCTCCACTGTGAAATCCATGCTGAAGAATAGCTCTGAATGAATTTGAATTACTCTTGCCTTGACTGTGAAATCCTCATTGGAAACTCCAATGTGTGTGTGATGCAATCAATGCATCACTATAGTCACAACAGATAGTCCATCTTTCCCTTTCACCTATCTCTCCACTGGGTCTCCACTGAAACTTGCATACACTATTGTTAACTGTTGTATTTTTCAATGGATTAATGAGTTATTATTTGTGAATTAATTAACTAATTAATTCACTCCACTCTCACTAGTGTATCATTCAGTTAGACTAGATACAACTAGCTCAACTGAGTCTAACTGAGTTAAACTAAATACAAATCCATAACTACTTCTTCCAACTGTTCCATAACCCTGCCACTTGAGTTCTAACTAAGTCCTCCATGCATTAGATACAGTATACCATTGGGAATTGCGTAATTCCCTCAGTCCACTGATGTGCCACATTTGTGCACTGAAACAAAGTGCTCCAAGAGAATAAGTTGCTGTTTAGTGTCTGATTATTATTAAGAGCTAATAATAATCGACATGCATCTATTTTTAGATCAGCGATCTATAAATAGATTTCGCCCAATATTCTAAAAATTGAATTTCATCTATTTTTTCAACTTGATAAACCATCCACAAATAGCATCCTGTAACTTCTGAAGTATGATCATCATGTCTAAAAATAGACTTGAACCAAAAATAGCCTGCGGGCCCACTTAGTGAAGGCGACTCTTTTCACTAATCTCATCATATTGTTGAATCTCAACACTCCCTCTCAACAAGATAAGGATTATCCTTCACCTTGATTCTGCCTCTATGGTATTCGAATTTTATCCTGGTGAGCGCCTTCGTCAGAATATCTGCATCCTGATCCTCCATAGGAATGTACTGAAGCAACATGATCTTCCACTGCACACAACCTCTGATATGATGATACCAGATATCAATATGTTTAGATCTATCATGAAACACAGGATTGACCGAGAGTTTAATGCAACTTTGATTATCACAATGTATCACTGTGGGATCTAAATGTGAACCGAACAAACCAACCAGAATCTTCCTCATCCAGATAGCCTCACATGTAGCTTGACTTGCTGCCATGTATTCTGCTTCCACTGAACGGAGTGCCACAGATCTTTGTTTCCTACTGTACCAAGAAACTGCCGTAGATCCGATACTGAAAATCCCTCTTGATGTGCTCTTTCTGTCTGTTGGGCTTCCTGCCCAATCTGCATCTGTGAAGCCATGCAACTTCACCTCATCCGTCTGTCTGTACCATAAACCATACTCAGATGTGCCCCTGAGATATCTAAAAACATTCTTGCCTACCTTCAGAAAGAGCTTGGTAGGCTTAACCATCGCTTGTGAAAGTTGGTTCATGGCATAGCATATGTCCGGTCTTGTATTGACTAAATACATGAGAAAACCCACCAACTGTCGATAAACAGTGGCATCCACTACCTCTGCCAATGTAGCATCCTCTTTCTTCCAATTTCCTGGAAGAGGAGTATTGATAGGCTTGCAGCCTTGCATGTGAAACTTCTCCAGTATCTCCCGGGCATACTTTCCTTGAGACACAAATAGTTCACCTTCTCGCTGCCATATTTCCAATCCAAGGAAATAATGAAGGAGGCCCAAGTCCTTCATCTGAAACTCCTTTGCAAGATCTATCTTGCATGAGTGTATCAACTGCTCATCACCTATTAGTATTAAATCATCAACATAAAGTACAATGATTAAAATCTTACCCTCAACTACAATCTGGTATAGGTTTGCATCTGCCTCACTCTTGATGAAGCGAAGTCCAGTGAAATAGCCGTCGATCTGAGTGTACCAAGCACGGAGTGCTTGTTTCAACCCATACAACACTCTTTTGAGTCTGCACACATGCGACTTGCTGCCGAAGATCTCAAATCCTTCAAGCTGCTCAATGTACACCTCTTCCTCAATGATCCCATTAATGAACATAGTCTTCACATCCATCTGATGAATGTGCCAACCCATCTGCGCTGAGAGAGAAAGGATGGTCCATATGGAAGAATAACATGCAATAGGTGCAAAGGTTTATTCATCGTCAATCCCCTCGATCTGTGAGAAGCCCTGGGAAACAAATATTTCCTTATACTTCTCAATGCTCCCATCAGTAACTTGCTTTAACTTGTAGATCCATCTTGATCCTACAACTAATTTTCCCACCAGCCTTGGAACAATCTCCCAAGCACTGTTTCTGATAATGGAGTCATACTCCTCCACCATGGCATCTACCCATGTGGGCTCCTGCACTGCTTCTTCAAAAGAAAATGGCCCTGTTATGATACACTTGCTCATAAGATCCATGTATTCAGTAAATCGTTCAGGTGACTATCTCTGTCTGCACTGTGATGTAGGGACTCCTACATTCTGTGCCTCATCAAGCTTCAGTCTCTCAGCTTCTGTGGTACGCTTTCTGCCTTGTATGATGTTTGGTTCTGCATGAGTGGACTCCTCTACTCCATGAATCTCCTCCTGTGGCTAATCCACATCTAGAGGCTCATATTTGGGAACAAGAAGTTCCTCCTCTGCATGCAAGTGTAGCTCCCTCTCAAGCGACAACTTCATGGCTTTCACCTCATTGAATTTTATATCCCGTCGTACAAAAGTCATCCGACTGTCTGGAAAATACACATGATAATTATGGGGTGTTTCTGTGTACCCCACAAATATCCCAACTTCTGTAGTCGGCTCCAACATCTTCCTGGTGTCCTCTGTCACATGAATATAAACAGGTGAGCCAAAAATCTTCAAATGAGAAATATCAGGCTTCTTACCAGTAAAAGCTTCTTCGGGTGTACTCATGCCAAGTACTCTATGATGACAACGGTTTTGCACATAAACAACAGTGTTGCATGCTTCCACCCACAAGTGCATCGGTAGGCCCTGGTCATGCAACATCGCTCGTGCAACACCCACGATCATTCTGTTCTTCCTCTCTGTGACCCCATTTTGCTGTGGGTTATGAGGCACTATGAGTTCTCTCGAATTCCTTCTTTGCTACAGAAGTCTTTGAATTCGCCCGAGATTTATTCACCACCATTATCGCTCCATAGATATTTCACTTGATTTCCCGACTCCTTCTCCACCAATGCCTTGAACTCACAAAGCTTTGAGAAATTTTCACTCTTATTCTGCATGAAGAAGATCCAACATCTACGAGAATATTCATCAACAAATATCACATAATACCTATGTTTTGTTGTTGAAGCAACCGAGAAAGGTCCACACATGTCTGTGTGAATTCTCTCCAGGATCACCGAAGCACGATTCTCCTTCTCATGGAAGGTGGTCTTCACAAAATTACCCATATTACATCCCTTGCACTGATCTTACTGCACAAGAGTTCCATTGGGAAGTCCAGTAGAAATTTGCTACAAAATCTTCAAAGCACCATGGTGAAGATGGCCCAATCTCCTGTGCCATAATTCACCCTCATCCCGGCTCACCACTTCTTCTGTTTTTCCCACCATTGCAGCACAGCCATCTGCCTCCAGCTTGTAGAGATTCTTAATTCGAACCCCTATCTTCTTGGTTTGACCCGTTATTTTATGTCGAAGGAAGGCTTTTCCCTCACTGAAAACAACATCATAACCTTTGTATTCCAGCATTGCGACCGAGACCAAGTTCTTCTTCAGACCTAGAACATGCATAACATTCTTCAACAAGAATGGATTACTGGAATCCCTCTCAAAAGTAATGGTCCCAATGCCAGTCACACTGTACCAACCATCGTCGCCCATCTCTATATGCATATGGAGGTCCTTCTCCTCCAAGTCACTAAACAACTCTTTGTCTCCCGTCATATGGAAAGATGCACCACTATCAAGATACCACACCGATCCCATACATCTTGAAACCAAGAAAGTGATCAAGGAGAAATCAAGCTCAAATTGCGAGGCTATGGCCTCTCCAGCTATAGTTCCAGCAACCTTATTTTTCTTCTTCTTCTGTGGACAATTAGTGGCGAAATGTCCATGTTCGTGACAGTGAAAACACTTCACTTTGGACAAATCCCGCTTCTTACCTTTAGCATCGGATTTTGAAGGATGTTTCTTCCCCTTCCCTTTCCTTGCTTTGGTAGCCAAAGTGAAATTCTATTCATCTTCATTCTTCGATGAAGATCCATCCCTGGTACCCCACCTTATCTCCTCCTGCACAAGATCCGACCAAAGTCGCTCCCATCCCGGTAGTCTATCCCATTCATTGACAGAGTCTTCATAGCTATGCCAACTCTTCAAAAGCCCAAGGAGAGTTAAGCTCACCAAGTCTTCTTCATCAATAGTAACCCCCACACTTCCTAGTTCATCCTTGCAGTGGAAAAACTTCGTGAGATATTTTGGAATACTGTCGCCCTTCTCCATTTTTATTTTTCTGAGCTTGTCTTTAAGTGCCAAATTCCTCTGGTCACTTCTGCTTTGGAACAAGTCTGTCAAAGCCTTCCACATTAAGAATGGAGTTTATTTCCTCTGAAGGTTGCATACAATATGGTCCTTCATACCTTCCAACAGAATTATCCTCGTCTTTGCTGTCTTCTTTTGCCATGCGTCAAGTAATGCAACATCGCTAGATCCCGGCTTAGGAACATCACTATCGATGAACTCCTTCAGCCCATTATCCTCTAGCACCACCTCCATCTTGTCCTTCCAGGCTATGTAATTCTAGCTCCCATCAAGGGCATACTCCAATCTCAACCCGTTGAAAGACATTTCAATGTATACTCAACTTCTGCACCAAGAATATTCTGTAGCAAATTCGAATTGTCCACCAGCATAAACTCACTTCAAAATTGCAATATTCAATAAAAAATGCTCCGATACCATGTAGAAATTATATGCACTAAGCATGCATATGTCCTTGATTCACTTGATACACACTACTTAAATTTATGCAAAATACTGAATCAATTCCACTTATTAATCTTTTGCGAAAAAATTAATTGCACACACATGTGAAGCATAAACAAAAATAATCAATCGCACATAACACAGTTTTTAACCAGGAAAGCCTAAAGCTGAAAACCCCAAATATATATTATGTATCATGGAATCATATGAAAATCCTCATACAAATCTTATCAAGCTCTCAGTACAATACAATCGTCATACACTAATAAGGAACAATCTTGCAAATCCATGCACCGATCTTTGCCTCCTGCTAGCCTGCCTCCATTGCACAATCCCTGCTGAAGAATAGCTCTGAATGAATTCAAATTACTCTTTCCTTGACTGCTCAATCCTCATTGGAAACTCCAATGTGTGTTTGATGCAATCAATGCGTCACTATAGTCACAACAGATAGTCCATCTTTCCCTTTCACCTATCTCTCCATTGGGTCTCCACTGAAACTTCCATGCACTATAGTTAACTGTTGTATTGTTCAGTTGATTAATGAGTCATTATTTGTGAATTAATTAACTAATTGATTCACTCCACTCTCACTAGTGTATCATTCAGTTATACTAGATACAACTAGCTCAACTGAGTCTAATTGAGTTAAACTAAATACAACTCCATAACTACTTCTTCCAAATGTTTCATAACTCTGCCACTTGAGTTATAACTGAGTCCTCCATGCATTTGATCCAGTAAACCCTTGGGAATTGATTAATTCCCTCAGTCCACTGATGTGCCACATCTGTGCACTGAAACAAAGTGCTCCAAGAGAATAAGTTGTTGTTTAGTGTTTGATTATTATTAAGAGCTAATAATAATTGACATGCATCTATTTTTAGATCAGCGATCTATAAATAGACTTCGCCCAATATTATAAAAATAGAATTTCATATATTTTTCCAACTTGATAAACCATCCAAAAATAACATCCTGCAACTTCTGAAATATGATCATCATGTCTAAAAATAGTCATAGTCTAAAAATAGACTTGCGCCAAAAATAACCTGCGTGCCCACTTAGTGAAGGCAACTCTTCTCACTAAGCTCATCATCTTGTTGAATCTCAACAATGACACAAGCTTCCACATTTTGCTTATCAATGGACATACTGGTCATATCTCTTTCTAGAGAAATCATTTTGATATAGCTACTGAGCATGGGAATGCCCGACTCAGGAAAAATACTTATAGTTCTGACATATGTTGTTGTTTAGGTTTTCCTCAGTCCTCCAACTCCTCTCTCTCTATTACACATATTAGAAAGTATTTCAACCATTTTCTTCACCTCTGACCTAAAAATTTAGGGGGAATCTATTACAGGACAAATGACCTCATCATTATCTCAGAGGAGAAGGAAACATAGAAGGAAGAAAATGACCAAGACAGAGACCCATTTTTCCAAGGTAACACACCCTAGAGACAGCTAGGTCAATTTATAATGCACCCCAACCTTTTAGAGTTAGGGTTAGTACCTAGGTTAACGCAATGTCTTGCCTAAGGGGTAGCGTTACCCGTGTTTCATGAAGAAAAGGGAAAAATCTCGTGGAAACTGACTGACATTTCTTGCTTTTTCTCAAAAGGAGTCAATCTAAAAGTAGAAACCTGTGGTGCAGGCCTGTTATTGGACATTGCTAAACACAACTGAGCATCTATAGAGGGAAAAAGAAAGGAAAGGCAAGGAAACATCATTTTTTTCCCCATTCAAACTGATTGAGAAGATTGGCAAGGTTTGTCCTCCCCAATTCATATCAATTGGAGGCTTGGGCTCTTGGTCAAGGGTCGAAGGTATGATCGTGTGTAGAGAAAATATTTATTGTTGAGTGTGAGGCTTAAGGATTGGAAAGGTTCACTGAGAACTCTTATCCCAAGTATCGTTACATTCGGAGATAGAGGAGAGAGACAGAGGAGTCTAAAGGCTGAGGGAAGCTTGGTTCAACCAATGGTTGTACTATTCCTTCTTATATATTAATAGAACTGTATTTGTTTTATCAATTTGATGTTTTAGTGTCACATTTATTTTTTATTTGTCTATGACCAATACTCATTTTGAATGCTTCTATCATGATGATAATTTTAATATGATGCACCTATCTAATATACAATGTTTCCTAACATACTATTTGCAACTGATAGAAACCTCCTAAAGAGGAATATGATCTCAATCAAAATAGATATCTTTCACTTCTTCTTTATTAGGCTTCTTTGAATCAAGTTATTCTATTTCTCTAGCAGCATGGGCTTCCTCATTTTTCCTCTTGTCATTGTTAGATTCGGGACAATCATTTCTATAGTGCCCAAGTTCATTACATCCATAGCATCAGATTTTATCCATGTTCCTTCTTTTCTTTTGAGGACCAAAATTACCAAATTTTCCTTTCCTCCTTGACATGGCAGCATAGGCTTGATTTTGTTCATTTGATCCGGTATCAACTTTGGCTTTTAGTCTAGTCTCTTCTATCTTACATAAAGACCACAGATCTTGGAATGGTGTTGCTTATTTCATTCCATAGATACTAGAAGTAAATATCCCTCTGGTACAACATTCAACACCACTATAGTCATTTCTCTGTCAAACATCACTTCTCCCATTTCCTGCAGTTGATCTCGCATTTCAAAAATCTTCATAAAGTATGAATTTATTACTTCCTCTCTTGAAATATTCATCTTGTATATTTTTTATCTTATAGATATTACTTCTCCTGCAGTACTTACAGAGAATAGAACCACCAATTTCTAATATATTTCTTTTGAAAATTCTAGTTTTGATACATAGGGGATGAGAGCGTCCTTTATGGATTCTATAATAGTCGTCTGGGATCTTATGTATTCTTTCATGTATTTGGCACAATATTGAGTTTATTCCTTTGAAGTTTTAGTCACTAACCCTTTAATGTAATCCACAACTTCAATTTCAAATAAATTTAAATCTGTCCTTTTCTTCCATGCAAGAAACTTTGCAATCCAGACAATTTGTTTCTTTCTTTGCAAAAGTTAATTTTGGCAGATTCAAATGGATACATTAAGATACTTACTTGAGCATACGATTTCTTCTTCTATATGCTTCCTTGCTGATTTTGATGTAGAAGACAGTAGGATATACCTCTTAGATTGCCTTCTTCAAGGGAGCTAAATCACCTTGAATCCTTGATGATGATGATGATCAAGAATGGTTTGATTGGTGACTTTGACAATGTTCATTTGATTTCAATATCAAATGATGGTGATGGCTTCTACATGGTGTCCTTCTTGATGTATAGGTCCTTGATATTCTTGAGAGGGTTTTTCAATTTATGCAAACTAGATCTTTAGGATCTAAAGATTAACTCTTCAATGTAGATCTCTAATTTTTGCTTTGTTTCCTTCTAGAAAAATGATCTTTGATCTCTTGATACTTGTGTGTCTTCTTGTCAACTATCCCTTTCTTGTCTTCAACACCTTAGCTCTGATACCATGTTGAAAATTTAGCAGGGTAGTGTTTAATTCAATTTTCTTACTTGATAACTACTTGTGTTATACTTGTTATGCTTCTTTCTTTATCTTCGTTAGCTTATTATATATTTCATCAAGTCAATTATCAAAACAAAAGAGACACAAAGTTTATGATATTCAATCCAGGGCCAAAACATCTCCCTCTTGGAGAGGAAAACCAGAAAGTAATTCTTCTTATCTATCTTCAATTCACAAGTACCATGACCATGACATTGACCTTTGAATTCATTATAACTCCAAGACATTGTCATTGCTTTTCTAGGCTCCCTATGATGATTTTCTCTTTTCTGCACTGTTCTGCACTGTGCTTCATTGCTTTGCACTAGGACTAGGAAAGCTCGATTCCTAATGATCTTCCTTTCTGTACTTCCTTGAATTTTCCTTGGCCTCATAGATATTTCTTCTTAGACCCTTCTTCATGCACACTATATTTACTTCTTTCTCACACTGTCCAACACTATCACTAAGAAGGTCTCGGTCTCTTATTTTGCAACCCTTAACATAGTCCTTTCGACCTCCATCAATCTTCTTTCTTGGTCTCCAAATTCCTTCTTCCTTCGGTCTCCTTACAACACTATTATACACTAGATTATAGCCTTTGACTGAACCAAAGTAGTCCTAAAATTATCTTCAGCCTTCATTGAGATTGCATAGGTAATGTGATAGACTTAATACAAACTTATGAAGACCCTTATGCACTTAATTGCAACCTTCTTCTTCGTTGAATAAACTTTGACACTTTGACACTGAGATCCACACTATGTATTCAAAAAATGACTGAGATGATTTGTAGGATATGAGGACGTAGTCCGGGATATATATAGGAACTATCTCCCATCCTTTAGGCCGACATGACTTGCTGAGGGTGAGCTGACTTCTTCAAGGGTGTAGGATGAATTCTTCAAGAAGATCATTCCATCATATTTGAGCCGATTTTCTTGGAGTGTTTAGACAAGGTCTTGGAGCATATTTTAAATCAATAATTTTTCTTTACAAGTGTAACGATACTTCATATACATGAATCTAAATTATACATTTATGAAAAGATGAAAAACCCTAAAGACATCAACACGAAGTCTTAGACCTATAATAAAAACTCCTTTCTCATGAATCCCATGATGCAAGTATTACAAAATACATTTTCTTATCTTTGTCTTCTTCGTTACATAAATTCATAATTACAAGTCATTATGAAGGCCGAACCTAGTTACACTTTGTAACACATAAAATGTTCTAAAGGATCCTCGTGCTATTGTTTTTTCTACTTTCCAAAATAGAAATTATCAAAAATACCAAATATTTCCTTTAGGATCCCTAAGTTCGTTGTTTCCATCATCACCTCTATGTTGTCCACTGTTAGAGATAAATTGTCCATTGCCACCTGCAAGTGATCCATGTCCACTTGCAACGATGCTAGCTAATGGGTTATCAAAGAAAAATGTGATCTGGCCTCCGTGGCCACTTTTTCTCCTTGGTTACTGATAATAGATGAGAGATAAGCCATGCTTGAAACCAATTGCACCTTGAATTCCTCTTCGTGAACCTATCTAGATGAATGCTACATATTGCATAACACTCCAAATATAATATTCTCCATTGAAATATCCATAGCTAGTAGTTGTATTTTATAACCATTTCCTTGGTCTCCTTTCCTTCCAATGACATCCCATTTGGATTCAATTTCACAGACCTACCCCTAAGAGCACCTGAGAATAATTCCCATCATTTTATCTTCCTCTCTGCGACCGAAATCATGAAAATTTAATAGTTCCAAGATTTTAAATTCACAAGCATGTTCCTTTTTATGAGAAGTATTAATTCTCTAGATAAGGTACACCATATGTCTAAAGGTATGGCATCACTTTCCTCAAACGCCCAACTAGTGAATCCATTTTCGTCATTCATCTTATGTGAGAGCTGCCCAACTAGTTGCTTCATAGAAATTTCATTAGTGTCATCATTAAGAGACCTAAAAATACTTAATTCCAATATAATCATACTCCCTATGTAATTTATTTTGGATGTGATGTCCCACAAAAAAATATTTTTTTCTGGTCATGGAATATATAATATATTTGGTTCTCTTTGCCCAAAATAATCATCCCTTGTTATAAGGTTTCTCCCTGATTGGCTAAATCATCAGCATCTTGGTTATTATACCTTTTAATATGGTAAAATTCAATACTTTCAAAATTCTAAAGTTGCAAACGAATTTTATGGTACATTGGAGGAAATTTCTTTTCTCGTTGATCTTTAACTTTATGAATTTTTTGTATGACTATCATGGAATCACCAAAAACAATCAAGTGAAAAATACCTCTTGAAATGGAAACCTGTATCCTTTGCCAAATGTTGAAATTGGCAATAGGAAACATCGAAAGTGGTAATCAGAAATGGAATCCAAAAAATCGCACCCAAAAATGGTACCATATGAGGCTTCTCATTTAATTTTACCTTAATTAAGTTGGAAGATAAATTGTAATTTCATCTCATGACAACTTGTATTAGTTAACTGAGTTGGGAAGACTTAGTTAGCTTAGGAAATTTGAGTTAGAGGTAAAAGAGGAGGAATGTAGAGGAATTTCCATGATTTAAGGGGTTCCAGCTACAATTATGTACGAATTACAATTAGTTAGCTCAAGAAATTGAGTGAAAATCAGTTTAACTAGTTCTAAATGAGAGATGAGCTTGTGAGAGGTCCAGTGAATTAAATATGATTTAATTCACAAGTAGTGATCAATTATTTAACTGATAATTCACTATAAATAGTTGTTGCATATCATTTCTAAGTAATTCCTAGTTGAGACTGAGTTTAAAGGGAAGAGATCTATCAGTTGTACTATTAGAAAATTGTACAGGGTATGCATGAGGTCATTGAAAAGGCCTTGAAGGATTGTGAAATCATTAATTGGTATTTTCCTAATTAATAGGGGCTAAACTATCCCAAGAATGCGTAAGGAAGGCAGGCAAGGCAGAGGCAAGCAACATGTTAAATATTGGACCAAGCTTGCTTTGATTGCAATCCGGATCCGAGCTAGATCAGTGTGAGACACTCAACAAAGTGCAAGAAGTTTCTCAAAGGAGGAATAACCTTGTATTGTTTCATGATATTGACCATATGAAATATATATATAGAGTGGTTTTGAGCAGTTTCTTTCCCGAGATACATATTGTGTTCTGTGATTGATGATTTATTTCTCTTACTTGTTATGTGATTGTGCGATCGATTTTTTTTTTTTTTTTTTTTCTCTGCAAATTGTAGGAGGATTCAGTATCTTGTTTTAGTACATTACAAGATCATATTGAATGCTTTTTTTATATTTTCTACATGGTATCAGAGTGCCAGGAATCATACTAGAAGAGAAGAACATATTTTTTTTTGAACAAGTTCAAATTTGTAGATTTATTCTTCAGGACCCTGCAGTAGATCAAGATGTCTTCCAATGGCTTAATACTCGAATATTCCCTTGAGGGGAATTTGAATTTCATGGCATGGAAGGACATGATGGAGGTAGTTCTCAAGGACAACGGACTGAAGGAATTCATAGAAAATGATATTCCCCAGCCTGTAGTAGCAAATTCTCAACTTCTTGATGCATGGAAGAATAAGTCAGGCAAGGAAAGAAGAATCTTGTTAGAAGGAGTTCGAGATCATATTGTCTCAAGTATCCATAGGAATTTGGATCCATATGCTATGTGGAAGGCCTTGACATATCTATTTCAGAATAGCAGTGACCAAAGGAAGTTGGCGCTGAAGGACAAGCTAAGAAATATCAAGAAGGAGGAGGGTAAGACAATACCAAAATAGTTGACGAAGTTCACTCAATGTCGATATGAGCTTGGAAGTGTTGGTGTGACAGTAGCCTAGAATGATTTGGTGAGCCTAGCTCTTCTAGGCCTTACCAAGAGTTGGCATAGTTACCAGGACTCTATGAATGGTAGGGATAAGTTACCAGACTGGGAGCATTTGTGGTATGAATTGGTAATAGAAGAGATAAGGCAGAGCACCAAAGACAAAGCCTTCGACAAAGAAAAAAAAAATATTTTGCATTGGTTGGAAAAGGAAAGAAATCCAAGGGAAAGAAGTCCCAAGGCAAAGAGGTAAAGAGAGACATATCCAATATAAAGTGTTTTCACTATCACGATCATGGACACTATGCCTCGAATTGTCCATAGAAGAAGGCATACAAGAAGGAGCGTGTAGTTGCAGCGGGTGAAGCACTAGCTTCACAGTTCGAGCTTGATTTTGCTCTCATTTCATGCATGGCCAACACTTTAATGGGATACATGTGGTATATATAAATTTGTGCCTCATTCCATATGATGGGGAATAGATATCTCTTCAGTGACTTGGAGGAGACTAAAATCTAGCAGAACATAAAGTTTGGAGATGACGGGAGGTATAGCATGACTGACATAGGTATAGTTACCTTTCACAAGGAGTTTGGCTCCCCTCTTAGACTGACATATGTTTTTTATGTTCTAGGACTAAATAATAATATTGTCTCCATAGCGGTATTGGAAGAATGTGGTATTGATGTCATATTTAGAAAAGGAAAGGTGTTCCTTAGACAAATCAACACAAGGCGAATGAAATAGATCGGTGTAAGAGTCAAGAAACTGTATACTCTCGAGGTCGAAGATGCATGCAAAGATTTGACAAGAAAAGTCGAGGTTAGTGGCTTGGTGGTTGAGAGGGAGCATAAATTACCTTGAAACATGTAGCCTCAGAATCAGTCTCAGAAAATGTTGGAGCAGCCATAATTAGAGAAATAGAGAGGAGAGCAAGTAGAGGCATCCGCTCAAGAAGAGGCCTCCAAGAGGGAGAAATTTCGAGCCATATGGGCAGAGGGAGCATATGCAGTCATAATTCCAGGTCAGAGGTGGGGTGATGTGTAGACATAATCCCAAGAGAAGATATTTGGGCAGGATCCATTGAGATGGCTTGTATCATGGATTGGACCTAGCTACGAGGAGCCCAAAATACCCAGTAGCAGGAAGTATCAATAGGATTGATGCAGTCAGATTTCAGGAAGAAAAAAATCAGAGTGACAGATGTCAGATACTTGAACGCATATTAGAGTTGGCAGCAATGCAGAGGGCACAGTTGCAGAGTTAGCATCAGTGTATATTTCCCATTAAACGGTGCAATAGCTAGCAACAATTAGAGAATCTGATGGCAAATGCATCATACTGATGTAGTTTTTTGGAGGTTATCCATTTTTTTGAGTTGCAGGAGCAAACAATGCTAGAGAAGTGTTGCATGCAAAAAACTCCAAAGGTACCGGATCAGGAGAGATTGAATTCCTTTCTTGTTGAGAGGGAGTGTTGAAATTGGAAAAAAGAAATATTGAAAGTGGAAACCATAAGTGAAATCTAGAAAATGGCACCAAAAAATGGTACCATATGATGCTTCTGATTTAATTTTCCTTTAATTAAATTGGAAGAGAAATTGTAATTTCATCTCATGACAACTTGTATTGGTCAACTAAGTCAAGGAGAATTATTTATCTTAGGAAATTTGGGTTAGAGGTACTAGAGGATGAATGTAGAGGACTTTCCATGATTTAAGGGGGTCTAATTATAGCTATGTATGAGTTGTAATTAGTTAACTAAATAAATTGAGTTAAAATTAGTTTAACTAGTTCTAAATGAGAGATGAGCCAGTGAGAGGTTTGGTGAATTAAATTTGATTTAATTCAAAAGTAGTGATCAATAACTTAAATGATAATTCACTATAAATAGTTGTTGCATGTCAGTTCTAAGGAAGGCCCAGTTTAGACTGAGGTTAAAGGGAAGAGATCTATCAGTTGTACTATTAGAAAATTGTACATGTCATGCATGAGGTCATTGGGAAGGCCTCAAAGGATTGTGCAATCATTAATTGGTATTTTCCTAATTAATATGTGCTAAATTAGCCCAAAAATGTGTAAGGAAGGCATGCTAGGCAAAGGCAAGCAACAAGTTCAATATTGGACCAAACTTGCATTGATTGCAATCCATATCTGAGCTAGAACAGAGTGAGATAGTGAGCAACGTGCAGGTTTCTCAGTGGAGGAATATCATTGTATTGTTTCATAATATTGACCATATGCAATATATAGATAGAGGGGTTTTGATTAGTTTCTTTTCCCAGATACATCTTGTGTTGTGTGATTGATTATTTCTTTCTCTTAATTGTTATGTGATTGTGCGGTTGAATTTTGTTTCTACAAATTGTAGAAGGATTAATTATCTTGTTTTAGTACATTACAATATCAGATTGATTCCTGTTGTTAGATTCTCTACACATAAGAGATAATACGTCTAATTTATTATTTGTTTCTCTACCTATACTCCAAGAAAATTTCATTTATATTTATTCATCAGGGAAATAAATGACCCTTACTTCTCTTGTTATTGAGAAATCCAATAGGATGGCAAGTTAATTGATTTCTCTTATTATGACATTATCTTGTGACGCTTCATTATTATTTTTATTTCTTTCGATTTATCTTTTCCTTATCATCAATACTAATGAAAAAAAACAAATAGAAGAGGACATGAGATGTAGGTATGCATCTAGGGAAAAAACCCACTCTAGGTGAAAAAACAGTCAAGAATTCTTCCTTTAGTAGATTTAAAACAAGATGAGATAACCAACACCCTTACAACCTAGACCAAAGAATCCCTCCATCAATTCATGCTTGTTTATTCTTCAGTTTTGAGTTTTGTGAGTAGTGTTTCATTCTTCAATCAGTTTTCAATACTTCATTCTAGCAACAATATGATAACCCTTGGCGTATTTCGATTTCATGTTGTAGTTCTGCAATAAGATCATGTTTCGGTCCTGTAGTAGTAGTATACAATCATCAATATAGTTCGATCAAGTTTAATTTCTAAGGCAACCTTCTCATACTTTAGTCCAATGACATCCTCACCACACTTGAATATGTGGCAACCTTATTATGCTACGATTTTGTAACGTCCTTTCCATGCTTCAATCCTGAGGCAACTTACTCTTATTTTGGTCCTGTAATGAGCTTATAACAGACTTGAACTTCATTCATGTGATAATACAGTCATAATTTCAAAACCCCAGTTCTGTGGTATCCATGTTTTCGGTTTCTAAGGCAGCATATTAAACTTTGGATTCCATAAAACTTCAATCTCTTCTATATTGTGACTTCACCGAACTTCCTCGCTCAAATTCCACAAATATTTCTCTAAAAATTTTAAACTTGTGTCATTTTATTTTGTGTAAATTCTGTATGCTTATATATATAGTTGTTTCCTATTGTAAATGAGCCGACATGAGATATTTTAAGAAGCCGACTTGTAGAGTAATAATTTTGGATGATGACAACAAGGATTTTTTATGGAGGAATATGACAAAATACACTTTGAATTTTACAAATCCTAAAAGCCTACAATGGAGGCTTGACCTATCAAAATTCACCCAAGCATGAAACCCATGCTTTAAAAAGTCAATTCAATTAATAATAAAATTTTCTTTTTCCTTCTTTTGATAAATATATTTCATTTTAACTCAAGTACAATTATGAATATTGAACCTAGTTACATTATTCAACACTCCCTCTTAACAAGGGAGGTATTAATACTTAAATATAACTATAGAGGTACATGGAAGATCTCAAAACACATAATCTACGAATATTTTAGGCACCGCAATGCCATGGAATAGATTCCTGACCGGTGCAATCTATGCAAGGTCCTTCAACAGTTTAGGCACTGCAGTGCCATGGACTAGATTCCTGACCAAGGAAATCTATCCAAGGTCTCTCAACAGTTTAAGCACTGCAATTCCATGGACTAGATTCTTGACCAGGGAAATCTGTTCAGTTGAGACTAAGATGGCCTAAAGCTTTCATCCTCTCTAGGTAACATCGGGCTTACTTGCTAACAATCAACCTGTTGGAAATACTGAAAAGGGGGAGGGGGGTGAATCATTATTTATTATCAATTATCACTTTTAAATATTTTCAGAGCATTATTTATTCTTCAATTATTATTTATGTTTATTGAGTAACAATAGTAAAAAATAGAAAACAATAGGCACACTAATTTTATGTGGAAAACCCCCTCTGGGTCAAAAACCACCGAACGATTTTCTAATAAATTCTTTAATATTTAGCCCCAACTGAAATGAAAGATACAACTTCCTAGAATTCTATAAAAGCATTATTATCCATCTCCCACTAGAAGGATGCCACAATGCCCTAGTTTATTTAGTAGTCAACTAAATGGATTCCCTGACATCCTAGATCGACCTACCACCCTGAAGTGTTCACAGGCTCAAACTTGTAGGTGACTTCATGCACCAACCTAGCACCTCCATGCCACCCTATAATGATCAGAAATAAGGCAAGAGTGTGGAATCCCATACTAAGGAGAATGATACATGATACAATATGATTCACAATGATTTTCTTGAACTATACCATTCACCCAATCACACTATGACCTGCAACCCAACCATAAAGTTATCCAAAAATGACACGTATACCTCCCAACAATTCCTCTCCAAATCTAGGTAGATTGAATATTTTACAATTTTACAATGATGATTTTTACAATACTAACTTTTGACATGACTTGATACTTGACTTGACACTACTTCTCTGAACACTAGCAGTTGTTGAGGTATTGTTGTGCTTACTTTAAGTAATGGTACTTTGTTGTTGCATTGTCCTTCTAGTATGTGTCTAAGTTGTTCTATTGTGTCCTCCTTCTTGAAAACACATTAATGAACAAGACCCAGACCAATATACAAAAAAAATACTTAGATTGTCCTACAAACCATATGTCAGAGAAATATTAAAAATTCAAATGTAAATATTTTCAAAATTTATGAAAAAAACCAATCAAACATACATGGAAAATACTTACATTGTCATGCAAAAAAACATGTTAGAGATGATATTCAAATTAAAATTCAAACACTATACATAAGTTGTTTTATTAGACTTACCCTTGATTGTTGATGTGTTGTCCTTACTCCAGTGATCCTTGAATGCATATTTTTTCTTTCCTTCTAGAAGCTCGATATTGAATCTATTGTATCTATGTAATTTCGGATCTCCAAGGTCTAAAATTACATCCCATGGTAGCCCTCTGGGTCCTCTTTCGAACGCAGTAGGTTTGATCAACATTGGATTCTTCAAGAAATAGTTATGCCCAATATCCTACGATGACCTGATTATAGACTGGTTCAGTAGAGTGAACTTGTACGAAGTTCCACTTGTGACTATTTCAACCTTCGGTCTTGAAAATGATATCCAAAAAACTAAAATTCATATTATTTCTCTCACCTTTTACAAAATTTAAATAAAATTCTCAAAGGGAAAGTTATGACGATTTTCCAAAGGTCACCTGTTTGACATGAAATTCGGGAGCTTGCAAAAAACTGAACTTCCTCAGATCATATCTCCGAAAATATAGCGAACCAATATCTGAAATTCAATCACACACTTCATCATTATTTCTTCTCAAATGGGTTTTTTTCCAGTAGCGGACGCTTCAAAGAAAACAAAAAAAAATTATAGCGATAATGCCACGATGACCTGTTTTAAGTAGCGAAATGGTTGCATCAGGAGGATACGAGGGTCAAAATTTATATAAATGCTTAGGTTGAGAGGGTCTTCAAAAAGTGAACATTGGAGGAATTTTATGAATTTAAAAAAATATTAATTATTTACTATTCAATGACCACAACCAATGATCAGTGTCATGCCACAACCCCATTGGTTTTTAGCCCACTAATTGAGGTTACTAACTTCAAACACGAATATATCTCAAACTGTGAAGAATTATGTGGCTTTCCATATATCAATGGAAACATCTCGACAAATATAAACCATCCAAAATATCCTTGAATCAGAAAAGAGTTAGTTGTCAAGTCAAAATTCCCATGAAATATTGGGGTAGCCCCTGGTGCTGCTTGGGTTGACATCAATGACAACCACTGATAAAAAATATTCCCCTTTGGCATTGATGGAAACACAAGTATTCCCCATGTGATCATGACACCTTTTCCTACAACATTATCTCCCCCTTTGGCAACAATGGAAAAGGGTAACTCACCCTAAAAAACGTCATCTTGCGGACCTGTACACATCTCAACTCCCCTTTTTTTTACTTAGTTAGATAAAAGAAAGAGTCTAATGAGAACTTGGGAGAATCCCAAGCTTTAGGCGAAGATACTCAAATGCTTCACGAGGTAATGGTTTGGTAAAGATGTCAGAAATTTGTTCCTTTGTGCCAACATATTCAAGCTTGATATTCTTTTCGGTGACCTGCTCTCTAAAAAAATTATATTTGATCGGAATGTGCTTTGTTTTGGAATGCATCACATGATTCTTGGAGATACTTATGGCACTAGTGTTATCGCAAAATATGGGAATAGGCTCATCAAAATTGACTTGAAGATATTTCAAATTTTGATTCATCCAAATTACTTGAGTACAACAAGCTTATGCCGCGATATATTCTGCTTCTGTTGTGGATAACGAGATTGAAGATTTTTTTTTACTTAACCATGAAACCAGGAAACCGCCTAGATAGAATGATACTCCACTAGTACTCTTTCGATCATCAACACTTCCTGCCCAATCTACATTTCTATAAGCTTGGATAAATATATTATTTCATTTGGGATAACATAAACCATATTCTATTGTGCCCTTAAGATATCGGAGAATTATTTTGACGGAAATAATATGAGATTCGTTTGGTGCTACTTGGAATCTTGCTACTTGTCTATAATATTCCAAATTAGGAACACCATGAATATAGCATATAAAAATGGAAAATGTACTAAAATATCCATACATCAATAGGAGTAGATCATAGAGCCATCTTATATCAGAGAAATGAGTACAAGATCTTGAGGAAAAAGATACTCAAGATAGGTAAAGCATGCCTCAAATGACCCAATACATGAAGTATGAAATGTTGTTGCTACATAAAATGTCGGAGGACATATGACTGTGCAGTCCTATGGAGAATAAATGTAGGGTAAAACTGAAAACAAAAGGAACTATTGATATAATTCTTAGGAAATGTCAAGATCTAGGCTTCCTAGCACTTTTCCAAGACAACCCAAAAGGGGTTTCCGGAAATACACGATATGAAAGTTGCATCCATAGGAATGAATAATGCATTGCAACTGGGTAATTTATAGGAGGTGGAAGATCTGATATAAAATTGGTTGATACTCCTCCAATAGGTCCTCTGGATGAAGGGTTGCTCCCCTCACTAGAAAACCAACTCGCAAACTTGGGCCTTAAGCCCTCCACTACAACTACCCTGCAAAATAATGCAATTTCTGAAGGATAATGCACTGTAGATGATGGAAAAATCTTGGCCCGATGTCAAGTGGTGAAATAATGCTCAAGGAACCTCCTTTCTAGCCTCTTGGATGAAGGGTTTCTCCCCTCACTGGAAAACAAACTTAGAAACTGGGTTTGTCAACCCTCCACTTCTACTGACCTGCAAAATAATGCAATATCTGAAGCATAATGTGTTGTAGATGATGGATGAATCTTGGCTTGATGTCATATGGTGGAAATTAAGCTCAATAAACCTCTCCTGAGTGGGCACTCAAAGTCCCCTGAGGATGAGGGTGGGATTTTTGCTCGAAAACACCCTTGTGCTAAACAACACAACAAACTCCGCTAAACAGCTAAAGCATGCAGAAAGTCATAAAATAACAAAACATAAAAAATAATAAAAATGCCCTATATGGATGCCATCCCCTTCCTTATATTCTTTGTGATCCTCCTCACCCTTGGTCCCACTCATTAAAGATGCTACTCTCATGGAAACTCACTCCCACTAACACTGTGTTGTCACTCAATAACTCTCCACTACCTCCATACCAGCACTGTCTATTTGGTCAAACTTGACCCCATCCACATGCTTCAACCTCTATTCAAACCTAATAGTGCTTTATTCAACTGATAAGATGATCCACATTCACATTAGAAGTGGTTTTATTCATACTAAAGAGATTTATTGGTCTCCTTACCCTCTTATTCATCTATCTTAATGACAAAAGAAAAAATTAATATTCCAACTAGCTAGAAGCTAATTGGGAATATTATAGTCCTCCCCTCACAATTTTTGCATGTCCTCAAGAAAATACAAGGATGAATACTACAAAATCTCTTCTCCTTCCACTGTGGTATCCTCATTCGATAAGCTCCTCCACTAAATTAGATGTTCTCCAATAAATTTGCCCCTTAGTTGCCCTTCCCAAGTGTCCAAGTTAGCCTTTGGTGATAAAGCCAAATGACTCACATCATAAAGAAGTGGGAGCTCTATGGTGGCAACTATCTGTTGTCTAATGGCCTCATTGAGGCATGGAGCATAAAAAAATTTGGAGTTCTTACTCCCAATGAGCATCTCCAACCTATGTGCTACTCATCCAAAAAGATGGATCACCCTGTGTGGCCCATAGAAAAAATCCCCAATCCGCTTCTTCTTCAATATGAATGGTATATATGGCTAAAAGTGGTGATAGACCAAAGTTTCCACCCCACGCTATCTCTCTTCCCATCCATGATCTATGTAGAACTCCTGTTGTTCTCGGGTTGTAGCAATGTTATCCTCAAGAGACCAGAATACATCCTGTCTCTCTAGGACCCAATATTTTGTTCTAATAACCTTGCTTACCCCAACCATTATAATAATAGTGACTAAAACATCATCAACATATGGAATCAAAAATATAGATACACTGACTACCATATGAAATATCGGACGGAGATAATAGTCTCTCAAGTGGAAGTAGCACAATTTTTTACCTTGCTGCCCCAGAACACATTGTGGTAAGTAGCTTCATAGCCACTTTTTTTCTGACCCTATCTGCTTATCTACCTAGGGGTAGTAACTAATGTTTGGTGTCAACTGAGTGCACCCCAAACAATACAACATTTTCCAAGAGCCTTCTAGGAAGTGGCAATCCCCATCACTGATTATGGCTCCAAGGAGACCATGAAGTCCAAAGAGAGGCTTTCCCTATTTTGGAGCAATGCACTTTATATGAATGGAAAGGAATTCAAATAATTTTTTAGTTGATCAATAATTATAAAGACACAACCCTTACAATGTATTGTTGTAAATCTGGTGGTGAGGTCCATAGATGAGATCTCCCATCTCTCTACCGGAAAAGTAAGTGGTTGTAACAACCTTGCAAGGTGGTTGTTTTCCTCCTCATTCTTCAAGCAAACTACACATCTCCTAATATGCTGGAGCACATCCTCCTTGAGACCCTGCCATGAGAATCTCTCCCAAATGGCTTGATATGTCCTAATGAGATCCTGGTGACCAGAAAGGAGTGAATCACGAGCCGCATGTAGAATCTTCTCCTTGAGCTTAGAACCTCTAGAAAAGAAGATCTGATACTGGTAATAGATGACTCCATCCATCACTCTATACCTCTCATCAGTCACCTTCCCATCAAGCACTTCACATGTGAAGTGTTCCTTGGAATATTGCACCAATATTTTGGATTCCCAATTTGGATCCCTCCTAAAAAATGACATCGTTGTTGGCCTTTGTGATAAGGCACTTTTCACCTCACTCCTCCCCTCTTTGACATGCTCAATGCCAAAGCCACATGCTAGAATACTACTATCCAACTTTTGTTGCCTCCCTTGCAGCTGCTTCTGCTCAAATAAAGGGTGAAGTTTATGGTGGTTATTCTTTACTTGGGAGTTATTGCCCATCCAAAACTTCATGAGTTTGGCCAAAGTATGCATGAATGCCAAAAAACCCTTTCCATATATGGAAGAATCCTTCCTATGTGGAAGTATCTACTGACCCTCAAAGGCTATGGAGTAGCCCCTTTTCACCATGATTGTGCCATCATCCACTCTTGAATCGTCTCCTCTTAGCACAAGAGGCTTGGCGAGAGTTGGTAATACCGATACTAAGCATATACCCATCTCCTCCTTGAGCCTACCAAAGACCCTTTAAACTGTGATAGAATCTCTTAGCTATGAATGGTGAAGCTCTTTGTGAGAACTCTTTAACCAACTCCCGGTTCGGGGGCCTCCCTGGTGGAATGCCTACAAATAATATAACATCATGGTTCATATTCAACTGCATATCTGAATAGGTTGATGTGTCCTTCATCTCACTGCTCAAATGCTCCATATTATGTGTAGAGGCTTCCTGAGCTGGATAAGTGTGCATGCCCCTGATCATATGATGCTTACCACTCTTCTTATCTACCCATTCCATCTGAAAAGTCTCCCAATATGTGGTGAACTTTCCCAAAGTAATCAACTAATTCACGCCGAATATCAAATTGATGTCTGGAATATCAACCACAAAGAAGTGATCAGTCAAAGTGTATGTCCCCAAGGTGACATACAATTCTAGAACATACTTCATACATTTTATTATTCTAGCTCCTGGAACCAAAACTAAGAATCCGTCAAAATCATCAGTGGGTATTGTCCTCCTCTGCATTAACTGAGCATCAATAAAATTTTGGGTAGCCCCACTATCAATCAACACTAATACCCGCTACCCCTAAATAGTACTTGTTGAAAATGTTGTCATTGATGGCAAAGGAGATGACAAAGGAGGAGCTCCTGAAACATCATCCAAGTAGCAGAGACAAAAAAAAGAGAAGTAAGGAGCAGCATCAGTCAAGGAGCCCAAGGTGCAGAGTAGTGAGGACAGAAGGAGGGCCATTGGATTTTGAAAAAAGGGCAGAGTTAAGAGAAGAAGAAGTTATGCCAAGACAAGAAGAAGTGTTTGTAGGTGGATTCATTTGTATCTATGGGAGGAATTGTTCAGCATTGCATGGGTATGATGAGACTCTGCAATTGGGAGTATAAATGGCTCCTATATGCAATTATGTTTAACTCTGTACATGGATTTAGTGTGGAGTATAGTGTGTGAGGTTATATATATACTAAGGAAATTATAGTCATAATACAGTGAACCCGCAAAGGAAATTGTGAAATTAGGTGATGGCACAGTAATAATTGTATGGGAAATGCTCCGAATGAATCTTTGTGTAGAGGTTTTGTATATGATAGGGTTGAATCTCATTCGGGCTCGATTGTAGGTTTGAACCACCTAACTTGCATATAAAACTGGAAGCATGCGTTAACCATGAATTCGAAGGTTTTAATATCTCATTTGTATGGTTGAATCATACGATGGTCAAGCCATTGAACGCTATGGTCGATACTGGTGAAGTCACACCACGGGGTTAACACAGAGGAAGACAGTTATTTAAAAATGTGGAACCAGAAATCAGAAGAAAAGTGATAAAGCCACAATATTAACAAAGGTTGACAAATAACAAAGGTGAAAATTCCTTATAACAAAATGTTGAAACGGAATTATTAGAACCAGAACCATGAGTTAATGGAACCTTGGATGAACAATAAAATTTGAGCTCCAATACCAGCAGTATCGCGTGGCCCCAAACTAGGTAAGTGGATTTTATATTTGCAACGCGATCTAATTCTTTGTGTGATGCGTGGCTTCGGGCGGTTTGGTAAAACCATTTTTATCGCGCGACTTGAGCGCGTTAACATCCAGGAGGAAAAATAACGCGATAACGCCCTGGGTCGTCCGATAGTCAGTGTTTGGAATCAACGGCCATCGTGATTGCGCGATGTATGAAACTTAATATAAGGTTCATTTCTGTGGGGCCGACTTTTTAATATAATATATGGTTTTGATATTCAATGGTGAGTGCAGTGAAAATTTTCTTATTATAAAGGTTTATGTGCGGATTATATGTTTGATGCAAGTTGACACATATATGTATGCGAGGGTTGGAAGAGATATTAAACCAAAGGTTTAATACAATCGATATACACTATGCTAATACATTAAAGAGTTACATAATGTAAAACCCTTCGCAAATGATATCTGGAGTATGTATTGAAATTTTGAGTGTAGGGCCGAAGTTTAATACATCAGGGGCTCATATGATTTGAATTGACTTTTAAATGTGAATGATTCAAACCTTTGAATAAAAATCAATAAGTGTAAAGACTTGTAACTATTCAGAGCACAATTTCATATGAGGAGTGTTAACAAAAAGGCAAATGATATAATCACTGTGGGCCTGACGAATAGTGTTGGTTTTTAAACCATTGGCAAACACATAAATTATAAAAATTTAATGGATAGAAGAATTTATTAACCTTATGGGACCCTCACGAATCGCATCGGAGAAGATCATAATAGTGGAACATGTTAACAAAAGTCCCGATGGAAATTGCGGACCGGATGTGTTTATGAATGGTGACTCATATGTGTTTGAGGTCTGGCTTAAAAGGTATGCCATCGCATCAGATAAAGGGCAGAACATCGGAACAACCATGGAAGGATGCGATTGTGAACAATTGCATCGGGAAAATTACAAAGGATCCAATCGCAATCGAAAGAATTCAGATGTGATTAATTGCATCGGCAAATAGAAAAGAAGCGTTTATAAAGCTGTGGGGCCCGAACCTTTCAAATGTTAGCGTTGGTGGTTCAATATTAATGCGTGAGAGGGTTATACTATGGTTGAACCATATTATTAGAGGGATGCGCATGTGGGTTGCACAAAGCATTAATACATTGATAATTAGTCATTGAAGATTGAGGGGTCTAACGTAACCCACGGTCTATTAATGTTTATAATGCTTGTTTGGTGAACACATAGGTATGGCGGTATATATATATGTGTGTGTGTGTGTGATATATATTATATGATAATCCAAACCTTGCATGAAAGGGATTGTGTATTGGCATATATTCAAATTAAATGGGTCAGAATGATACGTCGGTTTATTAATATGTTATACCCCATGTTGTGGGAAACACACACACACACACACACACACACACACACAGATATATATATTGGGGTCTTCATAAAGAGGTTAGGCCACATAAAAAATTCCGCTTATAAATTTATATGAGTACATTGCCAAATAAGAAATTATAGTTGGGTGTGTCTACTTTCAAGCATAGTGGAGATTGCTGCGTTATGACCATCAGAGAGTTTTAATCTAAATCTCAGATTTGAATCTTTAAGAAAGCCAGATATATCATTGAATTGTCCAGACTCTGATTATATTTGGGGTATTTAATTAGATTTCCATATCAGCAGTTATATATATACAACAGACACATAATCACGGTTAATAGGAATATGCACAGGAATGAATTTGATAAGTGTACAAGCACAAAAAAACTGGAAAATATGCAGAAGACAGTGAGCAGAAGAAGGCATAACAGTTACCTAATAGCAATAGAAAAGACAAAGCCAACAAAGCCAAAAGCCAGAAAATGGGCTGAGTAAAATTGTCTTTATGTAACTGAAAATGTGAAAGTAAATGTTGTAATTGATTTTTATTGTTTGTGATGCATTGGGAAGTCTCTAGAAGAAAACAAAAACCCCACTATAATATCGAAATCAGTACATACAGTTATATTTTTTTGAGTGAGCTGGAAAAGAAATGAGAAGGCAGAAGGCTAAGAGGTATGGCTATCCATTTCGAATTATCTGTGGAATGCTAAGAGTCATAAGGGAATTTCTATAAATAATATCATATTGATATGCATAGAGAGGTTAGAGAATGAGGTAAGAGATGCAGAAATGAAGCAGTAAGGTAGAGGAGAAGGAGGAGCTGATAGAGAATCTGAGAAGATGTTGAGATTATGCAGGGCAGATATGAAGACTGATGGACAGTAGAAGAGAAGGTTCAGAATAGAGCTGATATCCAAGGTAAATCAGCAAGTGTTTTATTTTGAAAGAGTAAGGAAGTTGGATCTTCCCTATCAAGTTGTAGCTTGATAGATGTCAGTTGTAGCTTACTAAGGTTGGAGCCTCCTGTAGGTTGGTGCCTGCAGAAAATTGAGAGGGAGTTGGAGCTTCCTTGCAAGTTGTAGCTTGCAGAATTGAGGTAGGAGCCTCCTGTGGGTTGGAGCCTACAAAAAATCAGTGGTGAGAGGGAGTTGAAGCTTGCCTTTGCATCACAACAATAATAAGATGTGTTTTTCTCCCTTTATGGATTTCCACTTATATCTGGTGTCCCTGTGTATGATGTTTATGTGTTGATATGGTTTATATTATCTGCTTAATACTTGTTGCTCTCATATTAAGTATACTGTTACATTATATTAATGCTTGCTGCTCACATCCTAATATTACTCACATATTAAGTTAAACATGAAATGAAGGTGTAAATAAGTTGTAATGAAAAAGTTTTAAAAGTCCATGAATGTGTTAAACTGATTCACCCCCCCCCCCCCTCTCATTTTAACTAAGGGTTCAACAATTGGTATTAGATCAGGTTCCTTTGGTGTAAGCTTAATAGCTTGAAGGAGATCTAGTTCAGTCATGGACTACCAAAATGTACCTGTGCTAAATACAACAAACTTTCCTGAATGGAGAGATAAGGCTAAAATAGGTTTAATGGCTAATGAACCTGAGGTATGGAAGCTTGTTTGTGATGGTTATTGCACAGAATCTCCCATGGTGCAAGAACAATAGAGGAATGCCAAGGAAAAATTTGTGATATACAACAATCTTCATAACAAGGATCTTGAGGTAATAATGGATTTAACCTCTGCAAAAGAAATCTTGGACAGATTGCATTTCATGCAAGGAGTATACACTGAGGATTGCATTTTCAAGAAGGAGAAGAAAATTAAGAAGAAGAAAACTTCATGTCAAAAGGAAAATGTTCAATCAAATGATGCACCTGCTAGTGTGAATGGTAGTAAAAACCATGAAGAAATTGTAGCTGAGGAAAAAGCCATACTTGACACAGCCCTGACTGAAATAGAAAAATTGAAGAACAAAAACAAAGACCTTAAGATATTGGTACAAATATGTGATGAGAAATAATTTGAAGATAAGAAAGAAATTATTGGCCTGAAGACACAAATTGAAGAAGCAAGGAAATTTGAAGATACTCTGCAGCAACAAATGGAAGAGAAAATTCTGGAATGTGAGAAACTAGAAGAACAAGTAGTGGGCCTGAGAAAGAAACTAGAAAAAGCCCAAAGAGAATTATTAATGAATACTCCACAAGTGAAAAGCTCTGGACAGCTGGACCAAATACTAAATTCTCAAAGGTCACCTTTCATAAAGGCTAGGATAGGATATGAAGGAGAAACTAGTAAGCCCAAGGTAGAAGATAACAAGAAAATCATCTTTGTAAAAGCTATAAAGGAAAATGAAGCAGCTCAGAAAATTCCCACAGAAGAAGCAACCAGCAAGAACATGAGGTGTAAAGAAAGAAACAAAATCAAGCAGCAACATGAAAGAACATGGAATGAGAGGATGAAACAATCAGCTGCTAAAGGCTCACATGCTCCTAAGGATGAATTGAATAAATTTGGAAGATGTCAAAGAAGGTTCTTTCCTCCTATGGGAAGTATCACTTGTTTCTCTTGTCACAAACCAGGACATATTGCAGCATATTGCAAGACAAAAAAAATCCAGTCCAACCAGCAAAGGATGCAGCAAAAGAGAAGAAACCCTCCAGAAAGAAAATGGAAAGGACAATCCTTCACCAGGTACTCAAATCATTTCCATGGCTACTGTTATGCATGAAATAAATTTGGACATAAATTCGTTGATTGTAAATTGTACTAAAAAAGGGGAATAAAATTTTATATGTCAGCTCAAACAGACCTTGGCAAAGTAAGAAGTTATGTATGCCTCAAACTTGGTCACAAAGCAAAGGATTGTAAACTGCGATATACTTTAAAGAACTCTAGACAGATGATAGAATTAAAACAAATCTATGAATCTAAAAGAAGTGCAGACATTATGAAGAACCCCAATAAAGTATGGAAGTAAAAGAGAAAGGGGGAGCCTATTATCTCAATAACATAATGAATCCTTCATAGTCTCAGGGGGAGCTACTCTAGGAAGTAAAGAAAAAATCCATCCAGTGAAAAATATGAAGCAACATCATAGGGGGAGAGAAGTTCATAATTATTCCCCATGAGAGTAATCTAAGAAGAGATCCATGTAATGAGAACAGGTATGAGATCAGGAAGAAAAAGGAAAATCCGTCTAACAGAGAACTATTGAGGAAGAAGATGATCTAAAGTACTAAATAGCTAACAAATTGATGAAAAAAAAGGAAGGGGGAAGCAAGCAGCCATGATGGTAGAGAAAACATTATCCATGAACATGTAAGCCAAGAAAACACTAGCACACTAAGGGATGATCACATTGTGCATCATTCTGCTAGAATGAACAGTGAATCACATTAAGAAGGATGAGTAAGAATAATGCATATCATCATTATATCATTACATCTTTCATCTATGAAAAGTCCCCTTGGAGGAATGAAGTTAAATAAGTGACAAATCTCTGAGTAATCAGCCCATGAAGATTCATAGTATAGAAATTGAAGATGTCTTTCTGAAGATCATCATGTCAGAACAGTTTAATTGGTATATAAAGCAATATAAAGCAGAAATGATTATAGAAATGTCATAGAAAAAAAAATGAAGTGACATTCTTTCAAATCAGAATGACAGACTAAGCAAAAGGTTAAATAATGACAAGATCAGATTGAGGATATTGATGACTGTTAATGTGAACAGTGGAAAGCTCAATAGAAGAATTTATGAAGGATGTCTTAAATTATGGGTAAATGCGCAAGCTAAAATGAAATGTTTGCATATTTTATCAAGGTAATATCATTTGGTACTTGGAGCAGGCAGCATGTCTATCAACAGAATATCAAGAGTTATCATGGAGCAGCAATGTGGTATAGGTCCTCAGGATCAAAGGATTAAGGAAAAAGAATATCAAGGATTATGCATAAACTGTGTGAAGTCTGTTGGATGAGATATCAATCAAACAACTTGAAGATGCCTTTGTTGGAAATTACCATGACAGAATAGTTAAAGTATTGAAAGTATGAAAGACGAGCTGTGTTAACCAAACAGTTGAAGCTCAAAAGTCTGCTATTGATTCATCAAAAGCTTACTTCAGCAGAAAGGAACTGCTGGTATTTCACCATTTAAAGAGAGAGTGATCATTGACATACATACCACTTATGACATAAATGAATTGCATGGTTGATAAGTGAGAGTGAACAATACATTGAATGCATCCTACCTCAAGGTTTTGTTTTGAAAGTACATTATGCAAGAAGTAAAGGCATTTGATCTCTTAGATCAAATTCTGGTTAATTCATTGATCACATCTGTAACTAGAACCTTCAGCTATTAAGGATAATATCAACATCCTAGCTCATATCATCACCAACAGGCAGGAAAGGTGTACCGCAACAATAAAGGATATATTGGCTTCATCACAATTGAACAAATGATGTACTGTAGATGAGTATTGCAGAAGAAGACATATTCCATCTATAGTATTCCTCAACAGAAATGTATTGGCACACTACATCAGACAGAGACTGAATGTTTATTCAAGTTCAATTATCCTCAAAAGTGTTCTCTCAACAACTCTCGTACACCAGTCTAGAGCAGCAGGGTACAAAGTCAAAAGAAGAAGGTCTAAACAAAAATTAGAGAGAGGAAATGCAAAGATAGAATCTACACTGAGAAATGTGCAACCTTTTGCCATTGATGTCAAAGGGGGAAGAAAATCAGGTAACAAAAGAAAGGGTCTTCTAAAAGAAGCTAGGCAGAGGAAGACTTGGAGGAAGCATTGGATTATCGGTGGATGTGTTTCCATCAATGCCAAAGGGGGAGACTATTGGAAATGTTGTCATTGATGGAAAAGGAGATGACAAAGGAAGAGCACCTGAAACATTAGCCAAGTAGCAAAGACAACAAAAAGAGAAGTAAGGAGCAGCATCAGTCAAGGAGCCTAGGATAGAAAAGAAGCAGAGCTCTGTTCAAGGTGCAGAGTAGTGAGGACAAAATGAGGGCCATTGGATTTTGAAAAAGGGGCAGACTTAATAGAAGAAGAAGTTCTACCAAGACAAGAAGAAGTGTTTGCAGGTGGATTCATTTGTATCTATGGGAGGAATTGTTCAGAATTGCATGGGTATGATGAGACTTTGTAATTGGGAGTATAAATGGCTCCTATGTGAAATTATGTTTAACTTTGTACATGGATTTAGTGCGGAGTATAGTGTATGAGGTTATATATATACTAAGGAAATTACAGTCATAATACAGTGAACCCGCAAAGGAAATTGTGAAATTAGGTGATGGCACAGTAATAATTGTATGGGCAATGCTCCGAATGAATCTCTGTGTAGTGGTTTTGTATATGATAGGGTTGAATATCATTCGGGCTTGACTGTAGGTTTGAACCACCTAACTTGCATATAAAACTAGAAGCATGCGTTAACCGTGAATTCGAAGGTTTAAATATCTCATTTGTATGGTTGAATCATATGATGGTCAAGCCATTGAACGCTGTGGTCGATACTGGTGAAGTCACGCCACGGGGTTAACACAGAGGAAGACAGTTATTTAAAAGGGCGGAACCAGAAATAAGAAGAAAAGTGATAAAGCCACAGTATTAACAAAGGTTGACAAATAACAAAGGCGGAAATTCCTTATAACAAAACTTTGAAACGGAATTATTAGAACCAGAACCATGAGTTAATGGAACCTTGGATGAACAGTAAAACCGGAGCTCCAATACCAGCAGTATCGTGTGGCCCCAAACTTGGTAAGTGGATTTTATATTTGGAACGTGATCTAAGTCTTTGTGTGACACGTGGCCTCAGGCGGTTTGGTAAAACCATTTTTATCGTGTGACTTGGGCGTGTTAATGTTTGGGAGGAAAAATAACGCGATAACGCCCTGGGCCGTCTGATAGTCAGTGATTGTAATCAACGGCCATCGCGATGGCGCGATGTATGAAACTTAATATAAGGTTCGTTTCTGTGGGGCCAAATTTTTAATATAATATATGGTTTTTATATTCAACGATGAGCGTGGTGATAATTTGCTTATTATAAAGGTTTATGTGCGGATTATATGTTCTATGCAAGTTGACACATATATGTATGCGAGGGTTGGAAGAGATATTAAACCAAAAGTTTAATACAATCGATATACACTATGCTAATACATTAAAGAGTTATATAATGTAAAACCCTTCGCAAATGATATCTGGAGTATGTATTGAAATTTTGAGTGTAGGGCCGAAGTTTAATACATCAGGGGCTCATATGATTTGAATTGACTTTTAAATGTGAATGATTCAAACCTTTGAATAAAAAGCGATAAGTGTAAAGACTTGTAACTATTCAGAGCGCAATTGCATATGAGGAGTGTTAACGAAAAGGAAAATGATATAAGCACTATGGGCCCGATGAATAGTGTTGGTTTTTAAACCATTGGCAAACACATACATTATAATAAATTGAATGGACAAAAGAATTTATTAACCCTGTGGGACCCTCACGAATCACATCGGAGAAGATCATAACAACAGAACATGTTAACAAAAGTCCCGATGGAAATTGCGGACCGGATGTGTTTATGAACGGTGACTCATATGTGTTTGAGGTCTAGCTTAAAAGGTATGCCATCGCATCGGAAAAAGGGCAAAACATCGGAACATCCCATAGAAGGATGCGATTGCGATCAATCACATTAGGAAAATTACAAAGGATCCAATCACAATCAGAATAATTCAGTTGCGATTAATCGCATTGGAAAATAGAAAATAAGGGTTTATAAAGCTGTGGGGCCCAAACCTTTTAAATGTTAGCATTGGTGGTTCGATATGTATGCGTGAGAGGGTTATACTATGGTTGAACCATATGATTAGAGGGCTGCGCATGTGGGTTGCACAAAGCATTAATACATTGATAATTAGTCATTGAAGATTGAGGGGTCTAACGTAACCCATGGTTTATTAATGTTTATAACGCTCGTTTGGTGAATACATATCTATGGCAGTATATATATATATATATATGTGTGTGATATATATTATATGATAAGTCGAACCTCACATGAAAGGGATTGTGTATTGGCATATATTCAAATTAAATGGGTCGGAATGATACGTCGACTTATTAATATGTTATACCCTGTGTTGTGGGAAACACACACATATATATATATATATCGGGGTCTTCATAAAGAGGTTAGGCCACATAAAAAATTCCGCTTATAAATTTATATGAGTACATTGCCAAATAAGAAATTATAGTTGGGCGCGTCTACTTTCAGGCATAGTGGAGATTGCTGCGTTATGACCATCAGAGAGTTTTAATCTAAATCTCATATTTGAATCTTTAAGAAAGCCAGATATATCATTCAATTTTCCAGACTTTGATTTTATTTGGGGTATTTAATTAGATTGCCAGATCAGCAGTTATATATATACAGTAGAAACACAATCATGGTGAACAGGAATATGCACAGGAATGAATTTGACAGGTGTACAAGCACATAAAACTGGAAAATATGTAGAAGACAGTGAGCAGAAGAAGGAAAAATACTTACCTGACAACAGCAGAAAAGACAAAGCCAAAAAAGCCAAAAGCCATAAAATGGGCTGAGTAAAATTGTCTTTATGTAACTGAAAATGTGAAAGTAAATGTTGTAATTGATTTTTATTGTTTATGATGCATTGGCAAGTCTCCGGACGAAAACAAAATCGCCACTGTAATATCGAAATCAGTACATACAGTTATATTTTTCTAAGTGAGCTGGAAAAGAAATGAGAAGGCAGAAGGCTAAGAGGTATGGCTATCCATTTCGAATTATCTGTGGAATGCTAATAGTCATAAGGGAATTTCTATAAATAATATCATATTGATATGCATAGAGAGGTTAGAGAGTGAGGTAAGAGATGCAGAAATGAAGAAGTAAGGAAGAGGAGAAGGAGGAGCTGATAGATAATCCGAGAAGATGCTGAGATGATGCAGGGAAGATATGAAGACTGATGGACAACAGAAGAGAAGGTTCAGAATAGAGCTGATATCCAAGGTTAATTAGCAAGTGTTTTATTTTGAAAGAGTAAGGAAGTTGGAGCTTTCCTATTAAGTTGTAGCTTGATAGATGTCAGTTGTAGCTAACTGAGGTTGGAGCCTTCTGTAGGTTGGTGCCTGCAGAAAATTGAGAGTGAGTTGGAGCTTCCTTGCAAGTTGCAGCTTGTAGAGTTGAGGTAGGAGCCTCCTGTGGGTTGGAGCCTACAGAAAATCAGTGGTGAGAGGGAGTTGGAGCTTGCCTTTGCATCACAACAATAATAAGATGTGGTTTTCTCCCTTTATGTGTTTCCACTTATATCTAGTGTCCCAGTGCATGATGTTTATGTGTTGATATGGTCTATATCATATTCTTAATACTTACTGCTCTCATATTAAGTCTACTGTTACATTATATTAATGCTTGCTACTCACATCCTAATATTACTCACATATTAAGTTAAACATGAAATGAAGGTGTAAATAAGTTTTAATGAAATTTTTTTAAAAGTCCATGAATGTGTTAAACTGATTCACCCCTCCCCCTCTCAGTTTAACTAACTCTAAAAGTCAGATACATGGGTACTCCCTGCAAGGATAAAAGGTCCCCTACAATTGGATTAAATTCCCCATTCCTACCCCCTGGTGGTGGTGGATCCTCCCCTAATATCACAAAGTTGTTGTCTCCTTCTGACTCCTCTTCTTCCTCCTCCTCACTATCAGAGAATACCTCAATATTGTGTGCCTTTCCTGTAGCACACCAATGCCGTAGTGCCCATGGTCCTTGGCATGTGAAGCAAAGCTTCCTCCTCCTAAAGTATCTTTGGACATCATCACGCAGGTCCCTTGTTCTAGTTCTCCTTTGGAGGAAGAACCTTCACATATCTCCCCTTTGACTGGCAAGTGGTATTTTGCTGAAATGGAGCTCTTGCCCTTGGTAAAGCATCTTGTATATCTCTAGCCCTCTCAATAGCATCTTGGAGTGTAGTTTGTTTAGTGGATTTCAGCAACCCATGCAGAGGCTCTGATAGCACGTCAATGAACATATAAACTCTCCTAGTTGCAGACAAATCTGGCACCATGATGAAATTTTTTATAAATTTAGAGATATAGGTCTCTGTATTACCTGACTGCTTGAGCTTGGCTAGCTCAATAAAATGTGCCTTTGGATCTCTTCGATAAAATCTTTCCACTAACCTCCGGGTGAATTCTAAATATGCAGTCACATTGGCATGCCCAAATGTAGAAAGACCATGAAACCACCAATCATGTGCCTCACCTTCAAGGTGCAACACTACTATTTTAATGGCTTCAACTTCTCGTACTTGGTTCAAATGGAAATAAATGTCTAGCTTCTCGAACCACTTGGTGGTACTCTGATGGACCCATCAAAAGCAGTGTAGAAAAATCTACCCATAGTACGCTGCATATCATTGTTTTGCATGTACCCTCCACTGTTATTGTTATTCTAGGGTCTCCTATTTTCCTTGATGTGACAAAAATCTTAAAATTTCAGGTTATCTTTGAATCTTTGAGGTTGAGGCTCATACTCTAGAAAATAGTCTTCAAGAGTCTCTTGTTCTTGGGGTCCTCCACCTCCATTTCCCACCGCTAGGAATGTAGGCATAGTGGAGCGTTGGGAAACTTGTTGCCTTACTGGTTGTTCATACCAGTGATGTGAAATTCTAGAGCTTTCTCCATGTAGAAACCATCTAGGGGATTATTTATGTCTCTCCATCCTCATCTCCTTGATTTCTCTTGCAATATCATGCATGGTTTGGAGAAGAATCTTGGGAAAATCATTTTCATCCATCTCTCCTGATATTGGAGTTTTTCCCTTGTCTTCTTTGTTGTCTGTATAATCATATCTCTGGTTTCTATAAAGATATTTCTTCTCCCTCTCTATGAGAGGCTCTCCTTATTCTGATGACATATTTTTTGTACTGCACAGACTATCCAAGATTATGCTCTGATACCACTTTAATATTCCAAATTTGGAAAAACATGAATATAGAACATAAAACTGGAAAATGCAGTAAAATATCAAGACATCAATAGGAGTAGATCATAGAGCCATTTTATTTCATATTATAGCAGAGAAATGAGTACAAGATCTTGAGGAAAAATACACTCAAGATAGACAAATCATACCTCAAATGACCCAGTACATGAAGTATGAAATGTTGCTACTACATAAAATGTCGGAGGACATATGAATGCACAATCATATGGAGAATAAATGTAGAGTAAAACTGAAAACACAAGGAACTGCTGATATAATGCTTAGTAAATATCGGTGTTACACCATTTTTTGGTCATCTAACCTATCATCATTAGATGGACCCAAGTACACCATGTAAGACCAATTTTACCCTAAGTAAAATTGCCTTCACTATGTTAAATAACTTAATAAACCACATTTATTAGGTTGTTTATGGTCCAAACAGAAAACCCCAAAAGGAAATATTAAACAAACCTATATTTGTTTGATTTTCCTCATGGAATAATTAATTAAACCATAATTTAATTATTATTCCCAGTCATGTTTAACCCAAAAACAAAGAAATTAATGAGATAAACCCTCAGTTATCTTATTATTTTCTAGGAATAATTATTTAAATCTTATTTAGATAATATTCCTTGTTAAATATGACCAAATCACCCACCATTAATCAAATAAATCATTATTTATTTGATTATCTCCCAACCACTTCCTTAAAAAGATAAATAAATCATTTGTTTATTTATTTTTCACTAATCAAGGGATTTGACCCAAGTCAAACGCCCTTTCCCTCCAGCAAATATAATAAAATATTCCATAAAGGTGGATCTAGATTTGGTTAACATTATTTTAATCATGCACCAAGATCTAGAATGACCCAATATTTTGTTATAAATAGGAGGGTTTTTCCCCATCATTCCTCACCTTTTGTTGCCTACTAGATCACTCTGGATCTATACACTTGGTCTCATTTTTCCATCATTTGCTCCCATTGAGCTTCATTTTTGCATTGGGTTTTCTACACCTACAAGAGAGAGAAAGCTTAGATCTGAAGTGCTGAGGACTACAAAGAACCCATCCCATTGAGGAGAGCTAGATACACCTTCTTGTTTTCCTCCCAGGTGCCCTGTAATATAAAAATTCATTCAAAAATCGTGTTCTTGTCTTGTCTGTTGGATGCATGGAGCAAACCCTTTATTTTACTGCTTAATATATTTCCATTTATAGATCTGTTTGTTGCAGCATTTTAATTACTAATCGCAGATCTGAAGATGTTTGGTAGCCTCTATTGTTGTTAGGGCTATTAGTTATGCGTAGCTAAAGTGGTTCTTTTTCGTACACTTTGACGAAGAATTCATACTAACAAATGGCGACTCCACACGGGTTTTAAATTGCGACCGCTGTCGTTTTTCCTTTTCCTGCATATCCAGCTACTTCAGGCCCTAGGGCTTCTTTTCAGCTGCTTAGTTTTCCTCTTTTTATGTCATTTTTCTCACATAAAACCCTAAAAATTCCAAATTTCTAACTTCCGTGTGTTTCTGGCCCTATTGCGCAGGTAAGCGACACCAGCCGCAACTGAGACGGCAACTTTTCTGAAAATCTGCCGCCAAGACAACCGGAATGGGGGGTCGCACTTTTTGGCCCTAAACCTCGCGATACCCCCTTTCTCTGTGTCGCACTTTTCAGGTCCTGCTTCCCGCGACCCGCACTCGCATCGTCGAAATCGCACCCGCTTTTTTTCCAAGAATTTTTCCGTTTTTTCCGTAATTTTTCTGGGTTTCTCATTGCAGCCTTTCTGCTTTTGTGTCTTCTGAAATCTCTCCTGTCTCTTGCACTCCCGCCTTGACCAAGATCTGATCTGTTTTTACTCATCTAAGTGGGAACCCAGCCCCTTAGGGCTTTAGTACCCTCCACTTTTTGTGGAAGAGTTTTAGCTGTTTCAGCCGTCGGTTTTTCAGAGCTTCAACCCCCTCTTTTCCAGATCTGTTACCTCCCTTTCAGGTCCATTGAAATTAGCCTCTTTTCCTTTCAAATCACCTCTTGTCATTTTGTTTGGACCTCCTTTGAAGGCCTCCGCCTTGCCCCTTCCGGTTTTTGCTGATTTCTTTCCTTTTTCCAGCCACCTTGCCTCTGTCTCTTGGCTGTGATCTGCACCTCTCTCCTGCAGCTTTATCCTCCAGATCCCTGTCCCTTTCGACCATAGATCTGTTGAGCTCTCTTTATGTGTGTTTTACATAGTTTTTCCCTTTCTTTTCAGCATAGTTTTGAGAGACCCACCTTCTTGGGTTAGATAGCTGCACAAGTAGCTGTTATTTTTCTGTTATTCTATTATGTTCTCTGTAGGTTTATTTTCAGCTACGAAGCACACTTTTTTTTGCTCTCAACAACGGAAAGGGTTTAAAAATTAAAATTAACACACGCCACACACTGACCCTAAGCGAAGAAGCGCCTGGTTAACACCGCCTGGAAAAGACTCTAAAATCAATTGTCACTGCACCTTATCTGCCCTTGACATTACTTGATTCTGTCCCTTTCTGCCCTTGTTGGTTTCCTTCTTCCTGTCATCATTGCACCCCAAAGGTGCCTTTCCCGGAGACTTCTTGGCCTTCACCCTCAGTTTCCGGTTGATCGACCTGCTCCGCACCGCCGTCGTCGAGCCAGTCCACCTTCGAGTCCGCACTCCGACTCCTCTCCTGAATCATCGGGTCCTCCTTCTCCTCGTGGTTCTCCCCCTGTTACCTTCACTATGTCTGGTCCAGGGCCTAACGCTAGCGGTTCTCCCGGCCCCAATGCCGGCCCTACTTCTAGCGGAACCGCCACAAGCACTACCCCGGCCACCCCTGTGCTGCCGTACATTGCAGGCCTCAGCCTCCCCGATTTCCATCAGTTGATTAATGACCCCATTCACCACAATGCTACCTGGCCCGCTATGCCAACCAAGCCGCCCTCTGACATCCCTAAGTTCGAGGGCCTTAATGGAGAAGATCCAACCAATCATGTCCGGTCTTTCCACATGTGGTGTTACTCCAATTCCATTACCGATGACTCCATCCGTCTTCGTTTGTTCCAACGCACGCTTACCGACGAAGCTTCTAAATGGTATGTCGAACAAGCCACCTCTTCCCATACCACATTCGAGACTCTTGCCCAAGCCTTTTTGTCATACTTCCAGCTCCCTCTCCGATACGACACTGGCACGGAGCTCTTGACTTCCTTTAAGCAATCCTCTTCAACACGCCTTTCTGCCCATGTTCAGGAATGGCGACGAAGACGGAGCTTATGTCGATCCCCTCCGTTTGAAGATCGGGTTTACATGGACTGGTTCCTTCGCACCCTTCCTTCTCCCATCGGCAAAGATGTCGCCTCTCACTTTCCTCAAACTGAAGAAGCCGCCCTCCAAATAGCTTTAAAATATGACCTGATCTACGCTCAATCTGGTTATGTTTATACCGTCCTTCCTGACATCCCCAGGCCCGGCGGCGCCAACACCCCGGGGGCATCTCATTCCGCCGACGGTATCGTTGGATCTCTTTCCCATCCATCTGCTCACCCTCCTATGGGCTATGGTCTCCCTCAGGGAGGGGCCAGCACCTCAAGCACTCTTCCCCCTCCCGGCAACATGTATCCAGGATACGGCATGCCTCCTCCTTTTGCCCAACCTCCTGCTTACCTCAATGTTGCTCAACCCAACCCTTACCTTTATCCACAGCCTGGTGCGCCAGCTCCTCCAGCATATGCGCTTCCACCTCCCTTGCCTCCTCACAACCTGCAACAGCACTTACAGCCTCCTCCAGGGCAAGTATTTGCACAGCAGGGCGTGACTAATCCCCCTTCTTCTCAAAGAAGGCGGAGAGGCAACCAAAACCAAACTGCCCCTGGTAACCGCGGACCCAATTCTGGTATGGACCCTAACACTAGCAACCAGCAACAGGGCCTTCCGCCCAAGCCGGACAGGCCGCTTCGCACAAATAAGCCCTATTCGTGTTGCGGTGTTTATGGTCATTACACTCACGATTGTCCTCTCTTACCCCAGATGCGGAAAATGTGGGAGTCTCAAGCCACATTGTGCGGACAACACGCCTCCCCTCATGCTCCTCCTAATGTGGCCACTACCCAGCCAGCTGTGTTCACTGATCCTTTCCCTCAATAGGGATTCGTGGCTACCCAACTGCCCGATAGCCAGGTAGCCGCCCCCCCTTCCATTTCTGGTTCCTCTGATTACCATATCCTTATGATGCACTCCGATCCTTCCCCATCCGTCGACCTTCACCTTCAAACTTGGTCTCGCTAGTACCCCAAGCCTCCTGCTCAGTCTGCTCCCGAGCCTCCCTCTTCAGGTTCTACAGAGCCTCTTTCGACATCCAGTGGCCCCTTACACATCCCTCAACCCAAAGTTGAGGTTCATCCAAAGATTCCAAAGGGCCCATTACGCCGAAATGCTGCTTCCGGTCGAGCCGCTCAATCGTACAGTATAGTAGATGATTTGGCACAATCCCCTGCTGCCATTTCCACACTGGAACTCCTCCAGTCGTGCCCTTCTCAAAGGAAGGCTCTACTATCTGCCGTGGGCGCTGTTGATCCTGCGGATGACCAAATGATTGTTTTCGACGCCACTCAATCGGACCACCCTCCTCTTCCTCCTTCTGTTGCTTTCCAAATCCCAGTCAAAATCCGGAACGCCACTGTATCCCGGTGTATAATTGATGAGGGGGCGTCCACCTGTGTGATGTCCGCTTCGGTTTGGAAGCAACTCGGATCCCCCGAGTTGGCCCCTTCCACGATCACCCTTCGAGCGTGGGATGGTCATGCCTCCCAGCCTATTGGCCTGTTTCGTAACTGTCCCATCACCCTCGCCGGTAAGACTGTTTGCGTTGATGTCGAAGTCATCGACGCCCCTCTAGACTACAACATTCTATTGGGGCGAAGCTACACCTATGCCATGTCTGCTGTCCCATCCGCGGTTTTCCGCAAGATGTCTTTTCCACATAATGGGAAGATAGTCACCATCGACCAGCTATCTTATCATGAGCCGCCGTCTCAGACCTCCTCCGAGACGACCATCTCTTCTGTAGCCAACAAGCAAACCGTCGATTCTTTGACCAGTGTCTCCCCCGGCGTCTACAAAGATTCCACCCTGCTTGGTACTTTTCCTCATCTTCCCCCTCCTCCTGTCACTGATCCCAGCTTGTCGAATGTTTGCATGATGCAATCGTCTCAGGCTGCCCATAAGCGGCCTGCCTCGGCTAGTCAGAAACCTCCCCCCCGCCCTCCGCAACCCGCTCCTAGCCATTCCTCTCAGCCAGCCGGACCTCCTCCTTCTGGCCCTCCCCCTACAGCTGGTATCCCTGAACCTCTTTATCCTCCCGGATCGGTTCCTCCTGGCCTCAACCATCTTGAAGCCGTCCCTCCTGGTCATTTCCCTGCTGGGCAGATCCCTTTCCTAGCTCCCCCTCCCGGAGTATATTCTGTCCCCGTCATGGCCACCCTCTCCCTCCCTAATTTGACCTTGGGCATTCCGGTTTGGTACCTTGATCCCCCAGCCGCCACTCCCCCTGGTCACCCCAAACCTTACATGGCTTTGACACCGGTTCAACCGGTCCCCCTCGCTTCCTCCGTAGCCACTGTGCCCCCAGCACCTCCACAGGACCCTTCTCCTGTTGTGACGGCTCCCGGGAAGAAAGGCAAAGCCCGCAAGGGGGCACCCAAAGACACGACCACCACAACCGACCTGGCTCCTTCTCCGCATGCGAAGCCTTGTGCCTTATGTGATGTCACCGGTCATGCCACCCATGCTTGTCCCGAGTTACCCCGTATCCGGCCCATGGTTAAAGTCGCGTTCCCCGAGTCTACGGTCCCTGAAGCCCCTACTCCTTCTTCGTCCGTTACCAAGAACCCCAAGACTCTCCGCACCAACAAACCCTGTGCCTTGTGCGGCGTCCATGGCCACTACTCCCACCATTTTCCTCACCTAACGCATTACCGCGCCTCTTTAGAGGTGATCCGCGAGTATGAGGTTGAACAAAATCAATCCGCCTCTCCCATTCTCGCGCAGTATGCTTCAGGCCAGCCTGAGGATCCCCCCGCTCCTATCGACATTCCCCCCCCTGATGTTCAAATGACGGATTCTACTGTCACCATTATCTATCTTCCTCTACACACCACTCAGAGCCTAGCCCGTCTGCATCCTCCCCTGTTGTGTCCCTTGATCACCCTGTTTCTCCTCATACCTGAGCTCACTCCACTGGTGTCTCTGTTAACCTCCGCAGCCCGAGTCCTCACCATGTTTCCGATAGCCCTCATACACCACCTTGTTTGAGTCTTGATCATCCGGCCACTTCCACTCCCTCCTGCGGTTGCCGCCCGATGACTTCTGTACACTCACGCTGCCGTCATTTCCTTTCATCCCCTCATTTATTGTCTTGTCACACCATTCTGCAGGACCCCCCGTCCACACCCTTTATTGGTTACGCCGATGGTGCAAGTCGCTACTCCCGGAATCTCGCCTCGGCAAGTTGGGCCATCTTAACCCCCTTGCATGCCCTTGTTCTTTCTAACAGGGTATGCATTGGTTCTGCCACCAACAATCAGGCCGAATATGATGCAGTGCGAGGCCTATTAGCTGATGCCCTCTTCCATCACATCCTCCATCTGCACGTTCGTTTGGATTCCTTGCTTCTTGTAATGCAACTAAATGGTGTTTATCGTGTGCATAACCCTGTGTTGTTTAGACGCTATTTACGAGTGAAAATCTTAATACGTGCGTTTGAAACCATAACTTTCAACCATGTACCTCGAGAAAAAAATCACTATGTAAATAGTATTGCAAACCAAGTTCTAGACTGGAATTTATCACATGCATTTCATTCAAGACAATAACATTCATAACAAAAAACCATAACGATGCATATCCATAATATATGTGTCGCAAAACATGTGTTTAGAGTCCATCTACTCTGATACATATGACATGCCCATAGCATGTTACAAAAACTAAAAAACTGGGGGCACCATCTGCCCCTACATCATAGGGGGCACCACATGCCCCACCCCTAATCACTATCTGGAGGATCCCGAGCCAATGGCTCTGCCCCTGCAGCCTGTAGATCGCGCATCGCCTGACCGGCCATCGCCATGCGCCGCATGACACCTTGCCACTCCGAGGGTACACCAACACACGGCTCTATGAACTGGTCGTCCAAATCCTGCCACCCACGCTCTGATACTCCGGTCAACAACCGTTCGCATCTACGTCAGATATCCTCCAGCAGGGTAGCTGCATCCTCATTCTGCGCCGCTCTCGATCCTGTAGCTCCAACTGCTGCCGGTCGTCCCATATATCCGGCCGGTTTCACCGGTGCTATATCTGCATACCAAAAGTACATGAATCAGTACCTTACATTACTATTCAACATACTTTAACATGCCCATACAAGAATAGCAATCTGTCACTTACCATCGGGCCCCCAGACTTGACCAGGCGGAAGTGGCAGGTCCGGATCTCCACAATAGCTCATCCCACTATAGGGATAGTCATCTATGTACAAAGGCATCTGATCCCAATGGGAAAAAAACTCCGGTCGAAACACTCGCCCGACCGCCCCTCCTCCTCCTCTACACAGTAGCCGTCCCCAACGGCGCATCCTGGGCTCTCTCGGGCCCCCATCTGGAAGCTGTACATGAGGCCTCAAGGTCGGGATCTTCTCAAAGAAGAAGGCGCACAGCAAAGTCCCATATGCACAGTCATGGTTCACCTACCGCCTGCATAGTGACAACTGTCGCTTTAGCGACACCAACAGCATTTGGGCCCACCCATAGTAGGTCCCACCCAATACACTTTCCACTAACATCATCTGCCCCCCAGTGATGTGATGGAACGCCTGGCTGCCCAGGATTCGCAGCACAGCTGTGGCCCCAAACTAGGTAAGTGGATTTTATATTTGCAACGCGATCTAATTCTTTGTGTGATGCGTGGCTTCGGGCAGTTTGGTAAAACCATTTTTATTGCGTGACTTGAGCGCGTTAACATTCAGGAGGAAAAATAACGCGATAACGCCCTGGGTCGTCCGATAGTCAGTGTTTGGAATCAACGGCCATCGTGATTGCGCGATGTATGAAACTTAATATAAGGTTCATTTCTGTGGGGCCGACTTTTTAATATAATATGTGGTTTTGATATTCAATGGTGAATGCAGTGAAAATTTGCTTATTATAAAGGTTTATGTGCGGATTATATGTTTGATGCAAGTTGACACATATATGTATGCGAGGGTTGGAAGAGATATTAAACCAAAGGTTTAATAAAATCGATATACACTATGCTAATACATTAAAGAGTTACATAATGTAAAACCCTTCGCAAATGATATCTGGAGTATGTATTGAAATTTTGAGTGTAGGGCCGAAGTTTAATACATCAGGGGCTCATATGATTTGAATTGACTTTTAAATGTGAATGATTCAAACCTTTGAATAAAAATCAATAAGTGTAAAGACTTGTAACTATTCAAAGCACAATTTCATATGAGGAGTGTTAACAAAAAGGCAAATGATATAATCACTGTGGGCCTGACGAATAGTGTTGGTTTTTAAACCATTGGCAAACACATAAATTATAAAAATTGAATGGATAGAAGAATTTATTAACCCTATGGGACCCTCACGAATCGCATCGGAGAAGATCATAATAGTGGAACATGTTAACAAAAGTCCCGATGGAAATTGCGGACCGGATGTGTTTATGAATGGTGACTCATATGTGTTTGAGGTCTGGCTTAAAAGGTATGCCATCGCATCAGATAAAAGGAAGAACATCGGAACAACCATGGAAGGATGCGATTGTGAACAATTGCATCGGGAAAATTACAAAGGATCCAATCGCAATCGAAAGAATTCAGATGTGATTAATTGCATCGGCAAATAGAAAAGAAGCGTTTATAAAGCTGTGGGGCCCGAACCTTTCAAATGTTAGCGTTGGTGGTTCAATATTAATGCGTGAGAGGGTTATACTATGGTTGAACCATATGATTAGAGGGTTGCGCATGTGGGTTGCACAAAGCATTAATACATTGATAATTAGTCATTGAAGATTGAGGGGTCTAACGTAACCCACGGTCTATTAATGTTTATAATGCTTGTTTGGTGAACACATAGGTATGGCGGTATATATATATGTGTGTGTGTGTGTGTGATATATATTATATGATAATCCAAACCTTGCATGAAAGGGATTGTGTATTGGCATATATTCAAATTAAATGGGTCAGAATGATACGTCGACTTATTAATATGTTATACCCCGTCTTGTGGGAAACACACACACACACACACACACACACACACACACACATATATATATATTGGGGTCTTCATAAAGAGGTCAGGCCACATAAAAAATTCCGCTTATAAATTTATATGAGTACATTGCCAAATAAGAAATTATAGTTGGGTGTGTCTACTTTTAGGCATAGTGGAGATTGCTGCGTTATGACCATCAGAGAGTTTTAATCTAAATCTCAGATTTGAATCTTTAAGAAAGCCAGATATATCATTGAATTGTCCAGACTCTGATTTTATTTGGCGTATTTAATTAGATTTCCATATCAGCAGTTATATATATACAACAGACACATAATCACAGTGAATAGGAATATGCACAGGAATGAATTTGATAAGTGTACAAGCACAAAAAAACTGGAAAATATGCAGAAGACAGTGAGCAAAAGAAGGCAGAACAGTTACCTAATAGCAATAGAAAAGACAAAGCCAACAAAGCCAAAAGCCAGAAAATGGGCTGAGTAAAATTGTCTTTGTGTAACTGAAAATGTGAAAGTAAATGTTGTAATTGATTTTTATTGTTTGTGATGCATTGGGAAGTCTCTGGAAGAAAACAAAAACCCCACTGTAATATCGAAATCAGTACATACAATTATATTTTTTTGAGTGAGCTGGAAAAGAAATGAGAAGGAAGAAGGCTAAGAGGTATGGCTATCCATTTCGAATTATCTGTGGAATGCTAAGAGTCATAAGGGAATTTCTATAAATAATATCATATTGATATGCATAGAGAGGTTAGAGAATGAGGTAAGAGATGCAGAAATGAAGCAGTAAGGTAGAAGAGAAGGAGGAGCTGATAGAGAATCCGAGAAGATGCTGAGATGATGCAGGGCAGATATGAAGACTGATGGACAATAGAAGAGAAGGTTTAGAATAGAGCTGATATCCAAGGTAAATCATCGAGTGTTTTATTTTGAAAGAGTAAGGAAGTTGGAGCTTCCCTATCAAGTTGTAGCTTGATAGATGTCAATTGTAGCTGACTGAGGTTAGAGCTTCCTGTAGGTTGGTGCCTGTAGAAAATTGAGAGGGAGTTGGAGCTTCCTTGCAAGTTGCAGCTTGCAGAATTGAGGTAGGAGCCTCCTGTGGGTTGGAGCCTACAGAAAATTAGTGGTGAGAGGGAGTTGGAGCTTGCCTTTGCATCACAACAATAATAATATGTGGTTTTCTCCCTTTATGGGTTTCCGCTTATATCTAGTGTCCCAGTGCATGATGTTTATGTGTTGATATGGTCTATATCATCTGATTAATACTTGTTGCTCTCATATTAAGTATACTGTTACATTATATTAATGCTTGCTGCTCACATCCTAAGATTACTCACGTATTAAGTTAAACATGAAATGAAGGTGTAAATAAGTTGTAATGAAAAAGTTTTAAAAGTCCATGAATGTGTTAAACTGATTCACCCCCCCACCCCCTCTCAGTTTAACTAAGGGTTCAACAATTGGTATTAGATCAGGTTCCTTTGGTGTAAGCTTAATAGCTTGAAGGAGATCTAGTTCAGTCATGGACTACCAAAATGTACTTGTGCTAAATACAACAAACTTTCCTGAATGGAGAGATAAGGCTAAAACAAGTTTAATGGCTAATGAACCTGAGGTATGGAAGCTTGTTTGTGATGGTTATTGCACAGAATCTCCCATGGTGCAAGAACAATAGAGGAATGCCAAGGAAAAATTTGTGATATACAACAATCTTCATAACATGGATCTTGAGGTAATAATGGATTTAACCTTTGCAAAATAAATCTGGGACAGATTGCATTTCATGCAAGGAGTATACACTGAGGATTGCATTTTCAAGAAGGAGAAGAAAATTAAGAAGAAGAAAACTTCATGTCAAAAGGAAAATGTTCAATCAAATGATGCACCTGCTAGTGTGAATGGTAGTAAAAACCATGAAGAAATTGTAGCTGAGGAAAAAGCCATACTTGACACAGCCCTGACTGAAATAGAAAAATTGAAGAACAAAAACAAAGACCTTAAGATATTGGTACAAATATGTGATGAGAAATAATTTGAAGATAAGAAAGAAATTATTGGCCTGAAGACACAAATTGAAGAAGCAAGGAAATTTGAAGACACTCTGCTGCAACAAATGGAAGAGAAAAGTCTGGAATGTGAGAAACTAGAAGAACAAGTAGTGGGCCTGAGAAAGAAACTAGAAAAATCCCAAAGAGAATTATTAATGAATACTCCACAAGTGAAAAGCTCTGAATAGCTGGACCAAATACTAAATTCTCAAAGGTCACCTTTCATAAAGGCTAGGATAGGATATGAAGGAGAAACTAGTAAGCCCAAGGTAGAAGATAACAAGAAAATCATCTTTGTAAAAGCTATAAAGGAAAATGAAGCAGCTCAGAAAATTCCCACAGAAGAAGCAACCAGCAAGAACATGAGGTGTAAAGAAAGAAACAAAATCAAGCAGCAACATGAAAGAACATAGAATGAGAGGATGAAACAATCAGCTGCTAAAGGCTCACATGCTCCTAAGGATGAATTGAATAAATTTGGAATATGTCAAAGAAGGTTCTTTCCTCCTTTGGGAAGTATCACTTGTTTCTCTTGTCACAAACCAGGACATATTGCAGCATATTGCAAGACAAAAAAAATCCAGTCCAACCAGCAAAGGATGCAGCAAAAGAGAAGAAACCCTCAAGAAAGAAAATGGAAAGGACAATCCTTCACCAGGTACTCAAATCATTTCCATGGCTACTGTTATGCATGCAATAAATTTGGACATAAATTCGTTGATTGTAAATTTTACTAAAAAAGGGGAATACAATTTTATATGTCAGCTCAAACAGACCTTGGCAAAGTAAGAAGTTATGTATGCCTCAAACCTGGCCACAAAGCAAAGGATTGTAAACTGCGATATACTTTAAAGAACTCTAGACAGATGATAGAATTAAAACAAATCTATGAATCTAAAAGAAGTGCAGACATTATGAAGAACCCCAATAAAGTATGGAAGTAAAAGAGAAAGGGGGAGCCTATTATCTCAATAACATAATGAATCCTTCATAGTCTCAGGGGGAGCTACTCTAGGAAGTAAAGAAAAAATCCATCCAGTGAAAAATATGAAGCAACATCACAGGGGGAGAGAAGTTCAGAATTATTACCCATGAGATTAATCTAAGAAGAGATCCATGTAATGAGAACAGGTATGAGATCAGGAAGAAAAAGGAAAATCCATCTAACAGATAACTATTGAGGAAGAAGATGATCTAAAGTACTAAATAGCTAACAAATTGATGAAAAAAAAGGAAGGGGGAAGCAAGCAGCCATGATGGTAGAGAAAACATTATCCATGAACATGTAAGCCAAGAAAACACTAGCACACTAAGGGATGATCACATTGTGCATCATTCTGCTAGAATGAACAGTGAATCACATTAAGAAGGATGAGTAAGAATAATGCATATCATCATTATATCATTACATCTTTCATCTATGAAAAGTCCCCTTGGAGGAATGAAGTTAAATAAGTGACAAATCTCTGAGTAATCAGCCCATGAAGATTCATAGTATAGAAATTGAAGATGTCTTTCTGAAGATCATAATGTTAGAACAGTTTAATTGGTATATAAAGCAATATAAAGAAGAAATGATTATAGAAATGTCATAGAAAAGAAAATGAAGTGACATTATTTCAAATCAGAATGACAGACAAAGCAAAAGGTTAAATAATGACAAGATCAGATTGAGGATATTGATGACTGTTAATTTGAACAGTGGAAAGCTCAATAGAAGAATTTATGAAGGATGTCTTAAATTATGGGTAAATGCGCAAGCTAAAATGAAATGTTTGCATATTTTATCAAGGTAATATCATTTGGTACTTGGAGCAGGCAGCATGTCTATCAACAGAATATCAAGAGTTATCATGGAGCAGCAATGTGGTATAGGTCCTCAGGATCAAAGGATTAAGGAAAAAGAATATCAAGGATTATGCATAAACTGTGTGAAGTCTGTTGGATGAGATATCAATCAAACAACTTGAAGATGCCTTTGTTGGAAATTACCATGACAGAATAGTTAAAGTATTGAAAGTATGAAAGACGAGTTGTGTTAACCAAACAGTTGAAGCTCAAAAGTCTGCTATTGATTCATCAAAAACTTACTTCACCAGAAAGGAACTGCTGGTATTTCACCATTTAAAGAGAGAGTGATCATTGACATACATACCACTTATGACATAAATGAATTGCATGGTTGATAAGTGAGAGTGAACAATACATTGAATGCATCCTACCTCAAGGTTTTGTTTTGAAAGTACATTATGCAAGAAGTAAAGGCATTTGATCTCTTAGATCAAATTCTGGTTAATTCATTGATCACATCTGTAACTAGAACCTTCAGCTATTAAGGATAATATCAACATCCTAGCTCATATCATCACCAACAGGCAGGAAAGGTGTACCGCAACAATAAAGGATATATTGGCTTCATCACAATTGAACAAATGCTGTACTGCAGATGAGTATTGCAGAAGAAGACATATTCCATCTATAGTATTCCTCAACAGAAATGTATTGGCACACTACATCAGACCGAGACTGAATGTTTATTCAAGTTCAATTATCCTCAAATGTGTTCTCTCAACAACTCTCGTACACCAGTCTAGAGAAGCAGGGTACAAAGTCAAAAGAAGAAGGTCTAAACAAAAATTAGAGAGAGGAAATGCAAAGATAGAATCTACACTGAGAAATGTGCAACCCTTTGCCATTGATGTCAAAGGGGGAAGAAAATTAGGTAACAGAAGAAAGGGTCTTCTAAAAGAAGCTAGGCAGAGGAAGACTTGGAGGAAGCATTGGATTATCGGTGGATGTGTTTCCATCAATGCCAAAGGGGGAGACTGTTGGAAATGTTGTCATTGATGGAAAAGGAGATGACAAAGGAAGAGCACCTGAAACATTAGCCAAGTAGCAAAGACAACAAAAAGAGAAGTAAGGAGCAACATCAGTCAAGGAGCCTAGGATAGCAAAGAAGCAGAGCTCTATTCAAGGTGCAGAGTAGTGAGGACAAAAGGAGGGCCATTGGATTTTGAAAAAGGGGCAGACTTAATAGAAGAAGAAGTTCTACCAAGACAAGAAGAAGTGTTTGCAGGTGGATTCATTTGTATCTATGGGAGGAATTGTTCAGAATTGCATGGGTATGATGAGACTCTGTAATTGGGAGTATAAATGTCTCCTATGTGCAATTATGTTTAACGTTGTACATGGATTTAGTGTGGAGTATAGTGTATGAGGTTATATATATACTAAGGAAATTACAGTCATAATACAGTGAACCCGCAAAGGAAATTGTGAAATTAGGTGATGGCACAGTAATAATTGTATGGGCAATGCTCCGAATGAATCTCTGTGTAGTGGTTTTGTATATGATAGGGTTGAATATCATTCGGGCTTGACTGTAGGTTTGAACCACCTAACTTTTATATAAAACTGGAAGCATGCGTTAACCGTGAATTCGAAGGTTTAAATATCTCATTTGTATGGTTGAATCATATGATGGTCAAGCCATTGAACGCTGTGGTCGATACTGGTGAAGTCACGCCACGGGGTTAACACAGAGGAAGACAGTTATTTAAAAGGGCGGAACCAGAAATAAGAAGAAAAGTGATAAAGCCATAGTATTAACAAAGGTTGACAAATAACAAAGGCGGAAATTCCTTATAACAAAACTTTGAAACGGAATTATTAGAACCAGAACCATGAGTTAATGGAACCTTGGATGAACAGTAAAACCGGAGCTCCAATACCAGCAGTATCGTGTGGCCCCAAACTTGGTAAGTGGATTTTATATTTGGAACGCGATCTAAGTCTTTGTGTGACACGTGGCCTCAGGCGGTTTGGTAAAACCATTTTTATCATGTGACTTGGGCGTGTTAATGTTTGGGAGGAAAAATAACGCGATAACGCCCTGGGCCGTCTGATAGTCAGTGATTGTAATCAACGGCCATCGCGATGGCGCGATGTATGAAACTTAATATAAGGTTCGTTTCTGTGGGGCCGAATTTTTAATATAATATATGGTTTTTATATTCAACGATGAGCGTAGTGATAATTTGCTTATTATAAAGGTTTATGTGCGGATTATATGTTTGATGCAAGTTGACACATATATGTATGCGAGGGTTGGAAGAGATATTAAACCAAAAGTTAAATACAATCGATATACACTATGCTAATACATTAAAGAGTTATATAATGTAAAACCCTTCGCAAATGATATCTGGAGTATGTATTGAAATTTTGAGTGTAGGGCCGAAGTTTAATACATCAGGGGCTCATATGATTTGAATTGACTTTTAAATGTGAATGATTCAAACCTTTGAATAAAAAGCGATAAGTGTAAAGACTTGTAACTATTCAGAGCGCAATTGCATATGAGGAGTGTTAACGAAAAGGAAAATGATATAAGCACTGTGGGCCCGACGAATAGTGTTGGTTTTTAAACCATTGGCAAACACATACATTATAATAAATTGAATGGACAAAAGAATTTATTGACCCTGTGGGACCCTCACGAATCGCATCGGAGAATATCATAACAACAAAACATGTTAACAAAAGTCCTGAAGGAAATTGCGGACCGGATGTGTTTATGAACGGTGACTCATATGTGTTTGAGGTCTAGCTTAAAAGGTATGCCATCACATCGGAAAAAGGGTAGAACATCGAAACATCCCATAGAAGGATGTGATTGCAATCAATCGCATCGGGAAAATTACAAAGGATCCAATCGCAATCGGAAGAATTCAGTTGCGATTAATCGCATCGACAAATATAAAAGAAGGGTTTATAATGCTATGGGGCCCAAACCTTTCAAATGTTAGAGTTTGTGGTTTGATATGTATGCGTGAAAAGATTATACTAGGGTTGAACCATATGATTAGAGGGTTGTGCATGTGGGTTGAAAAAAGCTTTAATACATTGATACAGTGAAGATTGAGGAGTCTAACGTAAGCCACAGTCTAGTAATCTTGATAACGCTCATTTGGTGAATACATATGTATGGCGGTATATATATATATATATATATATATATATATGTGTGTGTGATATATATTATGTAAATCAAAGTGAGGCCTCACTTTGAAAAGGGATTGTTAATATTGGCATATATTCAAATTAAATGGGTCGGAATGATACGTTGGCTTATTAATATGTTATACCCTGTGTTGTGGGAAACACACACACACACACACACACACACACATATATATATATATATATATATCGGGGTCTTCATAAAGAGGTTAGGCCACATAAAAATTCCACTTATAAAGTTATTTGAGTACATTGTCAAATAAGAAATTATGGTTGGGCGCGTCTACTTTCAGGCATAGTGGAGATTGTTGCGTTATGACCATCAGAGAGTTTTAATCTAAATCTCAGATTTGAATCTTTAAGAAAGCCATATATATCATTGAATTTTCCAGACTCTGATTTCATTTGGGGTAGTTAATTAGATTTCCAGATCAGCAATTATATATATACAGCAGACACACAATCACGGTGAACAGAAATATGCACAGGAATGAATTTGACAGGTGTAAAAGCACAGAAAACTGGAAAATATGGTGAAGACAGTGAGCAGAAGAAGGCAGAACAGTTACCTGACAACAGCAGAAAAGACAAATCCAGCAAAGCCAAAAGCCAGAAAATGGGCTGAGTAAAATTTTCTTCATGTAACTGAAAATGTGAAAGTAAATGTTGTAATTGATTTTTATTGTTTGTGATGCATTGGAAAGTCTCCAGAAGAAAACAAAAACCCCACTATAATATCGAAATCAGTACATACAGTTATATTTTTCTGAGTGAGCTGGAAAAGAAATGAGAAGGAAGAAGGCTAAGAGGTATGGCTATCCATTTCGAATTATCTGTGGAATGCTAACAGTCATAAGGGAATTTCTATAAATAGTATCACATTGATATGCATAAAGATGTTAGAGAGTGAGGTAAGAGATGTAAATGAAAGTAAGGAAGAGAAGGAGGAGGTGATAGATAATGAGGAAGATATTTAGGATGATGGAAGATATGAAGGGCGAACTTCATAGGAAAGAGAAAGGTTCGAGAATAGGCGTGTCAAGGTTAATTAGCAAGTGTTTTGTTTTTGAAGAGTAAGGAAGTTGGAGCTTTCCTATTAAGTTGTAGCTTTGATAGATGTCGATTTGTAGCTAGCGGGTTGGAGCCTTGTAGGTTGGTGCTGTGAGAAAATTGAGAGTGAGTTGGAGCTTCCTTGCAAGTTGTAGCTTGCAGAATTGAGGTAGGAGCCTCCTGTGGGTTGGAGCCTATAGAAAATCAGTGGTGAGAGGGAGTTGGAGCTTGCCTTTGCATCACAACAATAATAAGATGTGGTTTTCTCCCTTTATGTGTTTCCACTTATATCTAGTGTCCCAGTGCATGATGTTTATGTGTTGATATGGTCTATATCATCTTCTTAATACTTACTGCTCTCATATTAAGTCTACTGTTACATTATATTAATGCTTGCTACTCACATCCTAATATTACTCACATATTAAGTTAAACATGAAATGAAGGTGTAAATAAGTTTTAATGAATTTTTTTTAAAAGTCCATGAATGTGTTAAACTGATTCACCCCTCCCCCTCTCAGTTTAAATAACTCTAAAAGTCAGATACATGGGTACTCCCTGCAAGGATAAAAGGTCCCCTACAATTGGATTAAATGCCCCATTCCCACCCCCTGGTGGTGGTGGATCCTCCCCTAATATCACAAAGTTGTTGTCTCCTTCTGACTCCTCTTCTTCCTCCTCCTCACTATCAGAGAATACCTCAATATTGTGTGCCTTTCCTGTAGCACACCAATGCCCTAGTGCCCATGGTCCTTGGCAACAGAGAAGAAATAAAGCAAAGCTTCCCTCCTCTTTCTAATGATCTTTGGACATCATCACTAAGAGGTCCCTTGTTCTAGTTCTCCTTTGGAGGAAGAACCTTCACATATCTCCCCTTTGACTGGCAAGTGGTATTTTGCTGAAATGGAGCTCTTGCCCTTGGTAAAGCATCTTGTATATATCTAGCCCTCTCAATAGCATCTTGGAGTGTATTTTGTTTAGTGGATTTCAGCAACCCATGCAGAGGCTCTGATAGCACGTCAATGAACATATAAACTCTCCTAGTTGCAGACAAATCTGGCACCATGATGAAATTTTTTATAAATTTAGAGATATAGGTCTCTGTATTACCTGAATGCTTGAGCTTGGCTAGCTCAATAAAATTTGCCTTTGGATCTCTTCGATAAAATCTTTCCACTAACTTCCGGGTGAATTCTAAATATGCAGTCACATTGGCATGCCCAAATGTAGAAAGACCATGAAACCACCAATCATGTGCCTCACCTTCAAGGTGCAACACTACTATTTTAATGGCTTCAATCTCTTGTACTTGGTTCAAATGGAAATAAATGTCTAGCTTCTCCAACCAAGACTTGGTGGTGCACTTGGATGACCCATCAAAAGCAGGTAGAAAAAATCTACCCATAGTACGATGCAGATCATTGTTCTTCATGTACCCTCCACTTCTATTACTATTTTGGGGTCTCCTATTGTCCTTGATTTGAAAAAACTCCTGAAATTTCAGATTATATTTGAATCTCTGAGATTGAGACTCATACTCCAGAAAATAGTGTTCAAGAGTCTCCTGTTCTTGGGGTCCTCCACCTCCATTTCCTACTGCTATGAATGTAGGCATAGTGGAGCGTTGGAAAATTTTCTGCCTTACTAGTTGTTAATACCAATGATGTGAAATTTTGGAGCTTTCTCCATGTAGAAACTCTATAGGGTATTCTTTATGTCTCTCCATCCTCATCTCCTTGATTTCTCTGGAAATATCCTGCATGGTTTGGAGAAGAAGTTTGGGAAACACCTTTTCATCCATCTCCCTTGATATCGGAGTTTTTCCTTTCTCTTCTTTTTTTTCTGTATAATCATATCCCCGGTTTCTATTAAGAAACGACTTCTCCCACTTTTGAAAGGCTCTCCTTCTTCTTATGGCATAGTTTTTGTACTACACACGCTGAGCCAAGATTATGCTCTGATACCACTGTAATATTCTAAATTAGGAACAACAATAATATAGCATATAAAACTGGAAAATGCAGTAAAATATCAACACATCAATAGGAGTAGATCATAGAGCCATTTTATTTCATATTATAGCAGAGAAATGAGTACAAGATCTTGAGGAAAAATACACTCAAGATAGACAAATCATACCTCAAATGACCGAGTACATGAAGTATGAAATGTTGCTACTACATAAAATTTCGGAGGACATATGAATGCACAATCATATGGAGAATAAATGTAGAGTAAAACTGAAAACACAAGGAACTGTTGATATAATGCTTAGTAAATATCGGGTTCAAATATCTAGGCTTCCTAGTACTTTTCCAAGACAACCCAGAAGGGGTTTTTGGAAATACACCATAATAAGGATGCAGCCCTAGAACTGAATAACACACTGCAACTGGGTAACTAATAGGAGGTGTATGATATGATATAAAATTTTTTGATACTCCTTCAATAGGTCCTTCAGATGAAGGGCTTCTCCCCTCACTGAAAAACCAACTCAAAAACTTGGGCCCTAAGCCCTCCACTGCAACTGCCCTACAAAATAACATAGTTTTTGAAGGAGACTACATTGTAGATGATGGAAAAAGCTTGGCCTGATTACAGATGGTGAAATAATGCTCAAAAAACATACTTTATAGCCTCCCAGATGAAGGGTTGCTCCCCTCATTGGAAAAAAAGCTCAGAAACTAGGTTTGTCAACCCTCCACTGCTACTTCCCTACAAAATAATGCAATATCTGAAGGAGATTGTGTTGTAGATGATGGTTGAAGCTTAGATTGATGCCAAAGGCTGTAAATGAATCTCAATGAACCTCTCTTGAGTAGGCACTTGAATTCCCCTGAGGATGAGGATGGGATTTCCGCTCGGAAACACCCTTGTCCTAAACAACACAACAGACTCCGCTAAACAATTGAAGCATGCATAAAGTCATAAAAGACCAAAACATAAAAAATAATCAGAATGCCCTCTAAGGTTGGCATCCCCTTCCTTATATTCTTTGTGAGCCTCCTCACCCTTGGTCCCACTCATTAAATATTCTACTCTCATGGAGGCTCCCTCCCACTAACACTATGTTGTCCCTTAATAACTCTCCACTACCTCCATACCATCGCTGTTGATTTGGTCAACCTTGACCCCATCCACATGCTTCAACCTTTATTCACACCTAAGAGTGCTTTATTCAATTGATAAGATGATCCACATTCACATTAGAAGTGGTTTTATTCCTACTAAAGAGATTTATGGGTCTCCCTACCCTCTTATTCATCTATCTTAATGACAAAAGAAAAAATTAATATTCCAACTAGCTGGAAGCTAATTAGGAATATTACATTGTCCAACTGCTTAAATTACGTCAGACTGAGAAGCTGTCACATATAGAAGACTACCAATCATACTACAACCTCTGGTCCACACGCTTTGATAAGTCTTCTAAACTTAACTTGCAACATGTTACCATTGGGGTAAGGATAGGCTTGAAATCTTCCATCTTGAATTTCTTGAGCATTTCCTTGATGTAATTGGTTTGATATATAAATATTAATTTATCCTATTGATATATATGAAGCCCTAAAAAGTATGTCAGGTCGCCAAGTAAAGACATTTCAAACTCACTTTTCATCTTTGTGGCAAAGTTTTTACTTAATCTATCATCATTGCTTCCAAATATTATATCGTCCACATATACCTCGATAATTGTTAGGTTATCTTGATCCACTTTCACATAGAGATTTTTGTCAGCGCTTCCTTTCTTGAATCCCTTTTTATGTATATATCCATCAAGACAAGCATACCAAGCTCTAGGAGCTTTCTTGAGACCATTTATTGCCTTCTTTAATCTGTAGACATCGTCTTCCTTTGCAAAGAGTTGAAAACCTTCAGGTTGTTCAATGTAAACTTCTTCTTCCAATTCACCATTTAGAAAGGTTGACTTAACATCCATTTGGTAGACATTGATTTTTCTTGAGCATGCATAGGTGAGAAAAAATATGATAACTTCCATTCTGGCAACGAGAGAAAATGTTTCTTCAAAATCAATTCCTTCAACTTGTGCATATCCTCTGCAGACTAATCTTGCCTTTTTCCTGGTACCATGTCCATCCTCATTCAATTTTTTTCTGAAGACCCATTTAGTTCCAATAAAAATTTTATCCTTTGGTCTTGGAACCAATTCCCAAGTGTCGTTCTTCTCAATTTGATCCAGTTCTTCATTCATAGCTTCTACCCAGTGTTAATCTTGACTAGCTTCCTCAAAATTTCTAGGCTCAAAAGTTGCTAAAAAAGAAAGGTGGGCTTGTTATGATGAACTAATTTGTCAACTTATTCTGGTTCCAATTCCTTCACTTATGTTGCCGATGATTTGATTTAATGGATGATTCTTTTGACACCACTATTTTAAAGCTTTTGGAGAATTTTCTTATACATCTTGCTGATCATTTCTTATTTCCTCTTGGTTGACTATTGTTTCATTATTTGATTGGTCTTGTTCTAGAGCTTCTTCTTCATCCTTCACAGATTCTCCCTCAGATCCCTAAGATTTTCTTGAAGGGACAATCTCATCATCATTATTTGTAACACAATCTTCATCACAAGTAACATTTATGCTTTCCACTATTTGTTTTCGCCTTGGATTGTAGCATCTATAAGCCTTCCTTTTGTGTAATAACCAACGAAAATACCTTCATCGACACTGGAATCGAACTTGCCCAATTTTTTATCTTCTATTTTTATGTAGCATTTGCTTTCAAATATTTTGAAGTATTTGACATTAGCTGGTCTTCCTTTCCATAATTCGTATGGAGTAATGTTACAATTATTCCTTAGCCAACCTCTATTTATAATGAATATATCTATATTGATTTCTTGAACCCAGAATTTATCATCTAATTTTGAGTCATTTAACATTGTTCTGGCCATTTCCCACATGGTTCTATTTTTTCTTTTAGCAACTCCAATTTGTTGCGGTGTTCTGGCTGTTGAGAATTGCCTTTTTATTCCATTTTCATCACAGTACTCCTGAAATACCTTAGAAGTGAATTCTCCACCATTATCTGATCTCAGAAATTTGATATTCCAATCAGTTTCAATTTCAACCAATTCCTTGTAGACTCTAAAATAGTTGAATGCCTCAGTATTTTTCTCTAAGAAGCTGGCGGTTGTCATTCTGGTGTAATCATCTATCATTAGCAGAAAATATAATTCTCCATATAAACCTTTTGTTCTCATAGGACCACAGATATCAGTATGTACTAATTCCAATGGACGTGATGCAAAGTGTTCTTTTTTCTTGAGCTCAAACTTTTTCTGCTTGTCATGCCGACAAGATTCACATATCGTATTGGTAGGTTTTGAAATTTTAGGCATTTCTCTTACTTCTTCCTTCTTGCTGATCCTAACAAAATTGTCAAAATTTATACGTCCCATTCATTTGTGCCATAACCAAATTTCATATTCTTTTGCTAAAAATAACCCTTTAGGTGTCTCATCCAAAATATATATGTCATTTGGAGCTCTTCTTGTTGTAGCCACAATTTTACCGAACTTACCTTTCTTGATTTCACATTTCTTAGAGTTAAATAACATCTTGTGTCCTTGATTGCACATTTTTCCCACATTGAGAATATTTTGATTCATATTTTCAACCAACAACACATCTTTGGCTAGTGCATTCTTGCTTCCAAGTGTGAATGTACCTACTCCTATGACATTTGAAGACCCGTCATTTCCAAAAGACATTGTTCCATCGTTCTTTTCCTTCAAGGATATGAAATTATTCCCTCCAGTCATATGAGTTGAGCAAAAACTATAAACATACCAAACGTTTATGTTACTTTGAGCCTTGAGAGCGATAACACAATTTTCAGTCTTATTTTTCCATATTTGTTCCTTCTGATTTTGCGAGAATTCCTTTGAAGAACTTCCAAGTCTGCAATCTTTAGCCAGGTGTCCAAAATTGTTACATTTGTGACATTCGAAATCATCTCTCAAATGAAAAAATCTATTAATATTTTGCTGAGTTCTGGAATATCCATTTTTGAAAGATCTCCTAAAACTGTATTTATTCCAAACATACGTGCAACATTCTATAGCTCTATGTCCAAACCTTCCACATGAATAACAATGACCATAGAATATAGGTTGATACCTGGGAGGAAATCTTCTTAAAGGAATTTTCTTCCATGGTTCTTCCTGCGAGTCCTGATCTCTTGAGTTGGCTGGGAGGTCTACCTACTTGTTATATTTTGCATATCCATCTTCTTTTGTTGTCATAGAAGGACTTGGCTCCTTTTCAAATGTTTATTTGTAACCAAGACTAGTCTTGTCACTGTTTGATCGCTGATTGTTGATGATTTCTTCCAATGCCTTGGAGTTGTTGGTATATTTTTGAAGAGTTTTTCCATTTTTTACTTTCTTTCATAGAGAAACTATTTCAGCTTCCGATTCTTCTCTTTCCTTATTTCTTTCTTTCATTCTTCCCTGATCAATTCTTCAACTCATTTGTATTCTTCAACCTTGATTTTAAGATTTAGGACTTGTTCCCTTTCTATATTTAATTAGTCTTCAAGGGTGTTGAAATGATTCTTCTTGACCTTGAGCTCTTTGATAACCCTGATCACTTCGTTTTAAAATTCAACCTCATTCATCTCTTCTTATTCGTCAAATTCTTCTTGCTTATTATGCTTGGCCATAAACAATACTCTTCCATTGATTTCTTCTTCGTTATCACTGTCTTCGTCAGATGAGGAGCTAGCTTCTTTGGAGAAGAAACTTTTCTTAAACCATTTCTTCTTGCCTTGCTTGTTGAATTTCCTCAGTCCTTTCTTTCCTTTTGGAACATCCTCATTTTTGTGAAGAAACTTGGCTACAAAATGCCCAACCTCACCACAATCGAAACATATCAAGGGAATTTGACCTTCGAATTTCCCCATACCTGTTCTCATTTTTCGCGTGAAGTAGGAAAATTATTTATGATAAAATTCTTCTTCATCTTCTTCCTTTTCTTCTTCCTTACAACTACAAGTTTTCACTTTCGGTGTATGATTGTACTTACTAGTCTTCTTGGATGCGGTGAATGTTGTTTCAAGGTGAGATGTGTCTTCCTCTTCATCAATCCTCATTTCATATGTCGTAAGCACTCCATGAAATTCATATTTGTTGAGACTGGTTAGATTCGAGCTATATTCGAAGACAGATACATTTGGGTTGAATCATTCCGGCAAGGTTCTAAGGATCTTTCAGATTTTTTTTTTCATGTCGACAGGTTCTCCCAAACCTTCTAATGAATTTGTTATTTCATCAACACATTGTAAGTATGCATCAATATTTTTGTCTTCCTTCATTTTGAGTTTCTCAAATTTTTCCCTATAAATTTGAAGCTTTTCTTCTCTCATGTTTTCTTCACCTGCATATATATTTTCAAGCTTGCCCCATACTTATTTCGTAGTTTTTTAACTCAGTACCTTAATATATATAGATTCGATAAGCCCACTAATAATGATATCTTTAGCCTTTGAATCATATAACATATCTTTCTTACCTTGTTCATCCTGGGTCATTGTAAAGCCCTTTTCAACGATTTCCCATACTTCGTATCCTTTTGACAACAAATGAACATGCATTCTTCCACTCCAAAGTGCATAGTTATTTCCATTGAATAGAGGAAATCTATTCTTAGTATACTCCATGATCTGCTTTCATTTGTTAGACTATTATTAAAGGAACCAAGCTCCGATACCAATAGTTGGAAATACTGAGAGAGGGGGTGAATCAATATTTCTTATCAAATATCACTTTTAAATATTTTCAGAGCATTAGTTAATATTCAATTATTCTTGATTTTTATCTAGTAAAAATAGTAAACAATAGAACACAATAGGTGCATTAATTTTAGGTTGAAAACCCCCTCCGGGTAAAAAACCACCGCACGCTTTTCTAATAAATTTTTTAATCTTCAGCCCCAATTGAAATGAAAGGTACAAATTCCTAGAATTCTAGAAAATCATTCTTCTCCAGCTCCCACTGGAAGGATGCCCCAATGCCCTGGTTTCTTCAATAGTAAACTTAATGGGTTCCCCAACATCCTAGACCAACTTACCACCCTAAAGTGTTCACAGGCTCCAACCTGTAGTTAACTTCATGCACCAACCTAGCACCTCCTTGCCACCCTATAATGATCAGAAATAAGACAAGAGTGTGGACTCTCGTAACAGGTATAATGATCCATGATAAAATATGATTCACAATGATTTTCTTTAACTAAACCAATCACCCAATCACACTATGACCTGCAACCCAGCAATAACATTATCCAACAATGACAGTTATACCTCCCAACAATGCATCTCCAACTCTAGGCAGATTGACTCTTTGACAATAATGACTTTTTTACAATTTTATAATGATGATTTTTACAATATTGACTTTTGACATGGCCTAATACTTGACTTGACACTACTTCGTTGAACACTAGTAGTTGTTGAGGTATTGTTGTGCTTGCTTCAAGTAATGGAACTTTGGCATTGCAATGACCTTCTAATATGTGTCTGTGTTTTCCTATTGTTTCCTCCTTCCTGCACATGCATTAATGAATAAGACCCAAACCAATATAAAAAAAAAATTCTTACACTGTCTTGCAAACCATATGTCAGAGAAACATTCAAAATTCAAATGTAAGTATGTTCAACATTTATGAACAAAACCCAATCAAACATACATACAAAATACTTACATTGTCCTACAAAAACAAATGTCAGAGACGATATTAAAATTAAAATTAAAACACTAAGCATATCTTGTTGTAGCAGACTTACCCTTGACTGTTGATGTGTTGTCCTTACTGTAGTGATCCTTGAATGCATATTTTGTCTTTCCTTCTAGAAGCTCAATATTGAATCTGCTACATCTATGTAATTGCAGATCTCTAAGGTCTAAAATTGCGCCCTATGGTAGCCCTCTGAGACCCTTTTCCAATGTCGTAGGTCTGATCAATATTGGATTCTTCAAGAAATAGTTATGCCCAATATCCTACGATAACTTGATTATAGACTAGTTCAGTAGAGCGAACTTGGAAGAAGTTCCATGTGTCATTGTTTCACCTTCGGTCTTGAAAATGATATCCAAAATCTGCAGTCCATCCTCTTTCTGTAAATTTTTGCAAAATTTGAATCCAATGCTCAGAGAGAAAGTTATGATGATTTTCCCAAGGTCAATTGTTTGACATGAAATTCGGGAGCCTGCAAAAACCCTAACTTCCTCAAATCATATCTCCGAAAATATAGAAAACCAATATCTTAAATTCAGTCACGTGATTCATCGGGATTTCTTCTCAAATGGTTTTCTTTTCAGCATCGGAAGCTTCGTAGAAAAAAATTATAGCGATAATTCCATGATGACCTGTTTTAAGTAGCGAAATCCTTGCATCAAGAGGATATGAGGGTCACAATTTATATAAATGCTTAGGTTGAGAGGGTATTCAACAAGTGAACATTGGAGGGATTTTAGGAGTTTAAAAAATTATTTATTATTAACTATTCAATGACCACAACCAATGATTAGTGTCATGCCACAACCCCATGGGGTTGTAGCCCGCTAACTAGGGTTACTAACTTCAAACAAAAATATCTCTTAAAATGTGAAGAATTATGTGGCGTGCCATATATCAACGGAAACATCTCGACAAGTAGAAACCATCAAAAATATCCTTGACTCATAATAGATTAAGTTTTCAAGTCAAAATTCCCATGCAAAATTTGGGTAGCCCCTGATGCTGCTTGGGTTGACATCAGTGACAACCATTAATCAACACAACCCAGGGATCTAGGTGCGTATCTAAGTTCAGAGCTCCAAGACCAATGCCACCCTCCCTACTTCGAGATCTAGAGATCAACACATAGTGTCGGCTTGATGTCCTCCCAAGAAATTTTTCACTTATAAAGCCTCAAAATTCTTGATTATTCCAATTGGTAGCAACTTATCCTTGATCAAACAGATCAAATACAACAAAATTATCTTGATCCAACTGATCGATAAAAAATCTCTCTCGATCAAACTAATCGATAAAAAAAATTATGTAAAACATACTATAAAACCCTCGAGAGATTTACCTGTACAAACACAACCACAATCAGTAATACACTTTCAACTGTACATAAGTAAACACAAACCTCTAGGTTATTTTGAACAACTTGATGTTGCTTCTCAATTTATCACAATAGGACTTTCAAATAAATCTTGACACAAGATTCCTTAACAATATAGATTTATTTCCTACTTCACATGCAACAAAATATTCTTCATCCAGATATTGCCTTATTTCTTTCGGCATCACCTATAAATGCATTCTCCAATTTATTCTTTCAAGGTATTCATTATAACTATAATATGCCCTCCCTCTTAACTAGGGAGAATTATTTTATCCATGCTACCTATTAACTTAGGGAGATCAGCTTTCTTTTATTACATTGGAGAACATTTCATGGCTTCCATCCTTCTTATCATAGTCACCTTGACTATCATCACTCACATATAATGCTTATAATAACAAATTTACTTATGAACATCTTCACCATCTTGAAGATGATGTACTTGCAAAACTTAGATATCAAGTACAACCAAATATATAGAAGCATGAAGTTAACCATGTCAAAATAATGGAAGCATTAGACTTTACAAACATGATCAGAAAGAGACATTATTTCAATGCTTCAACTTTGTGCCCAGGTTTTGTTACAAACCCTAAATCACACCGGCAACTCAATCAAGATATCAATATCATTATATATGGGGCCTTAATATCTCCTTAAGAGATATAACGAATTAATTCATATAGAAAACCATAGAAATATGTTGAGATTCAACAAGATGATGAGCTTAGTGAAAAGAGTCGCCTTCATTAAGTGGGTCCGCAGGCTATTTTTGGAGCAAGTCTATTTCTAGACTATGTCTATTTTTAGACATGATGATTAGATTGCAGAAGTTGCGGGATGCTATTTGTGGATGGTTGGTCAATTTGGAAAAATAGATTAAATTCTATTTTTAGATTATTGGGCAAAGTCTATTATAGATCGTCAATCTAAAAATAGATGCATGTCGATTATTATTAGCTCTTAATAATAATCAGATTCTAAACAACAACTAATTCTCTTGGAGCACTTCAGTTCAGTGAACAGATGTGGCATATCAGCTAACAGAAGGAATTACACTATTCCTGAGGGTTTACTGGAGCTAATGCATGGAGGACTCAATTAGAACTCAAGTGGCAGAGTTATGACATAGTTGGAAGAGGTAGTTATGGAGTTGTATTCAGTTTAACTCAGTTAGACTCACTTGAGCTAGTTGTATCTATTCTAACTGATTGATACACTAGTGAGAGTGGAGTCAATTAATTAGTTAATTAATTCATAAATAATAACTCATTAATCAACTGAACAGTACATCAGTTAACTACTGTGCATGGTAGTTTCAGTGGAGAGATAGGTGAAAGGGCAAGTTAGACTATCTGTTGTGACTAGAGTGATGCATTGATTGCATCCAACACTCAGTGGAGATGCCAATGAGGATTTCGTAGTAAAGGATGGAGTAATTCGAATTCATTTAGAGCTATTCTTCAATAGATATTGCACAGTGGAGGCAGGCTAGCAGGTGGCAAAGATCAGTGCATGGATTTGCAAGATTAGGCCTGATTAGTGTATGATGATTGTACTGTACTGAGAGCTTGTGATAAGCTTTGTATGTTTGTGTGAGATTGTCATATGATCTTCATGTTACATAATATATAGTTGGGGTTTTCAGCTTCAGGCTTTCCCGGTTAAAAACTGTGTTATGTGCGATTGAATATTTTTGTTTATGCTTCACATGTGTGTGCAATTAATTTTTCCACATATAGAAAATGTGAAGTTGGGAAACACTTTTTGCCCTTTTTTGACGTTGAAAATTGTAATTTTCTATGTTTTTCAACTTCAACTCCACTAAACTCATATTTTTATTGCAAATTATGCTTTGACATAAAAACAAGAATTGTAGAGAATTGTCTTACCTCCATACCCATATTTTTTTTTTTTAAATATTGACATATAGAGGGGTAAATTTCTTGTTTACTAATTGCATATACTTGAAATTTTCAGGCAAACATAAATAGTCACTTTATAATCCTTTACTTTTTTTAGGGAAGGTTATTCATTTTTTGGAAAAAAACCATAGCATCATAATCTACATATATTGCACTAGTGCACAGACTATTTTTCGGTAATTTTCGGATTAAATCACTATTTTTTATTATTTTTTGAAATGGACAAAGACAAAAAAACAGTGATGTTTCAGTACATTTTATCATCCTTTGATTTTCTTTTCAATGTGATCATCAATAAGAAAAATGAGAGTACCCTTTTGAAGTAGACAGGGAGAGGAAGTGCAGTATGATTTTTTTGAATTTTTTGGTGTCCTCATTTGAAAGTTATTGAAATTTCATTCAGTGCAATTTTTCGAACAATGAAATTCCATAGTGACACAGTTTAGTAAAAAATAAATAAAAAATTGAATTTTTTAATGAAAATCCATAAATCTTACATCATCAAAAACTAGATTTAGAGATGAATCTAATGGTACTTGGTCCGACATAAAACATTTTGTTTTTGTAGGTGTTTTGTCACGAGCATGGAAATTTCGCCACTAAATTTCCACAGAAGAAGAAGAATAAGCAGGCTGCTGGATCTGCAGCTGGATAGGCCTTAGCCTCACAATTTGAGCTGGATTTTTCCTTGATCGCATGCTTGGTTTCAAGCTTCATGGGATTGGTGTGGTATCTTGACAGTGGTGCGTCTTTCCATATGAAGGGAGGCAAAGAGTTTTTTAGTGACTTGGAGGAGAAGGATCTCCAGATGCATATATAGATGGGCGATGATGGTCATTACAATGTGCAGGCTTTGGGACCATTACCTTTGAGAGGGATTTCGGTAATCCATTCTTGTTGAAGAATGTCATGCATGTTCAGGTTTGAAGAAGAACTTAGTCTCAGTCGTAATGCTGGAAGACAGGGGTTATGATGTTGTTTTTAGTGAGGGAAAAGCTTTCCTTCGACATAAAACAATGGGTGAAACCAAGAATATAGGGGTTCGAATTAAGAATCTCTACAAGCTGGAGGTAGATGGCTGCACTGTAATGGTGGGCAAAGCAGAAGAAGTGGTGAGATGGGATAAGGGCAAATTATGGCACAAGAGATTGGGCCATCTTCACCATGTCGCTTTGAAAATTTTGCAGCAAATTTCTACTAGACTTCCCAAGGGTACTATTGTGCAGTCAGATTAGTTCCAAGGATGTACAATGGGTAAGTTTGTGAAGACAACTTTTCATGAGAAGGAGAACCGTGCTTCTGTGATCCTAGAGAGAATTCACACAGATGTGTGTGGACCATTCTCGGTTGCTTCAACAATGAAACATAGGTATTATGTGATATTTGTTAATGAATATTCTCATAGATGCTGGATCTTCTTCATGCAGAAGAAGAGTGAAACATTCTCAAAGTTCTGTGAGTTCAAGGCATTGGTGGAGAAGGAGTCGAGGAAGTAGGTGAAAGCTCTAAGGAGTGATAATGGTGGTGAATACATCTCAGGTGAATTAAAAGACTTCTGTAGCAAAGAAGGAATTCGAAGAGAACTCATAGTGCCTCATAACCCACAGCAAAATGGGGTCATGGAGAGAAAGAACAGAATGATCGTGGGTGTTGCACGAGCGATGCTACATGACCAAGGCCTACCGATGCACTTGTGGGCGGAAGCATGCAACACTGCGGTTTATGTGAAAAACCGTTGTCCTCATAGAGTACTCGGCATGAGTACACCCAAGGAAGATTTTACTGGTAAGAAGCCTGATATTTCTCATTTGAAGATTTTTGGCTCACCTGTTTACATTCATGTGACGAAGGATGCCAGGAAGAAGTTGGAGCTGACTGTACAAGTTGGGATATTTTTGGGGTACACAAAAACACTCCACAACTATCGTGTGTATTTTCCAAATAGTTGGATGACTGTTATGCGATGGGATATAAAATTCAATGAGGTGAAAGCCATGAAGTTGTCGCTTGAGAGGGAGCTACACTTGCATGCAGAAGAGGAACTTCTTGTTCCCAAAGATGAGCCTCTGGATGTGGATCAGCCACGAGAGGAGATTCATGGAGTGGAGGTGTCCACTCATGCAAAACCAAACATCAGACAAGGCAGAAAGTGTACCACAGAAGCTGAGAGACTGAAGCTTGATGCGGCACATAATGTAGGAGTCCCTAAATGACAACGCAGACAGAGACAGTTACCTGACCGATTTACTAGATACATGGCTCTTATGAGCAAGTGTATCGTGACAAAGCCATCTTATTTTGAATAAGCAGTGCAGGAGTCCACATGGGTAGATGCCATGGTGGAGGAGTATGACTCCATTGTCAGAAACAGTGCTTGGGAGATTGTTCCAAGGCCGGTGGGAAAATCAGTTGTAGGATCAAGATGGATCTACAAGGTAAAGCAAGCTGATGATGGGAGCATCGAGAATTATAAGGCAAGATTTGTTTCCTGGGGCTTCTCACAGATTGAGGGGATTGACTATGAAGAAACCTTCGCACCTTTCACACGGTATTCTTTCATATGGACCATCCTTGCTCTCTCAGCGTAGATGGGTTGGCACATTCATTAGATGGATGTGAAGACTGCGTTCCTTAATGGGATCATTGAGGAAGAGGTGTACATTGAGCAGCCTGAAGGATTTGAGATCTTCAACAGCGAGTCGCACGTGTGCAGGCTTAAAAGAGCACTGTATGGGCTAAAACAAGCACCCCGTGCTTGGTGCACTCGGATCAATAGCTATTTCACTGGACTTGGATTCACCAAGAGTGAGGCGGCTGCAAACTTGTACCAGATTGTGGTTGAGGTTAAGCTTTTAATCATTGTATTTTATGTTGATGATTTGATACTAACAGGTGATGAGCAGTTGATACACTCATGCAAGGTAGATCTTGCAAAGGAGTTTGAGATGAAGGATTTAGGCCACCTTCATTATTTCCTTGGATTGGAAATATGGCAGCGGGAAGGTGAAATGTTTGTGTCTCAAGGCAAGTATGCTCGAGAGATATTGGAGAAGTTTCACATGCAAGGCTACAAGCCTATCGACACTCCTCTTCCGGGAAATTGGAAGAAAGAGGATGCTACATCGGCAGAGGTAGTGGATGCCATTGTTTATCGACATTTGGTGGGTTTGCTCATGTATTTAGTCAATACAATATCGGAAATATGTTATGCGGTGAACCAGATTTCACAAGCGATGGTTAAGCCTACCAAGATCTTTTGGAAGGCGGACAAGCATGTCCTGAGATATCTCAGGGGCACATCTGAGTATGGTTTATGGTACAGACAGAAGGATAAGGTGAAGTTGCATGGCTTCACAGATGTAGATTGGGCAGGAAGCCCAACAGACAGAAAGAGCACATCGGGAGGGATTTTCAGTACCAGATCTACAACATTTTCTTGGTATAGCAGGAAACAAAGATCTGTGGCACTCAGTTCAGCGGAAGCAGAATACATGGCAGCAAGTTTAGCTGCATGTGAGGCTATCTGGATGAGGAAGATTCTAGTTGGTTTGTTCGGTTCACATTTAGATCCCACGGTGATTCATTGTGATAATCAGAGTTGCATTAAACTCTCGGTTAATCATGTGTTTCATGATAGATCTAAACATATTGATATCCGGTATCATCATATCAAAGATTGTGTGCAGCGGAAGATCATGTTGCTTCAGTACATTCCCACGGAGGATCATGATGTAGATATTCTGATGAAGGCGCTCACTAGGAGAAAATTTGAATACCATAGAGGCATGATCGGGGTGAAGGATAATCCCTATCTTGTTGAGAGGGAGTGTTGAGATTCAACAAGATGATGAGCTTAGTGAAAAGATTCGCCTTCACTAAGTGGGCCCGCAGGCTATTTTTGGCTCAAGTCTATTTTTAGACTATGTCTATTTTTAGACATGATGATCATATTTCAAAAGTTGCAGGATGCTATTTGTGGATGGTTGGTCAAGTTGGAAAAATAGATGAAATTATTTTTTTAGAATATTGGGCGAAGTCTATTTATAGATCTTCAATCTAAAAATAGATGCATGTCGATTATTATTAGCTCTTAATAATAATCAGACTCTAAACAACAACTTATTCTCTTGGAGAACTTCATTTCAGTGCACAGATGTGGTAAATCAGCTGATAGAAGGAATTAAGCTATTCCTGAGGGTTTACTGGAGCTAATGCATGGAGGACTCAGTTAGAATTCAAGTGGCAGAGTTATGACACAGTTGGAAGAATTAGTTATGGAGTTGTATTTAGTTTAACTCAGTTAGACTCAGTTGAGCTAGTTGTATCTAGTCTAAATGATTGATACACTAGTGAGAGTGGAGTGAATTAATTAGTTAATTAAGTCATAAATAATAACTCATTAATCAACTGAACAATACATCAGTTAACTACAGTGCATGGCAGTTTCAGTGGAGAGATAGGTGAAAGGGCAAGATAGACTATTTGTTGTGACTATAGTGATGCATTGATTGCATCCAACACTCAGTGGAGATGCCAATGAGGATTGTGCAGTCAAGGATGGAGTAATTCGAATTCATTTAGAGCTATTCTTCAGCAGAGATTGCGCAGTGGAGGCAGGCTAGCAGGTGGCAAAGATCGGTGCATGGATTTGCAAGATTAGGCCTGATTAGTGTATGATGATTGTACTGTACTGAGAGCTTGTGATAAGCTTTTTATGTTTGTGTGATATTATCAAATGATCTTCATGTTACATAATATATAGTTGGGGTTTTCAGCTTCAGGCTTTCCCGGTTAAAAACTGTGTTATGTGCGATTGAATATTTTTGTTTATGCTTCACATGTGTGTGCAATTAATTTTTCCGCAAAAGATTAACAAGTGGAATAGATTCAGTATATTGCATAAAGTTAAATAGTGTGAGATCGGGTGGATCTTGTACATATACATACTTAGTGCATATAATTTCTACAAAATAAGTATAACAATGCATGTAAAAACTTTTAGAATTCATATGTTACACTTCCCACTAGGATTTCATATAAACCCTAGATTTTTCATCTGCTAATCCTCAACAATCACAATATAATTTCAGTTTTTATCAACCTTTAACAAATCCCATATATATTTGAAACAATATCATCATATAGTAGAGAACTTCTACCAAGTTTTAGCTACAAAACCCTAGAATTCACAAACAATATCATACTAAAATATTGGATTTCGACTAAGGAAAACCCTAGGACTTATGACCATCATCAATTAGGTCAACACATATGCATATCCAAAATATCATCATCATGCATAAGCATATCATAACATATGTCAAACAAACTCAATGACATATAAAAAAATTGATCAAACAAACAAACATATACCAAGGGATTCATTCCTAGGTCATAAGGATCTTGTTCATAAACGTTACCAAACCTTAAAGATCTAGGGTTTCAATACATAACATAGAAAAACAAAAAATTCAAAGGTTTGGTATTCCAGACATCACCATCTAACCCTAACAAATTAGGGTTTCCATAACCATACCAAAACCCCTAACACGACTTCATCAAAACATCAAATATCAAAAATAACATTTTCTTAGACTTCATCAATAATTGTTAAAACTGGAAGCTAGGGAAAAAATCCATGTTGCAATACTAATATGACGGATATGATATTTTTATTGGAATCCTCTTTCATAGAGGTGCAATATTGATATAAACATCATCTTATTTGGATGAGAATAATTTGGATTTTGAATTTATTTTCCACACGTGTAATTTGTCAAGGTCGGCTAGATTTGTAATGTAGACTCACAATCCCCAAAATATGTGTCACAACCCTTAGTGATGGATATAAAAATGAGAGACACCAACCTCATTTTGACATCAACTCATATCACACATTCCCTCCCATCTTATTGGTTCATATATCCTTAGGAAACATTCTCTCTCCTCCGCATGTGTTAAAGGGTTTATGGAAATTTTGGACTCTTTAAGGGCTTTCTGTGCAACGTTGACCAATGTTGACTTTGGGTCAACCTTGTCCTTTGGACTTTGATCTCTTGGAAAGATTGTGTGTTTTGGAGGTCGAATTTGGTGGAATATAAATCGAGGTGAATGGAGTTGATTTGACTGTTGCATTGGCCACAACATTGACCACATGTTGAAGTTTGACTGTTGTGTTGAATGAGTTTGACTGAAGTATTTCGTACTATTTTGGGCTAACTTTGACTACGAGAAGAGACTGATTTTGACTAGCTTTGACTGAGCTCCATTGGGATACTTTTTGTTGGTTTGACCAGCGTTGAATTTGTTGGCTAGGGCATCCTGTTGACTGTTGAAAATTGTACTTTCTCTCTCTGTTGAATTTGAAGAATAATAAGAAGTTTTGATCAAAGGGTTTTCCCCACAGTGTGGTTTTTCCTTGGCATCCGTCAAATTATTTTTTCTCTTGTCATGGCTTGTCTTCTGTCAAATTATTTATGTTCTATCATCATTTACTATCGATTTTAATGTGCTTGAATACCAAGAAATTGAATTGGGCTTAGTAAGAAATATTGAAAGTAATAAGCATATAAAATACCATGGTTAACTAAAACTAACATGGTATTAGAGGGTAGGTGAATAAAAATCCCAAGAAAGAGTGAGGATAAATCATTGAAATTTTAATAGATAAGGACCAGGGTCAATGGCTTCCTCATCATACTTCAAATCTGATGAAAAGCTCAATGATAAGTATGATTATCATGCTTGGAAAATTTCCTTGGATCTGACATTGGAGGAACAAGATGTTATGGATTATGTGCAGGGAAATATCACTGAGCCTCCATCAAATGCACTAGTTTCAACTAAATCAAAGTACAAGAAAGGGGAAAACAAGGCGAAGAAGATCATCAGGGATTCTATTCCTAAGCACTAGGTTTCTTATATCTCCGAGCTGGGCACATCTAAGGAGATGTATGATAAGTTGGTTGGCATGCTCAGGGCTAGAAATGTTAATGGAATTCTCTTTTTGAAAAACAAGTTGAAGAACATCAATATGGAGAAGGGAGAGTCCATCCAATCCTATTTCATGAGGCTCAATGAAATGAAGAATGGTCTCTTTGCTATTGGAGAGTTCATAGTTGACCGAGAGCTCACTCTCATTGCTCTTTGAGGACTTCCCTGACCATGGTATGTATTTAATACCACTATTATCAATAATAATATATTTCCCATTTTAGATTAATTGCTGATGAAATGCACTCAAGAGGATACAAGGACGTTGGAGAGAGACCATCCCTCAAATGGGAATGGAAGTGATCCTACTTTCTTCACCGCTCATGCAAATAAAAGGAACACTTTTGGTCCGAGAAATCAAAATCATGGAAGAGAGGGTCACAAGGGAAGAAAAGGAATGTGTTACAATTGTAACAAGTTTGATCATTATGCTAGAGAGTGCCCTAATAAAAGGGACTCTTCCAGATATGATGAAAAAAACAACAACGACAACTTTAGGGGGAATGGAAATCAAAGGAACACCATGTTCAAAGGAAAGAGGAAGGCTCCCTCTGATCAAAATGGAAATGGAAATGGTCAACCTTTTAAGAGTTCAAGGAACTCTAAGTATGATGAATCCAATTTTGTTGATAATAAGAGAAATGCATATATTATTATATCTTTCCTCTCTTTTGCATCTCCTCCTGACACACTAGATAACTGGTTGATTAATAGTGGTGCTTCAAGGAAATTCACTGGATATAAAGAGGCCCTCTCTGATTTAATTGAAAAGGATACAAATTTGGAAATTATCCTTGGAGACAATGCCACCTATCTAGTGAAAGGGACAGGGACTGTGACCCTTCATCTAAATTAAGGTCAAGTCCTTCATTTTCAATATGTGTTGTACATACCTGACTTGAAGAAGAATCTAGTGTCTATCTCGGCAATGGAAGACAAAGGATTAAAGGTGGCATTCATCGATAGAAATATACGCATTTGGAAGATGAAATTAAAATAAGAAATCACTCTTGGATTTAGGGTTGGTATACTCTATCAGGTTGGAGGAAGTCCGCTAGGAGCCATGACATGTAACACAACTCTTCAATCCGAGCTATGGCACCGGAGGTTTGCACACCTTCATTATAAATCCCTTCCTAAATCAAGGAAGATGGTCACAGGTATGCCCGATTTCAAATATGATCATGAAGGTGTATGTCAAGGTTGTGCTGAAGGAAAGGATACAAGGGGACCATTCCACTCAAGTGTCACCAAGACTTATGATATTCTACAATTGATTCATTCTGATCTATGTGTTATGTTTCCCATAACATCCTTGTGAGAATTCTTATATTATGTCGCTTTTATAGTTATGTTATCCTACAAGACATGGATATACTTGGTGAATAAAAGGGACGAAGTATTCAAATGGTCTTCAACTTCAAAGCCTTGGATGAAAATCAAATAGTGAAGAAGATCAAAATTTTGAGGACCGATAATGGAATTGAATATGAGTTAAATGAATTCAATGAATATTGTAGGGAAGCTGACATTAAGAGGGAGACAAATATTGCATACACTCCCAAACAAAATGGTGTTGTTGAAAGGAATAACAGAACCATTTTAGAAGCTACACGTGCCATGCTTTATGACCAAGGTCTCCCGAAGTTCCTATGGGGAGAAGATTCCAACACCATTATGTATGTTAAAAATAGATGTCCACATTCTGCATTGGACTCCAAAACTCCTGAAGAAGTATTCTCTGGTAAGAAGCCTGGTGTTTCTCATTTTAGAGTTTTTGTAAGTCTCGTATATTTTCATGTGCCGAAAGAAAGGAGAAGAAAATTGCATGCTTTTGGAAAGAAGGGAACATTTGTGGGCTAAAGTGAAACCTCAAAGGAATATATAGTCTATGTGTCTAGTCAAAGAGAAGTAGAGATATGCCATGATGTCACCTCCGAAAAAGATGCTGCCTCAGGAACGTTAGAGATATTCCTATCTCTAAGGAAGACAAAGAAGAAGAAGCGGGAAGGCAAGAAGAACCGAACGATGAACCGATGCTTGATGTTGAAGATCTTATGGATCCTATAGATCCACCTTCTTCAAATAAAAGAAAGCCCTCATGGCTTAGAGGCACTCTCAAAGATGTCGAGAGTCATGCTTCTTCAAGGTGAAAATTTCATGAAAGTAAGAAGCTGAATATGTACCAAGGGTACTTAGTAGCCATAAGCATCATCATACAATCTAAGCTTGTAACATTTGAAGAAGCCATGAAGCATAAAGTTTGGAAGGATGCTATGAACGAGGAATATGAGTTGATCATACAAAAAAATGATGTTTGTGAGGTGGTCCCTAGACCGAAGGACAAATCTATTGTCACCTCAAAATGACTCTACAGAATAAATCATGGAGCTGATGGAAGTGATGAAAAATTCAAGGAAATATTTATTTCCTGAGGCTTATCTCAAAAGGAAGGTATATATTATGATTATATATTTGCACCTGTTGCTCGCTACACCAACATCCATTCGATCATTTCCCTTGGTGCATCGCAAGGATGGAGTATACATCAGATGGATATTATGATTACCTTCTTACATGGCTCAATCAAGGAAGAGGTATATGTCGAAAAACCTTTGGGGTTCGAAGTTCGAGATAGAGACACACATATATGCAGGCTGAAGAAATCCCTCTATCGATTGAAGCAATTCCCCAGGGCTTGGTATGAGAGGATCGATAACTACTTGATGAAGTTGGAATTTTCACGAAGTGATGTTGATCCAAACCTTTCTTTTAAGGCTGATAATGACAAGCCTCTCATTTTGGTTCTCTATGTGGACGATCGCTTCTTGACAGGTGTTGACCCTCTTACTCATCAATGTAAGAGGGAGCTGGCTTCTAAGTTCGAGATGAAGGACCTAGGACTGATGCACTACTTCTTAGGACTAGAGGTCTGCCAAAAGCAACGTGAGATTTTCCTTTCTCAAGGGAAATATATTTTGAAGCTGCTAGAGAGATTTGGGATGGCGGACTACATGTCTGTGACTACTCCGATGGAACTCAACTTTAAGAAGTTGTGTGGAAGTATTGTTGGGCTCTATTTGGAAAATCCCACTGAGTATCGTCAACTCATGGGGGACCTAATGTTCTTAGTGAACTCACATCCAGAAATATGTTTTGCAGTGAACACATTGAGTTATTAAATGGTCGAGTCTCATCATATTCACTAGATTGGTGCTAATAATCTCTTGAGATATCTCTTGGGAAAAATTAACCATGGGTTGAGATACATTGCTAGGAGTATGAGGCTCCATAGATATACCAATGTTGATTGGGCAGGAAGTGTGGTGGATCGTAAGAGCACATTTGGATGTTGCTTCACCTTAGGTTCTGCTTCGATCTCCTGGACGAGCAAGAAGTAGAAACCAGTTGCTTTGAGCACCACTGAGGCCGAATACATTGTAGCACGTATGGCTTGTTATGAAGCTGTTTGGTTGAGCAAGCTCTTTAGTGATTTGTTTGGTCATGTGTTGTATACCAACGTGATCCTTTGTGACAACCAAATTAGGATTCAACTTTCAGAGAATCTCGTGTTCCACGATCGTTCCAAGCATATTGATATTAGGTACCACTTTTTCCGGGACATGGTATAGTAAGGCAACGTAAGGCTCCATCACATTAGGACTTATGAGAAGGTCACAGATATTCTCAAGAAGCCCCTAGGGAAGATCAATTTCTAAACCTTCCATGAGAAGCTTGGTATCGTGGACAGACCCTATTATGAGGGTCCCTCTTGATTTGGACTATAAGCTCCAAGGGGCTTGGGGATATATTTTTGGAGATATAAGAAACCACAGGTCCAGGTTCGCCTTACGTTGTTGGTGTGTTATTTCCCCACCATTATGATATTGAGTTTTTTCACCCTCTCTTTGATATATGCCCCACATGCATCCTACCCATGTAGCCTAGGACTCATGGGAAGTACCTATGATCTGGCCATGAGTTGGGAAATGAGGATAGAGACCATAGCATTACCGATGGATGCATCGTGTATTGTCATAATCCTTATGTATAGGATGGGTTTTGTCCAGAAAATTGAATTGGGATCAATTCTGGTTGAGGATTTACCTCTAAGCCGACTTCGTGTGAGTGGAAAGTTGCAAGGTCTTTGTGACTCCCTCTCGATCATATATTCTCCATTATTTCTTATACAACAGAGCAGAGACGAAAAGGTACAGATATAGCAGGATGAAAAATTCTTGCAGTATTATATATGATAATACATGACGATATTGGATGATAGGATTGCACAAGTTGACAGACATATGGACAAGTGGAGCTCCCCCTAGTTGAGAGGGAGTGTTAAATTTGGAAACTAGGGACAAAATCCATGTTGCACGACTCATATGATAGAGATGATATTTTTTTTGAATTCCTCTTTCAGAGAGGTTCAATATTGATCTAAATATCATCTTTCTTGAATGAGCAGAAGTTGGATTTTGAATTTATTTTCCACATGTGCAATTTGTGAAGGTCGACTAGATTTGTAATGTAGGCTCACAAGCCCCAAATATGTGTCACACACCCTCAGTTATGGATATAAAATGGAGAGACACCAACCTCATTTGGAAATCAACTCATTTCACACATTCTCTCTCATCTGATTGGTTCATACAACCTTAGGAGACATTCTCTCTCGTCCGCACATGTGAAATGGTTTATGGAAATTTCATATTGTTTAAGGGTTTTTTGTGCAGCATTGACATTGGGTCAACCTTGTCCTTTTGAATTTGATCTCTTGGAAAGATTGGTTTTTGGGAGGCTGAATTTGGTGGCACAAAAATTGAGGTGAGTGGAGTTGATTTGACTATTGCATTGACCACAGATTGTCGAAGCTTGATTATTTTGTTGACCAAGTTTCACTGAAGTATTTCAGATTGTTTTGGGTTGAATTTGACTGTGAGAAGAGACTGATTTTCATTGGCTTCGACCGAGCTCCATTGGGAGACTTTTTTCTGGTTTGACCAACGTTGACTTTTCTTGCTAGGGCATCCAGTTGACTGCTGAAAATTGTACTTTCTCTCTCTATTGAATTTGAAGAATAATAAGAAGCTTTGATATAAGGGTTTTCCCTGCATTGGGGTTTTTCCCTAGCATCCACCAAATTATTGTGTCTCTTGTCTTGGCTTGTCTTCTATTGATTTATTTATGTTCTATCAAAATTTATTATCGATGTTAATGTGATTGCATAATAGGAAATTGAATTGGGCTTAGTAATAAATATTGAAGTAAATTTATCTAAACATGGAACATACCATGTTTAACTAAAATTAACAATAACCTTAAGTAACCTACGGTTTTACACATCGACTATTGGTCAAAGTTGTCATTGATGTCAATATGGCATTGTTGAGATGGAAAATATTATTATGATACATGAATAACCCTAACCTCATTATGCAAACCCTGAAAGGGTCCCCTAAGCATGAATATTCAATCATAATGAAAAACCCTATCTATATCCCTGTATACATGATGAGCAATGAAGCCCATATGCTAGTGCATGATATTTAATGATCTAACGATGCATGGATAAATGATTGGAAAATAGGATTCACTAAGCCTTAGCCTTTGAAGATTCCCTAATCCTTTTAAATGAAGAACACATGTGAAGAACCCTATCCCTTTTCCTTGATGAAGATAATAATGGCATGGATGATTTTTGAAGGTCACATTTGGAGCTCTCATGAAGAAGCCTTAGATGCTCTAATATTTGTTCCTTATGAAATCGTGAAGCCCTAATCCTAATACTTCCATTCCATGAATAAAGGAGCTTTAATCTAAATGCCCACGATACCTTAATCCTACTAAATGAAGGACACAAGTGAAGGAACCCTTACCTTGCAAGTCATAATCTTGAAGGCCTAAGAATAATTCCTAGCATGAAATTTTCCTTAACAAGACATGGAAGCCCTAAACATTGTCTAAAACATAATGGAAAAATCCTAAAGGTTGCCATGACAAAATAATGATGTCAGTTCACAAATTTAATTTTATTGATAGTAAAATGACCTCATTTAAGGATGAAATTGATACCAACTTATAGAGGATAATTTTCCATTTCCAATGAGATATTACTTGCCTTCTAACTCCTAGATTGAGAGAAATTGAATTTATAAGTTCAAAAAATAATTATTTTTGGTAAGCCAACTTGTGTAGGCTGACATGTCTCATCAAGTGATGTGTCTCTTCATTTAAGGTCAAAATTTGTATATATAAGGGTTCGAACTCTTCATTTCATCATCCATCATCCAGTGAAGATCATCAGAGGAGTATAACACAGTAAGAAGAGTTCACAACTCGTGAACTAAGGAGGTTAAGGAGGAAGTATTTGGGTTATCTTTGAGACCTCAAACCTAAAGAAGTAAAGATTTGGAACCTTAAATAGACATACATAGAACTCGCATCACAGAAATTTTTTAATCTCAGACTATACCACAGCAGATTAGACCCAGACCAGTATTATTTAAGAAAAGTCCTGTGGAAGACTGATATACCTCATACTTGTTGGGTGCCCAGATTACCTCGAACCTAAATGCAAATTAGTTTTAGGGTTCATATCTATTGGAGAAGTCAACATTGGGAGCTCAGACATTTTTGTTCATGTGCCTCAGACCTGTGACATAAGTGCAGGAGCATTAGTAATTCAGATAGATGACCTTTGAAGAAATAAGGAGGGTTGTACCTAAAACCTTACCTTAGACTGGCGTTCATTTTTGTGTTAACACTTGTTGGATATTAATAGCTTGGACTTGTTTCCACCCTTGTTGAAGATTAACCTATGGACTAACATCTCGGATTACAGTCACCTGGGGTTTGACTTATAGTCTTATGGAGCTCATCCCTTGGACCAGTAATTGATCATTCATCTAGAAGCTAGACCTGTGGACAATTCAAGTATAGGAGCTTGGAATAGCTCAGATATGTGACACTTCAAAATAATGAAGAACTTGTGAGCCTTCAACAACGATGAATCTGGAGGCGTAAAGGACTTATGGACTTGTCACTACAAGGAAGAGACCCTATAGCAGAGGTTATAAAGGAGGTTTTTAGTGTTATAAAATTGGCCAAAATTTTCAAAAAAACATTTTCTACATCATCCGTTTATGGTTACGGAGGTTTTGGCAGAGATTTTAATGGAAATTCAACACAACTAAAAAAACTGGGCTGCCGGAGGTTATTATGGATGTTTTTTTCATCGGTGCGCTCCTAAGGTTTCAACGCATCAGTGCGTGTCATCTAGACTGTGGCCCTAGGGAAGTCAAAGGTGCATGCACCGGGACGTCAAGGTATAACACCGCACCGGGTGCAATGTTGGGGTTACAACGCACAGGGCCATTCTAATTGATCTTGGGATTTGTGCGGTGCCCATAGGTCGTCTCAATGCATCGGTACCTAGACTTATAGAAACGCACTGGTGCGCTATATCAGAAAAATGCACCGAGATTTATAATTGGTATTGGTATTTTTGCGGTGCCCATACATCGTACAAATGCACCAGTGCATAGTCTCACATAAACGCACCAGTGCACAGTATCGCACAAACACACCAATATTTTTAATTGGTTTTCGTATTTTTGCGGTGCCCATAGGTCTTTGAAACGCATTGGTGCACTGCAGCATACAAACGCACCAGTGTACAATAACTAACATGCACCGGTGTTCATTTTGTATTTTTTAGAAACATCGACCTGTGACAGTGCAATTATTGTGATTTTTTTAAATACATTATTCATCAAAAATTGACACATCTTATAACAATATTCATATTAATTAAATTTTTATTAATGCATTTGAATGTGATGTTTAGATTAATTTTTTATATCATATCATAATTATTGTGATTTTTTAAAATTCATTATTCATCAAAAGTCGACATATATATATCTTATAACAATATTCATATGAATTAATTTTTTATTAGTGAATTTGAATGTGATGTTTGGATTAATTTGTTATATCATATCATCAAATTTCACATCTCTTCATTATAATATTTAATCATCCATCAATTTAATCAGTGGTGTTACATTTCACAGCGACAATGGAGAACACAATAGAATAAATTAAAACACACACACAAACACACACATATATAAGACAGTCTTTGTCATACAAAATGGGACAATTATTGGTATCCCTTTGTCTTTCAATTGGGATACTATGTCCATTACATTAAACAAAATGTCTGATTTCATAGAAAAATATTTCAAAAAATACAACACCTTGCTTTGATATCCAAACATAGTCATCGTCATTCTTTGCTTGAACTGCTGTCACTGCTAGAGCTACTTCCATGACTTAGGTTATTTTCAGGAATGTTTTGTTCAAGGTGTTGATTGTTTCCTTCTTCTTTACCTTCCATCTACAAACATAAAAATAAATTGTAATGAGTGTATATACATTGGTGAGAATAATGAAAATTGCAATATTAAATAATATACATCAATGTAAATAAAAAATAAATGACGTACCATAGCAACAATTGACTCATAAACTATACACATTCTTTCAAAACCATGTACCATGTCATCTTTCAAGATTTCATCTATTGGTGCAGTTCCATACTTTGTTTCCTGCAAGTTTTATACCCCATAACAAATCATATATTTAATATAATTTTTTTTTTTGTTCTATTAATCATAGACAGAGCTAAGTAAAAAAATATCGATAGATGCTTACAAATTCCAAAATTAATTTATGATATGCCAACATATACTCACAACCCACAATCTCAATCAATTCGTCTGATGGTTCTTCTTTGTATGTTAGCACTTGTTTGAAGACGTTCAATGATGATTTTTGTAAAACAATTTAAAAAATTCAAAAATGAAATCTAGTTAAGTTGTTATAAGGAAGTAACAATTACTCACAAACTTAGATATCAACCCTTTTCTTCATTGTTGTCCTGTTTTATGTGTTGAATGGATTCCATTTTCTTTTCTTTTATGCAAGAAATACTTGAAAATTAATATTTAATGCTAAATTGTTTATTTATTGTACCTAATGATCGAAAAATTCAATTATTACATATTACATTTGAAGCATGTTGTTGTTGAGATGGATCCTCCTACGATGCAATTTTGTCCATTTCTTTGACCATCTCTTTGTACACATTTTTGGACATTCCTACTGGCATTATGATATCAGCTCATTCATCTTTTGAGATTTTCGTAATTTTCCTAAAAATGTAACATGACAATAAACTATTTAATTTTTATATTGATATATGAAAAGTAAATATAACAAAAGTGATATTTATAAATAATTCTAGACAAACATTAAAGGAATATTACTTTTTCATTCCTTATTTTTTGTTTTTGTACGTTTTTGCTATGAAAAGTCTAACATGTCTCATTAACGAATTCTCTGGAAACTCTTCCTGTAGTTTAGATAAAATTTGGTTCCTGGAATCATTGGATTGACTTTTGTATTGTAAGTGGAAAGAATATCTATACATTCGTTCCACTAGATCCCTCAAACTTTTGTAAAAGTTTTGCCCCCTTTTGTTAACCTCCAGCACCACTCTAAATGAGCTAAGGAGCAATTCATTTTCATTTGCATGTTCTATTTTTTTTCTTTTCGTACAACAACATTCCTTTTCTGAGTTGTTGGTCCCTGTAGAACATTAAACAGATGTGAATTAATAGATTGTTTGACACATGTTATCTAATAATTTTAGGTATATTATTAATGGAAATTAAAAAAAATAAATTCATATTGGATTGATAGTATTTTTTCATTCACCTGATTCATCCTTTTGCAATTTTTCCATCAAGATTTTACAATCTTCTGGTCCTAGATCAGAAATAATCTTATCGAGCTTCGTCATTTTGTGGCTTTGCATGATACACAATAAATAATAAATATTAGTGAAACTTACATATAGTTCAAAAATAATATTTTTTGTAAAGAATTTACAAAGAACTTGCCTTTTTTGCTTTTCTTGATGTGTTATCAGTATTTTTGTTACTTGATTTCTTGTCATTCATTTCTTTATCAATCTGAAACCTATACCATATCATTCATTAATATATTTATAAATAAAAATCTCAAGAAACCAGTGCGCCATTCATGGTGTACACACCGACGTCGGTGCATGGGGGTATTATAAACGCACCGCACAAATAGTGTAATAGACCGCACGGTGCTCTATGTCAACAATGAACACCAGTGCATTACATGTTAACCACCACACCGATTATCACAGAGAAAATAATAATAATCATCCAGTGTTAGTTTTTGTATCATAAACGCCCCGTGCAAACAAGGGACCACCATACTGTTCTCTTTGTCAACTAGGAGATGTGGTGCAGTGCGTTATATGTTACATTGTGCACTGATTAACACAATAAAACATTTTTTTGCGAAACAACACGTTCGCGGTGCACCATAATGAAATAGCGCACCGGTGCCCTATTCTACATATGGCACACTGATTAAAAAATTAATTGTTTTTTAATTTTTTATTACACAGTACTTTCACGGTGCGCTGGGATAATACAACACACCAGTGTGCTAGGTTACGCAGGGCGCATCAATAAAAAATAAAAAATAAAAATTCAAAAATTCACGCAAGGGCCGACATGGATTGGGATCCGACTATGCAAGTAATCTTGTGCGTTGGATGTCAATCTTATCTTGATGATGAACCTCGGTAGCTGGTTAGAAACGTCGATGGAAGAAAAAAACCCACTCAATGCGATGAATCCAAAGCAATTTCATTACAAAATACCAACCTTATAAATCTAAAATCAAAAGCCCTAATTCTGAAATCACAGAGACAAGAAGAAGAAAGGGCAGAAACAAAAATAATGAAGGGATTAGGGTAAAAATGGATTTTTTTTCTTTTGTTTCTGAAAATGAAAAATAAATTGATTTTTTTTTCTTACTTCGTAAAAAAAATGTAGAATTGTTTTTAAAAAAACAATCAAATTTAATCACGAGATCGTTTGAAATTCGATGCTACAGGGTTTGAATCACTAGAGGTTTGGAATTCAGATTTTCTGAATACTTTTGTTCGAATGTATTCACTGCTCCATAGTGCTCTCGTGCTCTCTTACTCCAGGTATGTCTCCTGCAAATCTCTAGCTAAATTTTTTTGCAAAAATAGTGAAATAATGAAAAATGTTTAGTATTTAAAGAATTGCTTTATGAAATTAGATTTTCGAAAATATTTTGCTGCCCATTTTCAAATTTACTGCTTTTTTTCACTTAAAGAAAATAGAGTTGCACTTTTTTTTATTTGTGGTTATTCATCACAGGTGCATCACTTAATAGAACCGCACCGGTGCGTAGTAACTAAAACACACTGGTGCGCAATAACTAAAATGCATCGGTGCGGTTATATGTACATTAGCATCGATTTGCGGTTAAGGCACTAAAATTACTTTTAGGTGTGTACACCAAAATTAAGTGAACTCCAACCATGGAAATTGAGAATTAGAATTTTGTTTATTCTTGATGGAAATATGCAATTAGAATTAGAATTTTTTTTATTCTTGAGAATTAGAATTGGATAAATTCTTGAAGATGCAATACTATAGGGCCCAAGTGGGAAATTGTGGCATGTGAACATGTGCTATGCTAAGACGTGGGCAGTTTTCACAAATGGTTGGGAAAGTTTTGTTTTTGAGAAGTTTATTGAAGTTGTAGATATTTTAGTTTTTAGACATGTTGGAAATGTACATTTTTCTATGAAAATATTTGGGCCATTTCTTTTCAAAACTACACCTATTATTATTTCAGAAAAAGAAACTTGAACCTTTCCACAACCTGCAACAAGGAAAGGTGCCAACAGGAGCCTCTGACATGCATATCTATTTCTTTTGTTAAGGTCTCGAAAGAATTTATTATAGCCAGTCTACTTTGCTGAGGAATCTGCCTCAATTTTCTTTGGTTCTACTGAAGGGTGCAGTTACTAACAAATACAAGATTGTAAGCTCCCTCCAACCCTCATTAAATTGCAGAATATGGATAAAACTCCATAGAAATGCCTATCATTTGCGTAAAATGCCTCGAAACACAGAATGGAATATTTTATTTTTTTGACATTTGTGTGTTAGCACCGGTTGCGGTGTGGAATGTAAATTTACACGCAGCGCCTCGAATCGGTGTGAGCCGAACGGCTCGAGCGCACCGTGCAACAATTTTTTTTCTTTTAAATGGTTAATTTTAAGGTAATTTGAAATTCTAATCCACTAAAAGGCTTAATTATGTAAAAATAAGAAAAATATCTATGCATTTGGCCGTCGAGGAGGCATATTAGCTGTAGAATTTGAAAAGAAAGTTTTCCCACCGTTTTGAAAAATTCAAGTTGGAGATTGGTGGGTAATGCATATCAGCAGTGCGTGCAATGGGTGTAATGGGAGCACCGTTGTTAGGGTAGCTCAAACAAGGATAAATTGCACTGGTGCTTGAGAGCTCTGGAGCACTAAGAAAAGTGAAAAATGTGATTTTTTAGCTGTAATTTTTTTATTTATTTAACCATGTCCTGGTGCACAGGGTTTTATAAGTGCACCAGTGATGCTTTTTAAGACCGCACCGGGTGGGTTCTGTTTTTGCACGTGGTTTTATGACACATTGGTGCGGAACCTTTGTAAAGCACCGGTGCACTACAGTAATAAGATGCACCGGGCGGGTTTGTACAGAGTGCACGATGTTCGGTGTACCAATTTTTTGTGTGCACTGGTGCTTTCTCTTGTTGAACGCACCGGTGCAGTTTAGGATGATTAGTGCACCAGAAAAAAAAATACCGCAAAAACCTCCACCTGCCAACCTCCTCTAGTAACCTCTACTAGAAATGGATGTTTGGGGTATTTTTATAAGGGGTTCATCAAAAACATCTGCTAGAGGCTCTTTTCCTTGTATTGTGTCATTGACGGCTTGAACAGTGAAGACTTATGTTGACTTGAAGAAGCCTTGTGAAGACATATTTTGAGCCTATCTCTTGGCCTCTCTTGAGAAAAATTCTTGATACTACCTTGGAGCTCCATTAAATACATTTTGGAGTAGTATTGTAGACACCTTTGAGAAACTTTATGAGCCTTGAAGCAGAAGTAACTTGAAGAAGGTTGATTGGAATACCTGGTGCAAAACTTGAGCAATTTATTGAAGACACCTTTGAGGCATTATTGAAGACATATGAAGAATCTTGTAGAAGTTGATCTTGAGACACCCTTGGAGACCATGATGCATCATTGATGCCATCATGAGGTAACCTTAGATTTGTTTGGGTAACATGAAGAGTTGCAGAGACACCTTCATGTGTGTGAAAAATCCTAGATTTGGATTCCTACTGCAACAAATCTGAATTACTTCTCCTATTATATGATAATTATTTCATTACGTTGAAATATTGAAGTAATTACTGAAGCAGTCTACACAAATAATATTGCGGAATAAATCTAAGTGCTGAAACAATCTAAACAAAACTCAATGAAAAAAAACCATATTGACACAGTTATTTTTGGACTAAGTCCCCGGAAAAACCCAACTTGGGAAAACCGGTGTAGCAGTTCTAAGGGTTTCTATTATTAAGCAGTATAATCTTGAATACAACTAGGGTGCCAACACTTAGCAAACCCTTTAGATAAATCTAGACAACAAAAATAACTGTGAGATATACCTCACTCAGCAAGTCTCTGGCTGATAAAAAAAAACGTTGATGAATCCCTCTCTGCCTCTGCATGATTGCTTACATTGGATCTGTGTAAGCTTACGTAGGCAAGCTAGAGGGATTGTGTCACCATTTCTTGTAGCTGATCTGGCTAATCTAAAGTAGGATATTTTCCCTCCTGGCTTAGAACCCCAACCTCTATCTTTCTCTGGACTGACTCCAAGAGACACTATGTTGGATCTATGTGATTCTCTACAGTAACGGCGTCACCCTAGCCAGAAATTGCATTGTCTCTCACCTGCGTTGATGCTGCCTCTCTTTGAAATGTATTATTGGCCCTCTTGACCAATCTCTACTTCTACTCCTCTCTGGATCTGATCACTGAATCAAATCACCTAGCAAACCAAACCCTAGTGATTTGTTCTTGATCAAAAGTTGTGTTTCTCTCTCACAACTCGAAAAATCCTAATGGCTCAAGTGTCAAGTGTCAAGTGTATTTTCCATACGCCCCTCACCCTCCTTCTTATAATATTCCATTGACTCTTCAATGGTCCAGATTAAAACATAATCAAGGGCTAAGATTAACTTGGAGGTGATCCATGACTTTATCTAGAAGATTCTCACTTGATTTATTTAATACACTTTAATTAATTAAATTCTCTAAGTTTAGACTTAGGAAAAAATTAAAAAATGATTAATTAATTTAATTAAATAATATCTAAGTGGAATCTTCCAAAACCATTTCTGGGTTTTATGGAATACATGTGTCTTATCCTATATACAAAATTACAAGGCTAGAGCACATCTGATGCTGCCATAAATCAACACTCCCTCTTAGAAAGGAAAGTGCTCTAGAAAAACACCTCAATGTGTTGCTGATCTAACTTCTGGAACATCTCTGTTGTGTGTTGAACCCTTGGTTAAACTGAGAGGGGGGGTGAATCAGTTTAAAGCAGTCATGGTCTTGTAAAACTTTCTTTTACACTTATTTACATCTTCATTTCGTGATCAACTTAATATAAAATGGAACAACAATATTAATAAGTGAGCAGCAGGTATTAAGCAAATTAAATACAAAATATCAACAAATAATCATCATGCACATAGACAACAGATATAAGTGGAAACCCATAAGGGAGAAAACCACATCTTATTATTGTTGTGATGCAAAGGCAAGCTCCAACTCCCTCTCACCACTGATTTTCTATAGGCTCCAACCTACAGGAGGCTACTACCTCAATTCTACAAGCTACAACTTGCAAGGAAGCTACAACTCCCATCTATTTTCTACAGGCTACAACCTACAGGAGGCTCCTACCTCAGCTAGCTACAGCTGGACATCTATCAAACTACACCTTGATATTGAAGCACCAACTTCCTCATTGTACAATAAAATCATATGTTGATTTACCTGGATATCAACTCTGTTTCCTCCTCCTTTACTACTGTCCTTCCAACCTTCAAATTTTATTTATATCATCTCTAGATCTTCACAACTCCTCTCTCTGATCCTTCTTCTTCTTACACTCTCTGACCTCTTTCTCCATTCTATCAACCTCTTTATGCATATGCTGGTAACATTATTTATAGGGATCACCTCATAATTGTTTGCATTCCACAGGGAATTCAAAATGAACAGGTATGACTCTTTTCCTTCCCCCTTCTCATTTTCTTGTCTAGCACATTCAGAATAATATAAAAGAATGTATTACAGTGGAGTTTTGATTTTCCTACGGAGACTTGCCTTTGCATCACATACAATAAAAATAATTAATACGTTTACATTTACAGTTACAACAAAAATATTTCACTCAGTCTTTTCATCTCTTTGCTCGTTGTGCATTTGTATTTTCTACTACTGTCAGAGTCGTTTCGGTTCCTACTATTATATTCAACACAGTTCTTCATAACTGTCATTTTGGCCTAACTTGACCCAGCTATTTGTTTTCAACAGTGCCACTATATTCTTATTTTCCCAACTTTGCCTCTTTTTCTCGTGCCCACAACGTTCAGCCTTCACCACTCTTCTAAACATTTGGTTCTGCCTTTTTCTTTGTGTCGGGTCCTTACCTGAGCCTTTCTACCCGCGTTCATACTTTCCTTTTGTTTTACGTTACAGTCCTCATTTTGCTCTTCGAAACGATTTACAAAAGAAAATCCACATACTACCGGACTTGAAATGTTTTAGGCTTCGACTTTGTTATTTATCGCTTCCACTCTCTTTATTGCACTTCGGCAATTCAAATATCCCATGTGCCTTCGTCCATCTGATCTCCCGATATGGGATGTGTGAAGGGTCCCACCAGGCTGTATTATCGCTTTATCGCACTTCAGCATTTCAAACGTTCTTTTCTATATGGCTCCTTTTCTTTCCGATGCAATTTACAAATGAAAATCACTTACACCCAGACTTGAAATTTCTTTAAATAACGGTTCTGAGTTGCATCAAATCCAGCTCCTTTATCGCGCTTTTTCCTAAGCTTGCGATAAGCGATATGTGATCAGGTCCCACTTGAATTTATCGCTACTTCGCATCACATCTATCCATCGCATCAAAATATTGGCTATTGCAATATCATTTTTCATACCGTGCGAACCCATATCATGTGTGATATTCGATATGCGATCGCATCGCATTGCATCTTCGTATTGCATCGCATTGCCACTTCGTGGTATGCGATGGACTTCGCATCGCCGATGTGCAATATTGTGTTGTGCCGCCACATGTCCCTTCGGATCGGCACATCGCATCGCTTCTTTGCTCTTATGATCTTCACCCTTCCGATCTTGCGATTTGCGATATGCGGGCCAGGTCCATGTCATCTCCATGTCATCGTGCCACGTCACCTTGCCACATCATCACCATGTCACTGCCATGTCATCTTTCCACATCATCTTGATTTAAAAAATGAACCACGGAAGCTAAAAGTCCCTTTTCCCTTTCAAAACATTATAATCCACTTTTATAATATTCAGAAGCAAAATCCCCTTTTTAACCTTTGGAACAATATAACTCACTTTAACCCAATGTTTTAAACTCTTTCGGAATGAATATCATAACCTTCAGAAATGTTTAATTTACTTTTAAACAAAGGTTAAAATCCCCTCGACAGTGTATTTCCGAACTTCAACCACTTTAATAAAACTCCATTGAAATATCATTAAACCTTCGGAAATATTAAAAAACCTTCGGAAATAATTCTAGACTTCAAACCCTTAATAAAACTTCATTTCATACAACATCAGGTACATACCTTGTTTTAACTCCCACACAACTTTTAACGCGAACTTCGTCGGATCTTCCACAGATCTAATCAGATGGCAATCACATTCAATCGACCCCAGAACTTTATCACCCAAAATAAACGCAAAATGGGTGGTATTGTGCTCATGACATGTCACAATATCATTCGATCGCATTCAAAATGGGAAAAACCACTCACAACTCAAAGGATGTGTGACAATAGTGTCTGGTTTCCTTCAAAACCACTTAACCTGCAAAATCTGTTTAAATTGCGTTTGAAGCCAGATTTTTGCCGGATTTCAGTTTTAACTTCGATTTCTCTGGAACCTTCCTTCTCCATATTTACACAGAGGCTAATACACATTCAAATCCTCCTCCACTCCTTTACACAGAATTTAATTCTACACACTTCACTATCTACACAGAAAGACCATAAATTCAATGAATTCGAAGAGATGAACCCTTCGGGAAATTTGCCAAGTATATACAGATACACAAAATTCTATAATTTATTAAAACAGAGGCCAAAATCCTCACAATCAATTCTTATATGTTTTAACCTCTATATTCAATTTCTGTGGTTGTTATCCATCATTTTCCATTACAGTAAAACCCTAAATGGGCAGCCGCAACCCACTGATACATTAAACCCGGTGTGACATTTATGCAACAATTCCATCTGAATTTGATCTGCTCCCTTGTCTTGGTGCTTCTCCTTTGTGCTCCTTTTCCATCAATGACAATATTTCCAACATTATCCCCCTTTGGCATTGATGTCCATACTCCAATGCTTCCTCCAAGACTTCCTCTGCTTGCCTTTTAGAAGACCCTTTCTTCTTTTTCTTGCTTTTCCTCCCCCTTTGACATCAATGGCAAAGGGTTTCACTTTTTCCTGTGTGGTTTCTATCTTTTCATAATACTTTGATCTTGAGGACCTGTTCCATGCGCTGCTTCATTGCTCTAGCTCTTTTGTGAAAATTTATTGACTACTCTCCCCCTGGAATGATGCTTTCTTGACTGATATAGACTATCACTGGACTTTTGTTCTGATCCCATTTCTTGTATGCAGCCCTTATTATTATTATTATTATTATTGGCTTTTTTTTCATCATATCAGAGAGTAACATCTGCAGACACTACCCCTAGCTTGTCTCTTAGATATTCGAATGGTTCTTTAGCAAGAGGTTTTGTGAATATGTCTGTTGTTTGTTCCTTAACTGGTACATATTCCAACTTTACTAATTTCTATGCTAGTGTTCTCTGAGGAAGTGGTACTTTATTGGGATGTGCTTTGTTTTTGAATGAAGTACAAGATTTTTTGATATACTTATTGCAATTGTATTGTCACATTTTATAGAAATAGGTTCATGAATGCTTACCTTCATGTCTTGTAGAGTTTTCTTCATCCACATTACTTGTGTGCAACATGCTACTGCTGCTATGTATTCTGCTTCTGATGTAGATAGAGAGATAGAAGTTTGATTCTTGCTTAGCCATGCCACCATACTTTTTCCCAAATAAAATGCACCTCCACTTGTGCTTTTCCTGTCATCCACACAACTGGCCCAATCTGCATCTGTGTATGATGTCAATGTGAAGCTATTTCCTTTTGGATACCAAAGGCCATAATGTGAAGTACCTTGTAGATATCTAAATATTCTCTTGATTGCAAGTAAATGATTTTTTTTTGGTGCTGCTTGATATCTTGCCACAAGTCCTACTGCCAACATAATGTCTGGTCCAGAAGCTGTTAGATATAGCAGACTTCCTATCATGGAACTGCAAATTTTTTGATCTACATCTGTTGATCCATTATTAGCACATAGTTTGCATCCAGTGATCATGGGACTTGACATAGGTTTGCAGTCTTCCATTTGAAACCTTTTCAACATTTCTTTTAAGTATTTTTCTTGCAAAATGAATATTCCTATGTTATTTTGTTGAATTTGAAGTCCTAAATAGAAGGTGAGCTCTCCAATCATAGACATCTCGAATTCTGATTTCATTTCTTCAGTAAATCCTTTTGCTAACTCATATTTTTTGCTACCAAACATGCTGTCATATACATACACTACTACCATCAAGAGTTCATTAGCATTAGCCTTTATGTACAAATTGTTGTCTACTCCTCCTTTCTTGAACCCTTGTTTTTGAAAGTATTTATCCAGCCTTGAATACCATGCACGAGGAGCTTGTTTCCGACCATATAAGGCTTTCTTTAATCCGCACACATAGTCATGTTTATCTGTTAATGAGAATCCTTCAAGTTTTTCCATGTAGACTTCTTCCTCTAGATATCCATTCAGGAAGGTAGACTTCAAATCCATTTGATATACCTTGAAATCATGATAGCATGCAAAGGCCAAAAACATTCTGATTGCTTCCATTTTGGCTACAGGAGCAAAGGTTTCATCATAATCAAGACCTTCAATTTGTGAATATCCTTTGCATACAAGTCTGGCTTTATTTCTGATTACTTGCCCGTGTTCATTCATCTTATTCTTGAATATCCATTTTGTGCCAATGACATTTTTCTCAGTGGGTCTTGGAATTAATTCCCAGGTATTGTTCTTCTCAATTTGGTCCAGTTCTTCATTCATAGCATTTACCCAGCTTTTGTCTTTGCTGGCTTCTTCAAAATTCTTTGGCTATATTTGAGATAGCATGGCTAGGTATACTTCTTCTGTCTGTTAAGCAAGTTGTCTTCTTTTCTGGACTCCCACACTCTTGTCCCTAATGATTTGATCTTCTCGATGGTTCTTTTGAGTGTGTCTTGAGGGACCTTTTGAGTTTAATTCAGTATCTTCTGTTGTTTTTCTCAGTTCATCATTATCTTGGTTCTCATCTTCATGATCATCTGGAGAATTGGCATAGCTTGTGCTTCTTGTTCTGTTTGGTAAATCTTCATCAAATCTTACATCAATTCTTTCCATAATTTTGTGCATTATTTTGTTGTAGCACCTGTAACCCTTACTCTTGGATGCATATCCTAAAAATATTCCTTCATAAGCTCTTGCATCAAACTTCCCCAGTTTTTCATCATTATTTTTTATGAAACACTTGCTTCCAAAGATTCTAAAGTGCTTGATTGATGTTGGTTTACGATGCCATAATTCGTAAGGAGTCTTATCACAATTTGGTCTTAGATGAGCTTTGTTGAGAATGTGAACAACTATGTGTACTGCTTCTGCCCAGTAGGTTTGGGGAATGTTACTTTCTTGCATCATAGCTCTGGCAATCTATTGTACTGAATCGTTTTGCCTCTCTACCACTCCATTTCGTTGAGGTGTACCTGCAATTGTAAACTGTTGTTTTATCCCATGCTCATTGCATAGGTCTGCAAAATCATAGTATGTGAATTCACCTCCTCTGTCTGATTTGATTTACTTTAGCTTGCATCCTGTTTGATTTTTTGCCAATGCCTTGAATATCTTGAATTTATCAAGTGCTTTAGATTTATATTTGAGAAATTCTACCCACATTATTCTGGAAAAATCATCTATTATCAGCATGAAATAAGATTCTCCGCTTGGTGCTTTAGTTCTTGAAGGTCCACATAGGTCCATATGTACAAGATGAAGAGGCTGACTTGTAGAAAGTATCTCTTTGGTCTTGAAAGATATGTGGGTCTGCTTGCCTAGTTGGCAGGATTTACATATGGTATTTGAAGGCTTATTTATTGCTGGCATATCTCTGACTACATTCTTCTTGTTGAGACTGATGATGTGGTCAAAGTTTAGGTGTCCTAGTCTTCTATGCCATAACCATGATTCATCAAGTTTTCTTATGTGGCATGCTTCATTCTCTTCTTCCACTATATAGACATTAATTTTTGTTCTAACACCTTTGATCAAAGTCTTTCCTGTGGTGCTTGATCTTACCTCGCAATCTTGGGCTCTAAAAAGGACCTCACAACCTTTATCACACATTTGATTGACGCTTAGCAGATTGGCTTTCATCCCATCCACAAATATTACATATTGAGCCTTTCCTCTTCCATTATTTATACTAACTGAGCCTTTTCCCTTGATTTTCCCTGCTTTATCATTGTCGAATGTTACATTTCCATATTTCTTGTCATCAAAGGTTACAAACTTGCTTCTACCTCCAATCATATGCTTTGAGAATCCACTATCCAAATACCATTGGCTTTTCTGATCTTGGGCTATTAGAGACAGGTCACACTTAATCAACTTCTTTTTCCACTGCAGGCACCTATTGGTTTGGCACCTTTTCTGAGAAGATGGACCACATTCTTTGAGAGGACATTTGGAAGACACGTGTCCGATTTGATGGCATACAAAGCATTTGATTATATTTTTAAATGGATTATGTGTACGAGTGAACTCTCCATTGTTCATAAATCTCCTTTGGGTTTTAAGCATTAGTCTTTGTCCATACGTTCTGCATTCCATGGCTTTATGGCCGAACCCCTTACAATAAAAACAATACCCATGGAAATGATTAGTGTACCTGGTGTAGGGTTGTCCTCTACATTTGTTTTCTTGAGGTAGTATTTTCAATTTATGCATATTTTTTTGGTTGAAATCGATTATATTTGTCTGACAGTATGCAACAATATGTCCCAGTTTGTGACAGGAAAAAAAAGTGACATTTCTCATAGGAGGAAAGAATTTCCTTTGAGATCTTCCGAACTCATTCAATTGATCTTCAGGAACAATTGAGATTTTTGCAACTGCTTGCTTCTTCCTCTCATTCTTTGTCTCTTGATGTTGCTGCTTGTTTCTGATTGTTTCATCACTCATCAAGTTCTTGCTGGATTCTGCTTCTGTGGTTCCTTTTTGAGCTGTTTCATTATCCTTTATAGCTTTTACAAAAATGATATTCTTGTTGTCTTCTACCTTGGACTTACTGGTTTCTCCTTCATATCCTATCCTAGCCTTTATGAGAGGAGACCTTTGAGCGTTTAGAATCATGTCCAACTGTTCAGTGCTTGTCATTCGAGGAGTGTTCATTGACAATTCCCTTTGGGTGTTTTCTATTTTCTTTCTCAGCCATACCACTTCTTCTTCCAATTTCTCTTGCCCCTGATGTTTATCTTTAATTTTCTTTAGCAGAATGTCTTCCACCTTCTTAGCTTCTTCAAGTTCTACTTTCAATTGAATGAGGTCTTCTAAATTTGGTACCTCTTTTAGACATTTGAGGAGAATGTCTTTTTGTTTTCTTCACTTGAGTTTAAGTCTGTCTATTTCCTCCAGGGCACTTCTTAGCTCCCCCTCAAGATCTACCTCACCTTCTTCCTCATCTTCTAGAAGGAATCCTTTAGACTCTTCCTTGGCCATCAACACAAATTCAGGGGTTCCTTCTTCATTTAAGGATTCATCTGAGTTTTCAGATGCACTACTATCTTGCTGAGCATAAAATGATCTTCTATTGAATCTCTTCCCTTTCTGACAGTTATTTGTTTTTGTTTTCTCTATCTCTTGAGTCCGATTCTTTGTTTTATTAAGAGGACACTTAGATGCATAGTGCCCAACTCTTCCACAGTTAAAGCATTTAAATGGAAGTTTACATTTATACTTGCCTAAGCCTCTATCCAATCTTCTGACAAATTTGGCCTCTTCTTCATCAGAGCGGGATCATGTATCTTATTTTTCTTCTTTTCTCTTCTCTGTCTTAAAGGCTGCCTCCCTCACATTTGACTTCCTCTGTGGAAGTCTCATCTCATAGGCTGTTAAGTTTCCAAGTAATTGGTTCATGGTCAATTTTTCCCAATCAGTTGTTTCTTCTATGGAAGAAACCTTGGGGTTAAACCTAGATGGTAAAGATCTCAATATATTTTGTACAATTACACATTCTCTAATGGTTTCTCCTAGAGCTTTCATGTTATTTACAATTTCTGCAACCCTTAAGAATAAGCTGGCAACATCTTCTTCTTCATTCATTTTTATATTTTCAAATTGAGATCTATAGACTTGCAGCTTAGCAGCCTTCACCTTTTTATATCCCTCATGGATACTTTCTAATGTATCCCATATTTCTTTGGCAGTCTTGTTGTGCATTAATTTGATAAATCCTGCCTCACACAAACCACTTAAGAGAGCATTCATGGCTTTTGCATTAGCTACAAAATCTAGTTTGGCATCTTTCTTTGAGTCAGACTCCTTTGGTGCATATCCAATTTCCACAACAGCCCAAACTTCTATTCCTAGAGACATTATGTACGTCCTCATTCTAATTTTCCAGAAGGCATAATTTTTACCAGTGAACAAAAGGGCTTTATTTTTTGAGCATCCTTCTAGACTAGCCATCTTGGGGACCTAGGATCTCCTTCTATTTGTTAAACTGATACAGAAGGAACCTGCTTTGACACCAATCGTTGAACCCTTGGTTAAAATAAGCGGGGGGGTGAATCAGTTTAAAGCAATCATGGTCTTGTAAAACTTTCCTTTACAATTATTTACATCTTCATTTCGTGATCAACTTAATATACAATGGAACAACAATCTTAATAAGTGAGCAGCAGGTATTAAGTAGATTAAATACAGAATATCAACATATAATCATCATGCACATAGACAACTTATTTAAGTGGAAACCCATAAGGGAGAAAACCACATCTTATTATTGTTGTGATGCAAAGGAAAGCTCCAACTCCCTCTCACCACTGATTTTCTGTAGGCTCCAACCTACAGAAGGCTACTACATCAATTCTGCAAGCTACAACTTGCAAGGAAGCTCCAACTCCCATTTATTTTCTGCAGGCTACAACCTACAGGAGGCTCCTACCTCAGCCAGCTAAAACTGGACATCTATCAAGCTACACCTTGATATGGAAGCACCAACTTCCTCACTGTAAAATAAAATCATACGCTGATTTACCTGGATATAAGCTCTGTTTTCCTCCTTCTTTACTGTTGTCCTTCCAGCCTTCAAATTTTATTTATATCATCTCTGGATCTTCACAATTCATCTCTCTACTCTTTCTTCTTCTTACACTCTCTGACCTCTTTCTCCATTCTATCAACCTCTTTATGTGTATCTTGGTAAAATTATTTATAGGGATCATCTCATAATTGTTTTCATTCCACAAGGAATTCGAAATGAACAGGTATGACTCTTTTCCTTCCCCCTTCTCATTTTCTTGTCTAGCACATTAAGAATAATATAACAGAATATATTACAGTGGAGTTTTTCTTTGCCTATGGAGACTTTCCTTTGCATCACATACAATAAAAATAATTAATACATTTACAATTATAGTCACAAAAAAATATTTCACTCAGTCTTTTCATCTATTTGCTCGTTGTGCATTTGTATTTTCTACTGCTGTCAGAGTCGTTTCGGTTCCTGCTATTATATTCAACACAGTTCTGCATAACTTTCATTTTGGCCTAACTTGAACCAGCTGTTTGTTTTCAACAGTGCCACTATATTCTTCTTTTCTTGAGTCTGCCTCTTTTTCTTGTGCCCACAGCGTTCAGCCTTCACTGCTCTTCTAAACACTTGGTTTTGCCTTTTTCTCTGTGTCGGGTCCTTACGCGAGCCTTTCTACCCCCGTTCATACTTTCCTTTTTGTTTTATGTTATATTCCTCCTTTTTCTCTTCGAAACGATTTACAAAAGAAAATCCACATATTGCTGGACTTGAAATGCTTTAGGCTTCGGCTTTGTTCTTTATCACATCTTCTCTCTTTATCACACTTCGATGATTCAAATATCCCATGTGCCTTCATCCATCTGATCTCCCGATATGCAATGTGCAAAGGGTCCCACCAAGATGTATTATCACTTTATCGCACTTCGGCGTTTCAAACGTTCTTTGCTATATGGTTCCTTTTCTTTCCGATGCAATTTACAAAGGAAAATCACTTACACCCAGACTTGAAATCTCTTTAAATAATGGTTCTGAGTTGCATCGCATCTGGCTCCTTTATCGCGATTTTTCCTGAGCTTGCGATGAGCGATATGTGATCGGGTCCCACTTGACTTTATCACTACTTCGCATCGCATCTATCCATTGCATCACAATATCGTCTATTGCAATATCATTTTTCATATCGTGCGAACCCATATCATGTGCGATATGCGATCGAATCGCATTGCAACTTCGTATTGCATCACATGTGTGATATGCGATGGACTTTGCATCGCCGATGTGCGATATTGCGTTGTGCCGCCACGTGTCCCTTCGTATCGCTTCTTTTCTCTTACGATCTTCACCCTTCTGATCTTGCGATTTGCGATATGCGGGCCAGGTCCACGTCATCTCCATGTCATCGTACCACGTCATCACCACGTCATTGCCACATCATCTTGATTTAAAAATGCACCACGGAAGCTAAAAATCCCTTTTCCCTTTCAAAACATTATAATCCACTTTTATAATATTCAAAAGCAAAATCCCCTTTTTAACCTTTGGAACAATATAACTCACTTTAACCCAATTTTTTGAACTCTTTCGGAATGAATATCAGAACCTTTGAAAATGTTTAATTTACTTTTAAACAAAGGTTAAAATCCCCTCGACAGTTTATTTCCGAACTTCAACCACTTTAATAAAACTCCATTGAAATATCATTAAACCTTCAGAATCTTTAGACCTTCAGAAATAATTCCGGACTTCAAACCCTTAATAAAAATTCATTGCATACAACGTCAGGTCTATACCTTGTTTTAACTCCCACATAGCTTTTAACGCGAACTTCGTCGAATCTTCCACAGATCTAATCGGATGGCAATCGCGTTCAATCAACCCCAGAACTTTATCACCCAAAAGCAATGTGAAATGGGTGGTATTGTGCTCGTGACTTGTCACAATATCATTTGATCGCGTTCGAAATGGGAAAGACCACTCACAACTCAAAGGATGTGCAACAACAATGTCCGGTTTCCTTCAAAACCACTTAACCTGCAAACTCTGTTTAAATTGCGTTTGAAGCTGGATTTTCGCAGGATTTCAGTTTTAACTTCGATTTCTCTAGAACCTTCCTTCTCCATATTTACACAGAGGCTAATACACATTCAAATCCTCCTCCACTCCTTTACACAGAATTTAATTCTACACACTTCACAATCTACACAGAAAGACCATAAATTCAATGAATTCTAAGAGCTGAACCCTTCAGGAAATTTGCCAAGTATATACAGATACACAAAATTCTGCAATTTATCAAAATAGAGGCCAAAATCCTCACAATCAGTTCTTCTATGTTTTAACCTTTATTTTCAACTTTTTTGGTTCTTATCCATCATTTTCCATTATAGTAAAACCCCAAATGGGCAGCCGCAACCCACTGATACATTAAACCTTGTGTGACATCTCTGCAACAATTTCATCTGAATCTGATCTGCTCCCTTGTCTTGGTGCTGCTCCTTTGTGGTCCTTTGCCATCAATGAAAATATTTCCAACACTGTGTTGTTGATGCTGCTCACCAACACTGCACAAAAAATGTTGCAAATGTACTGCTACTGACTCTACATGCTGCTGTCAACTGCCACTGTATGCAACTCCCTCTAAATTCTACAACCATGTTGCTGCACTGCGTGAGCACCGCTCTTCACTGCGTGAGCACCACTCTACACTGTGCTACCTCTCTGTGCACTGTGTTGCTGCTGCACTGCTACTATTATTTCTAATTGCAACAGAAAAACATCTGAAATTGGACAAGTATATCTACAACCAGAAAAAAAGACTTACTGCTGCTAGTTTATGCACTAGCTTTCTGAGAATATTGCGTTGTTTCTGCTCATCACTGCATGAGCACTGCTCTGCACCAGTGTGCATTGCACTGCTGGTGCTCAACTGCTACTACTGCTGCCTCTTTTCTGCACTGATCAGGCTCTAGTACTGCTAGCCATTGCATCATCTTATCTTCTTCTGCTGCTGCTGTCCATCCTACTACTGTCTTTGGGCTGCCGTAGTTCACATGTGATGCGAGAGTTTCAGAAACACTCAAGGATCTCACCTCCTTGTATATTCTGGATCTACAAATCTAAATCAGCCCACTTTTCTCCTTTTCGAATATGAGCTAACATAGCACAATCTTTCTCTGCCTCAATCTTGGCAGCTCCAGCATGTGGATCTTCTTTCTCCTCTTTATCCTTTTTCTTAAGAGGACATTGTGTGGCATAATGCCCCATTTCTCCACACTGGAAGCACTTGATCTTGGATAGATATTTATTCTTTTTCTTTTATTTCCCTTTTGATGTAAGGGCAGTGTTATCTTCTTCCTCCTTCTTGACCTTTGAACTGCTACTGCCATCCTGCAATTGTATTTTTAGGATATCTCTCCTCAACTCCTCTTGTTGTAATGCTGCCCACATTGCTTCCCATCCTATAAGCCTTTCTCTGTCCAACATACTTTGGAGGAAGACTTGATAATATTTGGAAATAGAGTTCAGCATGAGCCTTACTAGCTCTGAGTCTTTAGGAGAAGATCCTACTACAGACAGTTGATCTTGGTTCTCCTAAATCCAAGACAAGAAGGAGTCAAAATGCTCTCCCTTCTTCATCTTGATATTCCACATCTTCTCTTAAAGGTACATCTTCCACTGCTCTGAAGATCCTTGGTACAACTTTTCTAGACCTACCCACATTTCTCTAGTAGTGTTTTTCGCTGCTACGTGAGGTACAATGTGATCCTTCACTCCATCTAGGATCAATCTCTTGGCTCTAGCCATATTCTTCTTGAACTGCCTCAAGTGTGCTTCATCAAGAGGTTCTGCAACTGCGCTGTCTATGAGGGCTTTCATATCTTGTTCATCAAGGATAAATTCTATCCTTGATTTCCAGATAACATAGTTGGAGGCACCCTCCAATCTATCTTGGTTACGCAGTTCATTGCTAGCCATCTCCTCGACTATCGATACCTTGCTCTAACCCTCTGCTCAGCTTTGACTTACGCACTTCTTGTAGAGTAAGTCACTTCTTCAACTGCTGCATGGGAAAAAACTGAGTTTCTTTGAGTAAGAAACCCTCTAAGATCAAGAAATCCCCAACTGTGTTTTTCAAATTTTTCTGACGCTTATGCACCAACTCTTACAAATGTACAGTAACTGCATCCTTTAGCTATGCTGCCTCTTCTACAACTAAAAAAAATTACCCCTCTATCAACTCTCTCAGAGGGAGCCTTTTCTGCATTGGAATTCCCTCCTAGCCAGGACAATGTAATTTTCTGGGAGCGTCTGCTGCTGCTTACGCAGATCCCAGAATCTACAGCGTTGATCTGCTGGTTCTCTTTGTTTCTCGTACACTTCAACTTAAATATGGTCTGATACCATGTGAAAAATACTAGATCTGGATTCATACTGCAATAAATCTGAATTACTTCTCCTATTATTTGATAATTATTTCATTACATTGAAATACTGAATTAATTACTGAAGAAGTCTACACAAATAATACCGCGAAATAAATCTAAGTGCTGAAACAATCTGAAAAAAAATCAATGAACAACAACCACATTGACACAATTATTTTTGGGCTATGTCCCCGGAAAAATCCAACTTGGGAAAACCAGTGCAGCAGTTCTGAGGGTTTGTATTATTAAGTAGCAGAATCTTGAATACAACTAGGTTGCCAACATCCGGTAAACCCTTTAGAGAAATCTAGATACCAAAAATAACTATGAGATATACCTCACTCAGCAAGTCTCCGGCTGATCAAAAACAACGCTGATGAAGCCCTCTCTACCTCTGTGTGATTGCTTACACTGGATCAATGTAAGCCTACGTAGGCAAGCTAGAGGGACTGCGTCACCCTTTCCTGTAGCTGATCTAGCTGATATGAAGTTGGATCTTAGCCCTCCTGGCTCAGAACCCCAGCCTCTATCTTTCTCTGGACTGACTCCAAGAGACACTGTGTTGGCTCTGCGTGATTCTCTGCAATAACTGCATCACCCTAGCTAGAAACTGCATTGTTTCTCTCCTGTGTTGATGCTACCTCTCTCTGAAATGTATTCTTGGCCTTCTTGACCAATCTCTGCTTTTGCCCCTCTCTAGATCTAATCACTGAATCAAATCACTTAGCAAACCCAACCCTAGTGATGTGTTCTTGAACAAAAGTTGTGTTTCTCTCTCTCAACTTGAAAATTCCCAATGGCTCAAGTGTCAAGTGTCAAGTGTATTTTCCATAGGCCCCTCACCCTCCTTCTTATAATCTTCCATTGACTCTTCAACGGTCCAGATTAATACATAATCAAGGGCTAAGATTAAATTGGAGCTGGTCCATGACTTTATCTAGAATATTCTCACTTGATTTATTTAATACACTTTAATTAATTAAATTCCCTAAGTTTAGACTTAGGAAAACATTAAAAAATGATTAATTAATCTAATTAAATCATCTCTAAGTGGAATTTTCCAAAACCATTTTTGGGTTTTATGGAATACATGTGTCTTAGCCTATATAAAAAATTACAAGGCTAGAGCACATCCGATGCTACTAAAACATAGCACGGATATCAATAGGGGGATATTAAAGTACTCATTATTACTGATTAATAAAATTATGTATTCTTATTGTTCATTTTGTGTTCTAATTATAAGTGATCTAACTGGTAAAAATAAAAATTGAAAATAAATATTGATTCACCCCCCTCTCAGTATTTCCAACATCAACATACCCTTAAGTTATGGTTTTAATAAAGAACCTTTTTAGGGTTCCACATGAATAATCAAATATATTAGGGTTGATTTATCCAATGATGAATCACCCAGTCAAGAATATTCATGATTCAAGATAGATAGGCACAATCATGTTAGTAATGTATCGCAAATTTCAAAAGATGATGTACATTTTATATTAAGAGAACTTTATAAAGTGTATATTCTAATACATGCATGGAGATTTTCCTTGAAAAACTTTGTAAGGATTCCTTGACGTGTTCTCTTTGTATTAACCCATGATCTTTTATGCCTATAATAAATAATTTCAAGAAAAACATGTGTTACCAAGAACATGATTTTAATTTTTCCATCTATATTTTCTAATAATGGAGGATGGAATCCTTTATATAAAAATAAAATTATATTTTCTTCTAATTAGTATTAAGATTTTACTTGACATCCTAGATTACTAATAAACCATAGAAGATAAGGATTAAGGTTTTTGTATGTCAAATAGGGATTACATTCTTTATCCTAGACTAATTGTAAACAAGAATTATATGGACCATCTAAGATTGAAAATCTAAAAGATCATTTAAATGAATATACGCACCTCGTGTTTACATACCTTTGATTTGATAACCCATTAGACTTGGTTCATATGCATCTTGTTAAGTAAGGAACAATGAAAATACTTTATTTCTCTGGGTTGGTTCCTTGTGTTGGTTACAAAGAGAAAAGGATTAGACTATCAATTCAAATCCTCAAAGAATAAGGCTTGTATTTCTTCTCCACGGGTTAGACTTCAGATCCCTTTCACAGTCCTCAAATGTAAGCTTTAGATCTCAGATTAAGCTTATAATTTTGGACCAGAATTGGATCACCTTATGAAGTAATTTGGACTTAAAACTGTTCTTCAAGTGTATGAGGACTGCTTTTTTTCTTGTATCATGTTGGTGATAATGATGAACTCTTGTTGAACCCTTAAATGATGAACTCCTCCCTGTAGTGAAGGTTCCTTCAAATTATATATCTTAACTAAGGAGGGTTTAGACCTTTGTTCATCTTCGATGCTTCGATCTACTCTTGACAATGAATTCGATCTCAAAAAATGACTTTGCTCCAATTCCAAAAACTTTCTTGCCAATAAGGTGATTTTCAACCTTTCACCATAGCTCAAATCCCATGTTGAGAAATCCAATAGGATGGAAAGTTAATTGATTTATCTTATTATGAAATTATATTGTGATGTTTCATTATTATTATTATTCTTTCCTTCGATTTATCTTTTCCTTATCATCAAGACTAATGCCAAACAACAAATAGAAGAGGACACAAGATGTAGGGCATCCAGGGAAAAACCCCACTCTAGGTGAAAACCCGGTCAAGAATTATTCCTTTAGTAGATTTAAAACCAGATGAGACGACCAAGACCCTCACAACCTAGACCAAAGACTGCCTCCATCAAATCATCCTTGTTTATTGTTTTAATTTTTCAGATTTTTCTATGTTGTTTCAATTACTTCAACCCAAATCAATTCTTCCTTGACGTGTTCTCTTTGTATTAATCCATGATATTTTATACCTATAATAAATACTTTCAAGCATAAGATGTGATACCAAGAACATGATTTTAATTTTTCCATCTAGATTTTCTAATAATGGAGGATGGAATCCTTTATATAAAAATTGAATCATCTTTTCTTCTAATTAGTACTAAGATTTTACTTGACATCCTAGATTACTTATAAACCCTATAAGATCATGATTAAGGTTCTTGTATGTCAACTAGGGATTACATTATTTATCCTAGACTAATTGTAAATAAGAATTATATGGACCATACAAGACTGAAAATATAAAAGATCATTTAAATGAATATACACACTTCATGTTTACATACCTTTGATTTGATAACCCATTAGACTTGTTGCATATGCATATTGTTTAGTAAGGAACAATGAAAATACTTGATTTCTTTGAGTTTCTTCCTTGTGTTGGTTATAGAGAGAAAAGGATCATACTATAAATTTAGATACTCAAATAGTAAGGCTTGTATTTATTCTCCACAGGTCACACTTCCGATCCCTTTCATAGTCCTCAAATGTAACCTTTAGATCTCAGATTAAGCTCATAATTTTGGACCAGAGTTGGATCACCTTATAGAAGTAATTTGGACTTAAAATGTTTCTTCAAGTGCATGAGGACTTCTTTTGTTCTTGTATCATGTTGGTGATAATGATGAACTCTTGCTAAACCCTTAAATGATGAACTCCTCCCAGTAGTGAAGGTTCCTTCAAATTATATATCTTAACTAAGGAGTCTTTATAACTTTGTTCATATTAGATGCTTTGATCTACTCTTGATAATGAATTTGATATCATAAAATGACTTTGCTCCAATTGCAACAAATTGCTTGCCAATAAGGTGATTTTCAACCTTTCACCATAGCTCAGATCCCATGTTGAGAAATCCAATAGGATGGAAAGTTAATTGATTTCTCTTATTATGAAATTATATTGTGTTGTTTCGTTATTATTATTATTCTTTCTTTCAATTTATCTTTTCCTTATCATCAAGACTAATGCCAAACAAAAAATAGAAGAGGACACAAGATGTAGGGCATCCAGGGGAAAACCCCACTCTAGGTGAAAACTCGGTCAAGAATTATTCCTTTATTAGATTTAGAACTAGATGAGACGACCAATATCCTCACAACCTAGACCAAATAATCCCTCCATCAAATCGTCCTTGTTTATTCTATTAATTTTTTAGATTGTTCTATGTTGTTTCAATTACTTCATCCCAAATAAATTCTTCTTAAGCAATGCATCCAATTCTTAAAAATGTTTCCAATCATAAACAATAATTTAAAATAGAACAATATAAAAAATTACAAAAGATACAATAGAAAAACCATAGGAAACACCGGATTGGTCAAAGACCAGGGAAAAAACCCACCATGGGAAAACCCTTTCAAATCTTCTTCTTATTATATCGTCATCAAAAGTTTCAACATAGAATACAATGAGACCAATACATAAAATTCTAGAATATATTTACCCAATAAAAAGTGGAAATAGATTTTCAGAATTACTATATAATAGAGAGAAACCATACAGCCATCAGCTAACTCAAGTCAACTCCAGTCAACTGTCAAACCCTAACTCAAAACCTCGGTCATGTTAGTTTCAGTTTTTGCATCCTGCCACCAATGGTCAAACGAACTCTTATCATGTCTTGTTAGGGTCCCATAGTTAAATTGTTTTCATTCTATTAGGTCATCATGCAAAAATTTGGTCACTGGATGTAGATCTAGGTCTGATTTTACTCCTTCCTTAATTTTACTAATTGTTGGCTCATTTCACCTCTTAGGTTAGTGTACCATCATTCATAAGTTTTCATATTTATAATGTTTTCATTCAGTCCAGAGTCTCCATTATGTCTTTAGGGTTCCAAGGTTATCAAATAATCATTCCATGCATAAAGTCCAATAAGTGAAGGAGTGACAATAAATTAATTTCATCAATAAATTTGATTTTATGTTCAATGTAATTTCATATTCTTAATTTGTAATAAATACTTCAGAGTTCCAAGTAGTTGCAAATTCTCAAGTTACATCAAAAAAAAGTTCAAGGTTCCAAGAAGAAATTTAGTGTTCCAAAGCCACCAAAAGTTCAAAAGATCAAGTTCATGGTTAAAAGAAAAAAGAAAATGAAAGCTTGATTTTGAAAAGGGAAATGTGGGTCCATAATAATTCAATGATTTTTATCCAAGTTTAAAAGAGCCCTAAAAGACCAAAAGACACTCATTCTCACTTTTCAGCATCGAGCTCTCAACTTGCCCAAGTCGAAAAACCAATTTTTGCTTCAAGAAATTGAGTTTCTGGTCAATCGTTGTGCTTTTCCTTAAGGCGTTACGATTTTCAGGTGAGCATACTATGCTTTTTCCAAAGACATTGCACTTTTTGTAGAGCTCACTATGCTTTTTTTAGTGCTCACTGCACTTTTCCTCAGCTCACTGTGCTTTTCTTAGTGAAGCTGCACTTTCTTACCTGGAGGCATAAAACAACTTTAGAGGGTTTTCTGAAGGTTTTGAGTGGTCAAGCATCTATTTTCAAGTAATTTACATCCTACAAACCCCTCCTTGCAGCTCATTCTCATAATTTTGATGTGAAAACCCCCTATTGATATCCGTGCTATGTTTTAGAGTATATTTTCAAACAAAAAGAAGACTAACTGTTGCTAGTTTCTGCACTAGTGTTCTAAGAATACTAAGTTGTTGCTGCTCAGCACTGCGTGAGCACTAATTTGCATTGTGTTGCACCAGTGTGAACTGCGTTGTTGCTACTCAATTGCTACTTTTGCTGCCTCTTTTCTGCTTTGATCAGGCTCTAGTACTGCTAGCCACTGCATCATCTTATCTTCTTTTGTTGTTGTTGTCCATCCTGCTACTGTCTTTAGGTTTCCGTAGCTCACCTGTGATCCAAGAGTTTAATAAATACTCAAGGATCTCACATCCTTGTAGATTCTGGATCTAAAAATCCAAATCAGCCCACTTTTCTCCTTTTGGAATATGAGCTAACATAGCACAATCTTTCTCTGCCTCGATCTTGGAAGCTCCTGCATGTGGATCTTCCTTCTCCTCTTTATCCTTTTTCTTAAGAGGACATTGTGTGGAATAATGCCCCATTTCTCCACACCGGAAGCAATTGATCTTAGATAGATCTTTCTTCTTCTACTTATGTTGCCCTTTTGATGTAAGGGCAGTGTTATCTTCTTCCTCCTTCTTGACCTTTGAACTGCTACTGCCATCCTCCAAGTGTATTTTTAGGAGATCTCTCCTTAAATCCTCTTGCTGTAATGCTGCCCACATTGCTTCCCATCCTGGAAGCCTTTCTCCTCCCAATATGCTTTGGACGAAGACTTGATAATCTTCGGAAACAAAGTTTAACGTGAGCCTTACTAGCTCTAAGTCTTTAGGAGCAGATCCTACTGCAGACAGTTGATCTTGGTTCTCCTGAATCCGAGACAAGAAGGAGTCAAAATTCTCTCCCTTCGTCATCCTAATATTCTGCATCTTCTCTTCAAGGTACATCTTCCACTGCTCGGAAGATCCTTGGTACAACTTTTCTAGCCCTACTCACATTTCTATAGCAGTGTTTTTGGCTGCTATATGAGGTACAATGTGATCCTTCACTCCATCTAGGATCAATCTCTTGGCTGTAGACATATTCTTCTTGAAATGCCTCAGGTGTTTTGCATCAAGAGGTTCTGCAAATGCATTGTCTATGAGGGCTTTGAGATCATTTTCATCAAGGAGAAATTCTATCCTTGATTTCCAGATAATATAGTTGGAGGCACCCTCCAATCTATCTTGGTCACGCAGTCCGTTGCTGCCCATCTCCTCAACTGCCGATACTGTTATCACTCATAAAAATGAAGCATCATTTGAAAAATTCCTAGAGGTTCATGTGTCAATGGTAGGGTCATAGGATTCATTTTTAATTACTTGGTCAAAGAAATTTTTTAATTTAGTCTATCCTAAGGTCTAAACCTACCCTCATTCAAATCCTCTCATGTTACATCAATCATGATTTTTTGATAGATTTCAATTTCTAAGGTTTCTTTACCGAAAATGTCTTTTCAACCAAGAATCCATAGTTTCGTAGAGAAACACACTGAGAAAAGTTACTTTTTCTCTACGAAACTATTGATAGTTTTGTAGCGAAAATAGTCAAATTTACACTAGATATGCTACGAAAGCACAGTTTCCTGTCAGTATTATCAGATTAGCTTTTAGGTGTTAGAATATCGTTTGGAAAGGGTAAGTTAGATTCCATTCAAGTCATGGAGGGATAAAATCAAAGTACATGGTCAGGTCTGAAGTCATCATCATCAGTTTAGGTATGTATGAGTCATAATTGAGTCATGAGAAGACATCAAAACTTCAAATTCTTTCCTAATTCACTCATTTCTCATTCTTCATTCCTCCTTTGTAAGATATTGATCTCTAGAGAGCTATTGCATTGAGCCAAAACTATGGCTAGTGTTTTCAAAGGTTTACAAAGATTACTGATCAAGTGAGGTTGAACACTATTAAGCGAGACTATGAAGACATTAAAGAAACCATGGCAGAAAAAAGAAGGACAAATAAGGATGGAAAATGTTTGAGATATGAACTAGTAGATTTGAATTTGATCAATGAAGACCCAAAAAATGGGGAAGTATTTAGTAGGATAGTTGTTGATAGTGAGTCTAAGACTTTAGATGACACACAACACTTACTAAAATTGACCCAGACATTGAGGAAAGAAGTCAAACATGTTGGAAGGATGAATTTTCAATTTCAGTCTACTAATAGAAGGTTGAAAAATCAGGTTAAGGACCTCCAGGATCAGCTTGAATTAATCCATGATGAATTGCAAAACAAAGGTCTAAAAATAATAATGCTTGAAGAGCTAGTACCTCAACCCATCATAAATGAGGAAGAAATGCCTCAAGGATCATAAGGTGAGTTGTTTTAAGGTTTTTAAGGCTAATGGCATGTTAGAAGCAATGTTTTGGCACTTATGAGGTTTATTTTCAAATTACACAAAAATATGGAATTTTAACACTTTTGAGCAATTTCGTAACGTGCCTGGGCTTGAAGAACAACAAAATGCTACGAAACTATCTTGTTTTTGTAGTGAACTATTTTTAAGGTTTTTGAGCAAATGACAAAGAATTTTGGAAATATGAAAGAGATTTTTCTTCATCACAGACCCAGCTACAAAAACCTCTCTTAGTTTCTGAAAATTCGTTAGGAGGTGGCAGAAATTGATAAATTAAATTCGCTATGAAACTGCTGTTACGAAACTTTCATGTACATGAATGTTTTAGCAATCAACTTCCAGTTTAGTTTCTGGCCAAATGAAAAAAAATTGAAAATATGAAAGACTGTTTTATTCCACATAGCCCTAGCTACAAACACCTCTCTCAGTTTTTGTAAAGCCATTAGGGTTTGGAAATTATACACTCATCTTGGAGGCCTATGTTTTCAGAATTTTCACTAGCTAGAATGGTGAAAAAATTGTAAAATTTGACTTGGAGGAGGTCCAACTCACCATTGACATGGCATAATGATGCATCAACACTCCAGAACACTCATCAAGTTAGTTGGTTGAAGTTGATAAGGGTTATTAAATGGATTTGTTGAGTTACTTAATGAAAGAAGAGTCCTTTTTGGATTCAAACTCTACAAAACAGAAATATCCCTAGGAAGTCTCCAAGTGAGCTAATCCTATTTGAAATAGATCTCTTAGGTGGGATTTAGAGGTTATAAAGGTATAAAATAATTTGTATGAGTCATAATTCTATAAAGGACTTAGTTTTAGAGTTAGAAAGGGTTGTGGATATGTTATAGTTGACTGCTACTATTGTAAACAGGTTTATATATCAGTAATACAGAGTGGTTTTCTTCTTAACAGACCTGAGATTCTCACAGGGTTTTTAATTTTTTTATTGATCTACATCTTATGTTTAAGTAATTACAGTAGATTTCATTGCTATTACTCATAATTCATAACTCTATGCTCTGACTTCCTTTAGTAATGAGATGACTGTATTTTTCTATGTTTTATGAGTGAATTGCCTTTGAACCATTAGTAGTAGATTTCATTGCTATTACTCATAACTCATAACTCTATGCTCTGACTTCCTTTAGTAATGAAATAACTATGTGGACCTATTTTCTATGAGTGAATTTCCTTTTTTCAAGACCCCTATTTTCCTCATCTTCCATGTCAAAAAACCTTGCCACTGAACCTACTGATTTGTTGACTCCATAGCCCAATGGTAGTAAGCCTTCATCTTTTCAACTTGCAAACATACAAAACCAAGACACAATTCATAGAGTTAGCCATCTATATTTATCATTAATCAATATCATAAACCCCTTTGAGAGAGCCCTCTAAGACTGAAGAGGCTAAGCTTCGGTCAAAAGTTGAAACAGTTGCACTGAAGTTGTCTGATCAGCAGCCAATCAAGTATAATTTTGGTGATAACATTTTGGCGCCGTTGCCGGGGACCGAAGGTGTAAAAATTCCCCAGGAAGAACGACACAGTTTCAGTTCTAAGGTCTAATAGAAGTAGACACTTAGACACATATTGGCTGTATTTCTTCTCTGGTGACTCCACACATCAAATAATCATTTGGAAGGTGACTCCACTACTTGAGGACCAATAGCTTGATGAAGTTCCAAGATGAGTTCGATTGTAAGAATAAATGTCAGGTATGCCCCTATGAATTGGTCTCACATCCCTGGTTTTCCAAATCATATGCCAAAGGTTAAATGGTTAACTCATCTTCCAATATTTAAATATGAAAAGAAATACAATGCTACTCTTCATTTGGTTAGATTCCATATGCATGTATGTAGACTTAAGGTTTAGTTCGCTGAGGATTGTCTCATGAAGATGTCTATGGCCACTTTAGAGGGAAAATCATGGCCTTGGTATGAATGCTACCAAATGTTTCATTATATTCTCTTGATGATTTCCATGTTTCATTTTATGAGATATATGAAGAGTGTCATCCCTCCTTATTGCTAGTCAAAGACTGTTGTAAACATTGTGTGAGTTTTATTGAATAGTTGGAGAATTGTTATGAAGATGATGAGTTCATGGATGACGAAATTTTAGAGGCCCTTCATGACAATCCCTTTCATCACCAAGAAGAAAGGATAGCCTCTCTCTTGGATGAAAATGAAACCCAACAAGAGTTTATTGATGAAAATCATGTTACATCCTTTGAGTTTGATGAAACGTTGCAGAAGACTTGTCAGTATTTTGATCATCAAGAATATAAGAATAATTTCAAACAACAGGAGGAAATACTAGAAGATAATTTCTATAATCCTCAGGTAAAGGAAGAAGTTTATTTTTCATGTCATTCCTTGCATCAGCCTACATCAAATAATGATCACACTAATGAGGAAGTGGATGAAAATTTTTCTTTATCCTTGTCTTCTAATCTGAAATCATTTGAGTGCAAGTCAGAAGATAAGATTCAATTTTTGGATGAATTTGCTAAGAAAATTGAAAAAGACATTGAAGTTTTATAAGATCAAATTCAATCTTATAGTATTCATGATCAAGATCAGTCTTTTCAAAAGTTTTTCATGCCATAATACAAAGAGAGGGTGTTTCTACCTTCTCTTTTGAGATTGAGGAAGAAAACCTTGTTCTTGAAAATTAGTTTGAAAATGAGTTTGATAGCACACATCTAAAATACAATGTTGCTAAAGAAAGCATATATGAGTTGTTTGAAACTGAAGAATGTCTTGAGAATCATCAAACAGACTATGTCTTCTATGATCCTATAGCTGACTACATGGAAGAGTTCCACTGTTCAAATTTCCAGTTATGTTTTCATTATGAAGATCAGATCCATTTTATGTTGCCTTGGTCATTTCAGTATCATGCTTACTTTTGGTTCAAGCACAGTCAAGAGGTTCAAATTTCAGATCAGATCAATGATTGGCTTCATTGGAATTTTCATGTTGCTTGAATTAAAAATGGAGAATGCAACTGTTAGGGTAGGTAGGAGTGTGTGAATAAGCTCAAAGTTGACTGAGCATATTTTTAGTAGGTACAAAGTTGGTTTTTCAACAGTAATCATCAAGCTTGAGCTCGAGGAGAAGGCCATAAGAACTTGGAAAGTTTTCATAAATTTCAGAGTTTTTATTTCTAAGAAGATGGATGGCACTAGAACTACAGGTTCTTTGGTGTACCACAAGGGCATACCATCCCAAGTGGAGCCATTGTTATCACTCATAAAAATGAAGCATCATTTGAAAAAATCCTAGAGGTTCATGTGTCAATGGTGGGGCCATAGAATTCATTTTTCATTACTTGGTCAAAGAAATTTTTTAATTTAGTCTATCCTAAGGTCTAAACCCACCCTCATTCAAATTCTCTCATGTTACATCAATCATGATTTTCTGACAGATTTCAATTTCCAAGGTTTCTTTACCGAAAATGTCTTTTAAGCCAAGAAACCACAATTTCATAGCGAAACACATTGAGAAAAGTTACTTTTCGCTACGAAACTGCTCATAGTTTCATAGCGTAAACAATTAAATTTACACTAGATACACTTCGAAAGCGTGGTTTCCTATCTGTCTTATCAGATTAGCTGTTAGGTGTCAAAATATCATTGGGAAAGGGTAAGTTAGATGTCATTCGAGTCATGGAGGGATGAAATAAAATTACATGGTCAGTTTTGAAGTCATCATCATTAGTTTAGGTATGTATGAGTCATCATTGAGTCATGAGAAGAAATCAAAACTTCAAAATATTTCCTAATTCAGTCATTTCTCATTCTTCATTCCTCCTTTGTAGGATATTGAGCTCTAGAGAGATATTGCATTGAGCCAAAACTATGGTTGGCGTTTTCAAAGGTTTACAAAAATTACTAATCAAGTGAGGCTGAACACTATCAAGCGAGGATGTGAAGACATTAAAGAAACCATGGCAGAAAAAATAAGGACAAATAAGGAAAATGTTTGAGATATGAACCAACAGATTGGAATTTTATTAATGAAGACCCAATAGCTAGGGAAGTCTTCAATAGGAAAGTTGTTGATAGTGAGGCTAAGACTTTAGATGACACACAACACTTACTAAAATTGACCCAATCATTGAGGAAAGAAGTCAAACATGTCAGAAGGATGAATTTACAATTTTAGTCTACTAACATAAGGTTGAAAAATCAGGTTAAGGACCTCCAGGAGCAACTTGAATTAATCCATGATGAATTGCAGAACAAAGGTCTAAAAATAACAATGCTTGAAGAGCCAATAGCTCAACCCATCATAAATGAGGAAGAAATGCTTCAAGGATCATAAGGTGAGTTGGTTTAAGGTTTTTAAGGCTAATGGAATGTTAGAAGAAAAATTTTAGCACTTATGAGGTTTATTTTTCAAATTACAAAAATATTTGGAATTTCAGCACTTTTCAGCAGTTTCGTAGCATGCCTGGGCTTGAAGAACAACAAAACGCTACGAAACTGTCATGTTTTCGTAGAGAAATATTTTTAAGGTTTATGAGCACCTGAAAAATAATTTTGGAAATATTAAATGGGTTTTTCTTAATCACTGACCCAGCTACAAAAACCTCTCTCCAGTTTCTGCAAATTCATTAGGAGGTGGTAGAAATTGATAAATTAAATTCTCTACGAAACTGCTGTTACGAAACTTTCTTGTACATGACTGTTTTAATAGTCAACTTCAAGTTCATTTTCTAGCCAAATGAAATTTATTTTTTGAAATGTGAAAGAGTTTTTTCTTCATCATGACCCCAGTGACAAAAACCTCTCTTAGTTTGTGCAAAGCCATCAAGGTTTGTAAATTATACACTCATCTTGGAGGCCTATTTTTTCCGAATTTTCACTAGCCAGAATGGTGAAAAAATTGTAAAATTCGACTTGGAGGAGGTCCAACTCATCATTCACATGGCATAATGATACATAAACACTCCAGCACACTCAGTGTTGTGAAACCAGCTCCAAAAATAGAAGAAAGGAGATATCAACGCCTTAGAAATAAGCCACTTTGAGGGGGCAACCTCCAATACATTACATGAATGAACAATTCTTGGATGATACAAATTACAAAACCTCCTTTCTATATATGGGAGTCCATGTGGCCACAATGTAATCCTAGCCGACCTAACAATAATAATTTAAGGGCAAAATAATAACAATATGGGGGTTACAAGGGTACAATAATAACAATAAGGGGGTTACACTAACAACAATAAGGGACTATACTAGTAATATAGGGACCTAACACTCAGAAAGTAAGTTGGTTGAAGTTGATAAGGGTTATTAAATGTATTTTTTGAGTTATTTAATGAAAGAAGAGTCCTTTTTGGATTCAAACTCTACAAAACAGAAATATCCCTGGGAAGTCTCCAAGTGAGCTAATCCTATTTGAAACAGGTCTCTCAGGTGGGATTTCGAGGTTAGAAAGGTGGAAAATCATTTGTATGAGTCCTAATTCTATAAAGGAATTAGTTTTAGAGTTAGAAAGGGTTGGGGATATGTTATGGCTAACTCCTACTATTGTAAACATGTTTTTATATCAGTAATACAAAGTGGTTTTCTTCTTGACAGACCTGAGATTCTCATGGGGTTTTTAATGTTTTATTGATCTACATCTTATGTTTAACAACTTATAGTAGATTTAATTTCTATTACTCAGAATTCATAACTCTATGCTCTGAATTCCTTTAGTAATGAGATGAGTGTATTTTTCTATGTTTTATGAGTGCATTTCCTTTCAACCACTAGTAGTAGATTTCATTGCTCTTACTCAGAATTCATAACTCTATGCTTTGACTTCCTTTAGTAATGAAATGAATCTGTTGACCTATTTTCTATGAGTGAATTTCCTTTGTTAAAGACCCCTATCTGCCTCAGCTTCCATGTCAAGAAACATTGCCACTAAACCTACTGATTTGTTGACTCCATAGCCCAATGGTAGTAAGCCTTCACCTTTTCAACCTGAAAACATACAAAACCAAGGCACAATTCATACAGTTAGCCATCTATCTTTCTCATTAATAAATATATTAAACCCCTTTAATACAACCCTCTCAGACTGAAGAGGCTAAGCTTCAGTCAAAATTTGGTTTGAAATAGTTACACTAAAGTTGTCTGATCAGTAGCCAATCAAGTACAATTTTGGTGATAACAGATACCTTGCTCTAACTCTCTGCTCATCTTTGACTTATTCTCTCCTTGTAGAGTAAGTCACTTATTCTACTACTACACGTAAAAAAAATGAGCTTCTTTGAGTAAGAAACCCTCTGAGATCAAGAAATCCTCAACTGTGTTTTTCAGAATTTTATGACACTTATGCACCAAATCTTACTGTTGTGCAGTAATTGCATCCTTTAGCTTCACTAATCTGCTACGCTGCCTCTTTTACAATTGAAAAACTTACTCCTCTGTCAACTCTCTCAGAGGGAGTCTTTTCTGCACTGGAATGCCCTCCTGGACTGGATAGCATAATTTTCTGGGAGGGTCTACTACTGGTTACGCAGATCCCAGACTCTACAATGTTGATCTGTTGGTTCTCTTTGTTTATTTTGCACTTCAACTTAAATATGCTCTGATACCATGTGAAAAATCCTAGATCTGGATTCCTACTACAACAAATCTGAATTACTTCTCCTATTATTTGATAATTATTTCATTGCATTGAAATACCGAAGTAATTATTGATGCAGTTGACACAAATAATACTGTGGAATAAATCAAGTGCTGAAACAATCTAAACAAAACTCAATGAAAAACAACCACATTGACACAGTTATTTTTGGACTAAGTCCCCAGAAAAACCCAACTTGGGAAAATCGGTGTAATAGATCTGAGGGTTTGTATTATTAAGCAATAGAATCTTGAATACAACTAGGGTGCCAACATCCGGAAAACCCTTTAGAGAATCTAGACAACAAAAATAACTGTGAGATATACCTCTCTCAGAAAGTCTCCAGCTAATCAAAAATAGCGCTAATGAAGCCCTCTCTGCCTCTACGTGATTGCTTACACTGGATCTACGTAAGCCTATGTAGGCAAGCTAGAGGGACTATGCCACCCTTTACTATAGCTGATATGGCTGATCTGAAGCTGGATATTGGCCCTCCTGGCTCAGAACCCCAGCCTCTATCTTTCTCCAGACTGACTCTAAAAGACACTACATTGGCTTTGCGTGATTCTATGCAATCAATGTGTCACCCTAGACAGAAACTACGGCATCTCTCTCCTGCATTGATGTTGCGTCTCTATGAAATATATTCTTGGCCCTCATGACCAATCTATGCTTCTGCGCCTCTGCGAATTTGATCATTGAATCAAATCACTTAGAAAAACCAGCCCTAGTGATTTGTTCTTGATCAAAAGTTGTGTTTCTCTCTCACAACTCAAAAATTCCCAATGGCTCAAGTGTCAAGTGTCAAATGTATTTTCCATAGGCCTCGCACCCTCCTTCTTATAATATTCCATTGACTCTTCAACGGTCCAGATTAAAACATAATCAAGGGATAATATTAACTTGGAGGTGATCCATGACTTTATCTAGAATATTCTCACTTGATTTAATTAATACACTTTAATTAATTAAATTCCCTAAGTTTAGACATAGGAAAACATTAAAAAATTATTAATTAATTTAATTAACTCATCTCTAAGTGGAATTTTCCAAAACCATTTTTGGTTTTTATGGAATACATGTGTCTTAGTCTATATACAAAATTACAAGGCTAGAGCACATCTGATGCTAACATAAATCAACACTCCCTCTTAGCAAGGAAAGTGCTATAGAAAAACACCTCAATGTGTTGTTGATCTGACTTCTAGAACATCTGTGTTGTGTTGTTGATGATGCTCACCAACACTGCACAAAAAATGCTACAATTGTACTATTGCTGACTCTACATGTTGCTGTCAACTGCCACTGTACTGCAACTCCCTCTAAATTCTGCAACCATGTTGCTTCACTACATGAGCACTGCTCTTCACTGCTTGAGCACCACTCTGCATTGCGCTGCCTCTTTGTGCACTACGCTGTTGCTGCTCATATACTGCTACTACTACTCATCTTTGCTGTTGCTACTATTGCTAATTGCAACAGAAAACATCCGAAATTGGACAAGTATATCTGCAACAAAAAAAATATTGCCTGCTGCTAGTTTCTGCCCTAGATTTCTGAGAATATTGATTTGTTACTGCTCAGCACTACGTGAGAAATGCTCTGCATTGCACTGCACCAGTGTGCACTACACTACTGCTGCTCAACTATTGTTGCTGCTGCCTCTTTTCTTCATTGATCAAGCTCTAGTACTGCTAGCCACTGCATCATCTTATCGTCTTCTATTGCTACTGTCCATATTGCTACTGTATTTAGGTTTTCATAGCTCACATGTGATCTAAGATTTTTGGAAATACTCAAGGATCCAGCCTCCTTGTAGATTATAGATCTACTTATCCAAATTAACCCACTTTTCTCCTTTTGGAATATGATCTAACATAGCACAATCTTTCTCTGCCTCAATCTTGGCAGCTCCTGCATGTGGATCTTCCTTCTCCTCTTTATCCTTTTTCTTAAGAGGACATTGTGTGGCATAATGCCCCATTTCTCCACACCGGAAGCACTTTATATTGGATAGATATTTATTCTTCTGCTTCTGTTTCCATTTTGATGCAAGGGCAGTGTTATCTTCTTCCTCCTTCTTGAACTTTGAACTGCTAATACCATCCTCCAAGTAGATTTTTAGGACATATATCCTAAAATCCTCTTGCTATAATGCTGCCCACATTTCTTTCCATCCTAGAAGCCTTTATTTGCCCAATATACTTTGGACGAAGACTTGATAATCTTTGGAAACAAAGTTTAACGTGAGCCTTACTAGCTCTGAGTCTTTAGGAGCAGATACTACTGCAGACAGTTGATCTCGGTTATCCAGAATCTGAGACAAGAAGGAGTCAAAACGCTCTCCCTTCTTCATCCTAATATTCCACATCTTCTCTTCAAGGTACATCTTCCGCTTCTCGAAAGATCCTTGGTACAACTTTTCTAGCCCTACCCACATTCATCTAGCAATGCTTTTTGGCTACTATGTGAGGTACAATGTGATCCTTCACTCCATCTAGGATCAATCTCTTGGCTCTAGCCATATTCTTCTTGAAATGCCTCAGGTGTGATGCATCAAGAGGTTTTGAAAATACACTGCCTATGAGGGCTTTTGGATCATTTTCATCATGGAGAAATTCTATCCTTGATTTACAGAAAACATAGTTGGAGGCACCCTCCAATCTATCTTGGTCACGCAATCAGTTGCTGGCCATCTCCTCAACTATCGATACCTTGCTCTAACCCTTTGCTAAGCTTTGAATTACACACTCCTTGTGGAGTAAGCATTTCTTCTGCTGCTACACGGGAAAAAACTCAGTTTCTTTGAGTAAGAAAATCTCTGAGATCAAGAAATCCCTAATTGTGTTTTTCACAATTTTCTAACGCTTATGCACTAGATCTTATTGTTGTGCAGTAACTGCGTCCTTCAGCTACGTTGATTTGCTATGCTGCCTCTTCTGTAACTGAAAAACTTAGCCCTTTATCAACTCTCTTAGAGGGAGCCTTTTCTGGACTAGAATTCCCTCCTGGCCTGGACAATGTAATTTTTTGGGATGTTCTGCTACTGCTTACGCATATCCCAGACTCTACAACGCTGATCTACTGGTTCTTTTTGTTTCTCCTACAGTTCAGCTTAAATATGCTCTGCTACCATGTGAAAAATCCTAGATCTGGATTCCTACTGCAACAAATCTAAATTACTTCTCCTATTATTTGATAATTATTTCATTACACTGAAATACCAAAGTAATTACTGAAGAAGTCTACATAAATAATACTGCGGAATAAATGTAAGTGCTGAAACAATCTGAACAAAACTCAATGAAAAACAACCATATTTACACAATTATTTTTGGACTAAGTCCCCGGAAAAACCCAACCTGGGAAAACCGGTGTAGAATATATGAGGGTTGGTATTATTAAACAACATAATCTTGAATACAAATAGGGTGTCAACATCTGGCAAACCCTTTAGAGAAATCTAGACAGCAAAAATAAATGTGAGATATACCTCACTCTGCAAGTCTCCAATTGATCAAAAACAACGTTGATGAAGCCCTCTCTGCCTCTACGTGATTGCTTACACTGGATCTACGTAAGCCTACGTAGGCAAGCTAGAGGGACTGCATCACCATTTCCTGTAGCTGATCTGGCTGATCTGAAGCTGGATCTTGGCCCTCCTGGCTCAGAATCCCAGCTTCTATCTTTCTCCAGAGTGACTCTAAGAGACACTGTGCTTGCTCTGTGTGATTCTCTATAGTAACTGCATCACCCTAGCTAGAAATTGTGCTATATCTCTCCTGTGTTGATGTTGACTCTCTCTGAAATGTTATCTCGACACTCCTGACCAATATTTGCTTCTGCCCCTCTCTGGATTTGATCACTGAATCAAATCACTTAGAAAACCCATCCCTATTGATTTGTTCTTGATCAAAAGTTGTGTTTCTCTCTCACAACTCGAAAATTCCCAATGGCTCAAGTGTCAAGTGTCAAGTGTATTTTCAATAGGCCCCTCACCCTCCTTCTTATAATATTCCATTGTCTCTTCAACGGTCCAGATTAAAACATAATCAAGGGCTAAGATTAACTTGGAGGTGATCCATGACTTTATCTAGAAGATTCTCACTTGATTTAATTAATACACTTTAATTAATTAATTCCCTAAGTTTAGACTTAGGAAAACATTAAAAAATGATTAATTAATTTAATTAAATCATCTCTAAGTGGAATTTTCCAAAACCATTTCTGGGTTTTATGGAATACATGTGTCTTAGCCTATATACAAAATTACAAGGCTAGGGCACATCTGATGCTACCATAAATCAACAATTGGAAGACAAAGTTTTCATTGATGAGCTAAGTGCCTTGGAGAGCATTTGAGGGCAGTGCTAAACGTGAATATATTGTCAAGGCTCGTTGTAGAAGATATTGGGAGCCATGAAGAATCATTAAACTTATCTTGGTGAATTGAAGTTGTGGGTTAGAGCCCTAGAGGATAGGAGTCCTCAAGAAGAATAGGTTGGAGCCTGTACCAGAGAGAGAGTTGGAGCCATAGAGGTTGGTACCTCATAGAGACAAGGTTGGAGAAATGGAAGATAGGGTTGGATCCCTAGAGATTGGAGCATTGTGAAGTCCAATTTGGTGCTTGGAAAAGTACAGGTTGGAGCCTGGTGGATTGGAGATTGGTGTATTAATTTAGGGTTGGAGCTCTAATTATTATTGTACTTGATTTATTGTAAAGAAGAGGATTAAAGTACTCGTTATTACTGATTAATAAAATTATGTATTCTTATTGTTCATTTTGTGTTCTAATTATAAGTGATCTAACTGGTAAAAATAAAAATTGAAAATAAATATTGATTCACCCCCCTCTCAGTATTTCCAACATCAACATACCCTTAAGTTATGGTTTTAATAAAGAACCTTTTTAGGGTTCCACATGAATAATCAAATATATTAGGGTTGATTTATCCAATGATGAATCAACCAATCAAGAATATTCATGATTCAAGATAGATAGGCACAATCATGTTAGTAATGTATCGCAAATTTCAAAAGATGATGTACATTTTATATTAAGAGAACTTTATAAAGTGTATATTCTAATACATGCATGGAGATTTTCCTTGAAAAACTTTGTAAGGATTCCTTGACGTGTTCTCTTTGCATTAACCCATGATCTTTTATGCCTATAATAAATAATTTCAAGAAAAACATGTGTTACCAAGAACATGATTTTAATTTTTCCATCTATATTTTCTAATAATGGAGGATGGAATCCTTTATATAAAAATAAAATTATATTTTCTTCTAATTAGTACTAAGATTTTACTTGACATCCTAGATTACTAATAAACCATAGAAGATAAGGATTAAGGTTTTTGTATGTCAAATAGGGATTACATTCTTTATCCTAGACTAATTGTAAATAAGAATTATATGGACCATCTAAGATTGAAAATCTAAAAGCTCATTTAAATGAATATACGCACCTCGTGTTTACATACCTTTGATTTGATAACCCATTAGACTTGGTTCATATGCATCTTGTTAAGTAAGGAACAATGAAAATACTTTATTTCTCTGGGTTGGTTCCTTGTGTTGGTTACAAAGAGAAAAGGATTAGACTATCAATTCAAATCCTCAAAGAATAAGGCTTGTATTTCTTCTCCACGGGTTAGACTTCAGATCCCTTTCATAGTCCTCAAATGTAAGCTTTAGATCTCAGATTAAGCTTATAATTTTGGACCAGAATTGGATCACCTTATGAAGTAATTTGGACTTAAAACTGTTCTTCAAGTGTATGAGGACTGCTTTTGTTCTTGTATCATGTTGGTGATAATGATGAACTCTTGTTGAACCCTTAAATGATGAACTCCTCCCTGTAGTGAAGGTTCCTTCAAATTATATATCTTAACTAAGGAGGGTTTAGACCTTTTTTCATCTTCGATGCTTCGATCTACTCTTGACAATGAATTCGATCTCAAAAAATGACTTTGCTCCAATTCCAAAAACTTTCTTGCCAATAAGGTGATTTTCAACCTTTCACCATAGCTCAAATCCCATGCTGAGAAATCCAATAGGATGGAAAGTTAATTGATTTCTCTTATTATGAAATTATATTGTGATGTTTCATTATTATTATTATTCTTTCCTTCGATTTATATTTTCCTTATCATCAAGACTAATGCCAAACAACAAATAGAAGAGGACACAAGATGTAGGGCATCCAGGGAAAAACCCCACTCTAGGTGAAAACCCGGTCAAGAATTATTCCTTTAGTAGATTTAAAACCAGATGAGACAACCAAGACCCTCACAACCTAGACCAAAGACTGCCTCCATCAAATCATCCTTGTTTATTGTTTTAATTTTTCAGATTGTTCTATGTTGTTTCAATTACTTCAACCCAAATCAATTCTTCCTTGACGTGTTCTCTTTGTATTAATCCATGATATTTTATACCTATAATAAATACTTTCAAGCATAAGATGTGATACCAAGAACATGATTTTAATTTTTCCATCTAGATTTTCTAATAATGGAGGATGGAATCCTTTATATAAAAATTGAATCATCTTTTCTTCTAATTAGTACTAAGATTTTACTTGACATCCTAGATTACTTATAAACCCTATAAGATCATGATTAAGGTTCTTGTATGTCAACTAGGGATTACATTATTTATCCTAGACTAATTGTAACTAAGAATTATATGGACCATACAAGACTGAAAATCTAAAAGATCATTTAAATGAATATACACACCTCATGTTTACATACCTTTGATTTGATAACCCATTAGACTTGTTGCATATGCATATTGTTTAGTAAGGAACAATGAAAATACTTGATTTCTTTGAGTTTCTTCCTTGTGTTGGTTATAGAGAGAAAAGGATCATACTATCAATTTAGATACTCAAATAGTAAGGCTTGTATTTCTTCTCCACAGGTCACACTTCCGATCCCTTTCACAGTCCTCAAATGTAACCTTTAGATCTCAGATTAAGCTCATAATTTTGGACCAGAGTTGGATCACCTTATAGAAGTAATTTGGACTTAAAATTGTTCTTTAAGTGCATGAGGACTTCTTTTGTTCTTGTATCATGTTGGTGATAATGATGAACTCTTGCTCAACCCTTAAATGATGAACTCCTCCCAGTAGTGAAGGTTCCTTCAAATTATATATCTTAACTAAGGAGTATTTAGAACTTTGTTCATATTAGATGCTTCGATCTACTCTTGATAATGAATTTGATATCATAAAATGACTTTGCTCCAATTCCAACAAATTGCTTGCCAATAAGGTGATTTTCAACCTTTCACCATAGCTCAGATCCCATGTTGAGAAATCCAATAGGATGGAAAGTTAATTGATTTCTCTTATTATGAAATTATATTGTGTTGTTTCGTTATTATTATTATTCTTTCTTTCAATTTATCTTTTCCTTATCATCAAGACTAATGCCAAACAAAAAATAGAAGAGGACACAAGATGTAGGGCATCCAGGGGAAAACCCCACTCTAGGTGAAAACTCGGTCAAGAATTATTCCTTTAGTAGATTTAGAACTAGATGAGACGACCAATATCCTCACAACCTAGACCAAAGAATCCCTCCATCAAATCGTCCTTGTTTATTCTATTAATTTTTTAGATTGTTCTATGTTGTTTCAATTACTTCATCCCAAATAAATTCTTCTTAAGCAATGCATCCAATTCTTAACAATGTTTCCAATCATAAACAATAATTTAAAATAGAACAATATAAAAAATTACAAAAGATACAATAGAACAACCATAGGAAACACCGGATTGGTCAAAGACCAGGGAAAAAACCCACCATGGGGAAAACCCTTTCAAATCTTCTTCTTATTATATCGTCATCAAAAGTTTCAACATAGAATACAATGAGACCAATACATAAACTTCTAGAATATATTTACCCAATAAAAAGTGGAAATAGATTTTCAGAATTACTATATAATAGAGAGAAACCATACAGCCATCAGCTAACTCAAGTCAACTCCAGTCAACTGTCAAACCCTAACTCAAAACCTCGGTCATGTTAGTTTCAGTTTTTGCATCCTGCCACCAATGGTCAAACGAACTCTTATCATGTCTTGTTAGGGTCCCATAGTTAAATTGTTTTCATTCTATTAGGTCATCATGCAAAAATTTGGTCACTGGATGTAGATCTAGGTCTGATTTTACTCCTTCCTTAATTTTACTAATTGTTGGCTCATTTCACCTCTTAGGTTAGTGTACCATCATTCATAAGTTTTCATATTTATAATGGTTTCATTCAGTCCAGAGTCTCCATTAGGTCTTTAGGGTTCCAAGGTTATCAAATAATCATTCCATGCATAAAGTCCAATAAGTGAAGGAGTGACAATAAATTAATTTCATCAATAAATTTGATTTTATGTTCAATGTAATTTCATATTCTTAATTTGTAATAAATACTTCAGAGTTCCAAGTAGCTGCAAATTCTCAAGTTACATAAAAAAAAATTCAAGGTTCCAAGAAGAAATTTAGTGTTCCAAAGCCACCAAAAGTTCAAAAGATCAAGTTCATGGTTAAAAGCAAAAAGAAAATGAAAGCTTGATTTTGAAAAGGGAAATGTGGGTCCATAATAATTCAATGATTTTTATCCAAGTTTAAAAGAGCCCTAAAAGACCAAAAGACATTCATTCTCACTCTTCAGCATCGAGCTCTCAAATTGCCCAAGTCAAAAAACCAATTTTTGCTTCAAGAAATTGAGTTTCTGGTCAATCGTTGTGCTTTTCCTTAAGGCGTTATGATTTTCAGGTGAGCATACTATGCTTTTTCCAAAGACATTGCACTTTTTGTAGAGCTCACTATGCTTTTTGCAGTGCTCACTGCACTTTTCCTCAGCTCATTGTGCTTTTCTTAGTGAAGCTGCACTTTCTCACCTGGAGGCATAAAACAACTTTGGAGGGTTTTCTGAAGGTTTTGAGTGGTCAAGCATCTATTTTCAAGTAATTTACATCCTACAAACCCCTCCTTGCAGCTCATTCTCATAATTTTGATGTGAAAACCCCCTATTGATATCCGTGCTATGTTTTAGTGGCTAAACCCTTATTTTCAAGTTTGAAAGCTAAATTTTCTTTCCCCTAGACCCTTTTACCTCCCTCACACTCTTAATCATCCCCCACAACCCTCACATCCCTTCATTCCCCACTCCTAAATCATATTTCGTAAAACCCTACCCCTGTGCTGCGATATTCTAGGAAACTAGACTATATCCCTATAATTAGATTCCCTAGTCCATTTCCCTTGTCATTTTAACTCCCCATCACTTCCTTAAGGTTCCTAACTCCCTTACACCCTTCCCTAAATTTTCCCACACCTATCACAACTCCCTAACCTCATCATCCCATTCTCTTCTCCTTCCCCCTCTCCCCTAAGGTTTCTAGAAAATAGAACGGCATGGAGGAAGAGAGAAACATCATGGAGGAAGAGAGAAACACCATGGAGGAAGAGAAAAATACCTAAAACAAAGGAGGGAGAATATTAAGGCTTGAGCCATTAGACACCAGGAAATTGATGTCATCACCCCTAGCCGTCAAATTTTTCCAGCATGTAGGTTGTTTTGAGTTTTGTGAAATGGTCCAAAGAGTGCAGAGCCATCCAAATTTGACCAGGATCTTTATCACAAACATACAAAAAGGACAAGTCACCATTGCAGGAGTGAAATTCACCATTTCTATAGACATTTTTGTAGAAACAACATGGACACCTAATTTAGGTGAAAATTTGTTGATTTGGATGCCCTGCTGTATGAACCCTACCTTAAATCACCCTACAAAGAAAACATCAAGAAAAACTTCCCTTTTGGTCAGCTACTTAATAGGTTTTCTCCCATGATGAAAATCATCATGAAATACTTTACTTGTTAGGGCATATTCTCCAGATTATACAGCTACCACATCAGGCTACTTATGCATTTTACTATGGTGAAATTGCTCAACATTCCTTATCATTTGTACAGAAGCATTGAAAATATGGCCTACAAGGCACAACACAGAGAGTATGAGATTCAAATGAATATTCTTTTCCATCAGTCACTCATCAAAATCATTTTCCTTCATCACCTCAAATAGTTGAACATTGCATGGGAGACTTTCATTGAGGCAGAGGTCTTCACATCACCACCCAATTAGCCTGCTATACGTATTCCACCACGGCATAAGTTACTCAAAAAGAAACTAGGTCATCTAGAAAGATTTTAGTTAAGAAGATCAAAAAGGACAAAGAGGTTAGAACTTATCAAAGAGGACATAGGTGAGTGTTTTCTCCACAAATTGTGGAAGGGGCCTTGCCTTCTACAACAATAAAGCAGGGATATCAAAAGCAGCAGGAGACAGTTGTCCAAGAGAAGGAACCCCTTCACCATGACATTGAGATGGTGGAATTGGAGTCCCAAGATGAGCAGGAAACCCTAAACCTTGTCATCAAAGAAAAATATGCCAAAATAAAAGAGCTACAAGACAATTTTGCAAGTGCCAAGTTCGTTATCTCCTTCCTTGAGCAAGAGAACAAACAGTTGAAGGAAAATCAAATACTCTTGGAAATGGATTTGTTGAAAGCTAAGAGGCAAGATGTTAAAGGAAAAACAATGATTGGATATGATAAGTTTGATGAGGATGAGGCTCATACCACAAGTAAAATACCAAGAAAAAGGGGCCCAAAAGGATAATTGGAGCAGTAAAACAACATGAGGCACTTCTTGTAGAATAACTCACCTTTGAGGAAAGGATTGTCATGGAAATTAATGAAGATAGGGAAGTTTGGCTTGGCAGAGCAAACATACACCTGGAGAAGCTCCTTCACAAATCCAACAAGGATAATCAGATGTTGAGGCACATGGCTGACCACTACCATACAAGAAACAATGTCTGTAATTTCAAGGTTAAGCAATTGCAGGATAAGCTCAAGGAAACCGTAATTAGCCAAAGGGAGAAGGGTAAACTTGACTTGCTTGCTGATGCATCCTTGGTTGCATGACACAGTTCATTAGGACCTCATTCAACAAATTTGAAAGTTTTTTGGCATGTTTTTGGCATTTTGGGGATTTTGGTCAAATTTTATCAGTTTTTTGCATAATTAGCTTGCAAAAAGAGTAGTGTGGGCCACACTGCACTTTTTCTAGGAGCCTCTAAATGATGAATCCTCACTAGGGTTGGAAATATAATGGCCTCTACATCACATTTTGACTACTGGAACTCCAAAATCTGAGCTTTTGACAAGTGGAAAAGCCCAAAAACCACCTAAAACACACCTTTCTGCCAGTGTTTTCAGCCCCATACTGCGCTTTTTGAATATTATTGGTATAATTGACTTTTTAGGGGCTTATCTCCATCATTTTCAGTCCTTGAGGACATTTTGGACAACTAAACAAGAATAGATTTCCAATGAGCTATCTTGGGCTCAATTTGGACTTTAGAAAGGCATCCAAAAGTCAACTGGAAGTTCACTCTACGCTTTTCTCAGGGGAACGCTGTGCTTTTTGCACACATGTTGCACTTTTTCTAGTTTCCTGTTTTCTTCATAAATTTGAAATTTTCTCAGTTGTTTGATGAATTCCATGGATTTTTACTGATTTAAATATGAAAATCAAATTTAATTATGTCTTTTATAGTTACTAGAGGTAGATACATCAAGTAAAATTGTATTTTTTGGGTCAAGTGAATTAGTTTCATCAAATATAGGGATGAGTTTGTTGACCTCTGTAGTCATTAGGATTCTGGTTGGGGCCTTTGAGGAATAGCTCCACAATTCATGGATTCGACCCCTAAGAGTGGGAAAAGTTTTTTTTGGTCTATATCTTTCATTTCCTTTTCCATTGCAAGGGTTGGATGTTGTAGAATTGATCTTTGAACACTAGTGTATTCGGTCATTTTTGGCAAGAACTAATAGACAAAGTTGTAGCTATTGCGGTGGGATTCATGTATTATGTGTTTTAGCAGTGTTTCCTCTTATGTTTTCATATGTTTGAATGTATTATGCCTTCCATATTCATGTCCTTCTCTTAATGTGATTGATTTCTAAGTTAGATAAGCATAATTCATTATTTTGATGCTCTGTTTTAGAGAAGTTATCACAGTTATGTTTCAATTTCCTATGATATAAAATAATTTATTATTTCCATGCTCTTTTTGAAACCCTAGCAGTCTTTCACACTCACCCAGATACCTGAAAGTGCTAAAGTGTGTTCCCACCTTGCCCCATCACATCTCTGCAAGTCTAATTTTCAGTGCCCTGACCTAGTCTTTCCTAGGCCTAATTTACCATCCAACACCAAATCCAAATCAATAAAACCCTGGAGCCTACCATACCTAGCCTAAAATTTTAATTACCCAATAAATTTGGTTGTGATCTCATGGAAAGAGCCCTCTCCTACCTAGTAGGCCTAACTACTAGGTCAAAGCAGTCTATGCTTACCTTTGCTGTTTTCCTTCTCAGCCTTTAGAGGTCTGGTGGAGGGATAACATCTTGGCGACCATACTGGGAAGCGAAAGTGACAGATCCTCCCTAGTTGTACCATAATTTCATCGAATTCTAATCCTATGGGTGATAGGTCTTAGTCTTCGTGAAAAATTATCTTAAAGTTGCAAAGTACCGAGTTACAGAAACAAAGAACATTCTGGCTTTGAGAAGATACAATATATCAAATCCATATCCTCATCCAACTGATATAGTTGAATATCCAAAGAAACTTGTTCAAAAGCAGAGATCCCAGCACTCATAATTTCAGTCAAATCCTTCTCCATTGGTAAGACCTTCCTCGTTACCTGCAAAATTTTTATCTCTCGAAGACATACCTTTTAATTTGAATTTTGAATTGTCTCTATTTTGATCAAATTCTGAAACTTCAATGTCTGAAAAAATATTTGACCCATTAAGACTATCTGAAGTAAAATCTTTGTCTGAGGTAGTTTTTGATTCCCTGAAATTTGAAGATAATTTGCTTTCTGAAGAATCTAAATCTAAATCAGACTTCAATAAAAAAATATGGAGTCAATTTTATAAGCTTGAAAAGTTAGCTAATCAACTTCAATATACATCTGAAAAAACCATCATCCAATACCAGAAAGAGTCATTGTCCATTCCAACACAATCCCAGTCAGTTGTTGCTTCCTCATCTATGCCTTCTACTTCATTACCCGTTCTGTCAACTCCTTCCATTGCTACTCCTACACTTCACTCAGGAGGATTCATCGCCAGATTTTCACCTCTGATTCTACCTACTCAATTCAATGCCTTACCACAAGGCTATGGCTTGAGACTCCCTCTATTTTATGAGAATTCTCAAATCAGTGAAAAAAAAAACTTATTCAAAGTCATTGATTTCATTGACCTGGAAGAAATAGATGCTGATAATGCCAAGATGAGAATCATAGTCCAAAGATTTTCCACATATGTTAAAACTTGGTTTATATATTTGAGTACAAATTATATAGCCACTCTAGACCATCTGATTGATGCGTTCATAGCTCGATGGGAGATGAAGAAGAACCCCTTGCAGATTCTTTCTGAGTATGACAACCTGAAAAGGAATCCAAACGAATTAGTTCAGGATTTCACTGCTCATTTCATTCGAGTGTAAAATTCATTTACAAATGAGATCAAACCTCCTCTAGGTTTGGCTCTCTTGCATTATCCGGATGCCTTTTATCTAGACATGGCGTACCAACTTTGAGAGAGAAATCCTGCAACACTAGAAGACATGCAAAGGAATGTAGTCAGTGTGGAAAAGAACTTTTCAGTTAAAAATTCAAAGATGAAGGGTGAGAGAAAGGTAACTATCAAAGAAGAAGCATTCTCATCCTCTAAGGTAAAATTGGATACTTTGATAAGGACAGTAGAAATACTGGTTGATAGAATGTCCATTATAGAAAGACAGTAGGAAGCACAGGTTAGAAATCCTAACTTTGAGGACATGTTGTGGTAAAAACACAACCCCCCATTATTGATGTCTTCACTTCAAATAATGGGGACCCTTTTTATAAAAATTTTGGCTAAACACCTTTTAGGATTTTTATTTTAGTTGATTATCCTACGCTTTTGTTTATTTTTCATTTTCTTTGGATTCTTGTTTCGATTGCTTTGTTAAAATCTATTTTTAATAAGCTTCACATTGATGCTTTTTTTACCTCATTTGGTCAACTAGTATGAAAATGGTACTCCTTTAAAGTCTCATCATTTATCTAGTCTGGGTTAAAAATGTTATTTTTATTCTTTTTATTTATTTTCGAACTGGCTGTAGTTTAGAAAATTTCATAACTAAACTAAACATCATTAAAATAAAACCAAAATAAAAAACTGATATTCAACATTAAATTTTGAGATTAATTAAATTAATTATTATAATAAAATATAATTAATTTAATTAAAATTAAAACTTAATATAATAAAAAAAATTAAAAAATTAAAAAAATAAAAAATAAAAAATTTGACATCACATATCGCAATATCGAATCTATCGCATATCGCAATATCGGATCCATCGCAATTTTTATAACACACACATTTAAAAAACCCCGATCCAAAGTTCTTGCGATATGTGATAAGGCCAAATGTGATGTGTTAAAAGATTTTAATATAAAGTTTTTTCACCCCTTATGCCTCTTGCACCTCCACCTCACTCACCCTCACGTCACACTCACCTCACACTCCACTCACCATATCCCTCCATAATCTCACATGGTTTGTTTTATGGGTTTGGATTAATTCCAATGGTTTGTAAATTAATGTTTATATTTTTATATTATAATTATAATTTTTATTATAATTTTAATATAATTTGAATTATAATATTAATTATATTTAAATTAACTTTTTCAAATTATTTGTATATTAATTTAATTTTGTAACTTAATCAATTTCTAATTAGATGAAAATTAATTAGAATTAATTTTTTATATTAGTAGTTAATAATTAATTTAGAATTAATTATTAGATAATTAAAATCTAATTTAGGATTAAATTTCTAATTAAAAATTCTGATTTTGTAGCCCAGTAACAGAATTTCCAGATTTATGCCAGATTTGACTCATCAACTTTGGAAGCTCATAGAATGAGTTTTACTTGGCCAAATGAGGCCCAAGACGGCTCATTGGAAATATAAAATCAAGGAGAACATTTATGAGGAGGTTCCACTAATAGATTTAGTCATTAATTGGGTCAAAAATCATGTAGAAGATCAAGCTCCGAATTTCTAAAACAAAATCAATTTTCTGATTTATTTTCTGCATTTTCATTTGTCCAAGCCTCTTCTAATTGCAGATTCATTCGTCAATAATATCCTTAGCTAATTAAACCATCCCAGGCATCAATAGAGAGCTTATATTTTATTTTCAATTATTTATTTAAATTAAATTTGATTGGGTTTATTTCAATGTCAGAAATGGTATTTTGATTTTATTCGTTGTATCTTAACTTATTTTGATTTCTTTTTGCAGGAAAACAGTAGAAGAGATAAGGAGAAAAGATCTCAATCAATGAGAATGCTCCAGTAATTAAAGATTGGAATTCTGATCAAATAAAATTGAATTGGGCAGATTTCTCTTCAAAAAAATTTCTTCTCATGAATTCCTTTGCAAATATTATAAATAGCAGATTGCAGAATGTAATAGGGGCGGCTCTCCTCTGCAATTCTAGAATTTTAAAAGCACTTTTGTAATAGGGATTTAGAGTTGTAGGTGGGAGGAGTGGAATCTCAGATCTGGGGATTATTGAGGTTTTTCTTTTACATCCTGAGTTATGTATAATGAACAGAGTTTGCACTATTGTAGCTCTGATTTTGAAAGCAGAAGCTTAGGTATTATAAAGGACTATTAGAGACCGGAGCTGGAGAAATGGATTCAATAAATTGGTATTTCGAATACTATTATTTTAAATGCTAGTTTTATTTTATGATAACAGGAATGGTGTCAATTTACTTACATATTTGTGCACTTTTGTCGGTATGGGTAATTTGCTTCTATTTTATGTTGTTATTTATCTCTGCTCTTATGGGTTGAATTCTGATTTCTAAGTAACTATTTACTCATAAATCTGTCTTTTAATATTGGATGAATAAATAGTGATATGTTGTGAACTTCTTCCACATATTATTGTTTAATAATTCAAGTTACTGATTAAATGATCAATACCATTTTGTGAACTACTTCCTGAGTGTTGTTGATTGATTATTTCAGTTAAAAGGTCTCAATAGGATGTGTTTTGCTATCCATAATGTCAGTTAATTGAACTATTCCATTAACTTTATATTCATTATAAACAAGACATATTTCAATCCCAATATTTTAAATACCTGCTCTTGGTTGGGTTAGATCTATATCTGCCTAATTGAGATAGGATTAAGATAGTTCATTTTGCTTGCATCTTAGAATAAGTTTGCATTTAGATTAATTTCTACATTCTTTTAAGTCCTCTTTCCAAAGAGGCAAACTTTAGTAGTGGATTGGCTGAGCCCTAAATCAGCTTAAGGATCACTTTCTTGCCTGATCAGCAAGAAGGTTGATCTGATGTCTCTTTTCCATTGGTGAATGAAAGTCATATTTTAAAGCCATTGGAGATCGAGAGAAGGTAACTGGACCTAGTTGAACCAGTCGGAACCACCATTCCAAACGGAAAAGGAGCTGCTTTAAGGTCCGGACCGGGTGGTCATCCCCCATGCTATTGCAGCGATTATCGAGGCTTCAACATTTTTGCGCTAGAAGGAGGGCCTGAAACTTGTTGTCTGTTGGAGTCTTTTCAATTTTAACATTTTATTCAATCACGATGGCTCCTCTCAAACTTCCAATTTGGAGTTGTATCCATGGACGTGCATCTTCCAATACTCCACCCGAAGTGGTAAGACTCTTGTCTCAGGTAAAATTCAATGGTAAGAGAAATTCTTCTGCTTTTAATCATGTCCTTCAATTTATTCAAAATGTTTCAAATTATGATTTTCAAGGAATTGATGAAGGCATCTTATGCAGAATTTTTACTCTCACATTTGGGGCAAAAGCCAGAAACTGGTGTAGAACTCTTCCGGTTGCCTCAATTCACAGCTGGGATCAATTTGTTACAATTTTCATTTGTAGATTTGACAGCTATAATTATGATCAGGTATATGATGAAATTGAATATCTACGAAAATAAAATGAATCTGTTAGAGATTTTAATATTCGATTTCATTTGAATTGTTTAAAATTTAATGTCAAAGATGAACCTATGAAAGAAGAATCACTAGATTGGTTTGAACATAATTATTCTCTTCCTCCTATTCTCGATCCATATGGAATTAGTTCAAGCTTTGTTCCATCCCCTTCCAATATAGATGTGAAACCCAATTTGGGTGTGCAAATAAATTGTGATGAAGAGGTTTCACAAAGCTTGGAAAATATTTCTAATCAAATGCAAGAAGACAACAGCAATTTTGGAGAAAGAACTGCATTGCAATCAGAAATTTACTCTCTATTAAATTCAGAAAATCAGATTGCAAATCAGCAAGTGCAAGCAACAATCAAAGTAAATAATAGCATGCAAACTGCTATACAAATTTCTAAATCTTTTCATGATGAGCAAATGCTAAAATTAGAGCAGCAAAGCAATTTTCTTCAAAAAAGCATGAGTACGCAAAGGAATGATTTAGAATTTGAAATTTACAATGAGCATAATGTACAATAATTCTCAAACAGAAACATTTTTAAATGCATTATTTCAGATTCACATTTTTCCCTTTGTCCTGATATTTTTAATGATGGTAATTTTTCCCTTCTTGGTGTTAATGATATTTCAGAAAATACAGAGGCTGATCTAAATGAATTACCATTAAGTTTTTATCAAGATAAAAAAACAATTAATGATCATTCTTTTTCCATTAATGAACATGAAATTCTTGTTCCTCCGTGTTTGGATATATTGGATAAGATTGAAGGGAATTCTAGAAAATTTTGTGAAGTCATTTATGATATTTACTTTGACATTGAGGATGTTGATTTCTATTCTTCTAAAGAGAGTCCTCATGAGAAAATTCAAATAACATCTGAGAATGAGGAACATTTCAATTTATATATTATTCCAACTAATCCTCACTCTAAAGCAGATAATCATCTTCATGATTTCACTATTCGAGAAAATATTCCAATTAGTGATTCATATCATGATCAAGCTTTCATTCCTGTTCATAATCATAAATCTCTTTCTAATTCACAAGTTGGAATTCAAAATTACTCAAATTCCATAATTCTAGCCAATCCTTGTGAAAAAGAAATTATTTCAAAACGATCCCGATTGTGCTGTAACATTAGTTGTACAAATAGTGATTTCATTTTATTTTTGTTTCCTCACTTATTTTGTATTAAATCAGATTTATTTTCAGATTTTATTTTTCAGATTTTTGATACATTACGCCGACATATTGAGCACTTTATTATCAAACATTCAATTGATACATTGCCCTGTTGGAAAATTGAAGTTTTATGTTATAATCAAAAGCATCAAAAGCTATTTCAATTTCAATTTCAATCAATGCTAATGTTTTATCAAAATATTCTATCTTCTCAAAGGCAATATCAACAAGAGAATGTATTTTTAGAAGTCTACCAGCAATCCAATTTAATTAATAATTTTCCATTTCATTTGAAAGATTTCCATCCATTTTTCATTAATTCATTTGAAAAATATTTGAAAATTTTTCCTTCATGGAAGATTGTCAATAGCTTAACATTTACATATAACACTAACCGTTTCTTCCAGGCTTTTGAATCTAAAAGTTCATATCCACAATCTAGCCTTTCATCTCCTTTTTTGAACATTTCCCAATTATTAATAGAAATTCATCCAGATTTCTATGATCCAATTGGTATTCAATTGGAAAGAAAATTTCATGAGAAGGAGATTTTAGATAAGCTTCTAACAATAGTTGTACATTCTGATTTCACGTTTAATTTTCTTAGTTCAATTAGATTTGTATTTTTATTACTAACATTTGAATTGTACATACATGCAAGGATTAAAATGAGAAAATGGTTACACTGGAAATATGACTATACCTAGTCAAATTCATGTATATGGTTAGAATAGGAGTAGAATCAATTTAGTTAGTTTGTTTTATGTAGTTAATTTATTTTTAATAATTCTACAGATTAAAAATAAAGGAAGCAATCAACCCTTCTCATATCATATACATGTTCAGTGAAAACATTTTCTCCCAATCAAAAAATTTTAATTCTTGCTTTCCTTTTTAAATTTCTTATAGCAATACCTCTACTCTGTATATTTTGAATAATGTCTTGATTAAATTCAATTAAGGTTGCACTTGGCATCAATCGCCTCAAAGCCACTTTTCTTAATTTCGGGATTTCCTTCTAAGATTTTCTTTTGAAATTTATATGATAAAAGTTTTGAGGATATGAAAGCTTCATGATCTCATTATCCCATGAAATGTATGACTGTCTATGATAAGCTTAATTCTGACTCAATCATTATTATTCAGTCTAACCTTTCATGGTAATCATATGAAGTTCATATTACCTTCGTCGAAATTTGCTAAGCTGACCTTAAGGATGCCCATTTTGCTGTGTGCACACATTCAAATCTCTTTTGACATTTTTCCACAATTAGTGGCTTTATCCCATTCGGACCTTTAGTTTATTATCTAATATTGTAATACGCATCATATTTATTTACTAAAGACATTATTGAACAGTCACTATAACAATATAGATTTTTATGAAGTTAATTCGGAATGAGCAGAGGTAATAAATTATTGTTTCAATTCAAAAGGGAAGACTATTTTTATATTTATTTCTGGTAAATTTTATATTTCCTGAACATGAACAAGCAGATTTTATTTAGGTTGATTGCTCACTCCGATTTAGAATAAATAATGAGATGATTTTGAACAAAGTCAGAATTTTGATAAATCGAAGGAAGAATTTGAAGATTCATGAGGTAAAATCTACAGACAATTTCCTTCCAGGTATGCATTTACAAGTTCATTTTCATCTATTATTAGTTTATATTTTCTTTAGTTTATTTTTTATTCTTTTTTTGTTTTAATTTCAGGTTTTCATTTGTTTTCAAAACTTGAAGTAAGCAGCAAACCCAGTTCAAATTGGCAACAGGTTCAGGGAAATTTTATTTGATATTCATTAGAATTTAAGCATTCTTTAACTTTGTTTTTATTCATTTGGGAAACCCAATCGAAATTAAAAACAATATCATAAGATTTCATCGAAAATAACTCTTAGCAGTTTTGATAAAAAATTGTTCATAAAAGATCTTTGATGTATTACCTCACTCATATGCCATATCGCATTTCACATATCGGAGGTTTGCAGTTGAATATACTTCCATTATCATGAATCGCCAATCTCCGATAAACGACTTTACCATATTGCGATGACCACATAATTCCGGACCCGATATGAAATTCAAATCAAGTTTATAAAATATCGCATCCATTCAATCACAAATAATGGTAGGAGCATAACTTTAACAGGGTCGATGTCTCAGATCCGATATGTTATTAAATTTTCATCATAAAGTTATCGGGTCCACTCTTCATCGCATATCGGCATATCGAGAATTGTTACATCATGTGCCTAAGTTTTCTGATCGCGATCGTCAGTTAACCACGTCATTCATCGCATATCAGCATTGCAAGAATCATATTGTATTACATCGGGTACCAAACATTCACCAATCGCCGATCAGCATCGCTGATTAAAAAACGCCGATATCGCAATTGCTTCATCGCATTTTTTTTTTATGCTCACATCACAATTCAGAATCTGCGATGTGCATTGTGCAATGTGGGAAACACAATGTAAATATTCCCTGATCCCCGATATAATATTTCTTCAATGATTCGATCACTCCATCTTATCGCACATCTTCTCATTACATGTTTTCATATCGGCGATTTTCCATTTCAATCGCCGATGCGATAAACTCCAACGCATGCCTCTACATGCAATGTGAATCATTTGATAAGGCGATGTGTTATTTTAAAAAGCAAGCGTGGCCAACCACTATGGTAAGAAAGCAAATAATGACCAATTTGCAGTATATTTAAATCATTTCGATTTCTCATATATTTCAGTTTTAAATATATAATTCCATAATTAAATATGGAATTCAAGACATCTCTATTTTCATATTTAAATTTTATTATTTTGGATTTGGTCTTGATTCTAGACAATTTATAAAATCATGGAGTTTATATGAAACTTATAATATTTTGAGAAACATTCGTTACTGCAAATTCGCATTCTCATTTTTGATGCATTTCTTTTAATTTCAATTCCCTTGAACACTAAGCATTTCATTTTTACATTTTACTACTTGCTTTAGTGTAAATAAAATAAATAATGATTTTGGGTTATAGGATTTTGGTTAGTTTGACTACTTCATGTTTTTAATGTTAATTAAAATAAGAAGTTGGCTAGTTTGGAGAAACTGATACCTTTCAAGTAAGATCAAAAGCAATCATCCAATGGTAAGATTCATGTACCCACTTTCATTTATTTCCATTTCATTACTTTAGTTTCAGTTTTGTTTTTCTGATATATAAATATGTTTTGCAGCTCTTCATAAAAGCTTCCAATCCTCCGCCAGATCATATTTTCGAAGTTCATACTCTTCTCCTGGCTTAATTTCAAGAAGCAGCAATAATCTTTATCGAAACAGCTACACCAGGAAGTTTTTGAACCTTTAGTTTGTTTCTTTAAGCATTTTTTTTTTAGAAAATGATTAAGATGATGCTTTGAAACAAGAAGATTGTTATCAGACAGAAAATTTTCGTTGTGGCTGAAATGATCATCACTGCTATCCAAAAAGCCTAAAAACACTTACAACCCTACAAGGTATGATTTTTCTAAATCTCAACATAAGAAGGACTGATTACACGATTATTTTCTTTTTCTTCATATTGTTGAGACAATGGTATAACCATTCTTGTTAGAGTTTGTATTTCAAAAACTTGGATTTTTCTTTCACTTTTCAATTTCTTCATTTTTTTTGGCTGGTTTCTTTCTCATTTTAGCATAAGGATTCTTTTCCCTTTGGTTTTCAGTTTTGATTTTGGTGAATTTGCCATGATTTATATGGAAGACCTTCTTGTTACCTAACTATGGTTGGCATACATGGAGAAAAAATTGTTAATAGTCATCTATTAACTTTTTCTTAAATCTCTTAGTAAAGTTTGATTTTCTTATTATAAAGGTAGACATACTTAAGGAAGAGATTACCAATTTAGAGAAGTTGACAAAGTATCAAAAAATCTGGAGAAATTTCTTTTTCATCAAAATTGTAATAATTTTGAGATTTTAATATTTTATTAAGATATTTCAAAGTTCTATTATCAGTCAAGAAAAGTTATTTTTAACCAAGTAAAGACACTTTACAGCAAAGCACCTTTTAACTCTAAAATTTTCATTCTTAACTCTTAAGGAGTCAATGATTCTCCCTGTCCCAAAGAGTCTTATTTTTATAAAGTATAATATAGAGATATATTTAAACTTAAAAGATAAGAGGTCTCATCATGAGCCTGCTTACCATAATCATAGGGGAAAAATAGGCTGACATTACCAACACTGCTAAACAAACCAGGGTAATGGCTTATGATCATAAACAATTATAAGACAATGAGTCTCATCACGAGCCAGCTTGTTCAATCCAATTATAACCAGTGAATGGAATTGTCAACTATCTAGCTACCAAACTAGGACAATGGATTTTAAGATTTATAATAAAAATAAAAATAAAAAATAAAATAAAAATAAAAATAAAAAAGAAACATATATGAATGGATTTATCTCTAGGTCAATAATTCTTAAAGAGATGGGATTCTGAATCATTGATGATTAAAAGGTAGCCCTGTCGAGACTATAGATGTTTGCTGGCAGCAGTGGCTATACCTATGATAAATAAGTATATTTTAAAAGCTAAGCTGTAAAGTGACCCTTGCTTTATCTCTACAACTAATTAAAGATTGATATAGAGTTTTGAAATATTGTAATTTATGAGGAATTTTAAGAAAAATTACAGTTAGATAATTCTAGCTTTTATTCAGACTAATGAACCTAGTCAAACATTTCAAACATAATTATCTCTTCTTTAATTATTTTTACTTGAATTTTGGGGGAAACTTCATTCATATTAAACAAAGATAACTGGTTCTTCTCCCGTGTGTCGCCATTGTTATGGTAAAAACACAAACCCCCATTATTGATGTCTTCACTTCAAATAATGGGGACCTTTTTTATAAAATTTTTGGCTAAACACCTTTTAGGATTTTTATTTTAGTTGATTATCCTACGCTTTTGTTAATTTTTCATTTTCTTTGGATTCTTGTTTCAATTGCTTTGTTAAAATCAATTTTCAATAAGCTTCCCATTGATGCTTGTTTTACCTCATTTGGTCAACTGGTTTGAAAATGGTACTCCTTTAAAGTCCCATCATTTATCTAGTCTGGGTTAAAAATGTTATTTTTATTCTTTTTATTTATTTTCGAAGTGGCTGTAGTTTAGAAAATTTCATAACTAAACTAAACATCATTAAAATAAAACCAAAATAAAAAACTGATATTCAACATTAAATTTTGAGGTTAATTAAATTAATTATTATAATAAAATATAATTAATTTAATTAAAATTAAAACTTAATATAATAAAAATATAAAAAAATAAAATAAAATAAAAATAAAAAATTTGACATCGCATATCGCAATATCGGATCCATTGCAATTTTTATAACACACACATTTAAAAAACCCCGATCCAAAGTTCTTGCGATATGCGATAAGGCCAAATGTGATGTGTTAAAAGATTTTAATATAAAGTTTTTTCACCCCTTATGCCTCCCGCACCTCCACCTCACTCACCCTCACATCACCCTCACCTTACACTCCACTCACCATATCCCTCCATAATCTCACATAGTTTGTTTTATGGGTTTGGATTGATTTCAATGGTTTGTTTTATGGGTTTGGATTAATTCAAATGGTTTGTAAATTAATGTTTATATTTTTATATTATAATTATAATTTTTATTATAATTTTAATATAATTTGAATTATAATATTAATTATATTTAAATTAACTTTTTCAAATTATTTGTCTATTAATTTAATTTTGTAACTTAATCAATTTCTAATTAGATGAAAATTAATTAGAATTAATTGTTTATATTAGTTAATTAATAATTAATTTAGAATTAATTATTATATAATTAGAATCTAATTTAGGATTAAATTTCTAATTAAAAATTCTGATTTTGTAGCCCAGTAACAGAATTTCCAGATTTATGCCAGATTTGACTCATCAACTTTGAAAGCTCATAGAATGAGTTTTACTTGGCCAAATGAGGCCCAGGACGGCTCATTGGAAAGATAAAATCAAGGAGAACATTTCTGAGGAGGTTCCACTAATAGATTTAGTCATTAATTGGGTCAAAAATCATGCAGAAGATCAAGCTCCGAATTTCTAAAACAAAATCAGTTTTCTGATTTATTTTCTGCATTTTCATTTGTCCAAGCCTATTCTAATTGCAGATTCATTCGTCAATAATATCCTTGGCTAATTAAACCATCCCAGGCATCAATAGAGAGCTTATATTTTATTTTCAATTATTTACTTAAATTAAATTTGATTGGTTTTGTTTTAATGCCAGAAATTGTATTTTGATTTTATTCGTTGCATCTTAATTTATTTTGATTTCTTTTCGCAGGAAAACAGTAGAAGAGATAAGGAGAAAAGATCTCAATCAATGAGAATGCTCTAGTAATTAAATATTGGAATTCTGAGCAAATAAAATTGAATTGGGCAGATTTCTCTTCAAAAAACTTTCCTCTCATGAATTCCTTTGCAAATATTATAAATAGCAGATTGCAGAATGTAATAGGGGCGACTCTCCTCTGCAATTCTAGAATTCTAATAGCACTTTTGTAATAGGGATTTAGAGTTGTAGGTGGGAGGAGTGGAATCTCAGATCTGGGGATTATTGAAGTTTTTCTTTTACATCCTGAGTTATGTATAATGAACAGAGTTTGCACTATTGTAGCTCTGATTTTGAAAGAAGAAGCTTAGGTATTGTAAAGGAATATTAGAGACCGGAGCTGGAGAAATGGATTCAATAAATTGGTATTTCGAATACTATTATTTTAAATGCTAGTTTTATTTTATGATAACAGGAATGGTGTCAACTTACTTACATATTTGTGCACTTTTGTCGGTATGGGTAATTTGTTTCTATTTTATGTTGTTATTTATCTCTGCTCTTATGGGCTGAATTCTGATTTCTGGGTAACTATTTACTCATAAATCTGTCTTTTAATATTGGATGAATAAATATTGATATGTTGTGAACTTCTTCCACATATTATTATTTAATAATTCAAGTTACTGATTAAATGATCAAGATCATTCTAAGAACTTCTTCCTGAGTGTTTTCGATTGATTATTTCAGTTAAAAGGTCTCAATAGGATGCGTTTTGCTATCCATAATGTCAGTTAATTGAACTATTTCATTAACTTGATATTCATTATAAACAAGACATATTTCAATCTCAATATTTTAAATACCTGCTCTTGATTGGGTTAGATCTATATCTGCCTAATTGAGATAGGATTAAGATAGTTCATTTTTCTTGCATCTTAGAATAAGTTTGCATTTAGATTAATTTCTACATTCTTTTAAGTCCTCTTCCCAAAGAGGCAAACTTTAGTAGTGGATTGGCTGAGCCCTAAATTAGCTTAAGGATCATTTTCTTGCCTGATCAGCAAGAAGGTTAATCTGATGTCTCTTTTCTATTGGTGAATGAAAGTCATATTTTAAAGCCATTGGAGATTGAGAGAAGGTAACTGGACCTAGTTGAACCAGTCGAAACCACCATTCCAAATGGAAAAGGAGTTGCTTTAAGGTCCGGACCGGGTGGTCATCCCCCATGTTGTTGTAGCGATTTTTGAGGCTTCAACAGGACAACAGCAACAACCTCGGTTTAGGATCAAACAAAGGGAACAAAGGGCTCCTGAGCAGCCAGCACAACAACAACATATTTGGACACCCTTGCAAAAAAATTATTCTCAAGGGGTTGAGGAAGGAGAAGAAGATAAGATTGTGGAAGAAAATCACTTTTTTACAGCAGATGGCCAACCCATATTTTTGACAGAAAATGAAGAATATGTTGAGAAGACAGATTTGCCTAAGGATGAATATTACATACTTTCCAATGATCATGAGTTGGAGGTTGAGTCTGATGATTATCAATAGGGTTATTTGAATGTACTCAGCTCACAACAGAGGCAATACTCATTGAGATGTAGATATGTCCCAGTCAATTATATTCAGACGTGGGCATCTCAACAAAAGGATACTCAGCCTAAGCAAAATCCTCAAGGTAATCAGAACAAAGGAAAGGAGCCTGTAACTACAAATCAAAGCAAGATCAATCAGCCATCTACAAGAACACTGAGCAAAGAAAAATAAATTCAGAAGAAGGAATCTACACCAAAGGATCAACCCAAAAAAAGAGACACCACAATTAAAGAGGTAGACAAGTCCATTCCTTTTAGCTTAGAAACTGAAATATCTAAGTTAAAAGTTTCTATACCTTTAACTAAAATTGTAAAAGACAATCAATATAAATCTCACGTGGCCAAAATGTTGAAATTAGATCCTTTATATGATATGGTAAATGTTGAAGATGACCAACTTGGACTCATTTTTGGTCCATACATAGATGGTCAGTTAGAGGATAGTGAAGTTCACCCATTTTATCTAAGTGTGAGAATTCATCAATGTATCCTTCACAATGCCATGCTCGACTCTGGAGCTTCACATAATTTGATGCCGAAAGCCATTATGGAGAAATTGGGCCAAGATATAACTCGTCCTTACCATGATTTGTATTCCTTTTATTCTGGTAGAGTTCGTTGTCTTAGTATCATAAAGGATTTGGTAGTTTCCCTTGAAAAAATCCCAACAAATAATGTCTTGATGGATGTGGTGGTAGTTGATATACTGCCACGGTTTGGTATGTTTTTGTCAAGATCTTGGGGAGCTAAGTTGAGAGGCACTTTGCAATTAGATTTCTCTTATGCCACCATCCTGTTTTTTGGACAATTGAGGAATTTGAACTGGGAAACGAAGATGAAATACATGATTACCAATAAAAAGAAACCCATCAACCATCCAATTAATGATGTACATACAGATTTTGAATCATTTATTTTTTTTAACGACAGAAGTTTAAACGATGTAGATAGTCATCTCATAGAAGTAGAAGATATTCCATAAATTTGCAATAGTGTCAGAGAAATTTTAGATGAGGGAAAAGGAAATCTACCTAGTTCTTCAGAGCATTAATCAAATAAGGTAGAGAAAATTTCAGAACAAATTGAATAAGTGGCCTGAAAACATGAGATAGAACAGAATAAATATTTCCAACGTCTAGATGATGAGAATGGTCTTTGGACCATGGATTTGGAAAGATGGGCCAGGCATCAAGATTTGGATATTTAGTCCTATTCATCAGCCAGGTAAAGTTCCAAAAAATGTAATATTATGTTCATATAAGTTGGCTTTTGATTTTTCTAACAATGAGGCTGAATACGAGGCATTGATCACCGACCTCAAAATCCTGAAAAATTTGGGCGCAAGAAGAATTTCAGTTTATGGCGACCCCGAGATTGTGATTAAACAGATGAAAGGGGAATACCAGGGCAAGCATCCATGAATGAGAGCATATATAAATATTGTACTAGATATCCTAAAGATGTTTCCTGAATATACATTGTTAATGGTGTTGAGAAGTCAAAATCTTATGGAAGGTTTGCTTGCTACAACAGCAAGTAATTTCAAGATTCCCATATTTTCTAATAAGAATTTTGAATTTCATGTTAAACATCAGCTGACTATCCTTGACAACTTGCGGTAGTGGCAAGTGTTTTGGGATGACAACCAAGTAAACAATTTTCTTCAAAATGAAGGTGAATTTGAGAATTATTTTATTGATGAAGTTTATGACAAAGATGATCAAGTCATCGAAGCCACTTAGGTTGATGTATTACAGTGGAAGGATAACAATATTCCAAGAGGTCTTATACATTTGGAAGAATTGTTTGATCAGGATGATGTTGCTAGGAAGTCGACCTTGGTTCCTATAAAGAAATGTGTTGAGGACGTGAACATTGGAACAATAGACAAGCGAAAGATGGTCAACCTGCCCATGCGTTTATCTCCTGAGGTAGAAGAAAAGTACATTAATTTATTGTCTAAACTTTTTGATGTATTTTCTTGGGATTATGCAAACTTCAAATTTTATGATAAGAATATCATTCAGCATACCATTCCCATCAAGCTTGACCAAAATCCCTTCAGAAAAAAAGCTAAGAAGAATCAACCCGAGGTTATTTTCGTCGATAGAGAAGGAGGTGAACAAACTTTATAAGGTTGGCATAAATTTTCCCATCAGATTTTATGACTGGATATCAAATCTAGTTCCGGTAAGGAAGAAAACTGGAGAAATCGGGCTTTGCATTGATTTTAGAAATTTAAACAAGCTATATCTCAAGGATAATTATCTCCTTCCCTAAATGGATCATATCCTACAAAGATGGGTTGGGGCTTCCTAAATGTCACTTCTTGATGGATATTCAGGATACAATAAAATTTTAGTACATGAGAAGGACCAAGGAAAAACTACCTTCATGACAACTTAGGGCACATTTAAGTATGCTAAGATGTCATTCAGACTCAAGAATGCAGGGGCCACCTTTCAGTGGGCGATGGACATAGCCTTTGCGGATGAGAAAGATGTTTAATTAGTTGTATATCTTGATGATTTGACATTTTTCTCTCATTCTAATGATGAAAAGTTGTATCACTTAAGAATTGTATTTCAGAAATGCAGGAAATTCGAGATTTTTCTTAATCCAAAAAAGAGTTTTTTTTCCATGGAGGAGGGCAAGCTTATCAGTCACATCATCTCCAAGGATGGTATCTAGATTGACCCTTCTCAGGTTGAGGCTATTCAGAAAATTGACTTTCCACACAATAAAAAAGAGATTCAAGCTTTCAATGGTAAGATGAACTTCTTAAGGGGATTTATTCCAAATCTCGTTGAGCATCTTCAAGAAATGACCAACATGCTAAAGAAAGACAATGAGGTAAACTGGTCCGAGGATGGCAAAAATTCTTTTAATTTAATGAAATTTTCCTTAACTACAACCCTTGTTTTCATCAACCCCGATTACTCCATTGATTTATTATATTCTCATTTTCCTCTGAACATGCCTTGGTTGCGGTTCTGATGCAAAAGAAGGATAAGACCGAGTAGCACATTGCATTCTTCAGTCGTACCATTAGGGATGCAGCCCTTAGATACAATATCATTGATAAGCAAGCCTTGGCCCTGGTAAAGGCATTGGAGGACTTCCATATATATATCCTCCATTCACATATTCTAGCTTATGTCACCAATGTAGCAGTAAAGGATGTTCTTATGCAGACTGATATGGAAGGAAAAAGAGGGAAGTGGATAATAGAAATGTTATAGTATGACCTCGAGATCAAGCCCACAAAGCTGATCAAAGGTTAGGGTTTAACCAAGCTCATGGTTGAATCAAATTTTCATGCTCTAGATATCAACCTCATTTCAGTTTTGTTCGATGAAGAAGAGAATATCACTCTCATACATGTATCTAATATTTTTCTCTCATCTCCTTGGTATTCTAACATTATATATTTTCTTCAGCATCTAAATCCTCCTCCAGGAATGTCTAAGAGTAAGGGTAGATCATTTAAGTTGAATGCTTCCAGATACTGCATTTTGGACAACACTCTTTATTGGAAAGACCCGAGAGGTATTTTTCTGAATTGTTTAGTTGAAAATGAAGCCAAAGAGGTAATGAATGATTTCCATAAGGGAGAATGTGGAGGTCACCTGTTTTGGAAAACCATGGCTAACAAAGTGTTGAGGGTTGGATATTATTGGCCAACTCTTTTTGCAAATTTGTATAAAAAAATGATGAGTTTCCATGAGTGTCAGGTTTTTCAAGGTAAAAGAAAACTTCTTCCATTATCTTTGCAGCCTATTTCCGTGCAAGCACCTTTTTAGCAGTGGGGCCTTGAATTTATCGGATAGATTCACCCTACATAATTTTCACAACATCAATGGATCTTAACGGCCACCGAATACTTAACTAAATAGATTGAATAAATCCCAACATGGCAAGCAATATATTTAGTAATTATTCAGTTTTTGGAGAGTAACATTTTGTCTCGTTTTGGATGTCCTCATAAGATCATTATAGACAATGAAACTCCATTCAATTCAAAGAAAATGGTTGATTTTTGTGACAAGTACAACATAAAATTGGGGAAATAAATCATGTATTATCTGCAAGGTAATGGATTAGCATAATATTCTAATAAATCCTTGATTAATATCATAAAGAAGATGTTTGAGGCAAACAAGAAGAACTAGCACAAAAAGCTTGTTAATACTTTGTGGGCGGACAAGATGAGTAGTAAGAAATCAATAGGAATGTCCCCTTTTCAGTTAGTATATGGTGTAGACATTGTTTTTCCTAAATAACTTGCAGTCATGGTTATGAAGTTGTTACAAGAAGCAGGAAGTGAAGAGAATGATGTACAACGTCGGATCAATCAGATGATCCATCTTCAACAAACAAGAGATGAGGTCTTTCAAAACAACTCAAAGCTTCATGAAAATAGAAATAAGGTATATGACAGCAAGACAAAGGTGGATGATTTCAGGATTGGAGATGTGGTTCTCCATTGGGATGCTATAAACAAGGAAAAGGGGAAGCATGGAAAATTTGAGAACTTGTGGAAAGGACCATACAAGATTTCAGCCTATCACGGACAACATGCTTTCCTATTAAAAAATATGAATCGAGAAGATTGCTTAGGAGGAACATGTCAATGGTAGGCTCCTTAAGTATTACCTTTTCTGATGAAAATTTCTCAAAATTTCCCAATTCCATTGTATATATCAGTTTAATTTTTCTGCAAAGTGTGAAGTGGAGAATCATCGGAGCTTAGGGTCCGAGGTGGAGGCCATAAAGTTTACTGGTTTTCTATTATTTTCAAATTTTATTCAAAGTAAATTCAGTCCAGTTTTGAGTCATTTTTTGAGTTAGTTTATTATTTCAAGTTTTCAGCATTCAGTTTGGTTTTTAGCTTTTGACTCCATGCCCAATGGTTAGGCTACTTGGTCTACGATGTTCTTGACACCTCCAAGGAGTTGCCATCCCTAGATGGAGCCAATGTTAGTGTCAGTTATTTCATCCTTCCACCAATGATCAAATGAACTCTTATCATTCCTTGTTAGGGTCCCATAGATAAATTTTTGCCATTCCATTAGGTCATCATGCAAAAATTTGGTCACTGGATGTAGATCTAGGTCTGATTTTACTCCTTCCAAAATTTTACTAATTGTTGGCTTGTTTCACCTCTCAGCTGCGTGTACCATCATTCATAAGTTTTCATCATCATTATAGTCATCTTTATCATGGTTTAGCTCATTCAAGAGTCTCCATTAGGTCTTTAGGGTTCCAAGGTTGTCAAATAATCATTCCATGCATAAAGTCCAGCAAGTGAAGGAGTGAAAATAAAGAAATTTCATCAATAAATTTGATTTCAAGGAAAAATGTAATTTTATGTTCAATGTAATTTCATATTCTTAATTTGTAATAAATGCTTCAGAGTTCCAAGTAGTTGCAAATGCTTAAGTTCCACCAGCAAATGATCAAGGTTCCAAAGAGAAATTCAATGTTCCAAAGCCACCAAAATTTCAAAAGATCAATTTCAAGGTTAAAATAAAAAAGAAAATGAAAGGTTGATTTTGAAAAGGGTGTTGAAAAGTCAACAAGAAATGTGTGTCTAATTTAATTTTCCCTTAATTAGATTGGACAATAATATGTAATCTTATCTCATAATCACTTATAATAGTTAACTGTGTGTGATAAACTCAGTTAGCTCATGAATTTCGAGTTGAGGGTGGTTGGTGAGGCATGCCGAGTGATTATATTAGTTATTGAGTTCAAGTTGTAGTTAGTGCATTATTTTAATGCATGAGAAAGTAGTTAACTCAATTAATTGAGTTAAAATCAGTTTAACTAGTTGTAACTATTTGTTGCAATAGTGAGATATCAAGTGAATTAAATCAGATTTAATTCACATGCAGTGATCTTTCATGTAACTGATGATTTACTATTAATAGTTGCATGCATATCAGTTCCAGTGGAGACCCAGTTGAGACAAAGGTTAAAGGGATGATAACTATCAGTTGTATTATTAGTAGGTTACTCGCATGTAGTAAAACACCCATAGGATTTCCCATGATCATTAGTTTTGGAAGATTGAATTTCCTAAAGAATAGGGATTACATTCCACATGAATTGCGCAAGGCAGGCAGGCTGAGAAGAGGCTGAAAATTGGCTAAGTGTTGGTCGATTTTGTCCGGATCAGTGTGAGACAGTTGTGAGAGTGCAGGAGACTCTTGTAAGAAGAGTTCATTGTAATTGTTTCATGATTACTTGGTGAATATACAATAGAAGATAAAGGGGTTTTGAGCAGCAAGATTGCCCCAGAAAAATATTTGTGTTGTGGTTTTATTTGCTTCTTTATTTACTTGTTATGATTGGCGATCGTGTTTATTTTCCCCAATTAATTTGGAGAAGGATTCAGTATATTTCTTTCGCATATCACATGATCAGATTGAATCCATTGATATACATATTGTTTGTATAATTTCTACATGGTATCAAAGCATAGGAAATCACTATAGTGGAGAAGAAATTGAGTTTGTGTTGAATAGCAGTCGAATTTTCAAAAGTATTCTTTGGTGCAATAGGTGAATCAAGATCAAGACGGATTTCAATGGATTGATATCATAATATGCACTTGAGGGCAGTTCCAATTATATTGCGTGGAAAGACAAGATGTAGGCAATTCTAGAGGAAAGTGAGTTGAAATAATTCATTGATAATGACATTCCCAAAAAAGCAACAGTAGATTCCACTCTTCTTGATGCTTGGAAAAAGAAGGTTGCAAAGGTGAGGAGGATCTTATTGGAGGGAGTACGAGACCACATTGTCTCAAGTATCCATGGAAGAGTGACTCCATATGCAATTTGGAAGGCTTTGATGGATCTGTTTCAGAGTAGCAGTGACCACAGAAAATTGGCACTAAAGGACAAGCTCAAGAAAATCAAAATGGAGAAAGGCAACACTATTCTGAAATATTTAACAAAGTTTGTCCAATGTTAAGATGAGCTTGGGAGTGTCTGAATTACTCTAGCGGATGATGAATTGGTGAGCCTAGCTCTTTTAGGCCTTACCAAGAGTTGGCATAGTTATTAGGACTCTATCAATGGGAGGGAGAAGCTGCTATATTGGGAGCGACTACTCGAATTTGGTGCAAGAAGAATTCAAGCGGAATACCAGGGATGGATCCTCATCTAAGACCAATGATGAGGAAAATTGTGCCTTGGCTAGTAAGGCAAAGAAGGGGAAGGGAAAGAAATCCTATTTCAAATCTAAGACCGAAAAAGAAGGAAAGAAGTGTGACATGTCCAGAGTGAAGTGTTTTCACTATCACAAGCATGGACATTATGCCACTAACTGTCCACAAAAGAATAAGAACAAGAAGGCTTCAGGATATGCAGCTGGTGAGGCTTTTGCCTCGCAATTTGAGTTGGAATTCTTGCTCATCACATGCATGGTGTCAAGTGTGATGGGATCAGTGTGGTACTTGGATAGTGGTGCATCTTTCCACATGAAAGGAGAAAAAGAAATTTTCAGTAGCTTGAAGGAGAAGGACCTCCATATGCATATAGAAATGGGTGATGATGGAAGGTATATCACTATCGGGAATGGTACAGTTACTTTCCAGAGATAGTGAGGTAAGACCTTCTTATTAAAATATGCAATGCATGTACCAGGCTTCAAAAATAATTTTAGTTTCAGTTGCAATGTTGGAGGATAGAGGTTATGATGTGGTTTTCAGTGAAGGGAAAGCTTTCCTTTTACACAAAGCCACAGGAAAAGCCAAGAATATTGGGATTCATGTGAAGAATCTCTACAAACTTGATGTAGATGGCTGTGCAACATTGATGGGTAAGGCAGACAAACTGGTGAGCTGAGATGAGGGTGAGTTATGGCACAGGAGATTGGGCCATCTACACCATGAAGCCTTGAAGGTCATGCAGCAGATTTCTACCAGGATTCCAAAGGGTACTCTTGCATAGATAGACACATATAAGGGATTTCCCACAAGGAAGTATGTAAAGGCCACTTTTCACGAGAAGGAGAATTGAGCAGCGGAAATCCTTGAGAGAGTTTAATCATACGTGTGCGGTCTACAAATTTGACAACAAAGCACAGATATTATGTGATCTTTATTGATGATTTTTATAGAAATTTTTGGATCTAATTCATGCAAAATAAATATTATATGTTCTCAAAAAATTTTGAGTTCAAAGAAATGGTGGAGAAAGATACAAGGAAGCATGTGAAGGCTCTGAGGAGCGACAATGGTGGTGAGTACATATCCAATGAATTCAATAACTTCTGTAGCAAAGAAGGAATTCAAAGAGATTTTATTGTGCCTCATAATCCACAACAAAATGGGGTCACCGAAAGAAAGAATAGAAAAATTATGGGTTCACCATGAGCGATGTTGCATGATCAGGGCCTACTGTTGCATCTGTGGGTAGAAGCATGCAACACAGTGGTATTTGTGTAGAACCATAGTCCTCATGGGATACTTGGCATGAGTACAGCAGAGGAGGCTTTTTCTGGTAACAAACCTGATGTTTCATATTTTAAAAATTCCGGCTCATCAGTCTATTGCCATGTGACCAAATATTCTAGGAAGAAGCTTGAACCAACAACTGAGATTGGGATATTTTTGTGGTACACTGATACTCCCCACAACTATTGGGTTTATTTTCCAAACAGTAAGATGATTTTTGTGATACGGGATATAAAATTTGATGAGGAGAAAGCCATGTGATTGTCCCTTGAGAGGGAGCTTAATTTGCATGAAGATGAGGAACTCTTGGTTCCAAAGGATGAACCTCGAGATGTGGAGAAGTCACATGTGGAGGATCATGGAGTGGTAGAAAACACTCATGCAAAGCCATCCACCAGACATGGTAGAAAGCACACCACAAAAGTTGATAGATTGGGACTTTATGTGGCAGAACATGTAGGAGCACCTACTTCATTGCGCAGACAGAGATAGTGTCTAGACAAGTTTACTAGATACATGGCTCTTATGAGCAAGTGTATTGTGACAGAACCATCATCCTTTGAGGAAGAAGTGTAGCAACCAATTTGGGTTGACGCCATGGTTGAGGAGTATGCCTCCATCGTCAAGAACAATGCATGGGAAGTTTTCTAAAGACCAGTCGGGAAATCAGTGGTTGGATCTAGATGGATCTATAAGGTGAAATAGATGGAAGGTGGGAGTGTGGAGAAAGACAAGGGTAGATTTGTAGCTCGGTGATTCTCACAAGTTGAGGGGATTGATTATGAGAATAATTTCACACCTGTTGTGAGGTACTCATCAATTAGATCTATCCTTGCACTCTCAGCACAAATGGGGTGGCATATACATCAAATGGATGTGAAAACTGCATTTCTCAATGGATTTATTTAGGAAGAAGTGTACATAGAGCAACCATAAGTTTTTGAGACCTTTGACAGTGATTCGCATGTGTGCAGACTCAATAGAGAATTGTATGGGATGAAGCAAGAAACTCGTGCTTGGTACACCAGGATTGATAGTTATTTCACTGGGTTGGGCTTCACAAAGAGTGAAGCAGATGCGAATCTATACTAGATTGTGGTTGATAGTAAGATCTTGATTATCGTACTTTATATTGATGATCTAATTTTGACAGGTGATGAGCAGCTCATAATTTCTTGCAAGGAGGATCTTACAAGAGAGTTTGAGATGAAGGACATGGGACTCCTTCACTATTTCCTTGGTTTAGAAATATGGCAGTAGGATGGTGAGCTATTTGTTTCTCAAGGAAAGTATTTCAAAGATATTCTGAGTAATTTTCACTTGGAGAGTTGTAAACCCATGGAGACTCCTTTTCCAGGAAACTGGAGGAAGGAGGATGCTACTTCAGGTGAGGTAGTGGACACTACTATTTACAGGCAGCTTGTGGGTTCACTGATTTACTTGGTGAGCACCAGACTAGACATTTGCTACATAGTTAACCAGCTGAGTCAAGCTATGGTTAAGCCGACCAAGATCTTTTGGAAGGCGGGGAAGCATGTCTTGAGATATATTAGATACACTACAGAGTACGGATTATGGTACAGACGGACAAAGTGAATGAAGCTTCAAGGCTTTACCGATGTAGATTGGGAAGGTAGTCCATCAAACATAAAGAGCACATCAGGAGGGATCTTTAGCATATGATCAACATCAGTTTCTTGGTACAGCAGGAAGCAGAGATCTGTGGCACTCAGTTCAGCCGAGGTAGAGTACATGGCAGCTAATCAAGTTGCATGTGAGGCCATTTGGATGTGGAAGATTCTAGTTGGTTTGTTTGGTCATCAGATGGATCCAACAATGATACATCGTGATAACCAGAGTTGCATTAAACTCTCGATTAATCTAGTATTCCATGATAGGTCCAAGAATATAGACATATGGTACCACTATCTTAGAGATTGTGTTCAGAGGTGCATTATGTTACTTCAGAACATTCCCACAGAAGACCAGGATGCAGATATTCTGACAAAGGTGCTTTCCAGGAGAAAATTCGAATACCATACAGGCAGGATCGGGGTAGCTGATAATCCTTTTCTTGTTGAGAGGGAATGTTGAAAAGTCAACAAGAAATGTGTGTCTAATTTAATTTTCCCTTAATCAAATTAGATAATAAAATGTAATCTTATCTCATAATCACTTGTAATAGTTAACTGAGTGTGATAAACTCAGGTAGCTCATGAATTTCGAGTTGAGGGTGGTTGGTGAGGCATGTAGAGTGATTCTATTAGTTATTGATTCCAAGTTGCAATAAGTGCATTAGTTTAATGCATGAGAAATCAGTTAACTCAATTAATTGAGTTAAAATCAGTTTAACCAGTTGGAACTATTTGTTTCACTAATGAAACTTCAAGTGAATTAAATAAGATTTAATTCACATGCAGTGATTTGTCATGTAACTGATTATTTACTATTAATAGCTAAATGCATGTCAGTTCTAGTGGAGACCCAGTTGAGACAAAGGTTAAAGGGATGTTAACTATTATTTGTATTATTAGTAGGTTTCCTGCATGTAGAAAAACACCCATAGGATTTCCCATGAGCATTGCAGTTTTGGAAGGCTGAATTTCCTAAATAATAGGGATTGCATTCCACATGAATTGTGCAAGCAAGGAATGCTGAGTTGTTAGGTCCCTATATGACTAGTGTAGTCCCATATTGTTGTTAGTGTAGCCCCCTTATTGTTATTTTTGTACCCCTGTAACCCCAATATTGTTATTATTGTGCCTTTACATTATTATTGTTATGTCGACTAGGATTATATTGTGACCCCATGGACTCCTATATATATATAAGGAGGTTTTTTCATTTGTATCATCCAAGAATTGTTCATTTATGTAAGGTAAAGGAGGTTTCCCCCTCGAAGTGGCTTATTTTTAAGGCGTTTATCTCTCTTTTATTCTATTTTCAGAGCTGGTTTCATAACATTTGGTATCAAAGCTTTGTGTTCTAGGGTTTCACTGCTCCAAACAAGTCATCGTGGAATTTTCTCTATAACTTTTTTTATACGAAGGTTCAGAAGCTGAAATTTTTAGCATATGAAGCTGAAATCGTGAGGCATGTCGTGAAAACATTTTAGATCTTGGTTCACAATATTTTCAAATATATGATCTATGGAAGTTAGGGTTTTTTAGGCTCCTTAATTTCATCTAAAAGAGGTGATCGTGAGAAAATCATCATAACTCTCTCTCTAGGCATCGGATTTGAATTCTATAAAAATTGGCCACAAGTACATGGAATATAGCTTTCTATGTATCAATTTAAAATTCGAAGCACGAAAAAATCACACGTGGCATGTCGTACAAGTTCGCTCTACTGAACTACTCCATAATTAGGTCATTGTGGGATATTGGGCATAACTTTTCCTTGAAGAATCCAAATCATGTCATACATGTGGCATGGGAAAGAAGATTTAGAGGGATAATACATGACCTAATTTCAGATATTGAAGATCCGAATCACAGAGATAATTTAGTTTCAATATCGAGCACCTCAATAGCAAGAAAAAGGTGTGTATTTGTTTTCAAATTTCATAAGTCTTGTTTGAAAAATCAGTTTGAAGTGATTCCAAGAGCATATTGAAGCATAGATATCAGTATTGGGTTCTAAAATTCCCCCATAAAATAATTCAACATCCATTAAGCTCTCAGAATAATCTACTATGACTCATGAAGATGAAGAAGTGCAACATGATATATCAAAAATACAAGAGCAAGTGCACCAAATTTCGCTCTCTCAAAGAGCAACAAAAAATGAAATGGATGTTTTGAAGAAAGGCGTGGAAGCTAGGATGGATGGTTTGAAGAAGGGACTGGAAGCTAATATGGACGGTTTGAAGAGAGGCATGGAATCTAAGATGAATGGTTTGAAGAATGGCATGGAAGACATGGAAGAAAAAATGGAAAACATGAAGAATGATATAAAATTAGATATCGAAGACTTGACAAAGTTGATACAAGAAATGATTCCTAATGGAAAAAAGATAGTAGATGAAACTCATGATGATAACAAAATAAATTTTAATCATGATTTCATAGACTCTAATGTTGGATAGAAGAGCCACCAACATCCAAATATCGATATGAGGAATTTTGACGACAACAGTCCCGTAACATGGATACTACAGATGGAGCAATATTTTGATCTCAATAATGTGAAAAACACGCAAAAGTTATGCATTGCAACTTTATATTTAGAATAAAATACATTTGTATGGTATCGATGGCTTTTCTCTCGTAAAAAAATTGTCACTTGGTTAATTTTTACGGAGGAAATGATAGCACGTTATGTGAATACAAAGAGAAAAACCTTTTTTAGCCAATTGATAAGTTTCAAACAAAAGGGTTCAGTGGTCGAGCACATTGACGACTTCCAAAAATTGAATATAAGGGTAACTGATATTCCAAAGGAACATAGGATTGATGTCTTCATAGGGACTTTAAAGGATAACATCCAACATGAGGTTCGTGTTTGGGAACTTGATTCATTTGAGAAGGAATTCAGGTTGGCAAGAAAAATTGAATGTAAAATTATGGCGACAAGGAATCCTACCACTCACATCTATAAAGATGGAAGTGTTGCTACTCCTACACTTCCACAACCTACAAGGTTGAAGCCACAACAATTGTTCGAAAAAATAGAAAAAGGGCTTTGATACAATTGTGATATAAAATACACTAAAGGTCATAAGTGTGCTAGGAAGAAATTATTCTACATAGATTGTGAAGAGGAGGAAGAAAATGAACAAGAAACTTCAAAAGAAGATGATATACACTAGGAACCAACCCTAGAATATTACCACATCATTTAAAGCATTGGTAGGAATTACCACTCCTCAAACTTTCAAGATATAAGGACATATCAAGAAGAAAAAGGTAGTAGTGTTGATTGATTCGGGTAGTACCCATAATTTTATTCATTGTAAGGTATCCAAGGAATTTAATTGTTTCCTATAACCAGCACCAGAATGTCAAGTGATGGTTGCAAATGGAGGAACTATAAATTTCTCTGGAAAATGCCATAATATCAAGCTAACCATGGGATAATATGTATTGAATAGTAAAATTCTATCCATTCTAATGGGAGGTGTTGATTTTGTACTAGGAGTACAATGGTTACAATCTTTGGGGATGATAGCTTTTAATTTTCAAGAACTTCTCTTGAATTGTTTTTCGGAAGGAAAGGAAGTCGAATTACGCGGTATCACACATAATTTGTGAAAGATATTAAGCTCTAATGTCATGACAAATATTTTGAAGAAATAAAAATGAGGCATAATTGCACAATTATGCTCACTAGAAGTTCCAACATCAAAATCATCTATTTCTCCAGATCTCCAAAAACATTTCGACAATAATTCCAAGGTGTTTGAAACTCCCAAAGGACTCCCACCTATTCGTGATCATGATCATGCTATTCATTTGATTCCAGGAAGTGTTCCTCCAAACATCAGGCCTTATAGATATCCTTATGTCCAAAAGAGCAAAATTGAACGTATGATTGCAAAAATGTTAGAGGTTGGTATAATTCAACCTAGTCAAAGTTATTTCTCTGCTCTAGTAGTATTGGTGCACAAGAAGGATGTATCATGGCACATGTGTCTGGATTATAGGGAGCTCAATACGCTCACTATTAAATATAAATTTCCCATTCCTATGATTGATGAATTATTGGATGAATTACATGGAGAAATTTATTTTACCAAGTTGGGTCTTCGCTCAGGATATCATAAAATTAGAATGAAGACTAAAGATATTCCTAAAACAACATTTCGAACTCATGAGGGTCATTATGAATTTTTGGTCATGCCTTTTGGCCTTACCAATGCACTTTATACATTTCAAGGGTTGAAGAATTCCATTTTCAAACCCTTCCTTAGAAAATTTGTGCTAGTATTTTTTTATGATATACTAATCTACTGCAGGTCTTGGAAGGATCATGTTCAACATTTTGACAGGGTGCTCAAACTCTTGGAGGAGAAACAATTATCTGCAAAAACATCCAAATTTTTCTTTGAAGTACAACAGGTGGAATATCTGGGTCATATTGTATCTCACGAGGGTGTTAAGGTAGACCCTAACAAAAGTAAATCCATTAAGGAATGGAAAGTCCCCACAACCATAAAGCAGTTGCGAGGATTTCTCGAGTTAACAGGGTATTATCGCAAGTTTTTAAGAATTATTGGATAATAGAAGCACCTCTAACAATATTATTGAAGAAAGATGCATTTTCATGGACTCTTAAAGAAACTAAGGCCTTTGAACATCTTAAAGAGGCAATGTTCCTAGCACCAGTCTTAGCTACGCCATACTTCACAAAAACCTTTATTGTGCAATGTGTGCCTCATGAAAGGGAATTGGTGTTGTTTTAATGAAAGAAGGAAGATCCATTGCTTTTGAAAGTCGCCCAATCAAAGGAAAGTATTTACAAAAAGCTGTTTATGAGAAGGAAATGTTAGAAATACTACATGCACTAAAGAAATGGCCACCATACATAATGGGAAGACATTTCAAGGTAAAAAATGATCATGATAGTCTTAAACACTTTTTGGAACAAAGACTATCTTCAGAAGAGCAGCAAATATGGGTCACAAAGATGTTGGGTTATGACTTTGAAATCATCTACAAAAAATGGAAGCTAAATGTTGTTGCAGATGCACTCTCAAGAAAGAATGAAGAGGTGGAAGCATTGCTTTGTGCCATTTATATTTTCCAACCAGCTTGGATAACCGAAGCAAGGGATGAATGGAAGAAGGACAAAGAAGTGTGGACACTCATTCAAAAGTTGCAGCAAGATCCTAGTACATATGATACATTTAGTTGGAAAAATGATCCTTATGGTACAAAGATCGCTTATATCTTTGTAAGAATTCCCAATTAAAACAAAATATTCTTTTGGAATTGCACACTTATCCTTTAGGAGGACACTTAGGATTTTTAAAAACTTACCATATGGTGAAAATAAGAAATTTTTTGGGATGGCCTTAAATCTGATATTCAAAAGTTTGTGGCAGAATTTTTGGTTTGCCAGCAAAATAAAATTGAGACAATTAAGATCTAGGGTCTTCTACAACCTTTATACATTCCAATTCCACGTTGGGAGGATATTTCAATGGATTTTATCATAGGTGTACCTAAGTCCAACGGAAAGAGTGTCATCATGGTGGTAGTTGATAGAATTACCAAGTATGCACACTTTTGTGCATTATCTCATCTATTTAAAGAAAGTACAATTGCTACTGCATTTATGGAAACAATTCAAAAGCTACATGGAAACCCAAAGATTATTGTAAGAGATAGAGATCCCATTTTTATTGGAAATTTTTGGACGGAATTATTTTCTTGTTTATGTACTCAACTAGCTCATAGCTCATATTATCATCCTCAATCCGATGGTCAAACTGAGATAGTGATAAATGTTTGGAAGGATATCTTCGTTTTTTTTTATTTGATAAAAAAACACAATGGGTCAAGTGGTTACCTCTCGCTGAATGGTGGTATAACACTTCCTTCCATACTGCAGCAAAAATGACCCCATTTATGGCACTTTATGGATATCATCCACCATCCATCACATCATCTTTAAGAGAAAATGCTAAGGTTCAAGCAGTGAAAGATCACATCGGGAATCAACAAGAATTTCTCCAACTCTTAAAGTATAACCTAAATTTGGCACAAAATCGAATGAAACAATAGGCAGATCAACATCGCAGTGAGAGAAGTTTTGATGTAGGAGATTGGGTATTTTTACGACTACAACCATACAAACAAATGTCCCTCAAGCAAGCTAATAAGGATAATAAATTATCGCCAAAGTAATATGGTCCTTACAAGGTGTTGCAAAAGATTGGTACTATGACATACAAATTGGAGCTTCCTGCTTCTTCGCAAGTGCATCCATTTTTCCATGTTTCATGCTTAAAGAAGGTTATAGGTGAAAACTTCCAGTTCGAACAATATTTCCAGAACTTGATTAGGAAGGAAAAATCATATTGGAACCTGAAGGAGTCACGGAAATAAGAACTCGACAGCTACGAAGTCAATAAATTTCAAAGTATCTTATCAAGTGGAAGAAATTACCCATTGAAGATTCTACATGGGAGGATGAGAATTTGTTGTGTAACCAGCTCCAAAAAGAGAAGAAAAGAGATATCAACACCTTATAAATGAGCCACTTCGAGGGGGAAACCTCCAATACATTACATAAATGAAAAATTCTTGGATGATACAAATGAACAAAACCTCCTTCTATATATAGGAGTCCATGGAGCCAACAACATAATTCAGTTGGGGCCACAATGTAATCCTAGCCGACCTAACAATAATAATGTAAGGGAACAATAATAACAATATGGGGGTTACAGGGGTACAATAATAAAAATAAGGGGGGATACCCTAACATAATAAGAGGCTACACTATTAATATAGGGACTTAACATGCCCCTCTCCTTCAAACAAGTGTTGTCCTCAACGCTTGATTATTTCTTGGTGCTTCTGTGTAAAATTCTCATCCTCCCATGTGAAATATTCTACAGGAAAGTTCTTCCACTTGCTGAGATACTCTAAAATTGATCGTACTTGTCAAGTTATTGTTTCTATGACTACTTCATAACTTCTTTCAATGTCATGTTGATCTTCCTGTTGTTTCATTAGATACTGCACCAAAGTTGGGTTATCCTTTGAGAGTTGGAGAACTTGTTGTTGATGCTCACTGTGATCTTCCACTAATTTATCATCCATATTAGCTATTATTTGATCCTTCAAACCATCCAACTTAGCCTCCATTTCTTCTTTTAAACCATCTATTTCATCTTCAATGGCTCTTCGTAAGATCTAAATTTTTTGCACTTGGTACCGTAATTTTGATATCTCATAATGCAACTCTTCCTCTTCATGCGTCATAGTATAGCTTTCTAAAGGCTTAATGGGTGTTGAATTCTTTTTTAGGGGCCACTTTAGACCTTAAATATTGATATCTATTCTACAATGGGCCCTTGCAATCAATTCAACTTGATTCTTCAAACAAGACTTATGCAATTCGGAAAAAAAAAATACACACCTTTTACTTGCTTTGAGGAGCTCTATATTGAAATTGTATTATCTCTGTGATTGTGGAACTTCAATATCTTAAATTCAGCACTGAAGTAGCCCTTTGAATTCCCTTTTGAATGCCACAGGTCTGACCTGATTTGGATTCTCCAAGACAAATTTGTGTCCAATCTCCCACAATGACCTAATTATGGACTGGTTCGTATGGAATTTGTACCACTTGCCACGTGTCACCGTTTTGTCCTTTGTCTCTTGAAATTGATAGCCAAAGAAACGAAATCTCGTGTACTTGTGACCAATTTAACCACATTTTACGTGCACCATGCCAATTCCTGCAGAGAGAGTTATTTAACTTTTCCCACGATCACCTTTTTGAGATGAAATTCAGGAGCCTGAAAAAGCACTACTTTCCACAGATCATATCTCCAAAAATGTTGCGAACCAAATTCTGAAATTTTTTGAAGAGTTTCCTTAGGATTTCAGCTTCGTACCATAAAAATTTCAGATTCTGAACCTCAATAGAAAAAATGTTATAGCGCAAATTCCATGATAACCTGTTTAGGAGGCTGAAAAAATACCTAACTTCCACAAATCATATCTCCGAAAATATTGCGAACCAAGCTCTGAAATTTTTATAAAATATTCCTTAGGATTTCGTCTTCGCACCCTAAAAATTTTAGATTCTGAACCTTGGTAGAAAAAAATTTATAGCGAAAATTCCACGATGACCTGTTTGGAGCAGCGAAACCCTAGAATCCAAAGCTCTGATACCAAATGTTGTGTAACCAGCTCCAAAAGAGAAGAAAAGAGATATCAACGCCTTAGAAATGAGCCACTTCGAGGGGGAAACCTCCAATACATTACATAAATGAACAATTCTTGGATGATACAAATGAACAAAATCTCCTTCTATATATAGGAGTCCATGGGGCCACAATATAATCCTAGTGGGGCCACAATGTAATCCTAGCCGACCTAACAATAATAATGTAAGGGCACAATAATAACAATATGGGGGTTACAGGGGTACAATAATAACAATAAGGGGGGCTACACTAACATAATAAGGGGCTATACTATTAATATAGGGACTTAACAGAATTTTATGCAAAAGCACCCAGAGCTACTCAAGCGTTGAGGACAACACGTTTTTTGAAGGAGAGGGGCATGTTAGGTCCCTATATTACTAGTGTAGTCCCTTATTGTTGTTAGTGTAGCCCCCTTGTTGTTATTTTTGTACCCCTGTAACCCCAATATTGTTATTATTGTGCCTTTACATTATTATTGTTAGGTCGGCTAGGATTATATTGTGACCCCATGGACTCCTATATATATAAGGAGGTTTTTTCATTTGTATCATCCAAGATTTTTTCATTTATGTAATGTAAATAAGGTTTCCCCCTCAAAGTGGCTTATTTTTAAGGTGTTGATCTCTCTTTTCTTATATTTTTGGAGCTGGTTTCATAACATGAGCAGAGGCTAAAAATTGGCTAAGTGTTGGTTGATTTTTTCCAGATCAGTGTGAGACAGTTGTGAGAGTGTTGGATACTCTTGTGAGAAGAGTGCATTGTATTTGTTTCATGATTCCTTGGTGAATATACAATATAAGATAGAGGGGTTTTGAGTAGCAAGCTTTCCTCAAGAAAATAACTGTGTTGTGGTTTGATTTTCTTCTTTCTTTACTTGTTGTGATTGGCGATTGTGTTTATTCTCCACAATTAATTTGTAGAAGGATTGTTAATTTTGGACAAATATGTCCAAAATCCATGTTTTCATGCTCAGATGAAGATGCTAATATTTTTATGGGACTCCTCTTTCGAAGAGGTGCAAGATCGATCTAAAGATCATCTTGATCCGATGAGCAGAACATTTATTTTGAATTTATTCAAAATATGTGCATGTCAGCCTAAAGGTTTGGAGCCCCAGTAGTTGTGTCACACACCCTCATTGATGGATATAAATTGGTCAACGTTGGAGGACATTTTCACTCATCACATCCTCACACATTTCTCTCTCCTCATCTGATTGGTTCGATCACTTAGAGGCTATTCTCTTCACATGCGGGAAATTGTAGCAAGGAAAAAATCTATTTTCGGCCTAGGGTTTCTACCACAGTATTTACCAGTGTTGACTTTGGTCACTGCATGGTCAAATTGACTTAAAAATTTCCCATTATTTCGATTTCCTCAATCCGCATTTTTTGGCACAATTCCCAAGGTTGGACGTTGACTTTGACTTGGTTGTGTTGACCTTGTTGCTGTTGTTGTTTGCATTGACTGTTGACTGACAACGTTGACTTTTGTTGACTTTTGGGGTTGACTATTTTGGCTGTCCTAGAGGGTTATGTGACACTTCTGGTTGGCTGACCGTATTGAGACTTTTTTGGTTGAAGCATCCCACTAATCGCCATAACACACCAACACAGTTATATATTTTGGCTTGTCTTCTGTCGATCTACTAGTATGTTCTATCAAAATTTTACTTTATTGTTTATGTGATTGCTGACTAATATTGGGATAAAAATTAAAGTTGCATCAAGCATAGAACATCTACAAAAATTTAAATGGTAACAAAGTTGAGGTGTAGAAAAAGCCCTAGTTTGTAGCAATCACCAAAGAAGAGCATGGGTTCCTCTAACTACAATGGCTTTAAGGCTGATGACAAATTGACTGGGAAGGATGACTTCCATGCCTGGAAGATGACACTGGATCTTATGTTGGAAGACCAAGATGTCATGGACTATGTGCAAGGTAAAATTCAAGAGCCTCCATCCACTGCAACAGTTGCTGCCAAAAAAAAGTACAAGAAGGGGGAAATCAAAGAAAAGTTGATGATAAGGGACACAATTCATAAGATTCTGGTTGCCTACATCTCTAAGTTGGGCACATCCAAGGAGATGTATGATAAGTTGGTCAACATGTTCAAAGCCAACAATGTGAATCAAGTCCTATTCTTCAAGAACCAATTAAATAATCTGAAGAAAGGAAGGGATGAGTCTGTTCAATCATATTTTATGAAGCTGACCAAAATTAGGAATAATCTTCTACCTATTGGGGAGAAAATAGCTGATCAAGAGATGGTTCTCACCTCACTTGGAGGTCTCTCATCCGAATGGAATGTATTCAACACTATTATTCTTAATAACAATGTGATACCTGATTTTGAGGAAGTACTATCGAGATGAGTACAAGAAGAGACAAGGATTAAGGAATATGAAAATGAAGGAAATGCTACCTTCGCTGCTCATACTAAGAAGAAGAACTTTGGTGGTCCAAGGAACAAAGGAAGAGCAGAGGCCCAAGGAAATAAAGGCAAGTGTTACACTTGTCACAAGCCAGGTCACTATGCTAGAGAATGCCCTTTCAAGAAGGATTCCCCTAATGATGATGACAACAACAACAACCAGAGGAACTAAAATCAAAGGAACAACACATTCAAGGGGAAGAGGAAGGCTCCCTCTGGCGTAAATGTTCAACCTTTCAAAAGGTCAAGAAATTCCAGGTATGAGGAATCAAATGTTGTTGATAAAAGAAACGAATTCACTCTTGTATCTTACCTCTCTGCTGCATCTCCACCCGAAACTATGGATGTCTGGTTGATAGATAGTGGTGCCTCAAGGCACATCACTGGGTTCAAGGAATAACTTTATGATATGGTTGAGAAGGATACTAATCTGGAAATTATCCATGGAGATAATGCCACATATCCCGTGAAAGCGACAGCGACTATGAACCTCCACTTGTCTCAAGGTCAAGTTCTCCACTTGTAGGATCTACTCTAGGTACTCGATTTGAAGAAGAACCTTGTGCCTATATCAGCCATGGAAGACAAAGGTTTCAATGTGGCATTCATTGATGGGAAGGTGTGTATCAGGAAGAAGAGTTTCAAGGAAGCTATCAAGATTGGGTTTAGAGTTCATACAATCTACCAAGTTGGAGGAAGTCCATTGGGAGCAATGACGTGTGATACTATCCTACAGACTGAACTATGGCACTGGAGGTGTTATCACTCCAATAATTCTCAAAAGTTGCGAGATTTTTTATTTTAGTTTAAATAATATTAGAGGTAACCACAAACCTACATTTAAGCCTTAGGATCTAGCCTTCCTAATGCTCAGAGAGGGCTCTCTCTATATGATTTATCTTTGTTTATTTTCATTGATTTTAGGCTAGTTATGTAGGGTAAATTGGTTTTGGATTTTTATTTGATTTGGTGGGAAAATTACTTACTTAGAAGGATAGATGTAGGTTTGTATTCGATTGTGCTAATGGAGTCAATGTGTCAAGCAGTCAGATTAGGATCAAGTTCTAAAGGGAAATTTTTACAGGGTAAGATAGTTGAGTTACTTCAGATCTTCAAGGCTGATGGTGAAAATGGTTTCAATCGGGGTAAGAGAGCAATTAAGGGTTCTCAAATCCAAATAATGAGTGAAAAGGTAGAGGTCAATTGAAACTATGGAGCAATTAAGGGTTCCCTAGTCTAGATATCAGTGGAAAACATGTAAATGATAGATAGTTCAAGACAGAGTGCTTTTAAAATATTCTGAAATAACAATTCCGGATTTATCATTTAGATTTAGAAAAACATACAAGTTTTGATGAAAAACATAAGAAATTGACAAAGAAACAAGTGAAAATACTTCACTGTAGTGTCCCAAGACATGAATCTTGTAATATGATGCTTTACTGCTTTAATCCAGTCTGCTGACTTGAAATTGGTATAATCACCCTTAGGTTCAGAATATTACAACTATAGAAATGTTCAGAAATTCATCCACACTCAATACTTCTAAATGAGAAGTATTTATACAAAAACTCTTTACAAAATATCTTAAAACAAACTTAGTAATTATTCATGGAAAAGAAATATCTTCATGCAAGAAGATAGTGACAACTTTCTAACTAATGCTAGTTGTCCCTTTTTTATTAAAATAATTGTTTGTTGTCTTTACTTGTTGATATTTTCTCTCTTTGATGTTCAACGAAGACTGCAGCTAGACAGTGAAGTGTCCTTTACGCTAGAAGATTTATCTGTGCTTTGTGATTATTCTTTTGACTTTTAAACTTTGACCTTGAACTGATACTCTTTAACCTGATAATATTTTTCTGCAAAACTGTAGCTGTAAATGTAAAAACAAAAAGATCTGTTTTATTTTTTTACTGTTTTGTACTTACTGCAATATGATTTTATAGTAAATCAGTAAATTTTTCCCAAAGTTCTGCCTCTGGCAATTTTACCTTCATCATCTTTCTGAAAATATCATCAGCTTCAGTATACTTTGAGAATGTGGGCTTGTTAATAAATATGTGTTTCACCTCATGCTGTAAGTAAAACAAATTTTCCAAACTCTTGTAGATTACCTTGCATGTTGGAATACCATGTGAGGTAGGCAGATTGACCTGTTGCTTGGCAACTTCTCTCATTTTCTTGTCATATTCATCTTGCTTCATTAGTTTATCATGAATAACTAATGGATTTGGAAGGCCTTTCTGCCTTAGGACATCAAATTTCATCATAAGCCTTGTGATAGCCACCTCTATGTTTTGGCATTTCTCTTCTAACTGTATCATCAAATTCTTTTTAGAAGTTACCTTCCTAACTTCTAGGATGGTTTTTGTTATGTCATTAATACCAATTTCTTCTAACTCTTTCCTGTTATTATAATTTAGAAACTTGATGATTTCAAGAGCTTCCTTGGGTTTCTTACCAAGCTCTTCTTTTATCTTTTGAAAGGCTTCTTTTGCTGATTTGACTAAGTCTTTATGTTCATAAATGACCTGTATGGATGGCCAAATATCATTGACTTCTTCAATGATATTGGCTCATAGTTGTTGTCTGATTTGAGCCACGGGTTCTTTTAATTTTAGATCTTTTTCTAACTTCTTCAACTGCTAATTTAATCTGTTTGCTCTTTGTTCTTCATTCTTATGCATTATCTTGGCAAGTTTCTTTTCATGTACATAGGGAGTCAATTTGCATTTAAGTCTCATTTTACTTATAACTCCTCTTATCACAAAATTAGACCTAATAGGGTGCTTGATCAGACAATCTCATGTAACTATTTAAAACCTAATCTTTTGACTGAGGCTTAGCCTCCTCAGCCTGAGAGGGCTCTCTCAAAATTTAATGATATGGATAAAGATATAGATGCCTAACTCTATTTAGGAAATAACTGTAAATGATAAATGTAGGTTGAGAATCACATAAGCATGTATACATTGGGCTTATGGAGTCAAATCAATTCAGTAATTTAGTGAATCTACTTAACATGGAAGTTGAGGCATATCAGAGTTTTAGTCATAAGGTACACACACATGAAACTGTAAAAACACAGTTAGTTCACTTATATAGGAAGTCAGAGCATATAATAGATGAATTCTGAGTAATATAGATGAACATCACTGCAATGAGATATATAAGAGATGAAAATGGAATAGGAAAACACTAAAACTCCTTTTGAATCTCAAGTTGGTCAAGTAGAAGATCACTGTATTAGCTGAAAACTAGTCAATTCACAACAAGCCCAATTTTGCCAAAAATGTCCAACCCTTGACAAATTCGACCTCTTGGTATTTAATAGACATCTTACAACAAGAGATGATCTACCTCTAGGCTAGATACATTGAATTTCCATCCCTTGACACCTTGCATAATCATAAAACATGGAATTTATTACAAAAAGACATCTATCCTACTTAACATTCCTATTCCAAAAAGGACTCAAACTCCTTATCACTATCTATAACAACCTTATCTATTTGAATTTACATCATTTCCAAGTGTACCATCACATGGTCAAATTTGGATGATGGGCTTCATTTCTTCATGACCACTTTGTTGACCTCCACAAAAATAGGAAACAATATTCTTTTTTTTTAAGCATAAGATCTTTTGCATTCTTTGAACATTCTAACCATAATTTACTCTTCATTTTATGGTCCTTGGTTGTTGGAAGTTATCTTAACACGTCCCATGACTCCTCCCTACCCTCCAGTTGTCTAAAATCGTTTTAAACACTGCTCAAAATGTTGTAATGTCCTGTGCTACGAAAACACAACAGTTTCGTAGCGCTTCTTGTAGCGCTGCCATTTCAAGTCTTTATCCTCCAAAAACTCAATTATTTCTTCTGCATAATTTTAATTACCCTTTAATACATCTTCCATAGCAAATTCATTTCTTAACTCAGTCTTCAACCCTTTAAAACCTGATCAAAATAAGCAAGAAAAGCAGCTACAGCAGTTTCATAACGCTTTTCTGCTTTTTTACACTGAATGCGCTACGAAACTGCTGAGTATGCAGATTCTTCATAAATTTTCCAAGTGAAAACCATGTTTGCCTCAAAAACTCAAAACATAACCTGTCTTTAGTATTTACAAATCATACAAACTGCAAACCCGCTTCATATTATCTTTCTTGAGGTTCCTTCTTCATTTACACTTGGTTGAGCTATTAGTTCTTCTATGACTGTCATTTTAATGCCTCTACTCTTTAACTCATCATGAATTAACTCCAGCTGTTGCTCTAAATCCGTCACCTGGTCTTTAAGTCTTCTGTTAGTATCTCTCAGATGAGTGTTTATTATTCTGACAAACTTAGCTTCTTTTATTGTTGGAACTGTTCATTTGAAAAATTGCTCTGTATTACTTAAGCTTTCAGAAGCATAATCAACTTGTTCTTCCCACATTACCTTCATTCTTTTAAACTGTACTTTCTCGACACTGTGCTTTCTAGATTTATTTTTCATGACAACAATTTCCTGATTTTCCAACTTTAACTTCTCCTCAAGGCACTGAAACTCTATTTTCTCTATCACTTTCTCCTTTCCCCTTTTTAATTTGCTGATTGTATCCTTCACTGTGGGTGATGAGAGGTCAATTATCTATTTGGATGCTTTAGCTATATTAGTGGGTATTTGAACTTCTTTTCTAAATTCCATTAATTTCCTAGCATGCCTTGTTATAGGATTTCTTGCTTGAAAAATGAAACCTGCATCTTCCCCCTCAAACTCTAGCCTCTTTGCAGACTTGGCCTTTTTCAGCTTATGCTCATCTTACCCAATGAACTCAGTTTGGAAAATGGGCGTTTCCTCTATGTCAATGGCATGAAGAATATCCTCTAGATTCCCCTTTGTTACTGGGATGTCTTCTGTAGCAATTGTATTTCCTTTCAATGTCACTGCTTTGCTTCTAGTTACTCTTTTGGTCCCCTGTTTGCTGACAGCTTGTTTCTGTTTTGTGTTTTTGACAACCTTTGATCTCTGTTTTGCAGGTGGTAGAGTTGGTGTATCAAGCATTTGCATTTTCTCTGGCCCTTTCTCAGTTTGCTTTCTTGGCTTCACTCTTGCAGTTGATTTTGGTTTTGCAACCATAGGTTGGCTTGGTTCTTCTGGTGGTGGTGATGGAACTCCTTTAGCTTTAGGGTTTCTTCCAGGAGTTAAGGTTTCCAACTCAAAACCATTTATAAACAATAATGATGACCAATCTCTGCCTATCTTCTGAAGTTCATCTAAAATTAATAATTTCATTAAGCCATGATGAAATAAGGATGTTTCACTCCCTTCAAATTTTTCCTGCACCTTATCAGCCATCTTTCCAAGACTCCGATGCAGATAAAAAGGTAAATCAAGTGAAATCTTACCAGTGAAGTGTAGAAGAAATTTGAAATGATATGAATAAACCTTGTGATATTTGCCTTCATAGGTAAAATATTTTTGAATGTTGAGCAGCAGTTTTGAGTAGTTATCTTTGATGCAGCTTCTAGGGATAGCATTATTAAGATCCATGTCTATGTGCTCAGGCTTCATGAACTCTTTACACTGCTCCATATCAAATTTGAACCCTTTGAACCGGGTTTCTTGACCTCTTGGTATCTCTGTAACGACAACAATGACCTCTGGTGTAGTAGACACACTTCGTATCCCGACTGTAGTGGTTTTTCCATTGAAATTCATAGAAAATTCCTTGGATACCTGTGTGTGACAGCCCTGCAATTTCTCACAAAACCGTAGGCAACCTACTCTTCTAAATGCTTCCATCACTGATGCGTCTTCAATTATTGTCTTCATGTCTTCAGGTTCATGCCTTAAGCACTGTCCTCCTCTGTGAATTTTTCTTTCTTCTGTCATATTATTCAAAGAAACTATCATCCTCGCTTGAATAAATTTCTCAGCCTTGCTTGATAAATGTATCAGCCTCTCTTGATAAATGTATTAGCCTCACTTGATATGAGTGTAGTAAAACCTTTGTATGAACCAACCACAGGTTTGGCTTGACACTCAGAGCTCAGAAATTTTGAATGGAGGAAAAAGGAAATGAGAATGAATAATTAGGAAATATTTTGAAATTTTAATGTCCTCTCATAACTAAAATGATGCCTCATTCATAACCTATAATGACCATGATGACTGCAAATGTGGGTGTGTACTTCAATTTCATCATTACATGACTCAACAAACATTTATCCTATTTTTTCCCAATGATTTTCTGACATGTGACACCTCGAATGACAAGATAGTTACAAAAACATGCTTTCGTAGCACCTATAGTGTATTTTATGTTGTTTGCGCTACAAAACTATGAGCGCTTTCATAGTGCAAAGTGACTTTTTTCAATGGGTGGCACTACGAAACTGCGATTTCCTAGCTAAATGGGCAGTTTTGACAAAAAAACTTCGGGAAATGAAATACAAATAGAAAATTATGAATGTTTGACATGAAAAAACTTTAAAGAAGGCTTTATTTGAACCTTAGGATGAGCTTTAAACTATAAAATATCTAAAACCTTCCCTTGATCAAACCTAAATTGACTCCTAAAACCCTATTTTGATCCATGAAATTTTGTAACCTTGTCAAAATGATGTTTTGAAATTTTTTTGGGTGATAAAAGTGGCTCCACTTGGGATCGTGTACCCCTGTGGTACACTAAGAACCAGTAGTTCCAGTGCTACTATCCATTTTCTTGACCAAAATAGAAAAAACTTTGAAATTTCCAAGCTTTGTCCTCAAGCTCTAATGGCCTTCACCTCGGGCTCAAGCTTGCTGATTTAGCTTGTCATTATTAGCAGAAAAGACTCATAAAATGGAATATGTACAATGATATGAATGATCAACAGATTTTTAGGAAGAGTAATGCTTTAAAAACCTGCCATTGACAGGTCCTCGAGCATATGATTTTCCATCCATCTCTTGCAGTATGTAAGTATTGTTTCCATGGAAAGTAGCTATTTTGAAAGGACTTTTCCACAAGTTTTCAAACTTACCATGTTTGCCTTTCTCTTCAATTCTGGCCTCCCATTTCAGCACTTCATCTTGAATTTGAAAAATTTCTTCCTTGATCTTCTTATCAAATGTCCTCTTGATTCTATTTTGAGATTGTTGATTGTTGTTATAAACTTCATCCCTCTTCTCTTGCAGAGCTATTAAATGATTCATTCTTCTCTGAAATTCATTTGGTTCCTCTTCTAATCCTTGAATCAGCTTCATGACAGGTACCCCTAAAGATGTAGGAGAAATGGATTCAGCTCCATATACCAGTTCATATGGTGAAGTTCCAATTGACCTTTTTGTGCATATCCTATCATCCCATAAGGCATACTTCAACTTCAAATTCCAAGCCTTCTTATTTTCCTGCAACACCTTTTTAATGATCCTCACAATGCTCTCGTTAGAAGATTCAGTAAGACCATTCCCTTGTGGATAATATGCAGTGGAATTCCCAAGAGTAATATGATATTGATGATAGAAATTAATCAGCTTTGTTAGCCCCCTAATTTGCTCTCTTTTTTCCATTTTCCCCTTCCTAAATCATAACCATTTACCTCTGTTTTACCTCTTTTATGCACCCTTATCTTGCACTAGTCCAAGCACGGTGACATATTTCGTATAAACTTTATTTTTCATATTTTTAATTCAAATTAGCATTAATTATTTATTTATTACATGATTTCTTACTTTTAATCACTCTTTGTAACTTATTGATATCTCTAATGGTTATTTGGTAGTTAGAGTACTTACCGTGACCGCTAATCCTAGTGTAGGATCAGATCTTGCACTGTTGCCAACACAACAAATCCTTGTAGCAGATCTGAACCTCCTTGATCACCACCTCGTTTTGAGCAACTTCAGTCACGATAGCAAGATCAATCCAAAGGCAGCCGAGACCGAATATGTAAAGAACGAAATATGGAGATTGGCTACGGCTAGTTTTGTTAAACTATCTAATTTTGAAGGCCAAAAAGCTAAATTCTGCGTTTGGTTATGTAATCGGTTGAATGATATATTTTGGCCTTTGGCCAAAGATCTATATAATGTAGAATGTAAATAGGACTAAAAGAAGAGAAAATTTTGGATAATAGAAGAAAACAGAGACACAGCCAAAGAGGCGGTAACAGGTTGTTGTATTTTGTTATCACCTAAATCTGGGCCAGACGATGTATTAATGTATGCACTTGCCTCAGTGAATTAATAAAATGGAGCTCCACCTCATGTATCATAAATTTCGTTTATGTATTTGAGCTGATGAATTGATTAAGGTTCTGAGCAGCGTTTTTATTTAAAAGGGAAACGCGCTGGTTGGCTAGGGCCCAGCCAACCCAGCACGTTTACCCCATTTCTTGTTTTCCTGTAATTTGTGTTTATCTTGTCAAGTGTGATTTAATTTTAAGCATATGAATTCCTGTCTGAGTGAAAGTGGATCCATTGTGTGAAGTAGATAAATTTCCTTTTCCTACAATTTCCTTTCCTGTACTCGATTTCAGATTGGTTTTCCTTTGCCTGGTCCAAGCAGGAGAAATAACCCTGCACCAGTGCACGTTGATGTGATATCTCTTTTTCAGCCATTCTATTTGACTGGTTTTCCCCACCTGGTCCAAGCAGGAGAAATGAACCTGCACCAGTGCACGTTGGTGTGATGCACCAAGCCTTCTTAGTCTACTTCCCACAATCTTCTTTCTTTCATTAAATGCTTATGACAGGATAAATGTATATTGATTGTTTCTTTATTATTGCACTCTGTTAAGATTAGAAACATTCACTTTTTATGTGTGCAATTTGATCTAATAGTATAATAGCACTTGAAATAATTAAGCACTCATTTCAAGAATTAAATGCTAAGTGATTTGAGTGCTTTGAACCTAGAAAATTTTAAGCCCTTTCATGCAATAAAAATCCTTTAGTAAAGACACCATTTATACCTTCTGCGTAAATCTTTGTTCCTGCACTAGTGCAAGCAGACTGCGAAAGTGCAAGACAGATTAGTGCAAGAAGGAAATCTCTAAAGGAGCAAGTTTAAGGGCCCATCTGATGAGACTGCTAAGTGTCTCTGCTAAATAAAAAAACACACTCAGTAGTTAAACAATAATTAGCTAGAGTGATTGCCGTTTATCTTTAATTCCCTCTTGCAAATGCATTCTTCCTTGTTCCAGTCTTAGATTATTTTTATGGTTCAAGTTGCCTTTTTCTCTTTTTAATTTTATTCTGCAATATTTACTTTAAAGAAAGTAGGGATTTATATTAGGAAGATTCATACCATCTCTGGAATTTCCTATGCGTCATCTCTAAGTTTACGAATCCCCCAGGTTGACGAATTAAGTGTTGAGGAGTTTGCTTAAGTGTAATTTCTGCACCCAACATTTTGGCGCCGTTTCCGAGGAGGCGACTTGATTTGGTAAGAATTTTCTGATTATACAATAGAGGTAATTTTTCCTTTATTTTTGCAGTATTTTTTGGAAAAGCTTCTTTGAAGGAATTTTACTGGTGTTAATTGATTTCTGACAGCATTTTTTACTAGAAGTTGTTTGTTATTTTTCTTTATTTTTTTGAAATGAATGCCTAGAAAAGGTAAGGGTTCGAAGCCCACTAAGGGCCAAAATAATTCTGAAAACAATTCTCATATTGGGTCTCCTTCTGTAAGCAGGAAGCTATTGTACTGTACAACAACCCTCCCCATTTTTAAATTTTTTGAATAAATCTCATTTAAAAATAGGTCCCCTTTTTATATATCTTTTTCTTAAATAGAAATAAAAGATCCATAGATAAAAGGGTGCATATCACTTTTTATTTACAAAGTACACAAACTTTAAAAACTTTCCGATCCGATGTATTAGAAGACCTTTTAACATATTTTGAACATATTAAAAAAATTTATACTTAGAAATATGTTAATATGAACAGTAATCGCAATTGGAAATTTTCGAGAAGTTCTTTTAAAAGAGTTGTTATTGATTTGAGAAATTTCTGATGCGATCGCGCTCAATCGCAATCGCATTTAGGAATAATATTAAGTATTTCACTTTTCTATTTATGATGATGCGATGCGATTCATCGCAATTGCGGTTCGGAAGAGAGTTAAAACATTTATTTCCCTTTAAATTCCGATGCGATCATGCTCAATCGCAATCGCATTTTCTGAGATAGTACTAAACAGTTCATTCCATTGTAAAATCTCCGATGCGATCGAGATTCGATAGAAAGAATTTTTGCATTTCCTTTCAAAACAATTTGCGATGTGATTGTCGCAATCGGAAAATCGGCAATAAATTATGTTGAATTATCTTACGCACCATTGAAGACTTGCGATGCGATTGTTATTTCACCTTTATATTTATTCATCGCAAAACAAAGGATCAAAAGTGAATTTTAACATTTATTCAAAGGTTGCGCCGATCTCCAATTGTACGACAAAATTAATTGAGAATCAGGAAAAAGATAATGGGTTATTTTGTTTTCAATGCGTGAATGTGAACCCTTGGAGAGCATTTATGTTGTAAATACGATGATATTAGATGTTAATTAAATGAACGGATTTTTGGATAGTTGTTCTCATTATTATGTTTTATTTCGGCTGAAGACATTCATTTGAATTGCAGAACAAGAGTTCGAATCCTTTCATTCGCCGAACCAGAGAGAATTTGCTCGACACTGAAATGTCAGAGAGAAGAAGAAAATCTAAACCTGCTTTTATTGCAAAAGCTCTTGTATTAACCATGCCGCCCAAGGAGAAACCGACAAAACTCAAGCTAGTCACAGACACCTCTTGTCAAGGACAAGGAAAGATGACATGGGAGAATGTATACAATTTGATTGAAAAAGAGAAACCTAGGGTTGTTGTGCCTAGGGCAACTATTCCCGATGAAGAAGATTCAGAATCTGATTCTGAAACTCAACTCAGCACATTGGCAAATTCATTTTTACACCGAGTGGCTGCCTGGGCAAACATTTTTCCCTACTATGATGTTATCAGATGGGTCATTGACAATGTGACCATTCAAAACAAGACTTTTGTTTCTGCTTCTGGATTAGTGTTCGGGTCATTCAGGGCAGAAGATATTAAAGCAATGTATCATCTTCCCAACCCGCAAAATATTTACAACAAAGACTTCCTTAAGGAATATGCTGCAGAACATCCAAACCAGGCAGAGCCAATCAAAGAATGGAGGAGTAACCCTGATAAGCATAAGCAGGAGGCATCAGGTATGTACTCTGTGGAGTCTCTCGCACCTCCATATTGTTATGCCACAGCGATGATGTGTAGGTTGTTCGGAAACGATAACTCTGCTAGATTTCCTATTCAAATGGTCCCGTTAATTCATTCTGCTGTTAGTTCTGAAATTATGGATTGGGCTGTCATTTTATCGGATAAGATAGCCAATCGAATTCTAGAGTACATAAAAGACAAAAATTCAGGGAATTCCACCCCTTTCCATTTTTGCGCTTATATTTTAGACGCCCTATGTTTTAATTCTGAGTTTCCCATGCTAGGTTGAAAATGGACTCCAAAATAACCTATCCCTATTCATGTGTATCACAATTTCTTGTGGAAAGATCATTTCAAACTTCATGTTTACAGAGTCTACCATGGTTTTCTAATTCCAATTTACCAAACCATTTTTGGGCACTTCCCTGCTAGACTTTCCAATAAAGCCAAGACTGATTTGAATTCTATCGAAGATTGGTTCGGGGAAGAAAAATTCACTTATATCAGAATTTTTGGGAGTATTTTTCAGCCACATATCCTTCCCCTATACGTTCTATATAAGTTGTTAGCTCAAGAGATTTCAGTATCAACTAACAGTGGAAGGAATGTCTAGAGTTTTGAAAAGCAATAAAAAGCTTATGTGGCCTGCCTTCCCTTTCAAGTGTGGTGACTATACTCTTAATAGTTTCGCTCATGCTGAGAAAGAAGCTGGTAAAATTTCTGATCTTAAGTTTTCAAAAATTCTTGGAAGACAATACGACCCAAGAAAAGTGGCGTATGATTTTACTACTTCTATTTCGATTGCCTGGTTCGAACATGAACCATAAATTTTTGATGATTTATTTGTTTCCATGGATAATATATCCCAAGTTATTGATTCAGCCAAGTCCAAGTTGCAGCTCAAGGACATTAAATTTTTTGTTGTTGTTTAGAAGCCAAAGGTTACTTAAAGTGTCTCTTGATCAGCTGAGAACTCCCATACAGGAGAAAGCATCACAAAAAGCAGGAAGTAATTTTGGTAAAGAAGTAACATGAGTTGATCTTGTTCTGGGAAAAAAGGATGACAACAGCAAAGCTGACACTACCAAAACAGAAACAGCTGCTAAAAAATATACACAGAAGCCTTTAGTTCAAACAGAAAAAGGGAACTCGGGTATTGATGCCCATGTACATATTGAGAAAGGAAGCATAGTAATTAAAAACACTGAACAGACACCCAAGAATGATGCAAACAATAATGCAGGTTCTCAAATTGAAGGACAAGTAGATACTGAACTGGTTGTTTCTCCTCATTTGCTAAATCAATATCAACAATTTTCCCAGCAGATAGGATTGCAAAACACTCCTCAAGTTGATAATCCCAAATATCAGGATGTAGAAATTATTCCTGAAAATCCCACTAGAGAAATTATGCTAAAGATAAAAGAAATCCCTCCTTTAGATATATTCTACAGTCCCAAACATAGGGTTGTGGTAAGAAAACAAAGAAAAAGGAGGAAAACAGATCAAGATGCACTTTTGGCATCACAGGGGGAACTTCTAAATATTGTTTATAAAAATGCCGAGGTGGATCCATCTGAGGATCTCACCAAATTGTCTCAGTATGCGGGTGCCTATAGTGCTGCCACTATAGACAAAGCTTCCAAAGTTTCACAGTTGGTAAAACAAAAGGATATGCAAATTGCTATTTTTGAAGAATAGGTTGCAGGAGATCAACAAAAGATTATTCAGTTGGAACAGCAAGTACAGGATGCAGAACTCAGAGCTAAACAACTAGAAGAGCAGCTCAGCCTTGAAAAGAATAAGATTGATGAACAAGCCTTGGACAAACACCAGCAGTTGAATCAAGAGGTAGAAAAGTTACAAAATCTTCTACAAAGTGAGAGAAATTCAAAGATTGAACAGGAAAAAACGTTCCAATCAGCATTGGACAAGTTCAAAGAATATCCTAAGTTAGACCAATTCATAATTGAAGCCCTTGAAATAAACAAACTGCTATCTCAACAGTTAAATGAATTTTGTCTACAGTTAACCCAAATTGAGCCTTTGTGTGAAGTAACATCATCTTTGATATATAAATCAGTCACTCTTAGGCAAGAAATTAAGGATGCAGATGATAAAATTTCCGAGTTTCTTTCATGGAAGGATACAATGCAGGGAAGAAAAGCTAATATTCCCATAATTGAAGAAAGACACAAGGAAATTTTATTTATGGAATGGCAACAGCAGTTGATGAAATCAGAAAGAGCCATATCAAGGGCTAAAGGTTTAATGAATAATGCAACACAATTGATTAATGACACCTTGTACGCAACTAATTTGATCTCAAATTGTACCCCAGGCGAATTACCTAAAGTAAAAGTAGCTGATTCCAGGTGGAAGGAAGATATAATCAATAAAAATCAACTGATTAGAAAAATTCAACGAATTTCATGGGATAATATGTGGTCTTATCTGATCAAGCCACACAGTCAACAGATGGCCATCAAATTCCTTTCGAATGTTATTCAATGTATCATTCCTGAATTCTCTGATGCTACATACACTGGGCAGTTACATTCAAAAATGAGTCGGCCAACAGAATTCCAAGATATGCTCAATATTTTCCACCTTCGCACATCCACCGATGATCAATGAGCCAGTCTACTAACAGCTCGCATTTCAGTTTCAGATATTTTTATTTTTAGATAGATTGTAGGAATAGTTTTAGTTATTTTGTTTTGTTAAGTACCTATTTAAACCCCTTTCATGCATTTAGAAAGTCCTTAATTTGTAATATTTTTTACTTGGAGATTACATTTTTGTACTCCATTTAATCCTATATTCTTTTATAAAGGATCGCATCTGATGATTCTGTGTGGAATTATTTTTGAGAGTTGCATTTCTGTACCTTGGAGTTGATTTTGCATTGGAATTACTGGATTAGAGTATCAGATTGCATTTGAAAGTCTCAAGATGGATATGGTATTTTTATCTATTCACTGTTAGTTTCTTTTGTTTTATGATATTCTCTTTTAAATTTTCTATTGTTTATATGTACTTCGTTTCACAATATTTCTTTATATATATCATTTTTTAGTATATTAGAAATATTTATCTTTCATAAGTATATGTAAATGATATACAATGATGAATACAATATGCTAATATAACTCTAGTTAATTTCTTAAACAGAGTTATCTTTATTTGTAGTTGCACATTTCAATTAAGCTATAATACATTTCTATGGTTATTGATTAATTGAAACAATTTTAAATTGTATTCATGCATGATACCCGGGTTAGTTTTAGAATTTCTTTATCAGAATTTAAATTAGATTAGTTAGTATTTTCATTCCAATTCATTTAGTCCCATTTCCCCCCATCCAATCATTCCATTACCAACCCATTCAAATTATTAGGAAACTGGTCCTATAAATCCAGTCGGAGCCACCATACCAAACGGAAAAGGAGTTTTCTCAAGGTCCCGACTGGGTGGTTATCCCCCAATGTTTGAAGCAACGATTTTCGAGGCTTCAACATTTTTGGCGCTAGAAGGAGGGCCATAAACTATGAATGGCAGATAAAGCTAAATCCGAAAGCCATTCTAAGAGCACATCACCCTCATCATCTTCAATTTCTTCCACATCTCAAATCACAATAGAAGAAATTGAGAAAATTATTCAAACACCCACTACCAAAGTTTCAGATCAATCACATAATCCAACTCCCGAGTCCCCTAAAGTTGAGGCCTTGACCCAAAAAATTCAAGGATTCTCATTATCATTAGAAGAATCGGAATTATCTGAAGGTAGTGTCACTTCGCAGTTTGTTTCCTCCATACCTCTCACTAGATCACAAAGTGAAAAACTTGGAATTTCCCCAAAAGAGTTTCCTATTCCTAGTAAGGTCAAAACAAGAAAAACTCCACCGGAAACAGAAAGTGGTACGAGTTCTTCATCGCATATTCAATTGTCTATTTCCCAAGCTCCAAATCAGGAAAGTACAGTAGTCTCATCTACATCTTCTCAATCTTCATCCTCTGCTCAAACTTCATCTGCTCAATCTTCATCTCCTCAAACTACATCTACTCAAACGTTAATTGTCTCTTCTGGTACTTCAACAGTTACTACTAATATACCAGTTATCCATTCTAGTTCATCTATCATCGTTACAAGAATGGCACAACCAGCACAAAGACCATGGACCAGACCAGGAGCTGTGAATATGGCTGCACCTTTGCATGATCTACCTGATCATCCTAAAAAATGGCTTCCAAATTTTAGTCCAGATAGTGGTGTATCAGCAGAAGAACATATCAATAACTTCATGCTTTCTATAAATCTGAATCAAGTGGAGCATGAAGATGTTGTAGTCTGATTATTTCCCTATACTTTACAAGGAACAACAGGATCTTGGTACTTTTCCTTACCTGTTGATTCTATCACTGATTGGGATATGTTTGAGGAACAATTTTTAACTAAATATGGAGATGATAGATCAGTTGCTACCCTAATTAACGATCTCTCCAATTTAAAGACTCAATCAAAGGAACCCATTAAAGACTTTAACTCACGATTTAATAAACTCTTGAAAAATATCCCCGCAACATCTAAACCAAGTGAACAAGTTAGAAGTGAATGGTACATTAATGCTTTACCCTCAAATATAGAAATTTTTGTAGATAGACCTGCAAAGCCAACTTTAGCTGGAAATATGAAGGAAGCTATTTCAGTGGAAAAGCAGATGATTGCTCTTGATAAGAAAAATGTTGTTGATGAAAGAAAATCAAAGAAAGTCACTTTTAAAGACGATTCCAAGAAAAATACACCAAGAGATCCATATGACATGGAAGGCTTACAGAAGATCCTCAAAACCATGTCTAATGAGATAGTTGAGATCAAGAAGTAGGTAGCAGAAACGTCTACAAAGAGACCATTTAGAAATTTCAGGAGAAATCAAACTGAATCAAAACCTCCCAATGCAATTTCTAATGCAAAATCAGAAGATGAAGAAGAAGAAGAGAATCTTCTAATATCATATGAAGAAGATGAAAGAGAAGAAGAATTTGAACTAAATGGAATGTGGGATTTCATTCTCCCTAATTCAGATAGTGACATGGAACAAGAGGTTATGCCTGTAAGTACTAGGAGAAAATCTACATCAGAACCTGTTCAAACTGTTCCGAAGAAGAAAAATACTACTCCAAGTACCAAAGACAAAACTCCTGCAAAAAATACTTTTTCATTACCCACTCAGAATCAGCCATCATCTCCCAATCCTCCCACATCATCATCCAAAACTCTGGTAGTATCAGATCCGATGGACTATAATATTGTTGAGGACATGAAAAAGACTAGAGCGAATATCTTATTACATGAACTCAGCAAACTCAAACATCAACAAAAGCTTCTCTTAAAAGAGTTAAATGCTACACCTATTGCCCCTCTACCAAGTGGTGTAGTAGCTAAAGCAGCTAAATGAACTGGTAAGCCACCAGACAAAGTAAATGCATCTGACACTGTTCTTATTGGAGAAAGATTAGGTTCCCAGACACCTCCATTTCTGCTAACCTATGAAATCTACAATAAGAATTTGCATAATTGTTTGATTGATTCGAGAGCATCTTCCAATATAATGCCTTCTTCAGTTTGTGCTAAGTTGAATATCGAACCTCAGAAGTCTGTTGTTCATATTATTGTACAATTGGATCACTCCAAGGTTCAAGTTATTGGAGAAATAAATTCAGTCACCATTAGACTAGCTTCTGACCCTAGGATTGTCCAAATAATTGATATTCTGATTGCAGATATTCCATAATTCTATGGGTTGGTCTTAAGAAGGGACTGGTCTGCAAAACTTAATGGTTACATCTCAACCGATTATTCACATATGTGGCTTCCCTACAAAGGGAAACCTAATCAAATCAAAGTCGAATGAGAGAAACATATGACTCACACTGTAACTGAATTCGAGCAACCGAATGAACCTGTAGCTTTCAATAATAATATTATTGGAGGTTATTTTGCCGAGTCTTTTCTTGGAAATTTTACTGCACCACAATCACCATTCTCTGTAAATACTTTTGTTTCTCAAATTGAAAAATTTTCACAATCAGATTCTTCCATAATTGTAAATATTTCTGATTCTTTTGTAGATAAACCCATAGATAGAAATTTATTTTGTTCATTATATTTTGATGGATCAAAATATAATGATGGAGCAGGAGAAGGATGCATCTTAATTGATCCAAATGGAGAGAAGACTATGCTATCATGTAGATTAGAATTTGAATGTACCAATAATATTGCTGAATATGAAACTTTGATTCAAGGTATCTATAAAGCCATAGGGTTAAATGTAAAATACCTGAAAGTATATGGAGATTCTGAAATTATCATAAGACAAGTAAGGAATACCATCCATTGTCTCTCAGGGCATCTTAAACATTTTCAAACCCTAGTACAGGATCTTACCACTCAATTTCTAGCATTTAATATTTCTTCTATTCCCAGGAATCAAAACACATTAGCTGACTTGTTAGCTAATTTTGCATCCAAACTCTTTCCTGCTGAAGACTGCAATCCTGATAGATTTTCAGTAGAGTTAATTTTTCTCCCATCTGTCCCAGATAATATCACTAACTGGAGAGTATTCTACCATGATCAAGATATTTTGAATTTCTTAACTTCTGAGAAATCATATGATGAACAAATTATTGATGAAGATGATCATGATCTGCAAATTACTTCAAGGCGTAAAATCTTATTCCCATATCTGTTGTCAAATTAGAATATATTTATGATATTAAAGACAGGTTCAAGAAATTTACTAATGCTAAAATTCAAAGTTCAACTTTGAAGTTTGAATTAGTCAATCTTGGCTCTGATTCTAAACCCCAAAATGTTAATCTAGGTCTCAATTTAACTCTAGAAGAATGATCTACTTTCATTAAACTTCTGAGTAAATATAAAAATGTCTCCGCTTGGAATTATAAAGATTTAAAGACTTATGATACTTCTATAATTCAACACACAATTCCAATGCTATCTGATGTTAAGCCTGTGCAACAGAAATTAAGAAAGATTCATCCAAATCTTGAAGATCAAATCAAAACAGAACTCAAAAAATTGTTGAAAGCCAAAATCATTTTTCCGGTATGGCATTCTAATTGGGTATCCAATATTATACTTGTTAGGAAGAAAAATGGCGATATTAGAATCTGTATTGATTTCAGGAATTTAAACAAGGCATGTCAAAAAGACAATTTCCCATTGCCAACTATGGAGCAAATTCTCCAAAAGGTAGCCGGTTCTGAACTCATGTCCTTCCTTGATGGATTTTCAGGGTATAATCAAATTTTGGTAAATCCAGATAATAGGTTGAAAACTACTTTCAGGACCAAATGGGGAACTTATGCTTATCAGAAAATGCCTTTTTGTTTAGTGAATGAAGGAGCTACTTTCCAGAGAGCCATGGACATAGCATTTAAGGGTCTGATTAATAGATCAGATGTCATTTATCTTGATGACATAACAATTTATTCAAAGAAGAGATCCAATCATCTACAAGATCTAAAACAAATATTTGGAAGATGTAGAAGATTTGGTATTTCATTAAACCCAAAGAAATATTTCTTTGATCTTGATCAAGGAAAACTCTTAGGGTTTTTTGTGTCAAAATATGGTATATATATCGATCCTGATAGAGTTAAAGAAATTTCTGACATTTCTTTACCTCACAATAAAAATTCCATGCAATCATTTCTAGGTCAGATTAATTTTGTAAAAAGATTCATTCCAGATTTTTATTTAATTGTTTTGCCTATGCAGAATATGATTAAGAAAAATTCAGTGTTCAAATGGGGTCATAAAGAAAAATAAGCCTTCAATGCAATAAAAAAGGCAATTATTGATGCACCTACATTGAATACTCCCAATTTTTCTAATGATTTTATTATGTATACTTTAGTAACCGAAACTTCTTATGCTGCTGTTTTAACATAGCTCAATGATCAAAAAATCGAAGCACCGATTTCTTTCTTCAGCTCAAATCTGCAAGGAGCTGAGCTGAATTATTCAGATGTTGAAAAAAAAGCTTTCACTGTATTTAATTCAATCAAAAATTTTAGGCCTTTTCTCTTAAAAACGCACACAAAAGTGATTGTTCCTTTCTTAGCAGTAAGACAATTACTAATTCAAAGAGAAGTAGGAGAAAAAATGGCTAATTGGGTGACAACCTTGCAATAATATGATATTGAAATTAAACCAACAAAGATTGTTAGAGGACAAGGTTTTTGCAGATTATTAGCAGGAGCTCATAACATACCATAAAATCAAGATCCAGAGATTGCTATTCAAGTAGGTCAGGTAAGTGTTACAGATTTTGAATCTCAGTACGTTGATCTAATATTCTACTTGAAAAATGGGTATGATCCTTCTAATCTCAGCTATAAGAATAAACATGCTTTAAGATTAAAGGCTACTAAATATGAAATCATTGATGATGTGTTATTCAGAAAAAATTATGATTCAATCTTACTAAGATGTCTTGAAAAGACTGAAGCAAAGAAGGTTTTGCAGGAATTACACGATGGACCAACAGGAGGTCATTTTGGAGGCGATACCACAACCCACAAAATTATTCATGCTGGGCATTATTGGCCTACCATTTTTAAAGATACTCATGATTATGTAAGGAAGTACAAGATTCGCCAAACTGCTAGTGGAAGGCAGAGGAAGCCAGATTTTCCTCTACAACCAGTAAACATTGAACAACCATTTGAGAAATGGGGGCTTGATATTATTGGTGAGATAAATGCTCATTCTTCCAAGCAGCATAAGTACATCCTCATAGTAAGAGATTATTTTACAAAATGGGTAGAATCAATTCCTCTAAAGGTAGCCAAATATGACGCAATTATTGATTTCATCGATCAATTCATCATTACCAGGTTTGGTGTACCTAACGCTCTGGTCTTTGACAATGCATCTTATTTTTCTGGTAATAGTATAATGGAATTTGCAATTAAGAGAGGTTTTAAATTGAAATACTCAACAAACTATTATCCACAAGGTAATGGTTTAGTTGAATCCACTAACAAAAATCTCCTCAAAATCATTAAAAGGACTATTGATCAAACCCAAAAGAATTGGCACAAGTCTTTAATATTTGCATTATGGGCTGATTGTACTACTCTTAAAGCTTGTATTGTAACTTCACCTTTCAATTTAGTTTATGGTAAAGAAGTTGTAATACCATCAAATCTAGCTCTTCCATCATTAGTCGTGGTGCAATTCATTGAAGAAAATCCTTCCTCCTCCATTCAATTGAGATTTGATCAAATCCTAAAATTAGAAGAGGAAAGAGAGAAAGCAATAATTCTTCATGAAAAACATCAACAGCTTGTTAAATCCTCTTTTGATTCAAATTCCACCAGCTCAAAAAATCTGTCAATTGGTGATCTTGTTCTGAAATGGGATAAAGCACATGAAGAAAAAGGTAAGCATACTAAATTCCAAAAGATGTGGCTTGGAGCATTTCAGATTGCTGAAAACATAGGCTCATATACATTCATACTTCAAGATTTAACAGGAAAGAGAGAATCTCTTCCTGTAAACGGGCTTGTCTTAAAGAAATTCTTTTCATAAGGAGGTAACCCCTTCTTACTTGTACATATTCCTTTCTGCAATTTTTATTTGTTTTTGTAAATAAAAGTTGTTAATAGTATTTAATTGACCTTTTACTATTAGAAAATTGTCTTAGAAAGAATGTTATAAATACTTATTTTAAGTAAATAAGAATTTTTAGGGAATTGATTACAATTTTTATATAGTTTAAAATAAAATGTTAAACTTTGAAAATTTGTTTAAAACATTTGCATGATCTTATGAAACTTTGAGGAAAATGTAAATCATTATAAGTTTATTAAGCAGAGAAAGGTTATCTTTAAAAATTAAAGACTTTTTCAAGCCTTGGCAAACAAAAACTCTAAAAATTGTCATCCATTTATTCTTAAGGATACAACTATTTCACCCCATCCATTTCGATTGTGATTTTTTAGAATGTAATTCTAAAGAAATTATATGACCAAATTTAGGAGATAAGAGGTCTCATCACGAGCCTGCTTACCATGATCATAGGAAGTAATCAAACTGACATTACCAATACTGCATACCAAAATAGGGTAATGGCTTAAAAATTAAGACAAGGAGTGTCATCACGAGCTGGCTTGTTCAGTTTAATTACAACTAGTGAATGGCATTGTTACTAACTGGCTACCAAACCAGAACAATGGCTCTTAAATTAAGAAAAATAAATAAAAGACACAAATATGGAAAATATGTCTTATGAATTTATTTTTAAAGAGTCATAATCTTAAATGGATGGGACAATAAATAGTTAATGGTTAAAAGGTAACCCTGTCGAGAATATGAACGTTTGCTAGTAGCAGAGGCAATACCTGTGACAATAGAGTATATTACAAAAGCTAAACTTGAGAAAATCCACTTACTTTATTCTTATCAACCAATCAAAGCTTGAGATAACCCAAAAATGTTTTTATCCTTGAAGAATTAGAAAGAAATTGTAAGTAATTTTTATTCTTTTCCATAGTTAGATTTTATTTAAATTATTTTAAGAAAAGTTTTCATTATCTTTAGAAATTTTTACTTACCAGAAATATAGTATTCATTTCATTTTTCAGAGATAACTGTTTCTTCCAGTGAATCGCCAATTTTTGTACTGTACAACAACCCTCCCCATTTTGAAAATTTTAGAATAAATCTCATTTAAAAATAGGTCCCCTTTTTATATATCTTTTTCCTAAATAGAAATAAAAGATCCATAGATAAAAGGGTGCATATCACTTTTTATTCACAAAGTACACAAACTTTAAAAACTTTCCAATTCGATGTATTACAAGACCTTTTAACATATTCTGAACATATTAAAAAAACTTTATACTTAGAAATATGTTAATATGAACAATAATCGCAATCGGAAACTTTCGAGAAGTTTTTTTAAAAGAGTTTTTATTGCTTTGATAAAGTTTCGATGCGATCGCGCTCAATCGCAATCGCATTTCAGAATAATATTAAGTATTGCACTTTTCTATTTATGACGATGCGATGCGATTCATCGCAATCACGTTTCGGAAGAGAGTTAAAACATTTATTTCCCTTTAAATTCCAATGCAATCGCGCTCAATCGCAATCGCATTTTCGGAGATAGTACTAAACAGTTCATTCCATTGTAAAATCTCCGATGCGATCGGGATTCGGTAGAAAGCATTTTTGCATTTCCTTTCAAAACAATTTGCGATGCGATTGTCGTAATCGGAAAATTAGAAATAAATTATCTTGAATTATCTTACGCACCATTGAAGACTTGCGATGCGATTGTTATTTCACCTTTATATTTATTCATCGCATCACAAAGGATCAAAAGTGAATTTTAACATTTATTCAAAGGTTACACCGATCTCCGATTGTACGAAAACATTAATTGAGAATCAGGCAAAATATCATGGGTTATTTTGCTTTCAATGCATGAATGTGACCCCTTGGAGAGCATTTATGTAGTAAATATGAGGAGATTAGATGTTAATTAAATGAACGGATTTTTGGATAGTTTTTCTCATTATTATGCTTTATTTCTGCTGAAGACACTCATTTGAATTGTAGAACAAGAGTTCGAATCTTTTCATTCATTGAATCAGAGAGAATTTTCTCGACACCGAAATGTCAAAGAGAAGCAGAAAATCTAAACCTGCTTTGATTGCAAAAGCTCCTGTATTAACCATGCCGCCCAAGGAGAAACCGGCAAAACTCAATCTAGTCACAGACACCTCCTGTCAAGGACTGGGAAAGATGACATGGGAGAATGTATACAATTTGATTGAAAAAGAGAAACCTAGGGTTTTTGTGCCTAAGGCAACTATTCTCGATGAAGAAGATTCAGAATCTGATTCTAAAACTCAACTCAGCGCATTGGAAAATTCATTTTTACACCGAGTAGCTGCCCGGGAAAACATTTTTCCCTACTATGATGTTATCAGATGGGTCATTGAAAATGTGACCATTCAAAACAAGAATTTTGTTTCTGCTTCTGGATCAGTGTTTGGGTCATTCAAGGCAGAAGATATTAAAGCAATGTATCACCTTCCCAACCTGCAAAAGATTTTCAACAAAGACTTCCTTAAGGAATATGCTGCAGAACATCCAAACCAGGCAGAGCCAATCAAAGAATGGAGGAGTAACCCTGATAAGCATAAGCAGGAGGCATCAGGTATGTACTCTGTGGAGTCTCTCGCACCTCCATATTGTTATGTCGCAGCAATGATGGGTAGGTTGTTCGGAAATGATAACTCTGCTAGATTTTCTATTCAAAAGGTCCCGTTAATTCATTCTATTGTTAGTTCTGAAATTATGGATTGGGCTGTCATTTTGTCGGATAAGATATCCAATCAAATTCTAGAGTACAGAAAAGACAATAATTCAAGGAATTCCACCCCTTTCCATTTTTGCGTTTATATTTTATACGCCCTCTGTTTCAATTCTGAGTTTCCCATGCTAGGTTGAAAATGGACTCTAAAAGAACCTATCCCTATTCATGTGTATCACAATTTCTTGTGGAAAGATCATTTCAAACTTCATGTTTACAGAGTCTGCCATGGTTTTCTAATTCCAATTTACCAAATCATTTTTGGGCACTTCCCTCCTAGACTTTCCAATAAAGCCAAGACTGATTTGACTTCTATCAGAGATTGGTTCGGGGAAGAAAAATTCACTTATATCAGAATTTTTGGGAGTATTTTTCAACCACATATCCTTCCCCTATACATTCCAGATAAGCTGTTAGCTCAAGAGATTTCGTATCAACTAACAGTGGAAGGAATGTCTAGAGTTTTGAAAAGCAATAAAAATCTTATGTGGCTTGCCTTCCCTTTCAAGTGTGGTGACTATACTCTTTATAGTTTCGCTCATGCTGAGAAAGAAGCGGGTAAAATTTATGATCTTAAGTTTTCAACAATTCCTGGAAGACAATACGACCCAAGAAAAGTGGCGTATGATTTTACTACTTCTGTTTCGATTGCCCGGTTCGAACATGAACCAAACATTTTTGATGATTTATTTGTTTCCATGGATAATATATCCCAAGTTTTTTATTTAGCCAAGTCCAAGTTGCAGCCCAAGGACATGAAATTTTTGTTGTTGTTTAGAAGCTAGAGGTTACTTAAAGTTTCTCTTGATCAATTGAGAACTCCCATACAGGAGAAAGCATCACAACAAGCAGGAAGTAATTCTGGTAAAGAAGTAACAAGAGTTGATCCTGTTCTGGGAAAAAAGGATGATAGCAGCAAAGCTAACACTGCCAAAACAGAAACAACTGATAAAAAAGATACACAGAAGCCTTTAGTTCAAACAAAAAAAGGGAACACGGGTATTGATGCCCATGTACATATTGAGAAAGGAAGCATACTAAGTAAAAACACTGAACAGGCACCCAAGAATGATACAAACAATAATGCAGGTTCTCAAATTGGAGGACAAGTAGATATTGAACTGGTTGTTTCTCCTCATTTGCTACATCAATATCAACACTTTGCCCAGTAGATAGGATTGCAAAACACTCCTCAAGTTGATAATCCCAAAGATCAGGATGTAGAAATTATTCCTGAAAATCCCACTGGATAAATTATGCTAAAGATAGAAGAAATCCCTCCTTTAGATATATTCTACAATCCCAAACATAGGGTTGTGGTAAGAAAACAAAGAAAAAGGAGGAAAATGGATCAAGATGCGCTTTTGGCATCATAGGGGGAACTTCTAAATATTGTTTATAAAAATGACGAGGTGGATCCATCTGAGGATCTCACCAAATTTTCTCAGTATGCAGGTGCCTATAGTGCTGCCACTATAGACAAAGATTCCGAAGTTTCATAGTTGGTAAAACAAAAGGATATGCAAATTGCTATTTTTGAAGAACAGGTTGCAGGAGATCAACAAAATATTATTCAGTTGGAACAGTAAGTACAGGATGCAGAACTCAGAGCTAAACAACTATAAGAGCAGCTCAGCCTTGAAAAGAAGAATATTGATGAACAAGCCTTGGAAAAAAAATAGTAGTTGAATCAAGAGGTAGAAAAGTTACAAAATCTTCTACAAAGTGAGAGAAATTCAAAGATTGAACAGGAAAAAATGTTCCAATCAGCATTTTACAAGTTCAAATAATATCCTAAGTTAGACCAATTCATAACTGAAGCCCTTGAAATAAACAAACTGCTATCTCAACAGTTAAATGAATTTTGTCTATAATTAACCCAAATTGAGCCTTTGTGCGAAGTAACATCATCTTTGATAGATAAATCAGTCACTCTTAGGCAAGAAATTGAGGATGCTGATGATAAAATTTCCGAGTTCCTTTCATGGTAGGATACAGAGCAGGGAAGAAAAGCTAATGTTCCCATAATTAAAGAAAGACACACGGAAATTTTATTTATGGAATGGGAACATCAGTTGATGAAATCAGAAAGATCCATATCAAGGTAAAGGTTTAATGAATAAAGCAACACAATTTATTAATGACAACTTGTACGCTACCAATTTGATCTCAGATTGTACCCCAAGCGAATTACCTAAAGTAAAAGTAGTTGATTCCAGGTGGAAGGAAGATATAATCAATAAAAATCAACAGATTAGCAAAATTCAAGGAATTTCATGGGATAATATGTGGTCTTATCTGATCAAGCCACACAGTCAACAGATGGCCATCAAATTCCTTTCGAATGCTATTCAATGTATCATTCCTGAATTCTCTGATGCTACATACACTAGGCAGTTACATTCAAAAATGAGTCGGCCAACAGAAGTCCAAGATATGCTCAATATTTTCCACCTTCGCACATCCACTGATGATCAATGAGCCAGTCTACTAACAGCTCGCATTTCAGTTTCAGATATTTTTATTTTTAGATAGATTGTAGGAATAGTTTTAGTTATTTTGTTTTGTTAAGTACCTATTTAAACCCCTTTCATGCATTTAGAAAGGGGTCCTTAATTTGTAATATTTTTGACTTGGAGATTAAATTTTTGTACTCCATTTACTCCTATATTTTTTTTATAAAGGATCGCATCTGGTGATTCTGTGCGGAATTATTTTTAAGAGTTGCATTTATGTACCTTGGAGTTGATTTTGCATTGGAATTGCTGGATTAGAGAATCATATTGCATTTGAAAGTCTTAATATGGATATGGTATTTTTATCTATTCACTATTAGTTTCTTTTGTTTTATTGATATTCTCTTTTAAATTTGTTATTGTTTATATGTACTTCGTTTCACAATATTTCTTTATATATATATAAATTTTGAGTATATTAGAAATATGTATCTTTCATAAGTATATGTAAATGATATACAATGATGAATACAATGTGCTAATATAACTCTGTTTAATTTCTTAAACAAAGTTGTCTCTATTTGTTGTTACACATTTCAATTAAGCTATAATACATTTCTATGGTTATTGATTAATTGAAACAATTTTAAATTGTATTCACGCATGATACCCAGGTTAGTTTTAGAATTTCTTTATCATCATTTAAATTAGATTAGTTAGTATTTTTCATTCCAAGTCATTTAGTCCCATTTCCCCCCATCCAATCATTCCATTACCAACCCATTCAAATTATTAGGAAACTGGTCCTATAAATCCAGTCGGAGCCACCATACCAAACGGAAAAGGAGTTGTCTCAAGGTCCCAACCGAGTGGTTATCCCCCAATGTTTGAAGCAACGATTTTCGAGGCTTCAACGGAAGCCCAATCCAATTCAAAACCATCACGCAGGAGCAATCCACCTGGATTATGGTGACAACAACTCAGCTGTGGATTATCCTGTTGAGAGAAGTACAAGTAAAAGGGAAACAATGGTGGACCAAGAAGATCATTTGGAAGGGACTGGTGAAAAGCAGGTAAGTGAAGAACAATCCGCTTTTGTGTTTCCAATTGTGGATCCTGATACTTTGGCACAAATGATGAATATTCCACCATCAGCTCTCCCTCATTTCCATGGTAAAGTTCATGAAGATCCTGACTCTTTTCTATTCAAGTTTGATATTCTGTGTAGAAGTTATGATTATTCAACTGACGCTCAAAAGTTAAGATTATTTCCTGTTACTCTCAAGGACTCAGTGTTATGCTGGTTTATGGGGTTAGAAGGAAACACTATAACCTCTTGGGATCAGATGAAGAGAGTGTTTTTGTCTAAATATCAAGAATATTGCAAAACTCGAGACATGTAGGATGAGATTTTTACAATCATATAGGATGATGATGAAACTCTTGAAGATTACCTAGAAATATTTCTATATATTTTACAAAGGTCGAAACTTAAGTTTTATCCCAGTACTATTAGAACCTTGTTCTTAAGAGGACTTGCTGATAATGCTAGAAATAATTTAAATATTTTAGGACAAGGTGATATTTCTCAACAAAATTTTGAACATATTTGTGAATTATACAGGAAATTTTCAAGAAATCAGTATAGATTCGGTAGAGGAACTCGAAATAGAAATAGAAAAACTGAATCTACTGATGCTATGATTATCAGACTAGAAAATAAATGGAAAACATGAAAATTGATATAATGAATACTGTTACCAAACAGTTAGACTCTTTAAAATTTTAGCAAAAACTCATGAAGTAACAAGAGTCATTATGTATTTTTTGTCCTAAATGTAGAGACAAGCATCCTCCTAAAGAGTGTCCCCTTAATTTGATAGAAACTAATAAGTGTGCTATTTGTGCAAAATACCATGTCACAGAAAAATGTCCCTCTATACCAGGACTTAAAGCTGTATTTACAGGGGGACAACCTTAAGTTGAATACATGTATGCTATGGGAGCAAGAAGGAATTGGCCTCAGGTAAGTACAGGTATGGCTCCTGAATTTTCTCCACACTATCTTGGTTATAATTCACATGCATATTCTTATCCTAACACTAATTAGCAGTGGTAGTATGGGAATCAATATCAGCATGGGAAACCTTCTCAATCATGGCAACAAGGTTGGAGAGGGCCAACTCATTCTCCATACTCCTACCAGCCACCTATGCAATCATATCCATCTACGCATACACCTTATTCAATGCCTCAACTTTCAAGTCAGTCTACTCCACTGTTTCCTTTACCTCCACCCTTTCGACCTCCTCAGTTGCCTGCTCAAATTATGCCCAATCCTAAAAATAATAAAGCAGTGCAAATGATCTATGTAACAAACCCACCTTTACCATTCGAGTACCAGTCTATTCCAGTTGGGGTTCATGATATTCAATTAAGATCGGGAAGGATTGTAACATCAGAAAATCAGAAGAAACCTATAGTGATTGTTGAAGAGAAAGGAGAAGCGGAAACTCTTAACCATTCTTTGAAAGCTGTCACTAAGCAGCCCTTACCCTCTGAATCCTTGCCATCTTCTTCCAACCAGCCTCCCTTCCCAGAGAGGCTAGTAATGGAAAGAGGTGAGCCTATTTCTGAGACTAGTTTGGCATCTGAGCTTTGAAATATTTTCATTAAGATACCTTTGCTTCAAGCCATTAAAGAGATCCCCATTTGTACCAAGATTATTAAGGAACTCTATCTCAAGAAACCCGAGAGGAAGAGATTGGAACCCCAAACCATTCAATTTGTTGGTAGGGTAGCAGAGTTGATGATGGGATGTGTGTCTATGGAAAAATATACTGATCCCGGAAACCCTGTTGTCTTAGTTCAGATTGGTAATGTCCTTGTCTCTAATGTTCTTATAGACTTGGGGGAAGCCATTAATGTCATGACTAAGCAAACCATGGATCAAATTCGGTTATCTCATCTTCGCTCTACTTCCACTGTGCTTGAATTAGTAGATAGATCTAAAATTAAGCCAGAAGGAGTATTGGACGATGTGATCATCTCATTGGATTCTTGGGAATATCCTACTGATTTCATTGTGCTTCAGCCAAAGAAACCAGTAGGAGGACATCCCTTGATCTTGGTTCGACCATGGCTTGCTACGCCCACTGCATATATTGGATGTCGTTTCGGTGATATGTATATTTCACATGGAGATTCTAGGAAGAAAGTTACCTTATACCCCCCTGCCAGATCCATTTAGGACCTTCGAGATACTTTATGGTTGGATAAAAGCATTGATGAGGAGACTCAGCCCATTTCCCTTATCCATCATTATACTGGGTCTTCACGGGAAGATGAGATTCAATATTTCCTCAATAATCTAGACACTATGCCTAATTTTGAGCCATTGAGCCAGATTTTCAGCCTATATTTTCAAGATAATCATGATTCTCATTCTTCTATACCGCTGCATTTGACCACTCCCTTGAGTATTCCTGAGCCTGATACTGCTCTTGTTGAGATTAGCCCTGGTAAATCCTTGCATATTAGTTCAGATTTGGACTCATCTCAGCAGGAGCAGCTTGTGAATTTGTTGCAAAACCATCTTAGTGCCTTTGATTGGGGCTATGAAGATATGAAGGGTATTCCTCCTGAAACTTGTACACATCATATCTATATTCAGGAAGGAACCTAACCTGTCCGACAACCCCAAAGGCGAATGAATCCAACTCTAAGAGATATTGTGAAGGAAGAAGTACAGAAACTCTTGGATGTCAATTTTATCTATCATATTTCCGACAGTAAGTGGGTCTCTCCATTAGTGCTAGTACCTAAGAAAGATGGAAGATGGCGTATTTGTATTGATTATCAAGAATTAAACAAAGCCACTCTTAAATATTACTTCCCTCTCCCTTTCATTGACCAGGTGCTTGATACCCTTGCAGGAAAGAAACATTTTTCTTTTTTGGATGGCTTCAGTGGCTATAACCAGATACAGATTGCACCCGAAGATCAGGATAAAACTACTTTTACATGTCCATGGGGTACATTTTCTTATAAAGTGCTTCCCTTTGGTTTATGTAATGCCCCGGTTACCTTTCAAAGGGCAGTCCTAGCCATTTTTGCTAATCTAGAATTTGTAGAAATTTATATGGATGAATTTTCTGTGTTTGGTGATTCTTTTCAGGAAGCTCTCAAAAATTTGGAGAAAGTAATTCTTCGTTGTCAAGAAGCCCATCTCACCTTGAGTGACAATAAATGTAGATTGATGTGAAAATCGGGAGTGGTACTTGGCCATTTTATTTCTGGTAAAGGTATCCAGGTTGATCGAGCAAAGACTGAAATAATTCTGCATCTTCCTGCACCAAAAACTCAAAGGGAAGTAAGAGGGTTATTAGGACATGCTAGTTACTATAGAAGATTCATTGAAATTTTTTCTAAGATAGTTGCCCTGTTTTCCGAATTCTAGCTAAGGATAGTGAATTTTCTTAGTCCACAGCTTGCCAACAGTCTTTTGAAACATTGAAGGAAAAGTTGGTACAGGCACCAGTTTTGAGAGGTCCTAACTGGTCCCTTCCTTTTCACATTTCCTCTGATGCTTCAGATTTGGCTATTGGCGCAACTTTAGGACAAGAGGAAGATAAGAAATCCTATGCTATTTATTATATTAGTAAGAATTTGTCTTCTGCTGAATTAAGTTATACAGTTACAGAGAAAGAGTTTTTAGCTGTAATTTTTGCAATTAATAAGTTCAGGCACTATAATACAGGATATGAATTATTTGTACATAATAATCATTCCGCGATTAAATATTTGATGAAAAAACCATTGACTAGTGGTAGAGTGACTAGGTGGTTGCTATTTTTGCAGGAATTTAATGTTACTATTGTTGATAGACCAGGAAAATCTAATGTTGTAGCAGATTTTATTTCTAGATTATAAAATCCTGGTGAAGCAACTCCTGTTAATGATGATTTTCCGGATGAACATATTTTTGCTATGTCAACAGATTCTCCATGGTTTTCTGACATTTCTAATTACTTGGTTACTGGGAAAACACCACCCCACTTGTCCACTCGTGAAAAGCAGAATATTATTCAGAAAAATGTTGCATACTCCTGGATTCAAGGAGATCTCTTTTACACTGGTCCAGATCTGACTATCCGTAGATGTGTAAAAGAGGAGGAAGTGTTTGACATATTGAAATATGCTCATGATGAACCTTGTGGAGGCCACTTTGCTGATAAGCGGACTGCATATAAATTATTGAGTGCTGGATACTTTTGGCCTTCCTTGTTTAAGGATGCCAAACAATATGTCAGGTGATATGATAGTTTTCAACGAATGGGCCAGCCTAATCAAACCAATGAAATGCCTTTATGCCCCCAAGTTATGATTGAGCCATTTGAAAAATGGGCTATTGATTTTATAGGGCCAATAAATCCAACGTCATTAAGTAAAAAACATATTTTGGTTCGTACAGATTTTGTTACAAAATGGGTAGAAGCTAAAGTTTTTTCCTTTGCCACAGAAAATTTTATTGTTGATTTTATTTTTACTGAAATCTTTACTAGATTTGGTGTGCCTAGAGAAATTTTTTATGACAATGGTCCGCAGTTTATTTCTAATCTGGTACAGGGTGTGATGGAGCAATACAAGATCCGTCACAGGAAATCCATGCCATATCACCCGCAAGAAAATGGCCAGGTGGAATCCATAAACAAAGTGATCGAGTCCATTATTACAAAGACAGTAAATATGCATCAGAAATATTGGGCTGAAAGATTACCAGGAGCTTTTTGGGCATAGAAAACCACTTGGAGAAATAGCATGGGACATACACCATATGAGCTGGTATATGGAAAACAGGTTCTGTTACCGATTGAATTCCAAATCAAAACTTTCAGAAATGCAGTTCAGTTAGGACTAGATCTCTCTGAGGCACAACAACAGCGTCTTCTCCAATTAAATGAGTTATATGAATTTCATAGGGATGTTGTTCAGCAGAACATACTAATTTAGCAACAACGCAAAAGGTGGTATGACAAGTCTATTCAGAAAAAGCAATTCCAACCAGGTGATTGGGTGCTCCTTTATGATTCTAGATTTAAAATTTTTAAAGTGAAGTTCCATACACATTGGATGGGACCTTATGAAGTGATTCAAGTATTTGAGAATGGAGCAGTAGAAGTTAAAACTATTGATGGAAAAAATTCGATATTCTTGGTAAATGGACACAGATTGAAGAAGTATTTTCAGCCACTTGCTAGGAAAGATTTTACACAGCAAGTCTAAGAGAAATTCGGGATGGTAGTGGTGAATGGTAATACCAACCTTTTGAAAACATGAATTCTTCTTCTTCTTAAAAAAAAAAAAAATTAAAAAAAAATTAAAAAAAAACAAAAAAACAAAAAAATAACAAATAAAAAATAAAGAAAAAATATTTTCATGTAATTATGAAAATCAGTTCACTGACATGATTGCAGAAGGATCAACCTGAAAACCAGCTTGCTGGCAGGAAGATCAAAAATTTCTAATAAAAAAGAGAATGTTGCTTGATCTTTAGATATGCTAGCGACCACCAAGTAAAATCAGGCTCAGTAGAACCAACCTTTATACAATTGGGGTAATTAGCATGGATATTTTTATTCAAGTAACGCTTAATTCTCACTGCAGTTATTTTTCTTCCACCAGTGCAGGAAGACCTTCCAGAAAATTTTCTGCCTTTATTCATATTCCACTTTCGTAATATTCCCTCAGTTTTCTTCTTCAATTCCAGAATGATTAACCTTCCCATATTCTTCTAAATTTACCCTATCCATTTCGTAAAAACCCCACTTTACCCTTGAATTGTTTCCCTATCCCACTTCTGTTTATCCCCTCTTTTGGTACTATTCCTGGAATCTTTGTAACAAAATTCCTTCCCATTCCAAAATTTCCCTTTTCCCACTTCTTTGTTCCCTCATAAATTCATTGCAGGATCTCGCACACAAAGAGAAAAAGGATATGCTTTGAAGCATCAAGAAAGGGAGAAGAAAATTTCCAGTATACGTTGAGGAAGCCATGTTGTAAGTCTAGCCTATATTTTACTTAAATTATCTGTTCTTTTTTTATATATTATGCTTGCACTAGTGCAAGCATGTCGTCCTATATAATAAGTGCGAGCAGAATGGTACCAGCAGAATAGCATAGTTTAAGCGGTGCAAGAAAATCAGTGCAAGCATGCACCCTATCAGAAACATAGTACAATTTTTTCTTTTCATAGCATACGTCATAGGAACGTGGTCATCATGAAAATTTATAAGAATTCCTTTCATTTATTCAATGATTACTTGTGTTATCATATTAACTAGGAGAAAATTATTTAAAGTCTAAGGTGTTTTTAAGTTAAGAATCATGATCATTTTTAATGAATGCTAAAGTTATTTTTTGAATTATGAAGGAGTGCGGAAGTGTTTAACCATTGCTTGGATATAATTTCCCCTTTCCGCCATAATCCTAGATGTCCTACACTCGTAATGATTACCTCACCTATCCATTAAGACACCGCTGCAAGCACCAGTTCAGCACGATCTCAAAGATGTCGCGCATCCACAACTATTTCAGTGGAATGAATGGGTGATAAGATGGAAGGGATGGTGGATGGTTGGATCCCTATCTATAAGAACTAATTTTCCTGGTGTTGCATGTAAATTATTGACTGTTCATAACCGTTAAACAGTGATGTCACCTGTTCAATGTGAACCTTCGTCTCTCAGTAGAGTAGCACAGATTTTTGAGTATCGCAATAGTCTTGCACTATTTCGAGACTCAGGCTTTCTTCAATTCTTGCAAAAGCTTGACGAGCACAACAGAGAAGTGGCCATACAGTTTTCCGGAAGTTTCAAAAATGACCAAGTAAAAATTGGGCCTCTAAAATTTGAGGTTACAGAAGAGTTTATAGCAATAGCAATAGGCTTGGAAAATACTGGTGAGTAGTGGTTTAAAAATCAGAAACTAGAAAGGAAGTGATGGCAGCGTTTCGTCATCGACAAGAATATGAAGGTAGATTGGAAGAAAGGAATTTTTCGCAGTGCCCTGCTAGGACAGTGGAGGGACCCCCTTTTCATCCTACAAAAATTTGTAACCTGTGAGGGAAGGTACTCCCTCACTTTTGTGTACCATTTTAGGATGTTGCAGCATTTCGAAGCCAGCCGGAACATTCGGTGGAGGATTGATTTCCCCTATTTTTTGCTTAAGAGCTTGGAAAAAATGGCCAAGGGTGTGTAGGATGGATGAGCAGACCAGGTCAACAAGAAGTTATATCACCACGGCTTGATAAATATTTTGGTCCATAAATAATTATAAGTTAAAGGCATGACCTAGGAGGCGCTATGAAAACAGCTACATAAAAAGACAGCTGTCGGAAAGGAGACAGAGGACCCCAGTAGCACAAGCAAGTGTCTGAGTAAGAATGTAAAGGGGAGTCCTTCTTGCACCAATGAAAAAAGGAAACGACCTGAAAAATCAAAATAAGAAAGGGCCCCATATCCAAATAAGAAGACAGCCAGTGCACCTATTGAAGAGACTCCTTCTATGACACCAGTATAGGCACAGACCCCCGAAGAAGACAAACTGTCAGTCCTTGCGGACGCAGCAAAATATGTAGAGGTCGAAGATGACACTCTGTTGGCCGATTTCATTAAAAAGGCCCAGAAAAATAATGAAAAATCTAGCTCAGGCAAAGAACCATAGTCCCCACAGGATGTTGAATCCCCTTCTACACCAGTGCAAGAAGAAGAAGAAGGAGAACCAGAAGAAGAAGAAGAATCGGAATAAGAAGAAGAAGAAGAGGAAGAAGTGTTTGTTGAAACCATGAGGGATACTAAGGTCCCTAAGGAAGACACAGCCCCTGTCAAGATAGAGGAAAAAGAATATTTGGTAACTCTTGCTGCTCGGATAGTTGAACTAGAGCTTCACGTGCAGAACTTATAACAGCTCATATCTAAAGCACAGGAGGATAAAAAACAGAGTAAAGAAGAATTAACTACGGAGATCCAAAAAAAGAAATGAGAAGTTATATTTTGGAAGTATCGAGCTACACAATTTTTCAAGCAACTTAAAAAGGTGACAAAGAAACTAAAGAGCATTAGAAAGAAGATGTTTGAAACATTGCAAGCTGATGTCAGTATGTTAGAGAAGGATTGAGCTAGAATGCTCAAATTTTTGAAGGTTTTTTGCAAAGGTAAATAGTTGTGTGAGGACACACAACAGCGTAGGGATGGGAGGATGTTAGCCCCCTAATTTTCTCTCTTTTTTCCATTTTCCCCTTCCTAAATCATAACCATTTACCTCTGTTTTACCTCTTTTATGCACCCTCATCTTGCACTAGTCCAAGCAGGATGACATATTTCATATAAAATTTATTTTTCATATTTTTAATTCAACTTAGAATTAATTAATTATTTATTACATGATTTCTTACTTTTAATCACTCTTTTCAACTTATCGATATCTCCAATGGTTATTTGGTAGTTAGAGTACTTACCGTGACCGCATATCCTAGTGCAGGATCAGATCTTGCACCATTGCCAGCACAAAAAATCCTTGTAGCAGATCCGAACCTCCTTGATCACCGCCTCGTTTTGAGCAGCTTCAGCCACGACAGCAAGATTGATCCAAAGGCAACCAAGACCGAATCTGTGAAGGACGAAAGCTGGAGATTGGCTACGACCAGTTTTGCTAAACTATCTAATTTTGAAGGTTGAAAAGCTAAATTTTGCGTTTGGTTATGTAATCAGTTGAATGATCTATTTTGGCCTTTGGCCAAAGATCTATATAATGTAGAATGTAAATAGGACTAAGAGAAGAGAAAAGTTTGTATAGCATAAGAGAACAGAGACACAGCCAGAGAGGCGGTAACAGGTTGTTGTATTTTGTTATCGCCCGAGTCTGGGCTAGATGATGTATTAATGTATGTACTTGCCTCAGTGAATTAATAAAAGGGAGCTCCGCCTCATGTCTCATAAATTGTGTTTATGTATTTGAGCTGATGAATTGATTAAGGTTCTGAGCAGTGTTTTTATTTAAAAGGAAAACGCGCTGGTTGGCTAGGGCCCAGCCAACCCAACACGTTTACCCCATTTCCTGTTTTCCTATAATTTGTGTTTACGTTGTCAAGTGTGATTTAATTTTAAGCACATGCATTCTTGTCTGAGTGAAAGCAGATCCATTGTGTGAAGTAGATAAATTTCCTTTTCCTGCAATTTCCATTCCTATACTCGATTTCAGATTGTTTTTCCTCCGCCTAGTCCAAGCAGGAGAAATAAACATACACCAGTGCACGTTGGTGTGATATCTCTTTTTCTGCAATTCTGTTTGACTGGTTTTCCCCGCCTGGTCCAAGCAGGAGAAATGAACCTGCACCAGTGCACATTGGTGTGATGCAGCAAGCCTTCTTAGTCTACTTCCCACAATCTTCTTTCTTTCATTAAATTCTTATGACAGGATAAATGTATATTGATTGTTTCTTTATTCTTTCACTTTGTTAAGATAAAAAAAATTCACTTTTTATGTGTGCAATTTGATCTAACAGTATAATATCACTTGCAATAATTAAGCACTCATTTTAAGAATTAAATGATAAGTGGAGGAAGCTCTAATCCGATGCAATAACTAGTTTCTTGCCACGGGATCTGAGTGCTTTGAACCTGGAAAAGTTCAAGCCCTTGCATGCAGTAAAAATACTTTAGTAAAGACACCATTTATACCTTCTACATAAATCTCTGCTCCTGCACTAATGCAAGCAGACTGTGAAAGTGTAGGACAGATTAGTGCAAGAAGGAAATCTTTAAAGGAGCAAGTTTAAGGGCCCATCTAATGAGACTGCTAAGTGTCTCTGCTAAAGAAAAACACACACTCAGTAGTTAAACAATAATTACCTAGAGCAATTTCCTTTTATCTTTAATTCCCTCTTGCAAATGCATTCTTCCTTGTTCCAGTCTGAGATTATTTTGATGGTTCAAGTTGCCTTTTTCTCTTTTTAATTTGATTATGCAATCTTTACTTTAAAGAAATTATGGATTTATATTAGGAATATTCATATCATCTCTGTCATTGTCTGTGCTTTGTCTCTTAAGGAGTTGAGAAATTAAGTGTTGAGGAGTTTGCTTAAGTGTAATTCCTACACCCTACAAGCTTCTTAGACTTAAATGCCTATGCATTATCAGTTATGATCTTCATGGGGCAACCAAATCTAGACAAGATATTATTTTCCAAAAAAGAAATAACATAATCATTTTCTTGCCTATTTGAGGTGTCTTCAATCCATTTTGTAAAGCAATCAGTCGCCGTGAGAATCCAACGATGCTGACCTGATGATGATGGATGAATATCTCCAATAAAATCTAGCCCTCATTGTTGAAATGGCGCTTCCACATAGATAGCCATTAAAGGTAAAGGTACAAGATTCTTCTTACCATCAAAAATATGGCATTCATGGCAGGCAACAATCTTTTTGTAGACATCCTTAAACATTGTAGGCCAATAATACTCTTCTCTAAGAATCCTTTTCACGGTGGCCTTCCAATAATGGTGACCTCCACAATATCCTTTGTGGAACTCCTCAATCACTTTATCAGCCTCTTCTTCCAGCAAACAATTCAAAAAAATACCGCGAGTATCCTTCCAAAAATTTTTTTTATCATAAATGCAATACCTCAAGGATTTTAACTTCACAAATATTTCCTTAGACTTTGTTATCTCAGCAGGTGCTTTATGATGATGTAGGAAAAAAACAGTATCCTTGTACCAATCTAAAGTGATGTAATTTTCTTCAATAGGGACTAGTTCTTCTTCCCCATATGAAATTTTTGATATTTCTGAAATTAAATTTATGTCAAGACAATCAAAGTTTTATTGTTCCATCAGCTTCGCTAAGCCTTTTCGTTTGACCAATTTTGTTGGCTTGATCTCTATATCATACTCCAACAATTTAGCAATCCATTTTCCCCTCTTACCATCAGGATCAGCTTGAGTAATAATGTCTTTCACAACAGTATTAGGAACAAAAGCCACAATATGAGAATGCAGAATATAAATTCTGAAATCTTTGATAGCCTTCACCAAGGCATAAGCTTGCTTCTCTAAGTTATTGTATTTCAACTCAGAGTTAGATAATGTCCTACTAAAAAATGAAATGGGCTGCTCAATACCTTGTTGTCCCTTTTACAACAAAACTCTAGCAATAGTATTTTCTGATGCAAAAGTGAAAACAAGAAATTCTTTTGAGAAATCTGGACTAATCAATATTGGTGCTTGGGTGAGTGCCCTTTTTATCTCCTCAAATGAGTGCTTTGCCTCTTCTTTCCACTTAATGTCAACTCCCTTATTCAACATCTTTGTTATATCCTTCACAATCTCAATGAAATTAAGAATAAATCTCCTTACAAAATTTACCTTTCCAAGGAAATATTGAATCTCCTTCCTGCTTCTAGGAAAATCCACCTTATGAATTGAATTGACCCTGTTTGGATCAATCTTAATCCCATCTTTAGAAATTATGTGTCCAAGTAATTTACCTGAAGTTAAAGAAAAAATAAAATTGGTGGGATTTAGAGAGATGCCAAACCTTCTACACTTCAGCAAAATTCTTTCTAGGTGTTTCAAGTGATCTTCTTCCCTCCTTGAGAAGATTGTTATGTCATCAAGATAAGCAACCATGATCTTGTCCTTCTCTTAAAAAAAATAAATGTCCATTGCCCTCTGAAAGGTAGCTCTTGCATTCATGAGACCAAATGGCATCTTGGCATACATAAAAGTGCCCCATGGTTTAGTAAAGGCTGTTTTTTCCTGATAATCTAGATGTACAAGGATCTAATTGTATCCTGAAAAAACATTAAGCATAGACATCCTTTGAGAACCAACAATAGTTTGAAAATTTTGATCCATCTTTGGGAGAGGATCATTTTTCTTCAGAGAGGCTTTATTCAAGTTTCTCAAGTCAATACATATTCTAATTTCTCCACTCTTTTTCCTAACTGGAACCAAGTTTGCAAGCCAATCTGAGAATCTGATTGGGACAATGATTTTGGCATGAAAGATTTTTTTTATTTCCTTCTCGATCAATAGCATGAGAAGTGGATTAATCCTCCTCAACTTCTTCTTGAAAGGCCTTTCATTTTCTTTGATGGGAATAATATGTTGAATAATAGTAGGGTCATATTCTTTAAAGTCAACATAATTCCAAGAAAAAACATCTATGAATCTCTTCATCATCTCAATATACTTGTACTTCATATCAACTAAAAGAAACTTTGAAAGTTTAATCATTTTGGGCATAGCTACTATACCAAGGTTACAACTCTCAACCTCTTCATCATCAGCTTGTATCTTAGGGGATTTAAAAACATCATTTTGATCAAAAAGTTTTTCAAGAGGTATGAGTCCCTTTGGTATGGAATTATTTTTTAGCTACAAAACTTCATAATTTCCTTTAGATTCAGCAAGCATATTTTGTTGATCTACTTGTAGATTTTCAAACTCTTCTTTCAGCTCAATAAAGTTCTTCACTTGTTGATCATCCTCAAAAACTTTCCAATGAGAAATATTATCAGGGATAGATAGTCTATGGTGAACTTCAACCTCATATTTTTCAGCAGAATGTATGGGAATAAGGAAAATACTTGTAGAGACAGCAAGAGAATCAACAATGAAGTTTTGGTCTCTAGTTTTGACAATGAATGAATAAGCTTGGAAATTTTCCAACATGTCCAAAACTAAGTTTCTATATGCCCTCATCCTTATAGTTTGATAAACACCATCAACTTGTTTAATGACTAATTCTGAATCTCCAAAAACAAAAATCTTTTGAGCTTTCATTCTTTTCAAAACTTTTAAGCCCAAAATCAAGGATTCATATTCAACCATGTTATTTGTGCAATCAAAGTTCAATTTGTAGGAAAAGAACTTACTCTCATCACTTGGAATTGTGATCCAAATTATTGCTCCTGCCCCTTCTTTTCTTGTTGATCCATTAAAATGCAATGACCACCAACCTTCCGCCTCCTTATCATTGACTTGCTAATATTCTATTTGCTGATTTTCGAACTACTGAATTTCAGATAGTTGATTTTCTGCTTTCTTCTCATCCTCTGATTTATTAGTCAACTCATTGAAAATAATAGCAAATCCAAGTTCAGTATCAAGAGCATAAATTCGAAAATTATGAGGTTTTTCTTTACTACTCACCATGTAGGCCATTCTTATCTATCGATACAATCTCCTTTGCTCACCAAAAACATGAATAGTGGCATAAGTAAGGTCCATCTGCATTGTACCTTTTGTTAGCTCCCCGTAATTTTCTAGATTGATTGAGATACAAATGGACAGGGTAACATCAAACCAAGCTTTGGAATCCAAGGACCTAACCTTCCTGGATTCGGAGAGGGATCTCTCTAGTAGGTGCAAAGATGTGAACTTGTTTGCTGATAAGGGTTGATTATAGGCTAGATGTTAAGTGCAAGTTATTTTGATTGTTTTTGGTTGGGTATGATGCTCAGATGGATTTAGATAGAAAACATGGAAGATTGTTAAGTCATTGGGCAATGGATTCTAACAAGGTCATGATGAGTTCATAAATGGTTTCAAGAGCATTTGCAAGGAAAATTTAACTTGGTTGATAGGTCTTTGAGGTTGTGGTGGATGATGAGATGGACATTAAACTTGAGAATAAGAGCTATTGAAGAGCAGAACTGAATCCTTAATAACTTTTTAGAATAATGGAGTTAAAAAATCATAAGAATGGAAAGAGAATCAAAGGCATATGTGAAGCCTAATCCTTTTGATTTCAAACTGAACACAAATGATTATTCAAGACAAACATTCAAATGAAATTATAGAAAGGCAAGAAAATTATTTAACTTTCATATATTTCATTATCAAGAGCAGAAAAACATTTAAGATGCACAAGTAGTTATAACCATAGAAGAAGAGAAAACTCTGAACATCTAAAGTTACAGTTGTGAAGGTTCTTTGAAACAAATTTAGCTAGTAAAGGCAAAGAGCATGATTCAAACAAACTTCTTTGACAAACCTAAGCAAAGCTGCTTTAAAGAGGAGATTCCAAGGACAGAGTATTTCAGTGGCCACAATATGCAGGGCTAGCCATAAATCATACTTGACACTAACTGATCTAAACCATTCAAGAAATGGACAAGATAAGAACTTATTAGAGAGCAAGAGATGAATTCCCTAACATATGTCAACAGAAGAAAACATTAAGGCAGTGAAGGACAAATAGAAGTAAGGTGCCATCAGGAAAAAATTCTTAATCTAAATTTTTTGTCCTACTGCAACATAGCAAGATGGAAAAAATAATGGAAAACTAGAAAATATGAACATAAGAAACACTTCACCATCAACCAAGCTTATGGATCCTACAAACAGTCTCTATCCATCAACAAGAAAACCAGGGCATGCATGAGCTCTAAGACATCAAATTGTCATCAAAAACTCCAAGAGACTATGTATTTGCTTCAACATAAGTCATAAAAATCCAACTAATAAATAAGAGCCTCAAGCTCTATTTATGGAGAAAATGAGGAGGTGGAAACCCTAAGAGGCTTCCAGAAACCCTAATTTAGCCATAAATTTCATAAATGTGCTTAACGACCATGCAAGGCCCAAGACACATAAGAGATATGATAATAAATGAAAAAAATCAAAACATAACTCCCAAATCAAATCAGGAGTGATTAGTCCAAAAAAAACATTAAAAAACTGATTTGTCATTAATCAGTGTCTTTTGTTGACTTTTGGCAAAAAATTGTCTTTGTGCCTAGTGCCATTTCAGCAAAAAATAGGGTCTGTTGTAGCTGAGTTTTGGACCCCTTCCGTACATCGTATTTGGTCCCGTGATGACTCGTTGGAAATATTGATGAGTCCATTTTCCAAAAATACTTGATTTGTGCTGAATGGATGCCATTTACCTGATAAAAAACCAAATCTCCCAATACTTCTCTGTGCGCAGTGCCAGGCCTAAAAAGGAGGCAGAAAGGTCATTTTTTAGGTGTTTTTTGACCTTTTGAGGGGGAAAAAATGCTCCAATTGACCTGAAATTTTGCGGGTAGACTATTGGTGACATGAAAAATCAAAAAATGTAAACTCCAGCAGATGAAGATGCCCCAATTTTGTGCATAGCGCCTAGGGTGTTGCACTCCTAAGGGTCAAAATTTGGAAAAAACAAAAAGTTTCCAGATTTGCCTCAAAATTGGCGTGTAGACCCCTCAAGGGGTTTTATACATCTGCTAAGAAGTATCGGTCAATATTCCAAGGCTGTCATGCACTTTGGTCTTTTTTAACTCCCCTAGCTCCATGAGGGCTTGCTTGAGTTTGGCATTAGCAAGCATACTCTTCCTTACATAGTGTTTGACCATTTTCTTCTGCAAGGAAAGGCCCCTCTTCACCTCTTTGAAATGTTTGTGCTCCTGTTTATAATAGTAGATGACCCTTTGTGCCCTTTCAAATTCCTTTTCCCATTCTTGAAGCTGGGCATCCTTTTCTAAGAGGAGCAATTTTGTACTCATCCCTTGGTCCTCATCATCACTGTCTAGATCAACAAAAAGAGGGCCTTGGGAAGTATTTTTTATCCTTTTTCTCCTTCTTACCTGTACCTTCTGTTCAAAATTTTCCACTTTTTCTTTGCCTTTGTCCAATATTTTGACTGTTTGAGAAGTAATGGCCCTTTTCCTTTTAGATTCAGCAAACACATTTCTTCTCCCTCTGTGATATGTGCATGTGAGAGGGGTAAAAATGAGAGTTTTAAAGGCAGTGTCATCATCATTTTGGCCTTTAGTTTGCTTGATTTTTTCTGCACTTGTCTCACTATAAATTTCTTTGTCATGCTTGGACTGATTTTTGTCAAGACATTCATGACTACTGTCATGACTGTCATGACTCTTTCCTTGATTGCCTGATGTGCTTTGATGGTTGTCCTCCTCATCATCCTGCTCTTCCTCATCATCCTACTCTTCCCCATCATCTTGTTTATCTTCTTCCCCATCATCTTGATGTTCTGCCTCTTCATATTTGTGGTTGCCTTCACTAACTTCATCATTTCCATCACTGCTTTCTTCATGGATACTTCCCTCCTCTTCATTATTTTCTTCATTATCATTGTTGTAGACAATTCTTGTCCCTCCTAGAGACAGTCTAGAGTTGCCATAGACCAAGGTTTCAAAGAGAGCCTACTATATATGGAGCTCATAATATGCTTTCTTAAAGGTTGTCAACTATGCTCTCTTACTATCTACCCAAAACAAGGAAATTAGTCGAAATGGAACTAAATCCTCTCAAAGCCGATACAAAGATAAGAATAACAGGAACAGCATGAAAAAACTCAATACAAAAGCATCGTATGCTTAAGAGACAACTGACTGCAGTGAGGCTACCAAATAATATGCCAAGGTAATCAAATATCTAGCATGTGAAGAAACATGATGAAGATACTAGTTAAAAGTGAGGTCGATACCCATACACAACAAAACCACATATGGCTTATTCAACTAAGAATCCATACATGACAATGAGACAAGCAAGATGAATTCTTCTCAAGTAATCAAAAGAAATAAAATATGGATGAAATGAACATGGAACAGTATATCATGACTAGGCCTATTTAAAGCGCTTGACTAATCCAAGTATGGGCACAAACTAGGATGAATCCTTACTTAAGACCAGTGAGCCACTCGCATTCTAGAACATGATACAAGAAGATAAATAGCATGAAATGAGATTTTATATTAACACATTAGAGAAGATTAAATGTATACCTGGGCACGTAATCCCTAATATGAAAATAACTCCCTCTCATCGAAACCCTACGGTATTCTAGCCTTCTCATACGTAAACTTTACAAGATGGCTAAAGCCACCGTGCCGCTTGCTCATAAAAATTTGGAACCCTTACAATGTCTTTCTTCTTGGATTTTATAGGAAAGACAGAAAACTCTAGAGAATGAGGTAGGTAATGTACATTTAATTTTCCTAATTTGAATGGAATGGCGGAAAATATTCGCGCCCATACTACTCAATTAATGTGATGTGTTGTATGTACTCTGAGGTCAGCTCTCTGAAATAAATGATGTAGATTCGAATTCCTCCAGGGATAAGGTATGAAGGATAAAATATGAGACATTATGTACTCTTCTGGGATGAAAATATATTGAAGTAGAACCTGGAGGATATGATTTTATGAACTTGTACCCTTTGCCTTCTGGACACTGGATTTCCTTAATCTTTAACTGATATTCTTTGTTGTGAAATTAATGTCTTCGGCCACCAAAATCTACCTTTGGTATTGCTCTGGGGGTTTGATGGATTTTCTTTCTCTTTCCATTAATGAGGTCATATCACAACAACTACCCCCAGCTTCCCTCTTAAATTTCTTCTTCTGCAGGCCGATTTCTAGATGCGTCCTCGGCTTTTGTGGTGAAGGCGGAGATTAATGGAGGGTTCCTGCTGCTGCAACCTGCAAAAACACACAAGAATATTATAATGATGGTACACAGGGGTGGTGAATGCTATGGCGGCCATGGCAATGACAATACGGACTGAGCGAAATGGTGAGATGATGCAGGGTGGTGAAGAAGGATTACAGGGGAATGGTGAAGAACAAGCCGGGCAGAAGTTTATATCGTAGAATGTTTAAATTTGAACGAAGGGTGTAATGGTAAATTAAATATAACAAATGTGCAGGGGTGATAACGTGGAGGAGTACGGGATTAACAGCGTGGTAGGGGAATGTTCTGGGCCATGCATCCTTGAAACAAGATCAATGGTTACAAATGCATTGGGGCGATGGAATGGTGGGCCATGGGCATGATAGAAATGGGTTAAAACACCTGCAGCTTTTGAAGATAACCATCGTTGGATGAAAGGCGCAGGATCAGACGACGATTATTGATTCCGCTGCACATCCTTTGGCCGAAATTTAATGCGCGGGGAGAGCGGAGGCCTGAGATAAAGCACGTGCATCTTAGAGGCACGATGGCCGTCAGATGGAGGCCCCGAGATCTGACGGTCACCATTTATTCTGCTACCCGACCTTTGACTAAAATTTAATGCGCGAAATTGGAGTGGTTTTGGGACGTACATGGGGACACGCGTCATGCGGCGTGTGGAATCGCTTCCATTTGATTGAAAACCGCCAGCCCGGTGGAGGTGGTGCGGAATGAAACAACCGGTTTTGCAACGGGTATGGGCGCGGGGACCACCGCGGTAAGCAAGGCTCCGCTCTGTCGATTGGTTTTTAATCCGACGGCTCCAGACGCGCCCGAAACTTTGAATGCCAAGTCCCTTGCCCTCTGACACACGGTTTTGCGCCTAGTTCACATGGGAATCAAATCAAAGGGGGCTGAGACCTTAGGGGCTAGGCCCGATACAAATTTTAATGGCGGGGTTAGACCTTTATGCACGGTGTTTTTAGGCGGAGAGGTCAACGATAGGCAGCATATGGAAGTTTTCGGCCATGATAACAGGTTTGAAAGATCATGGGGGAGCATTAGGCCAAAAATTTAGGTTGAAGGGCTGATATGCACAACATCGGCTCCATCTGGGGACAGTGCGTTCATTTTTGGACGTGCCGAGAACATGCAGACCATCCGATCATTTCTTATGCTGATTCTGCATTTCAGCACCTCTAGTTTTCACTCTATAATTCATCAACACACACATTATTCAAGTAATGATGAAACAAAAAGAAAACTAATGTACAATATAATACACTAGACTATCTTCGCCTCCTGGGTCCCATACTCTGCTTTGCTGGTGTCCATTAGTTTCATTATTCTTCAATTGTACCCTTCTATGTTTACATATTTTGTTCTGCAACTTGCCTCCAGCTATGCTTTCACATTCTGCTCTTGTTTTTCCTTTGCCAATTCTTCTCCACTTTCTTGTTGCTATCTTGAACATTACTGTCAATGTTGCCTGTCTTGTTAAAAATGTGGCTACTTCCCAAACTTCCTGAATATCTCTTAGGATAGCTCCCTCTGCAACATTCTCCTGATCATCATCTGCAAATTTATCTTTAAAAAGTAAATTACCTTTTAATTCTCTAACTGCAGTAACATAATCATTCATTTCTCCTTATGTACTAGTAAGCATATTTAAATTCTGCAAACTAGTATCTACTCCTGTTTCTTTCACAGCTTCAGGCACTTTCACTTCAGTGTCTGCAATTTCATTCCCTTCTCTAAAGGTTTTCGGAAAATGAATCAGCCATTTATTCTCAAGCATTTCATCAATATGCTGCACATTTGTTTCAGCATATTCTTCTTCTTCTTCTTTGACAATCTTTAGTAATTGTCCTCCACCCTCTTGATTGCTTCTGGCAATCAGATCAGGTTCTTCGGATTTTGCACTCTCCTCTTCTATCAGAATGGAACTTTGATTTCCCATCACTGTAGTAGTTCCAAACTTCTATCCTCTAGTATCCCCTTTGTCTATGGCTTTCTTCATTGTTGACTCCTTCTGAGCAGGTGCCTCCTTTTGAAGTGGCTCCTGTTCTTCATCTTGAGTTTGGGTCCTCTTCCTTGAAGATCTGAGATCATATTTTCTATTGAAGTGTGCTTGCATGAAATCAGCAAAATTTTTACAATAATGATCAATCTCTACTTCTTCTTCTTCTTCTTGCAATGGGCATTCCATTTCATCATTGTTTGAGAAAGCAATATTTTAATCTTCTAGTTCATAAGCAGCATCTTCAGTGGAGTCATCTGCTGGACCTTCCAGATACAAGGGATATGGTACCTGATCTTGCTGCTCCTTTGCTTCCCTTGGCAATATTTGCAATGGTGGTCTCTTATACTGGGGATTGTATCCTCTGTTTGGAGCATTATAGAAATTCTTGGGAGCTACATTCTTAGCCTCCAACTCAAGCTTGACCATCTTCTTAACCATCTTACTTATTTCATCCATCTTATCTGCATCCTTATCTTGATTAGAGGTGGAAACCTCTTCTTTGCCTCTCCTCCTAGTTTCATGTTCAGCTTTTCCTTTTAATTTTCCAGTGGAGGCAAATTTTTCTTCCAGCTCAAGAGCATCTGACTGAGCATCATCTAAGGTAGCAAGTTTTCTTTCCCTAAGGGAGAAACCGAAATCTGAGTCAAAGGCTGCAATGAAAACAACTTTTGCAGCGTTCTGATGAGGCTTCATATCTGCAGGGAGATTTAGATATAACTTATTAAATCTCTTAATAAACTCTGACACCCCTTCATTATGTCTCTTCTTGAGTGTATTGAACTCAGTGAGACATTGTCCATGATATTTCTTTTCTCCCCATTTCCTGAGAAAATTATTCTCCATGTCATCCCAGGTGGTTACCGAACGGTTTCCCAATGTCTTGAACCATTTTCTGGCTTCACCATCCAAAGATTGCACAAAAAATCTCAAGACCACATCCAAATGTTCTACATCTAAGTTTTCTGCAAAAGAGCAAAAAGCCTCAAGATGTTTCTGAGCGTCAATATAATTTTCTCCACTAAATCTAGGAAAAATCTTCAAATAATCCTGTGGCATATCATTTAGCACTTGGGGTAAGGCCAGTGGAGCGTATTTGTTCAATAGGAAAGCAGGAACATTAGCCATTGGAGGAGGTGGGGGTTGTGCAACAATTTGATGTACAAATGAAGGAAGGGGAGGAGGAGGAAGTGGAGTATGTATAACAATGGGAATAAATTGCACAGAAGCCTGAGGTGTAGATGGGAATAGTTCACGGTTAACAGCAGCTACTTCTGTGACTTCTTTAACTTCTTCAGCCTCCGGGGTAGGATGAGGGTTATCTTTGGTTCTAGCACTTCCCCTGGGTGGGCTATCTGAGTAATATTCGGGATTTTCCTCAGTGGAGTCGGGATTTTCCACTGGGCTTTCCTGAGAAGAAGAGGATGGATGATCTTCTACCGAATATTCAGGGACTTCAGCACGGGCTGATTGTATTTCTTTCCAACTTCTTCTATGAATAATCTTCTCTGGGTCAGATACAGAGGATGTCTTTGACCTAGAGGAATCTGACCTCAAATGTGGCTTTTGAGGAGCCAGGACTACCAATATATTTATCAAATAAAGAACAATGGAGTCGCCAAGGTGAGAGATATGCAACTCTTCAACTCTCTGTGCTCACCTGATTAGAGAGTGAATATGATTTGTCGAGGCCCAAGGAAACTGATATTCTCAAATTCGTTCCCCGGCAATGGCGCCAGAAAGATGTTGTAGACAATTCTTGTCCCTCCTAGAGACAGTCTAGATTTTTCATAGACCAGTGCCTAGGACATCTTATCATAGCAAGGAGCTCATAATTGTAGAGCTATAAAAAGGGTCTCTTTCACCTCTAATTACCTCACATTAATATGTCAATCCGGGAGCGTTTTGTTATTCCAAAGAGTGTCTCAGTCTGAGGCTATCACTTGTCAGAGTAATGCTAGTAGTACAGTGTTTAAGAAATACAAGAGTAAACGGATGCTTGTCTGTAACTAAATTACTTCAAAAGAATAAATCACACATTCAGAAAACTAGGCAGCTTATCAGTCAAGGGTTCGGCGGCAATAACCCATCCCTTTGGAAACTGATGGAAAGGAAATTGGAGCATAAACCACGGGTCTGGGAGCTAGACAGTGAATGCCAAAGCTCACTACAGCCTTAGATCGTCTCTCACACCAAAACAACAAATGCGAGTAAATGGAACAGCAAATAAAGAATTGAACAACAAATATGGAATGGAACAGTAATTCTAAAATGGAACAGCAATCGAACAACTAAGTCTCGAGAGTCTTACTCTATTAACCCAAATGCATTCTTCGCAATCAATCAATATTTCACTTTTAAGGCAAATCAAGCAAAACACACTAATGGAACAACAATAACTATTGATGAATTATGGAACAGCTCTAGTAAATCATATACGCACACAACACGCTGAAATAGTAATCTTAATTAACAGGGATACGACTGTGCTCCCAAATAGAACAACATTATCTCTGAATCCAATAATCATGAAGAACACTACTTCAAACGAATCTATGACATGAATGTTCAATATAAAAGCTCTGTAACAGAACAATAAGAATATTTGGTTAAGACTAATAACATGCAATTAACTCTGAAAGGATTAATAACTTGATGCAGAGTCAATACACGATTCTATCTGTAAAAACCTCAATGATTTAATCTTAACAAAGCATGTAATATCAACTTATAAAGCATATCAGATTACCAAATAACAACGATAAACAAACCACGCAGAAATCAAATCGTAGTGATACAGAAGCAAGTGTCCTCCGGGGCCAGGCCCTTAGCCTCCAAGGGTACACCGCCTTAAGTTAATCCAGACGCATAGATGAGATAATCACCAAGCTTATATTAATGCATCGGACAAAAATACAATGAACCAGTTCTCAACGAGACTCAATGATCAGAGTTGATTTTTAACAGAAAATTACATAAAAACGTATATCCCAAGCTAACAGTGTTGTCCCTTTATATAAAGGTGACGGCGGAGATGTCCAAGTAACAAGATAAATAAGGCAGCGATCCCTCAGGATCGAAGATCCTGAGGGATTCGCCAAAATGTTAATCCTCCATCTTTTCTTTTCTTTTGCTCCGAGCTGGTGTCTTCTCCTCCTTTTCCGGGCTGATTTGCTTTGATCTGCTTATCCTTGTTTGCATTCGGTTCTCCTTCAGAGGGACAGCAGTTATTTCGACTTTGTCCTTTCCTTTGGAACGGAAACTCCTCGTTTTCTCCTTTTCCTGCACAGAAAATAACAATTATCAGCGGTTAAGTCTTGCATATCAATTCTCACATGTTTTATTATAATTCCTTATTATTTTCCAAATTCATGATGCAAAAAGGTTTACAAATTCTACTAAAAATCCACTGAAATAATCATCAAAAGCATACCTTTTTAGTACCCCACACACTCCCCTGCTTACCTTGTTTCATGCCCTCATGAAAACATTGTAGTTGACATGCAAGGCAGTGAGAGAATATGCTGGAGAAGGAATCTCATGCGGAGGCCTACAGCCATGATGAGTGATTAGATAGTCAAAGAACTGACCTGTTTGCCCCTCAGGCATCTCATACAGGGCCTGGTATCCGGGTGCAGGGTGCCAAATAATTGGAGTGCGAAATCTATATCCTAACTAGGATGGCCCTGCTTTCAAAATGCTTTCGCCATAGAGGTTCAAACGGTTGGCAGCTAACTCAAAATTCTCATACTTAAATGGTTCCCTGAGCTGGATGTTTGGATTAGAGATTCGGTACCGAAATTTGGCTGCATCAATGGCGAGGTATTTGATGGAAAGAAAATATTCTAAACTCTGTCAAATGAGTGCCTCATGCATGGGTCCTAACGTTTCAATGACACCCGGAGTCCTTATGAGGTTTCTATGAGCTTTCCACAACTGCACTGGGTTCCTAGGCTCAGCCCTTACCCGTAAATCTAGGCCATTTTCCTGACTCTGGAAAGTATTATAGGCTTTGATCCACTTAATCTGATTAACCCCGAATGAAATGAATGCTTGTAATTGGATGTCTCCAACGAAAGGGCCAGGGTTCAACTCAGTCTCCTGATCTAGCACAAGGTCATGCAAATAAAGTTCACACAGCAATCTCTGGACCTTCACCCCATAAAGTTTACAGCAGTCTATAAAGTCATTGACAGTGTTGATTTGTATAGGGGCGCCTGCTTTAACAGCTTTTATTTTTAATTGTAAATACCGTTCTAATAAAAATAGAGCATAGTTTTTAGCAGGGGCCCTACATGCTAAAACATCATTGTATAAAGAACACAAGGTATTCATCTGCTTGATAACAGTATCTAGTCTACGAGTTACCTGTGCAACTTCCTCTTGTTCCTTTTTCCACCCTTCAAAGGCCTGGTTTTTGGATTGATTGACGTCCCTTAGTTGCTGCTGTAACTCTTCATATTTTTCTCGGGGGACCGTTTGCTCTCTAAGTTGTTCGGCTTCCTGCTGGGCTTGCTTCATCATCTTATGCAAGGTTTTTGTCTTCGGATCTTTTTTCCATAAGTCAGTGGAGGCCGGGAGTTTTACCTGAACTTTCTTATTATGCCGTTTGGAGTTCAAAACCCTTATTACCCTTGAGGGTGGTGCCTCTGTCTGGATTTTCTTGTCGCTATTCCTCATATCATCCCTTTCTATTTTAACGCGAATATCAGTCTGTTGCTGTTCCTCAACATCGTTTGGAACGGCGGCTGGATTTTCAGTAGGGTTTTGAACATCAGGGCGATTGTTGGCCCTCTTTTTCTTCCCTCCGGTCTTTCTTACCCTCTGGTTTGCTTTCAGAATTCTAATTTGCTGTCTGAGCTGGGTTATTGTATTCAATAATTTCTACCGTTCCATTCGCAATTTCTTAATTTCCAGCGTTTCATTAGAAGGAACAGTAGGCTGTCTGCTACGGTTTGGACCATGACTAGTTTCTAGATCTTTCTATTGGGGTGCTTCCTCGCTGTTCTGCTCTGGCTGTTATGGGGTAGGAACCTTGACTGGTTCCGTCTCTTCCTGGGCAACTGCTTTTTCTGCTCCTACTCCCTCCGGAATTTCCTCTGGTGTCTTGGGAACAGATTGTTCCCGTTCAGTATCTCTTATCTCCTCTTCATCATGAACAGGCAGATTTCCTTTTTCTGCCTCTACTACATGTGATTTTTCAGATGTGTTTTCTTCTTGGGGTTTGTCGTGGAGGTCTTCTGGACTAGAAGGTTGGCCATACTTACCCATATTGGCTAGGACTGCGGCCAATTCATCTTCTCCCATTGGGTCTTGTAATGGGCTATCTCCCTGCTGTCCCATTTCCTCCTCCTGTTCAGCTTCTGCTTCTATTTCTGTTTCCGAATGCTCAGCTGCTTCCTCTTTTTCCTCTTCGGATTTCTCGTCCTCAATTACCACTGGTTGGCTGGTGCTTTCCTGGAGCTTTTCTAGCCTTCCTCGCATCCGAGCTAACCGGGCTGATTTTCTGAGCTTCTCTATCCTTCCTCGCATCCTAGGTAACCGGGCTGATTTTTTGGGCTTCTCTAGCCTTCCTCGCATCCGAGCTAACCGGGCTGATTTTCTGGGCTCCTCTGGCTGTTCGGGTGGATCGATGGCATGCTTGCGCTTTGCCGATTCCTGGTGTATCTCTGGTCGTTCTGATGCACTAGCAACATGTTTTTGTTTTACTAATTCTCTGTGTTTTGCCGGTCGTTCTGATGTGCTTGTAGAATGTTTACGTTTTGGGGATGGTGTTGTCAATCCCCCCTTAATCATTTCAATCAGCTCTTCCCAGCTGCTCTGCTGCTGGGTGAGACCATGACTAACTACTAATCGTATTAACCCATGGTGACTGACGACTGACTCTACATGATGTGCCTTTTTTATGCTTCGTGCAGCATCATGCAGTAATGAATTCAGAAGTGCCGGTAGATTTACAGAGCATTTCTGCTTTAAAACAGCTAAGAGTTTAAGATGTCGTGGTCTTACCACGTCTTTCCTCCCCTCGCAGGTGATGTAGTTCTGCACTGTCCTTGCTAATTCCGTCCAGGGTTCTCCTAGCGTTGCTGGCAGAATTCCTTTCCCCTTAATTGTCAAGCTCTGGCCTTCGTCCTGGAAAATTTCCATGATCTTCTGTAATCTTTCCTTCTTTAATGTCCATACTGGTCCGGTGGCTGGTAGTCCCGAAACTTCTGCAATTATATCGTCGGTGACCGCTATCCGCTTCCCCCTTACTGTGGAGTGATCATCCTGCAGGTTCTGCAAAAATTCCATCGCTATTGTTTCATTAGACTCCTGCAGGAGACTGAGATAATTCAACCATCCTGCTCTTTCCAGGATCTCCCGGGCAGCAGCGGAGATTGTCAACTTCTAAGGTTCGCTTCGAATTGCCCTTCCTCCCATGGTTTCACTGTGGATTCTCAATGGAACAACAACTACTTGTGTTGTTTGAAACACAGAGAGGGTGATAATCGCAAGATTTCGAGAGAAAAAAAAAAACACAGAGTATGCAACAATGCAACAGAAATGGATTATGAACAGCAACTTGTGTAAAAATATAAATGCCATGCCGTTAAGCCATGCCAAACCGTCGTACACTATCTTTCCCGAATGGTGAGCTGACACGTAATTCAGGGAATAATGAGGTTAACCTCCCCCCCCGCAATGTGATAGGTTGTCCCAGCCGGCAAATAAAGGAGCAGCACCCGATCTGCAACCGAGTCAGAAAGGAACAGCATATGGAATTATGCCATGTTTAGAAGGACAACGAATTACCGAAATTGAGGCGGAGAGTTGATCACGTATTACGTAAGAGGCTGCTGTGTTATGATATGAGGCTGGTGGGTAGGACATCTATCGTACTTGCCAAATCTCAAGTGGTCATGGTCACTTCCTTTGCCATGATTGGTGATGATAAATGTTCATGCGATGTATAAATCGGGAAATAATATATGATTATTTCCTAGGATATAAGAAACAAAAGAGTATTAGTATCTTACCCATTGGTGTAACCAAGGTGACTTCAATACCATTAACAATGCTCTGCTGCCGACAGGTGTCCATAACCTTGGCAGAGTTGTTTTTTCACCCTCGGAACCATGATCCTTTGTGTATACTTAGGAATGTTGTTATGTCAAAATGTAGACCATTATGCCGGCTTGGTGACCAGTTAACCATAATGCCATTCACGAGGAAGGAGCGAAACGTGGGCAGGCCGGCTCGTGATGAGACCTCCTGTTCCAAGGTTCGTTTATTTGATATACCTTTTGGACCATATCCCTGGTGTGGTGGCCATAATGGGAATGCCACTTCACTTCCATCCTCATGATCATGGTAGGCTGGCTCTTGATGAGACCCCCTATCCTGCATTTGACATCTCACATATCATGTTCAGATATTTTCTCTTTTTCATAGAGTACTTTTCCTTATTTATACACAAAGGGTGGTTCAACACTCCTTAAGAGTAGGAATGGTGGAAGAAGTCTTATCATCTCAATAGGAAGATATAAGCCCTTTGCTCTTATTCTTAAATAATAATCAAAGAGGGTTAAAGGGATCAGCATGATAAAGATAACCAATCAGGGCAAAATTAGTAAAACAATGACAACAAAAGATAAGAAATAAGTATGTCCTTCCTTTTTTCCTCTTACTAATGCAGAGCCTTATAAATATAGCGATTTATGGTTTGCGGATTTCGGTATGTTGTGATTTTATATTCATTGCACAAGTACATAGCTGTATCTTAAAGACTTGGAAGAAGACGGGCAAGAAGCATCCTCAATTTAGATCAGCAAAAGGAATAAGCTGTTTCACAAGGAGAGCAAAAGTATGCTAGTGGTGTTCCTTTTGAAAAAGAAACAACGAAGGACGATAGAATGAAAAAATGCAAATGTTGTTCCTTTGAAAAAGGAACAGCAAAAATAAAAATACTATAAAAACACTCAAAATGTCGTTCCTTTGAAAAAGGAACAACAACAACAAAAGAATGTTGTTTCTTTGAAAAAAAAGGAACAGTGGTAACCAAAAATGTTGTTCCTTTGGAAAAGGAACAGCAAAAGACGTAAAAATGTCGTTCCTTTGGGAAAGGAACAGCAGAGATCCAAAATGTTGTTCCTTTAGAAAAGGAACAACAAAACAAGCAAAGCCAACAGCATAAAAAACACGCAAATGCCATTTTTTTAGAACGGCAAAAATCGAAACTTTGAGAAAGAAAAAGAACAGCAAAAAATGACAAGAAAACATTTAATTCAAACATATGTACAAGAACGACTCAAAGACAAGAACTTATGTACATATTGTAAAAAGAAATGAATTCCTTAATGAATTACAGGTGAGGAAGATTTCTCTTCCTCTCCTAAAATCTCCGTATCAGTGTCTCGGCGTAGCTGCTGGCAGAAGGATTCCCGAGTGAGTGGTTTGCGATAGAGACGAACTCGGTGGCCATTCACTTTGAATGCATATCCAGAACCGTCAATGGTAATTAGAGTAAGGGTTCTGTTGTCATGCACCTTCTGGATTTCGTATGGTCCCAACCATCGAGTCTAAAGTTTTCCAGGGAAGTCCTTAAACCGAGAGTCGTATAACAGAGCCCAGTCTCCCTCGTGGAAGACTTTGTTCTTGATGAGCGCATCATTCCATTTAGCTCGCTGCTGTTGAATCAATGTTGTATTTTGTAGTGCAGAGAGCCTAATTTCGTCTAATTCATTGATCTGTCGTAGTCGATTGATTTGTGCCTCGCTTAGATCTAGGCCAACTTCCTGTGTTGTCCGTAATGTTTGGATTTCGAATTCTATGGGAAAAATGGGTTGTTTTCCAAACACTAATTGATAAGGTGAGTAACCGGTGGTACTCCTCCATGTGGTTCTATAGGCCCAGAGTGCTTCAGGTAGTCGGGTAGCCCAATCACGCCTATGTGACGCAATGGTTTTCGTTAGGATTGATTCTATTATCTTATTGCTACTTTCTACCTGCCCATTGGCCTGTGGGTGATATGGAGTAGTGATTTTATGCTGGACGTGATAATTGTTGAGTGTTGCAGCTAATCTATTCCCAGCAAATTGTAGTCCTCCATCTGTAATTATTTCCCTGGGAAGGCCATAATGTACAAATAGATGGAAGAGGAACTGTATGACAGAGTCCTCTGTGGCTCTTGGCAATGCTTCTGCCTCAACCCATTTGGTGACATATTATGTTGCCACCAAGATATATGTTTTCTAATTTGACGAGGGGTTGATGGGTCCAACGAAATCAAGAGCCCATCGCTCGAATGGTTCGATGATTAACTATGGTTTCAGAGGCATCTCTTCAGCTTGACTAGGTCGTCCTGCTCGCTGGCAGCTGTCACAGGCTTGGACAAATTTCTTTGCATCTTTGAAAATCGTAGGCCAGTAATATCTTGTCTGCAATACTTTGTGTCCAGTTCTACGCTCAGCGAAGTGTCCACCACACGGTCCATCGTGACAGGCTTTTAGGATGTCAAAGATTTCATCCTCTCGAACACATCGCCTGATATGCATGTCTGCCCCTGTGTGAAACAAATAGCCCCCAATCCACGAGAATCGAGCACTCTTCTGAACAATCTGCTTGCACTCATTAGGGGTTAAATGTTTTGGTAGTTTACCTACTGCGAGGTAGTTGGCAACATCAGCATACCAGGGTGTTTGAACGGCAACAGCAAACAGGTGCTCATCCGGAAATTGATCTTCAACTGCTGCTGCATCGATTGGTTTTGGTATTCTCGAAAGAAAATCGGCTACAGGGTTTTCTTTGCCAGGACGATCCTTGATTGTGATATCAAATTCCTGCAATAAAATCAACCATCTAGTTACTCTGGCATTTGTGACAGGCTTATTTGCTAAATATTTTATGGCAGAATGGTCTGTATACAAGATAACAGGATAGCCTGTAATATAATGTCTAAACTTATTGACAGCATGTATTACAGCTAGGAATTCTTTTTCAGTAACAGTGTAATTTAATTCAGCAGGGGATAAATTTTTGTTGATGTAATAGATAGCATATGGTTTTTTATCCTCTTCCTGCCCAAGGACTACGCCAATAGCTGTATCTGAGGCATCAGATGATATCTGGAACGGTAGGTCCCAGTTTGGTCCTCGAAGGACTGGGGCTGTGGATACGAGCTTCTTTAAATCCTCGAAAGCACGGTCACATTTTTCTGTCCAAAGAAAATCAACATTACCAGTTAGTGTATATAAAGGAGCAGCAATGTGTGAATAATGTTCTATAAATCATCTATAATAACCAGAAAATCCAAGAAAGCTACGTACCTCTGTTTGAGTAGTAGGAGTGGGAATGAGCAAAAGTATTTGGATTTTGGCCGGGTCTACCTGAATGTCGGCTGCTGAAACATAATGTCCTAGGATAAGTCCTTCAGTCATCATCATGAAACATTTTTCGTGGCTTAAGCAAAGCCTGGTAACAATGCAGCGTTGTAGGAATTTTTCTAGGGTGTCTAAAGCTGGATCAAAATCATCTCCATATGGTGTAAATTCATCCATGTAAACTTCAAGTCCATCATTTATTAAATCTACAAAAATGCTAAGGATAGCCCTTTGAAATGTGGCAGGAGCATTACATAGGCCAAAAGGTAGAACTCGATAGGCAAATGTTCCCCAAGGACAAGTAAAAGTAGTTTTATCCTGGTCTTCAGGGGCAATCTGAATCTGATTGTATCCACTGAAGCCATCCAGGAAAGAAAAGAATTTCTTTCCTGCTAAAGTATATAATACTTGGTCTATGAATGGGAGAGGAAAATGATCTTTCTGTGTTGCCTTATTTAGTTCCCTATAATCCACACAGATTCTCCATTTTCCATTCTTTTTTGGTACCACCACAAGCGGAGAGACCCATTTACTATCAAAAATAGGATAGATAAAATTGACATCTAAAAGTTTCTGAAGTTCAGCTTTTACCACATCCTTTAGATGAGGATTAAGTCTCCTTTGCGGCTGACGAACAAGTCTGGCATCTTTTTCTATATAAATGTGGTGTGTACATAACTGGGGATAGCTTCCTTTCATATCAGGGTAATCCCATGCAAATGCTTCTTGATATTTCGTTAACAGATGGATGAGCTTAGTTTCTTGTTCAGGTGTGAGATTAGCATTGATGTTTAAAGTTTTTCCCGGTCCAATTTCCACAATTTTACTATTTGCAACAGAAGTAACAGGTATCGTTTGGTCATGCGTATCTTTCAGAGGATCTTCCTCTAATTCATTATCAAATGCTACTTCTATCATGTGACACTGTGTGCGAGGTTCAGTTTGACTAATGAAATTATTAATGGCATCATCTTCTGTTTGGTCTTTAAAATCAAGTGCCTCTTGTATAGTTAATGGAGATCTGATGTTATCAGTAAGGTATGATACAGGGTGCTTATTAGTCTTGATTATTGTGACACTTGGCTGCGCTGGAGGATATAGAACTAAATTTTTGCTATTCGGTCCTCTGGTTATGGTCATATTTCCCTGCCGGCAGCCAATGTAGGCAACAGCAGTGGCAAGCCAAGGTCTACCTAAAATTAGCGGGTGTCCATCAAGTCGGGTTTTTGGATTAATTATCAGGAAATCGGTTGGATACTCCCAGGAATCAATAGAGACCATGACATCCTGTAGAATACCCTCTGGTCTAACCACAGATCGGTCAGCCAATTCTAACAAAGTAGAGGTGGGTTCTACTGATGTAATGCCGAGCTTTTGGCAAGTAGTGGTTGTTAAAATATTAATTGCAACTCCTAGATCAACTAAGGCATTAGACAGGGTCTCACCATAAATTTGAACAGTTATAATTGGATTCCCTGGGTCTTCATATTTAATGGGTGTTTCTCTCCCAGATAATAGGTCAGATAAAGTACCGACTACTTGGACTCTTGGATTATTTCTTATATTCCTCCTTGGTTTCTTTATGCACAACTCTTTGATAGTTTTTGCGTATATAGGAATGTCTTGAATGGCTTGGAGGAATGGAATTTTTATGTACAGATTTTGTAATTCTCCCAGAATGTCAAAGTCAGGATATTGTATGGGTCGAGGTATGACTAATCGTTCTGGGAATGGAGGAGAGGATGTGGTTTCTTGATTATGAGTCTGCTGCTTATTTACATCCTCTTGTTGCAACTGATGTTCCCTTGGTAACTGATCTTCAATATGAACTGTTTTATCTCCCTCAGTTTCAATTATGCGTCCAGATCTTAACTGAAGATCATTGCACTCCCTCAGGTCAGGTCCTATTTCTGGTGATTCTATGATTTGAATAGATTGGACCTGTCTGTTATTTGGATTGGGATCGGGTTGGGCTGGGAGTTGCAGTCTCAGATTAGACTGGGGATTTTGCTGTAAGGCTGGCAGAGTAGGTTGAGGGAGCGGAATAGTTCCAGCTGGCTGGTACATCGGTCTTTGCCAGCTTGTCGGCCAGGGTGAACTTTGTGAAGTAGGGGGAGTCCATTGTGAAGGATATGGGCCATTTTGCCAATATGGTGGAGTGTAAGGGAAATTCGGCCAACTAGATTGGCTTGTTTGATTCAGCCATGGATTTGAAGAAGGAAACGATTGTGGTGACCAGTTTGAAAATGGGGGTTGAGATTGATTTTGCCACATACCATATTGTTGAGCATTATAATGTGGGGGTTGAAAAAAAGAGGTTGAGTCCGGAAACATACCAGATTGTCTCGGCTGCCACTGGCGACGCTGGTTGATCGAGTTCACCGATTCTGGTTCTTCTTCTGCTTCCTTATATACCGCTTTCAATCCAGGAAGTGAGGGGCAGCTCTCCGTAAGGTGATCTTTTGTACAGATGGCGCATGTTTGGACTGTATCCAGTGGAAATTCCTTGTGGCTATGTTTTTTTCTGCATCGGGGGCAGAAGATCGCCAAATTCTGTTCTGCCTCCATCTGCTTCTGTTTAGCCTGCACAATATCAAGTTGTGTAGTTAGTGTCCCTAGAATATCAGTTTTGAAATTTTCTAATAAATTTCCAATTTCTGCACGTGTTACTCCTTCTGTTGATACTTTGTTATCTCTTGCAAACCGATCATATTCTGTCGGTTTTATTCTTGAGCTGCCTCTCGAACTCCTGATACATAAATCAATGATGTCAGCAAAATTCTCTTGATAAATATCCCCTTTTCCCATGATGTTTAATGTTTCAATCCATTGTTCCTTCATGCCTCTTATTAATGCAGTTTTTAACACATTATCAGGTAAAGGTAGCGATGCATAAGGAGATCTTTGTAGATTGTACTGAAAACGTTCCACATACTCCTCCAATGTTTCATTCGGTCTGGCTGTCATTTGGAATATTTCGTCTTTTAATTCTCTAGACCTATAATAATCCTGATATTTTTTTAAGAAGGATTCTTTCATTTGATCCCAATTGTTGATAACCCCGCCACCCAGTCCCATAAACCATCTTAAAGCAGCCCCTTTTAATGTAGAGGGAAATAATTTCAATTTCTGGGGATCGGTGGTGTAATCATACCCCCTGCATAACACATCGAATTCGAATAAAAATGCATCCGGATCTTCTGATGTGAGACCGTGAAATGTAGGGATATGCTGAAGAGAGATAGCTTTCATGGGTGCATTTGCTGTAGAATCCACTATAGGATATTGTAATGTAGAGGTTTGAGCATTTGGCTGGTTCTGAGCCATGGGATCGAATATATGCCAATAACCTTCTGGGATATCTAGGAGAGTATTCCTAGGTTGAGAGGGAATGGTTTTGACAGGAATAGTTTTAAAAGCACTTCCCTTATCTGGAATAATGAGAATACCAGATGTCTGAGGAGATTGGATTCCTTCAACAATGATTTTCACAGCACTCCCCTTATCTGGGCTATCTAATGGCTGATTTGTTCCAATAGGAGATTTTGGTTCCTTGGTTTCCCCTGTTTCTCCTTCTCCTTCACAAAAGTTGTTGGAATTCCCTTCCTGCAATAGTTCTGGAGTAGAATTTTCGATTTCTTAAAAGTCCTGCTCTTCAGTTTGACTATGCACCTCAGCAAAGGCTACAGATGGTGATCCTGTGGCCTGAAGGGAACTAGTAGGTTGTTTAGAAATGTTTTTCCTGGGGCCTACTGATGGCTGAGATTCTATTTTCTTATAGATTTCGTCTATGAAGGTCGTTCGGCCAAGGGTCACCGGCCCCTTAGCTTTTTCAGGCTTGGATGGGGGTTTGATATTCTTTTCTGGTCTTTTCTGCTTAGTCATGCACTCAAATGAACTACCAAATTCTATTAAAAAAAAACAAAAACAAATCTGTTAGGAAAGCGGACAGTGGAGCAGGGATTTTACATGCTCCGCACGTAGGTTCTTACCTTCCGTTTTTAAGATCCAACTCCTCCCTAGCAGGTTCGTACACTACTCTGAAAAAGACAAATGGCTACACTCTTTCCCCGACAACGGCGCCAAAATGTAGAGCTATAAAAAGGGTCTCTTTCACCTCTAATTACCTCACATTAATATGTCAATCCGGGAGCATTTTGTTATTCCAAAGAGTGTCTCAGTCTGAGGCTATCACTTGTCAGAGTAATGCTAGTAGTACAGTGTTTAAGAAATACAAGAGTAAACGGATGCTTGTCTGTAACTAAATTAATTCAAAAGAATAAATCACACATTCAAAAAACTAGGCAGCTTATCAGTCAAGGGTTCGGCGGAAATAACCCATCCCTTTGGAAATTGATGGAAAGGAAATTGGAGCATAAACCACGGGTCTGGGAGCTAGACAGTGAATGCCAAAGCTCACTACAGCCTTAGATCGTCTCTCACACCAAAACAACAAATGCGAGTAAATGGAACAGTAAATAAAGAATTGAACAGCAAATCTGGAATGGAACAGTAATTCTAAAATGGAACAGCAATCGAACAACTAAGTCTCGAGAGTCTTACTCTATTAACCAAATGCATTCTTCGCAATCAATCAATCTTTCACTTTTAAGGCAAATCAAGCAAAACACACTAATGGAACAACAATAACTATTGATGAATTATGGAACAGCTCTAGTAAATCATATACGCACACAACACGCTGAAATAGTAATCTTAATTAACAGGGATACGACTGTGCTCCCAAATAGAACAGCATTATCTTTGAATCCAATAATCATGAAGAACACTACTTCAAATGAATCTATGATATGAATGTTTAGTATAAAAGCTCTGTAACAGAACAATAAGAATATTCGGTTAAGACTTAATAACATGCAATTAACTCTGAAAGGATTAATAACTTGATGCAGAGTCAATACACGATTCTATCTATAAAAACCTCAATGATTTAATCTTAACAGAGCATGTAATATCAACTTATAAAGCATATCAGATTACCAAATAACAACGATAAACAAACCACGCAGAATTCAAATCATAGTGATACAGAAGCAAGTGTCCTCCGGGGCCGGGCCCTTAGCCTCCAAGGGTACACCGCCTTAAGTTAATCTAGACACAGAGATGAGATAATCACCAAGCTTATATTAATGCATCGGACAAAAATACAATGAACCAGTTCTCAACGAGACTCAATGATCAGAGTTGATTTTTAACATAAAATTACATAAAAACGTATATCCCAAGCTAACAGTGCTGTCCCTTTATATAAAGGTGACGGCGGAGATGTCCAAGTAACAAGATAAATAAAGTAGCGATCCCTCAGGATCGAAGATCCTGAGGGATTCGCCAAATTGTTAATCCTCCATCTTTCTTTTCTTTTGCGCCAAGCTGGTGTCTTCTCCTCCTTTTCCGGGCCGATTTGCTTTGATCTGCTTATCCTTGTTTGCATTCGGTTCTCCTTCAGAGGGACAACAGTTATTTCGACTTTGTCCTTTCCTTTGGAACGGCAACTTCTCGTTTTCTCCTTTTCCTGCACAGAAAATAACAATTATCAGCGGTTAAGTCTTGCATATCAATTCTCACATGTTTTATTATAATTCCTTATTATTTTCCAAATTCATGATGCAAAAAGGTTTACAAATTCTACTAAAAAGCCACTGAAATAATCATCAAAAGCATACCTTTTTAGTACTCCACAATAATATAGCTTGGGTTGTCAATCCAAAAGCTCTCTTACTATCTCTTGCAAAACAAGGAAATTAGTTTAAATGGAACCAAACTCTCTCAAAAGCTGATACAAAGATAAGAATAATGTAGGAACAGCATGCAAAACTCCAATACAAAAGCATCAGATAGTTAAGAGACAGCTTACTGCAAAGAGGTCCAGTTCAAATAATATGCCACAGAAATCAAATATCAGAAAGTGGATGCAGTGAAGAAACATGAAGAAGATACTAGTTAGCATGAGGCTGATACCCAGATACACAACAAAACCACATATGGGCTTATTCAACTAAGAATCCATACATGACAATGGCATTTTAAAAGAACCCTCCTCAAGTAACTAATATAGCAGAAAATATGGATGAAATGAACATGGAATAGTATATCATGACTAGGCCTATTTAAAGTGCTTGACTAATCCAAGTATGGGCACCAACTAGGATGAATCCTTACTTAAGACTAGTGAGCCACTCGCATTCTAGAACATGATACAAGAAGATAAATAGCATGAAATGAGATATTATATTAACACATAAGAAAAGATTACATACTGTGGGATACCAAAGACCAGAATCCTCATTACAGTTATAACTCCTCCTCACTGAAACCCTATGGGCTCTGAGCCTTCATACAGAAACTTTACAAGATGTATACAAAATCCTTTCACTGCACAGTTTGCTCATAGAAATCTGGAACCCTTACAATGTCTTTCTTCTTGGCTTTTATAGGAAAGACAAAAAACTCTAGAGAATGAGGTAGGTAATGTACATTTAATTTGCCTAATTTGAATGGAATGGCGGAAAATATTCATGCCCATACTACTCAATTAATGTGATGTGTTGTATGTACTCTCAGGTCAGCTCTCTGAAATAAATGTTGTAGATTCGAATTCCTCCAGGGATAAGGTATGAAGGATAAAATATGAGACATTATGTACTCTTCTGGGATGAAAATCTGTTGAAGTAGAACCTGGAGGATATGATTTTATGCACTTTTACCCTTTTCCTTTTGGACACTGGATTTCCTTGATCTTTAACTGATATTCTTTGTTGTGAAATTAATGTCTTCGGCCACCAGAATCTACCTTTGGTATTGCTCTGGGGGTTTGATGGATTTTATTTCTCTTTCCATTAATGAGGTCATATCACAACAACTACCCCCAGCTTCCCTCTTAAATTTCTTCTTCTGCTGGCCGATTTCTAGATGCGTCCTCGGCTTCTGTGGTGAAGGTGGAGATTAGTGGAGGGTTCCTACTGCTGCAACCTACAAAAACACACAAGCATATTATAATGATGGTACACAGGGGTGGTGAATGCTATGGCGGCCATGGCAATGACAATACGGACTGAGAGAAATGGTGAGATGATGCAGGGTGGCGAAGAAGGATTACAGGGGAATGGTGAAGAACAAGTCGGGCGGAAGTTTATATCGTAGAATGTTTAAATTTGAACGAAGGGTGTAATGGTAAATGAAATATAACAAATGCGCAGGGGTGATAACGTGGAGGAGTACGGGATTAATAGCGTGGCAGGGGAATGTTCTGGGTCGTGCATCCTTGAAACAAGATCAATGGTTACAAATGCATCGGGGCGATGGAACGGTGGGCCATGGGCGTGATAGACATGGGTTAAAACACCTGCAGCTTTAGAAGATAACCATCGTTGGATGAAAGGCGCAGGATCGGATGACGATGATTGATTCCGCTGCAAATCCTTTGGCCGAAATTTAATGCGCGGGGAGAGCGGAGGCCTGAGATATAGCGCGTGCATCTTAGAGGCATGATGGCCGTCAGATGGAGGCCCCGAGATTTGACGGTCACCATTTATTCCGCTACTCGACCTTTGACTGAACTTTAATGCGCGAAATTGGAGTGGTTTTGGGACGTACATGGGGACACGTGTCATGCGGCGTGTGGAATCGCTGCCATTTGATTGAAAACCGCTAGCCCGGTGGAGGTGGTGCGGAATGAAACAACCAGTTTTGCAATGGGTTCGGGCGCGGGGACCACTGCAGTAAGCAAGGCTCCGCTCCGTCGATTGGTTTTTAATCCGACGCCTCTATACGTGCCCGAAACTTTGAACGCCAAGTCCCTTGCCCTCTGACACACGGTTTTGCGCCTGGGTCACATGGGAATCAAATCAAAGGGGTCTGAGACCTCAGGGGCTAGGCCCGATACAAATTTTAATGGTGGGTTTAGACCTTTATGCACGGTGTTTTTAGGTAGAGAGGTCAACGATAGGCAGCATATGGAAGTTTTCGGCCATGATAACAGGTTTGAAAGATCATGGGGGAGAATTAGGCAAAAAATTTAGGTCAAAGGGCTAATATGCACAACAATCATCATCTTCTTCTTCACTGCTCCCTCCTTGTCCATCATTATCCATCTCATTTTCCTCCTCATTTTTGCCTCCTATTTGTTCTTCACTAGGGCTATTGTCAGCCCCTTCACTTGGAAATTTAGGGGAGGAGGTTAGAGGTGAAATTATTTGTGGAGAAGGCACGTGGGGAGATGATGGATGTGTGGAGGTAGATGGTTGTGAAGTGGAAGGAAATTTCTGTTGGATGAAGGCCCGGGGGTCTGCAAACACATCATGTGAGATGAAGGTTTCCCAAGATATTCCTTGCTGCTCTAGCTCGTATAGGACAATCATTTTGATTAGGGAGTGATGAAAAAGGCTTGGAATTTGGTGGTAATAGATTTTATTCTTGACAACTGAGGCCATTTTATCAATTCTTCAGAAAAGGTGGTAAGGTAGGTTCATCATCCTAACCCTGGTAAAATGCATCAGCAACCTTATATGATATGAGTAGATCCGAGAGTATCTCCACTCACATGTGAAATAACTGATGATCTGCCTCATCAATGCAGCATACCTCTCCAGAAAATGAGAAAAAGGGAGAACAACTTTACAATTTTATTGATAGCTAGGTTTCAAATAGGGCCCATAATAACTCAATTCCAGCTTCTTTTGTTTGAACCACACCTCACCAATGTCTGGTATACCTGTTGCGTTGGAAATGATCTCAAATGAGAGCTCAAATTGTACTCCTGCCAAATTGAATTTATGGTTTTGCATGCTACAAACGAATAATCTAGTTAAGTCTGCATGGATGCTGACTTTCTTTACCTTCTCACAAAATCTGTAGCACCCTACATCCTGGAAGCATGAAAGGATCATAGGAGATGAAGTGAGTGGAGTGGTGTCTAAGGGCTCAAATATTTTTTCTTTTCCTCCATGATTTTTTGGCTTGGTGGGAGTATGACTCGCATCACCACTGGTATGACTATCTCCCTCTGACATGATGACTGGTCTAAAAACAATAGTAGGACCTTTGGACTTTTCTTGAGGGTTTTTGGGCAAACCAAGTGCTTTTAGTAGCTTTAGGTCAACTTTTTGCAAAAGCAAAACTAAGGTGAAAATGATTTTTTAGAGCTTGCACTTGGGGTTTAGAGGTTATCAAATAACTACAGTCACCCAACCTTGTTTTTTACTCTAAACCAAATTCACTTGCAAACCCTAACTCAAAAACTAAGAAATTGATCTTTATATAGTCTAAGGTTTGGTCAAATTTTGACTATGGATGACTTCATTGTTTTTAGAAAAAAGAGAGCTTGGGAGGAAAAAGGAAATTTACCAACCTTAGACCCCGCTTGAAAAAGTTTGAAGACAAAATTTTGGACTTTGGAGCCTTTTGAGAAAATATGTAACAATCTGGTCGGAGCACAGCGCCTGTGCATAGCGCCAGGCAGACTGCACGGTGCCTCGAGTGCCTCTAGTATTTTTTGGGCTAGTGCGTAGCACCGGGCCAGGTGCACAGTGCCAGGTTGTGAGCATGTAGCACAATCTATTTTTACACTGCTTTCCTCCCCTCTGTGCGTAGCGCCAGAGGCTAGGTGCATAGCGCCGGCCTCGGTGCGTAGCGCCCGATAATTTTCATAGTTTGGTCTACAAACTGAAAAAATTCTCCTCAGCGGCTTTCTTCTCCATGAAAATGGAAAATGATGCATGGGGAAGGTTCAAGTGACCTTTATATTTTATTTTTGAAAAGAAAATTAAAAATATCAGACCCACTTTTGTAAATTTAATGTCTCCTATCTTTTATTGTGCTTTTGAATAATATTTCTTGTGAACACACTTTGACACTTTTTGGAAACATGTTTATTTATGCCTTTGTCAATATTTTTGGCATGGAGGCCATTTTTTGGGAGTCTATCGCTGAGATGCATAATCGAGGTTACACTTTGCCTTTTTAGGCTTGTTTTGACAATAACCCATGCCCAACTTTTTACTTTAAAAACTCTGTTTTTTTTACTCTTTGGTAAAATGATCTTCCTTGAACTAATACTCTTTGTCCTTTCTTCTCTTAGTGCAGGTGAAGAACTTATATTTTTGGCAAAACCCTAAGGAGGAGGCTTCTGTCCTTGAAATCTCTGAGATGGTTCTTTGCTTGTCACCACTGTTTTGTTAATCTACCAAACAAACCCTGATACTATTTTACCTATAGGCCTATTGTTTTTGTATTGTTTGTGTCTACCACCTGGTGATGACTATAATCTTATTACTTTGCCTCTTCTTATTTCTGGTGGCCATCTTGGCTATTATTTGAAAAAAAATGTGAACAAGGGCAGCTTTCCCTTGCAGTGTTTGTGCTCTAAGCCAAGGAGGCTTTTCTTGAATGACTTTGGGTCAAAATTCTTGATTTTATTCCCCTTTGAATGCAACCTCTTCATGCAGGAAGGCATAACTTGTTGGGCACCAAATCCATCCTATGACTCAGTGAAACCTTAGGTGACCTAATGGGGACCTTTGGACTTGGATTTTGGACAAAGATTTAGACTTAGGGATCACCAAGTATAATATAGGACCTGTGATAAGCTTAGTGTGTTTTTAAGACCTGGGATCTAACATACTTGACTATCCAAAGGGTCTGTAGAGACAATTAGTGTCTGAGAATATTATGGAAGAGACAACAAGGCTATTTGATTGGTAGGTTTGAATAGTAGTAGGGAATCCTGTATGTAAGAAAAACAGAGGATTTTGTCCAAAAGGCAAGACATGGTGAAAAATGGGTGACAATTGGGGTTAAAATAAATGGCTTGAGCCCATGATGGGTGTTAGCTCCCTGTGATTAGCAAGACTAGCAAAGTCCAATTGCAGGGAGAAACACCATTTCAACCACTTTGGGATTCTAGGATCTAGCCCTCCTGAATCCGGAGAGGGATCTCTCCAATAAGTGCAAAGATGGATTTATCTTTAAGGTTTTGGGTAATGATATTAGGCTAGTCATGAAGTTCGAGGGTTTTCATTTGTTTTGGATGGTTGAGCATGATTATTATTTGAGTGGAAAGTCCTAAATGAAAAGAGTTTCAAAGGTGTGAAGTTGCAAGCAAATAGAACAAGCTTTGGCTAAAAAGATGGATGTAATGCTGGTTTTAATCCATTAGGCTATGGAGTCATAATAGGGTTTAATTGAAACAACAAGGAATAAGAGTGGTCCATGGGGAAAATCATCTATGTCTAAGGATCTCTTTAAATTTGATTTTATGGAATGAAGTGATACAACAAGAAGGGGAATTAAACAAATGAAGAACAAAGAGCAGCCCAAGATCTGGTAAGTACTTTGAAACTAGCCAGCTTTTGACATACACTTAAGAAAGACATGAGAGTAATCCAATATCTGGTAAGTACTTTGAAACTAGCCAGCTTTTGATACACTTTCAATAGAAAAAACATTTAAAACACAGAGGGAAAACAAAAGATAACAAAGAATGGTCTAAGATCTGGTAAGTACTTTGAAACTAGCCAGCTTTCAACACACTCTTAGGGAAAATTTCAGACAGCCTTTGGAGATAAAACTAAAGGACAGGGCTCACCATAGACTTCCCTAGTTCATCTCTACTTAACATAAACTAAAAATAACATTCAGAAACAATATTTAGTCTAGACAGTGAGGACGAGGGAATGCTAGCATTCCTAACTGCTTAAACTGAATTAAATCATTTCTAAATAATACAATTTGGAAGAAAACATATATATAAAGCTTATCAGTCAGAGAAGGGTACTGATATACAGTAAATCCTAACTCTATGCTTGTTGTTATTTATCAGAGAAGATGGAAAAAGTGAAAATAGAAATAAAATAACGATTTACAATAAGAAAAACATCATCGTTGACATAGACCAGTATTCGATAAATCAGCTTGTATTGATGCTTCAAACCAGTTATAGCTTTAAGACCAATGTTTCAAGTTAGCAATCATCTTCACTTCTCAGCCTAACTATTCTATCACAAGAAGAGCTTCAAGAGCCTTTGAACACTATTTACAATCAGAAGTTTCGAGCACAAGTATATTTCAAAGTTCTGCAACCAACCTTTTCTCATCTTCTACAGAAGCATTTATAGAAGGAATGAGGAGGTGGGATCTGATAAAAGATCTCCTGGGTTCAATCAATACAGATTAATGCTTCTCGGCCTTTGAGGGGCTTAATGGAGAAGAGTACAGATATTTTCACTGTATTAATTGATTTACATTAAAGGCTTAAGCTCAGTGGGAGTTTTTGTTGACTTTAAGGCTCTGCGTCATCTCTGTAGTAACTCAGCAGATATTTTTTCAATAAGTTCTTTGGCTGAATTAACTTTTCGGTTGTTGTGAGGAAAATATCCTCTATTGGTCACTACTCAACCTCTGTTTGAATGCTTTGAGGTTACAGGTGGCACTGGGGTAGCTGAGAGGAATCAATTTGCCTCTGATGTGGCAGTGGAGGCTTTTCTGTTTGATGATCTTTTGATTTGTCTTTAATTCTGTTTTAATTCAGAGGATTAGGATTTTGATTTTCGATCTTAGCCATAATCCTCAAAACTGTAAAAACAATCTTCAATCCTCTGTTCTATTGTGTTTAAATCTTCAACACTTATACTCTTTGTCTTGATTTTAATTCTTTGTGTCTTGTTGATGTGCGGGTTTTCACAAGGCCCATATGGCATCAATGCCCATGAAGCATTGATGAAACGTGGGGTGGAACCCTTTGTAGTTCTTTCCCTTTGATAAACGAAAGTATGAAGGATCGTCACCCTCGACTTTCATTTCCTTTATTATAATGGAAAAAACATTTGAAACCTACAAAATACAAAAAATATTATAAAATCCTATGTTTATGAGGTAAAAATGCTTCAGAGGTTGTGGGGAGGAGCATGGCTGTTAGATGGCAGCATCCAACGGTGGAGATCTGTGCACAGTGGTTAAAAGGGAGCAGTGAGAGCAAATGGTGGAAGAATTAAGCTAGGGTCGTTGATCTTGCAGAGATCAACGGTTAGAACAAGTCGGGAGGAAATAAAGCGAAGGGGTCACTTTATAGAGAAACAACGGAAAATGTGAAGAAATACGGTTAAAAACCCTTTGGTGGAGGAAATTGCAAAGGAAATGAAATTGGGGTTTCGGATATAACCTGGGCTGTCGAATGAGATCAACCTGAGGGATCAACGGTTGAGATTACTCATTGAAATCCTTTGGCGAGGGTGGAGGGCGATGGTGTAAGGCCAGATTATATCTGGGCCGTTGATTTGCAGAGATCAACGGTGGGAAACCCATGTGACAAATCATAATAGAAACAAGGAAAGGCAGTTTGGAGGGAAAAATAGTTTTTTTCGCGCGGTGAAAAGGTGGGGAGGTGGTTTTTCCTTTTTGAACGCAATATGTGTTCCCGCCCGACACGTGGCTTTTAAAAACCACCTATATCACACGGCCCTTAGGAAATTATCCTTCGCGCTGAAAGTTACGCGACATGGAATGTGGGCCATTAGATCTGGGGTCTCAGATCGGACGGTGGAGAACGAGCGCGATATGGGATAGATGCATGGGCAGATAGCAGGGAGGGTGGTTTCAATCTGAGCTGTTAGATCTAAGATGAACGACTAAGATCAAATTTTGAAGAAGGCAGGACCCACAGGAGGCAGGCCTGTCGGGTTTAATATGAGTCGTTGGATGTGAGGATCAACGGTGGAGATTACATCTGGGGGTTAAACGGAATAATACAATGGCGGAGGAAGGGTTGATGAGGGTCATTGATCTGCAGAGATCGACGGTTGTGATTGGCCGAAAAAAATTATGAAGCGGGGTGTATGTTTTTACCCAAAATTGGGAGACGCACTCTAGACCGTCCGATCTAGACACGTCGACAGTCCAGATGTAATCAGAGGCATGTGATTGGTGGGGGAAAGAAATTGTATGGCGTCGATGCGATTGAGCGTTGACCATCAATCTGAGGATTAGATCGACGGTAGGGAGTGAATTGGAGGGATTCAAAGGTGGGGAAAAGGTTAATGATCGGAGCAAATGTGGGCCGTTAGATCTGGGAAGGCGGGGAGGAGATCAACGGCTCACGATTGATCGGGTAATGGCCAATCGGGGAGAGGTAAAAAGAATGTGAAATGCGCCCTTTGAAATTTTCCGATGCGATGTTGCGCTAATCGTTGATCAGCTTTAGATCTACGGTCGAGATTTATTCAAATAACGAACCGAAAAAAACCCTTTATAACACATGAAGACCAAAAATTTAATAAAAACAAAGGTTTTGGTGGCTCGGGGCGAGATATATATATATATATATATATATATATATGAAATGGTCTGGCACCCGACTGTGGGGCCTGTGGTTTATATGGAAAACAAAAAGGTCTGGGGCTTATACATAGAAAGGGCCAATCGGGATCGGGCCTTCAGGCTTTTCAATCTATCCATTCGAAATTTCTCCGATGCGATTAGCGCTTGGGGACTTTTAACTCTTGGTCCCTGGCGCAAGTTATATGGAGTAAAGTGGAGGGCAGGGGTTTATACAATGGGGCTCAATTGCATTGGAATTTTGATGCGGGGCTTTTCAATTTACCCATTTACATTAAAAAAATTTCCCCAGAGAATTTAGACCAAAACTTAGGAAAAAGTGGATTTTTGAATTAACAAAGGGAAATATGCGTCGGAGATGGAATTATACAATGTTTTAGCACCCTATTGCGGGCAGAAGGGTTATATGAGGTGATAATAAGATCGGGGGTTATGTAATAAAGGGCCAATCGCATCGGAGGTCTCCACTTAACAAAAAGAATTGTGCACTCTGTTTTTTCCGATGCGATAAGCACCAAATGGACTTAGCGCTTGGTTCTAGCACCAAGGAATATGTGGGGAAGTGGTTTAGGATTTAGCCCAAGTGGGCTTAAACCCTTAATACAAAAAGGTGTATTTTTATGAATTTTTCAGAGCTTTCTGATAGATTTGGGGGTTTTGACAGAGTTTAAAAAGGAGTTTCAAACTCTGCAGTGTGGATTTTATAAATGGGGAATGGGAAAAATGAAAAATAGAGGAAGTTTATGAGGAAAAGAGGAGGTAAAATGAAGGTTAATTTTAAGGTGGAGGGAAGGGAAAAAAAAAAAAAATCAGCAGTCTTTCTCCATGGAATCAGCAGAATTTCTGAGTTAAAAGAAAAATGGAAATAGCAGTGAAGATTGAACCAAGGGCATGATGTCTTCATGAGTCTTCAAGAGATAACATTTTTAGCAATAAAATTGTTCTTTGAAGGCTTGAAAAATGATTTAGCCACCATTTTATATGACAAACTTTATTGGTGGCTAACAGTGGCTCCACTTGGGGATGGTGCCTTCTTGAAGGCATCAAGAACTTTCAAACTTGCATTCTCTAGGAGGTTGATCAGTGCCTCATCCATTGGGTTGCCTTTCTTAACTTGGATGATCTTCTTTGCTCTGAAAAATGTTAGAAACCATGGAAAACAATGGAACTTCATCAATACAAGCTTTCTACCTAACTAATCCTACTGATCTAACATTTTTTCTTCTTTAGAGTGCACTTGGATTGGCAAACTCTTTTCACAACATTTTATTCTTTTGAAAGCATAAAAATAATATAATTCTACTCCTTATTTCTCCATGAAATCAGATTAAACAGTTGAGTCCATATGCTTCTCTACCTAATCTACCAATCTGTTAGGATTAAACAGTCTAACAGATTTTATTCTCTAATTTCTAGAACAGAAATTCAAAAGCATACAAGTTAGGATTGAACAGTATAACTTGATGCTGATCTATAGCATAAAAAACAAGCTGCACATAGATATTATTTTGCAGCAAATTAAAAAAAAATGGAAGGCTTAAGATCTGAAATTTCAAAGCACTTCCTTCATCTTTTTTCAACTTTGTTTTTGCCTCTTTTTTGAGTTGTTTCTTCCTTTTTCTCTGGTTCAGATTTTGAGATAATTAGAACCAGTTTTTACCTCTGTTCTTGACTCAAAAAATAAATAGATTTGATTCATCTCTCTTTGGACACATAGGTTCATATTTTGAGCATGTTTGAACCTTTAATTTCTATCCTAATCTATCTACTGATAAGCCAAGATTAAACAGTTTTTCAAATCGAATTCACTATCCTATCAACAGTAAATTTAAACCTAATTAGTCAAGATTAGGTTACATGACTAATTAGAAGTGTGTATTTTCAGGAGTGGCATTTAATCCTACACACTTTCAGAGTTGTTTCTCTTTTTGTTGGCATGGGGATGTACCTTTATTGTTTTAACAATCTGCCCTCTTTTCTTTCTTTCACTATTTTTGTATTTTTTATTTTTCTAACTTTGAATGCAATGGTGGATGAAATATTTATGATGAGAAAAAAGATAAAAAGGCTTTCAGAACATGACATGGATCAAGAGAAGTAATGTTTAAGCATCCTTCCATTGACAGGATCCCCAAACAATTCTGCTTCATTCAACTCTTGTAAGAAAAAGGCATTATTACCAGCAGCTGAATGAATGAAGGGCCAAGCCATAAGTTGTCAAATTTTCCATGCTTGCCCTTTTCTTCTCTCTTAGAGTCCCACTTTAAAACTTTGTCCCCAATATTGAAATTGCTGGCCTTTGTTCTTCTTTCAAAAAGCTTTTTAATGTTGTCCTGCTTCTATAATTCTTTGTTATAAACCTCCTCTCTAGTTTGTTGAAGGTGGATAGTCTAATTTATCCTTCTGATCATATCATTTTCTTCAGACTAAACCTCTTGAATAAACTTCATAACCGGCACACCAAGGCTAGTTGGAAAAATTGCATCAGTGCCATACACAAGCTGGTAGGGTGACATGCCAATAGATTTCTTCAATGTCAATTTGTCAGCCCAAAGCGCATGCACAAGCTTTGTGTGCCAAGACTTTTTCTTGTCCTCCAACAACTTTTTGATTATGTTCACTAAACTCTTGTTTGAGTATTTTGCAAGTCCATTACCTTGAGGGTAATAGGTCGTGGAATGTCCCAATGTTATCTGATACTTGTGGCAGAATTCAACCATCTTCTTTGATCCAAATGATGTTGCATTATCAGTGATGATCTTGGTAGGACAACCAAATCTAGAGAGAATATTATTCTCCATGAACTTTATAATAACAGAATCATTGGCTTGCCTACAAGGAATGGCTTCTATCCATTTAGTGAAGTAGTTTGTGGTAGTGAGAATACATCTATGTTGGGCAGAGGATGGTGGATGGATTTCTCCTATGAAGTCAAGTCCCCACTATTGAAAAGGGGATTCAATAGTGATTGGATGCAGAGGCAGGGGTAGCAGCTTCCTTTTGCCTTCAAAAAGTTGACATTTATGACAGGCAATTATTATCTTATGTACATCAAGAAAAATAGTAGACCAATAATAACCAGCCCTAAAAATTTTGTTGGCTATTGTCTTCCAGTATAAGTGGCCTCCACACTCTCCTTCATGGAACTCGTGCTTAACCTTCTCTACATCATAATCAGGCAAACATTTAAGAAATATACCACTTTCATTTTTCCAATAAAGACATCTATCTATAATGCAATAGTTTACAGCTTTTAACTTCAAAAACCTTGCCTTTGTTTTTGTCAAACCAGGAGGTGTATTCAAATTAAGCAAAACATAAAGAATATCAGCATACCAAGAGGAATTCATAAAATGATTTTCAACAATGGGAGTTGATATTTACTCTTGTTCATCCAAAGCATTAATCATATTAATATCAAGAACTTCAAAATTCAATTCAGCCATCAATATAGCTAGACCTTGGCCTTTGATGAGTTTAGTGGGTTTTATCTCGAAATCATATTCAAGGATAACAACAATCCACTTACATCTCTTACCATCTAGGTCCTGTGTTAGAATGTCTTTCACAACTGAATTTAGGACAAAGGTAATGATGTGTGAGTGCAAGATATATACTTTGAAGTCTTTCAAAGCTTTAACCAAAGCAAAAGCTTTCTTTTCCATAATGTTATACGTCAAAGGGGCATCCCTCAATTACTTGCTAAAGAATGCAATAGGCTACTCTTATCCTTGTGGATTTTTCTGTAAAAGGATAGCAGCTATTGTATGTTTTGATGCAAATGAAAAAATATAAAAATATTTTGAAAAATCAATACTTATAGAACCGGTGTTTTGGTTAAAGCTTGTTTCACCAGCTCAAAGGACTTCTTTGCTTCCAAGGTCCATTTTACCCCTTGCTCCTTCTTCAGCATGTTTGTAATGTTCCTAAGGAGCTCAGCCAAGTTGGGAATGAACCTTCTCAAAAAGTTAATCTTTCCAATGAAAGATTGTAACTCCTTGATGTTTCGAGGATGAGAGATTTGCAATATGGCTTCAATCCTCTTGGGATCTATCTTAATACCCTCTTCTGAAATCATGTGCCCAAGAATTTTACCTTCTTGGAGACCGAATAGTGTTTTCTTAGGGTTTAAATATATCCCAAACTTCTTGCATTTCTCAAAAAAAATTCTCAAATGTTCCAAGTGCTCTTCATCTATCTTTGAAAACACAGTAACAACATCAAGGTATATAATGATGAAGTAGCCCAGTTATTTAGAGAATGTTATGTCCATGGCTCTTTGGAATGTTGCACCAGCATCCATTAGACCAAAGGGCATTTTCACATACTTGAAAGTGCCCCATGGTGTAGTAAAAGATGTCTTTAGTTGATCATCAGGGTGGACTAAAATTTGATTATACCCCGAGTAGCCATCAAGCAAAGAAATTATTTTAGACCCTACCACCCTTTGTAAAATATGATCCATCTTAGGTAAAGGGTAATTGTCTTTCAATGAAGCTTTGTTTAAGTCTCTAAAGTCTATACAAAGCCTAATCTTTCTGTTTTCTTCCTACCTGACACCAGATTAGACACCCATTCAAAATATCTAATAGGGACAATAATACCAGCTTCATACATTTTCTTAATCTCCTTCTCAACTAAAGGTAACTGTACAGGGTTTATTCTGCGTAGCTTTTGTTTCAATGGTTTTTTATTTTCTTTGAGAGGGATTTTGTGCTATGTTATTTCAGTGTCATAAGATTTAAGATCTTCGTAACTCCACTCAAAAACATCAGAAAATTCTTTGAATAGCTCTGTGTATTTGAGTTTAATGTGAGCTGGTAAAGTCTTAGACAGTTTGATCATCATAGGTTTAAGTTCACTGCCTATATTGCACTCTTATACTTCAGTCTCTACAGGCTCTAGTTTTGGCTTCTTGGCCACATCATTAAAATCAAACAACTCTTCTAAAGGGGCCAGACCCTTAGGAAAACTATGATCTTTAGACTGCAAGGTTTCTAACTCCTCTGTTTCTAACTCTGCAGTCACCTCTGTTTTGTTTTTAAGTTTTCTAGATAGTAGATTTATATCAGCAAGCTCAGGAGACGGTTCTTCTTCACCAAGAAAATTTTCTTCACTATTGCAGTCTTTTTTATAATATGAATCTGAACTGTGAAGTTCAAATTCATTTCTGAATTGCATGAAGTCTTCTGTTTGTTTGTCTCCATCGAACACTTTCCAATATTTTTCATTATCAGGAACGACTGGTCTGAATCTTATCTAAGTTGTGCAGTCTTTGTTTTCATATGGCGTTAAGCATGTTCTAGCTGCAAAAGATAAGTTGTGGGCCGCGTTATTTATTTTTCTCGGGACAAAAATTACTTAGTACTCCTCAAATTTTTTTAAAAGATCCATGACATCGTTTCGATAGGCCCTAAGTCTTTGGTGATATGCGTTGTATTCCCTGTTGACTTGCCTAATGATTAACTCAGAATCCCCATATACTTTGATTCTTTTGGCTCCTAACTTCTTCAACAGATGTAAGCCTAAAAGCAGGGATTCATATCCGCTATGTTGTTAGAACACTGAAAGTTTAATTTACAGGAAATTCTCTCTGTGTGGTTGTTCTCAGTGTTTCATATCCAGACACCTGCACCAGCATTAGTTCTAGTGCATGACCCATCGAAGTTCATACTCCACAGAGGACTAGATTCGGGTTCATCTGTTTGATTACTGTCCTCTGCGACTAGCGTGCTTTCTGATTGTTGTTGAATATCATCACTTAGTTGAATTTTGTTTAAATCCTCAGATTTTTCACTGTGTTGAGGGTTGCTTTCTTAACTATCAAGGTTTGAAAGAAAAGGATGCATTACTTGTAGCTCAAGACCTATGTTGGATTTTCTAATGTTTTCAAATGCAACAAACTATTTTGACACTTCCGTGTTTTGTTCTTGTTCCTCTTTATCAGCCATGAGTTCAGTGAAAGTCACCTGTTCAAGTGAAATATTCATTGTTAAACAGGATAAAAGAATCGAGGCTTGTATTTACAAAATACAGAGGAGATTTTTGTGGTCTGTCTTGGCTTGTAACCATGTACTACATATGGGACTCCCTGTAAAGTCTTCTGGATTGATTAAAAACAAGGATGGTCGCATAGTTCATGTCCATCTGCATAGTCCCTTGTAACTTAGCCCCCCAAGATCTAGATAACAACATTCCATATTTTGGGGGCACATCAGCCACAACAATATACATGAATAAGCATTTGGCTGGAATTTTTGCTAAGTTAACGCATAGATCTTTGATCAATCCTAAAAATTTTACTCTGCTCGAGTCAAAGGAGTAAAGGTCTTTATAAGGTCTGGTGATTTCTAATCCTAGACTCTCCATTATAGCTTTGGGCATTAAATTGTGAGAGGCCCCGGAATCATGCATAGCGTTATGTAAAATCTTGTCATGAACATTTAAACTTACATAAAAGGGAGGAACAGGTCCCTCTTGATATTTTCCTTCAATCTTAGGACCAAAAATAATCTCTGGCTGGTCATCATTAAGATTGAATGTATCATTATTATCCTCAATGTTTAAAGCCTTCAAAATTTGGGTCCTATATACATTCTGGGCGGCTAATTCAGTCAAGGGAACAAAGATTTTAATTTTGGAAATTTCCTGCTCCAGGCTGAAAGGTGTTTGATTCTTTGGAGTACTTGTCTCAGCCTTATTAGCTGCCAGTCTATCGGCAACATTAGCTTTCTGATTTGTTCTATTTACATTTGAAAAAATGATTTTCACAAGAGTACTAGCTGAAGTGTTAGTACTACTAAGGTCTGCACTCTGTTTTGTACTGTTTTGAATGCCTTTCTCTTCACCTTTATCAGAATTTACAGCTACCGTTTTGTCCTTCTGTTTGACAACTTTGGGTTTACTTACAGTGTTGTTTTGTGAAGATTTGTCAGAGGTTTTGGTGTTGGGGGTTTGTTGACTGGTTTTACTTCTAAGTTCATATTCCCTTTGAGATTCGATGATGAAATTTTCCATGTCTTGATAATAACTTTCATCATCATCTCTTTTGGTCATCATAAGATGTGTATAGACCTTGTTTTCTATCATAATGAATGTCAAAGTCATCATTATCTACTCCTAGCATGTTGATATCTTCTTCCTCTGTTATTTCATTTGTTTCCTCAACCTCACTCACATAGTTTTGATGAAAGAAAGGAGTGATCTGTTGATCATCTTCTCTAGGTCTGTTTGGAGGTTGGTTCCTTCTGAAATTCTGATTTTGGTTCTGGTTTCTATTTTGAGGAGCAGTTTGGTTTTGACTTTCTTGTGCTCTCTCAAGAATGCTCATTTTCTTCATCATCTCCTCCATCATTCTCTCCATCTTAGAGTTGGAAGTAGAAGGTGTGGCTTCCTCTCTAAAGGACACTCTCTTCTCATTTTTCATTCTTTCTCTTTTCTCCATTAAGTTAACTTCCACAGCAAGAGCCCCTTTTTGCATATCTTCAAGAGTTGCAGGATCTCTCTCTCTCAGCTGATAGGCCATCTCAGGGTCAAACCCTTCAGGAAAATTGTTTAGTGTTGAGCCTTGTGGAGGTTTTAGATCTGGGGAAAGTGCATTATACACACTGTTAAATCTAGTGCAGTAAGCTTGAACACTTTCCCCAGTGTTTCTATGGACGTTCTTGTAATCAAAAAGGACTTGGAGAGGATTCTTCTTCACTTCCCATTTGTTTAAGAATTTCTGATGGAAGGCTTGGAGATCATTGATACTATGGGGGGCTAAACCTTTAAACCATTTTCTTACTTCTCCCCCCAAACTCTGAGCAAATAGTCTTAGCTTGACAAAATCGTCATCAATTTCATTTCTGTCAAAGTAGTCATTCATTTTATCCACATGTTGTGATGCAGTAGTAGCATTACTAGCATTATATAATGGTATTTTGGACTAATAGTCCTGTGGAAGATTGACTAATGGTACAAGAAGGACTAAGGGAGCATACCATGCTGCCATGATATGTGGTGGAGGTGGATTTACAAGAGGTGGATTAACAAAAGGAAAAGTGGGCTGAAGTGGAGTGTTTTGGACAGTGGATGTAGGGTGAAAGGATGTGGATGGACCAGGAATAGATTGCTGAGATGACCTTGGATGAGAGACACCTAAATGGGAAAGGAAATGTGAGTTAGGTGGTGTTGTTTCTCTACTACCAAGATGTTCACTTGCTTTTGGAGATGAAAGTGAAGACTTAGAATCTAGTTGATCTAAATTATCAAGAGACCTAGTTCTAAATGAATTTCTTAGATCTGCTTTTGATTGTTGTAGCGCTGCAAGATTTCCAGGAATTGAATTAGCTCTTAAGGGTGATCTGAAAATAGTTGAAAATTTTATCTTAGGAGACTTCCTAAGAATACTTTCAGGGTTATCAACTATCTCAGGTGGGTCAGGGTTAGGATAGGCTCTAGTATGAATCTTTCTAGGAGCCACTATGCTGTAATTTTCAGACCCAAATAAACACGAAAAGCTAAACCAGTTATGACAATATTTAAGAGGTTAAATAATCTGTTTCACACAAATTTTAATCCTACAGTCCTCTAACTGAGTGTAAATGATCTGATAATGATTATGGGTCTTCCTAGTGCAATCTTAAGGTCTGTTGAGGATTGTGGAGTTGCCAAGTGGAATTTTTTAGCTCTTTTGGAGGTAAAAGGTTTTATGGTCCACCACCATGTTTATTGAATACCAATCTAAAATATTTTTGGGTTTTCTGAGTTATTTTTCAATCCTATTGGTTGTTAAGAGTGTCCTAAATTTGTTTCAAAACTTAGCTACGGTTAGGAGACAAAGACAGTCTACTCTTATGGCTAAGCTAGATGATCCTTCAAGGTTAAATAAACTCTTATGAGAATCCTATGGCTTGCCTAGTTTGTCACTGCTTCAAACAATTTTTATCATGATTACCATCACTTGGTAGTGCTTGAAAAGGCTGCTTTTTACTCACAAGGTTTTATGAAGTGTTTAAGGGAACCTAAGATGAAAATTCGACTCAGTGTCCACAGTGGAGTCGCCAGAGATGTTAGATCCCTGTAATTAGCAATATTGGTAAAGTCCAACTGCAAGGAGAAACACTATTTCAACCACTTTTGGATTATAGGATCTATCCCTCCTGAATCCGAAGAGGGATCTCTCCAATAAGTGCAAAGATGGATTTATCTTTAAGGTTTTGGGTAATGATATTAGGCTAGTTATGAAGTCCGAGGGTTTTCGTTTGTTTTGGATGGTTGAGCATGATTATTATTTGAGTGGAAAGTCCTAAATGAAAAGAGTTTCAAAGGTGTGAAGTTGCAAGCAAATATAACAAGCTTTGGCTAAAAAGATGGATGTAATGTTGGTTTTAATCCATTAGGCTATGGAGTCATAATAGGGTTTAATTGAAACAACAAGGAACAAGAGTGGTCCATGGGGCAAGTCATCTATGTCTAAGGATCTCTTTAAAGTTGATTTTATGGAATGAAGTGATACAACAAGAAGGGGAATTAAACAAACGAAGAAAAAATAGCAACCCAAGATCTGGTAAGTACTTTGAAACTAGCCAGCTTTTGACATACACTTAAGAAAGACATGAGAGTAATCCAAGATCTGGTAAGTACTTTGAAACTAGCCAGCTTTCAACACACTCCTAGGGAAACTTTCAGACATCCTTTGGAGATAAAACTAAAGGATAGGGCTAACCATAGACTTCCCTAGTTCATCTCTACTTAAAATAAATTGAAAATAACATTTAGAAACAATATTTAGTCTAGACAGTGAGGACGAGGGAACGCCAACATTCCTAACTGCTTAAACTGAATTAAATCATTCCTAAATAATACAATTTTGAAGAAAACATATAGATAAAGCTTATTAGTCAGAGAAGGGTACTGATATACAGTAAATCCTAACTCTATGCTTTCTGTTCTTTATCAAAGAAGATGGAAAAAGTGAAAACAGAAATAAAATAATGATTTACAATAAGAAAAACATCACTGTTGACATAGACCAGGATCCCCTAAATCAGCTTGTATTGATGATTCAAACCAGTTACAGCTTTAAGTCCAGTGTTTCAGGTTAGAAATCATCTTCACTTCTCAGCCTAACTATTCTATCACAAGTAGAGCTTCAAGAGCCTTTGAACACTATTTACAATCAGAAGTTTTGAGCACAAGTATATTTCAAAGTTCTGCAACCAACCTTTTCTCATCTTCTACAAAAGTATTTATAGAAGGAATGAGGAGGTCGGATCTGATAAAAGATCTCCTAGGTTCAATAAATACAGATTAATGCTTCTCGGCCTTTGAGGGGCTTAATGGAGAAGAGTACAAATATTTTCACTGTATTAATTGATTTACATTAAAGGCTTAAGCTCGGTGGGAGCTTTTGTTGACTTTAAGGCTTTGTGTCATCTCTGTAGTAACTCATTAGATATTTTTGCAATAAGTTCTTCGGCTGAATTAACTCTTCGGTTGTTGTGAGGCAAATATCCTCTATTGGTCACTACTTGGCCTCTGTTTGAATGCTTTGAGGTTACAGGTGGCACTAGGGTAGCTGAGAGGAATCAATTTGCCTCTGATGTGACAGTGGAGGATTTTCTGTTTGATGATCTTTTGATTTGTCTTTAATTTTGTTTTAATTTGGAGGATTAGGCTTTTGATTTTCGATCTTAGCTGTAATCCTCAAAACTGTGAAAACAATCTTCAATCCTCTGTTCTGCTGTGTTTAAATCTTCAACACTGATACTCTTTGTCTTGATTTTAATTCTCTGTGTCTTGTTGATGTGTAGGTTTTCACAAGGCCCATGTGCCATCAATGCCCATGAAGCATTGATGAAATGTGGGGTGGAACCCTTTGTAGTTCTTTCCCTTTGATAAACGAAAGTCCAGAGGATCATCACCCTAGGCTTTCATTTCCTTTATTATAATGGAAAAAACATTTGAAACCTGCAAAATACAAAAAATATTATAAAATCCTGTGTTTATGAGGTAAAAATGCTTCAGAGGTTGTGGGGAGGAGCATGGCCATTGGATGACAGCATCCAACGGTGGAGATCTATGCGCAGTGGTTAGAAGGGAGTAGTGAGAGAAAATGGTGGAAGAATTAAGTTAGGGCCATTGATCTTGTAGAGATCGACGGTCAGAACAAGTCGGGAGGAAATAAAGCGAAGGGGTCACTTTTTAGAGAAACATCGGAAAATGTGAAGAAGTAAGGTTAAAAACCCTTTGGCGAAGGAAATTGCAAATGAATGAAATTGGGGTTTCGGATATAACCTGGGTCGTCGGATGAGATCATCATGGGCGATCAACGGTTGAGATTACTCATTGAAATCCTTTGGCGAGGGTGGAGGATGATGGTGTAAGGCCGGATTAGATCTGGGTCGTTGATCTGCAGAGATTGATGGCTGTGATTGGCTGGAAAACATTATGAAGCGGGGCGTATGTTTTTACCCAAAAGCGGGAGACACACTCTGGACCATCCGATCTGGACACATGGAAGGTCTAGATGCAATCGAAGGCATACGATCGGTGGGGGAAAGAAATTGTATGGTGCCAATGCGATTGAGCGCTGGTCGTTGATCTGAGGATCAGATCGACGGTGGGGAGTGAATCAAAGGGATTCAAAGGCAGTGGAAAGGTTAATGATCAGAGCAAATGTGGGCCGTTAGATCTAGGAAGGCGGGGAGGAGATCAACAACTCATGATTGATCGGGGAATGGCCAATCATGGAGAGGTAAAAGGAACGTGTAATGCGCCCTTTGAAATTTTCTGATGCGACATTGCGCTGATCGTTGATCGGCTTTAGATCTACGGTCAAGATTTCTTTAAATAACGAACCGGCAGAAACCCTTTATAACACATGAAAACCAAAAATTTAATAAAAACAAAGGTTTTGGTGGCTCGAGGCGGGATATATATATATATGAAATGGTCTGGCGCCCGACTACGGGGCCTGTGGTTTATATGGAAAACAAAAAGGTCTAGGGCTTATACATAGAAAGGGCCAATCAGGATCGGGCCTTCGGGCTTTTCAATCTACCCATTCGAAATTTCTCCGATGCGATTGGTGCTTGGGGACTTTTAACTCTTGGTCCCAGGCACAAGTTATATGGAGTAAAGCGGAGGGCAGGGGTTTATACAATGGGGCTCAATCGCATTGGAATTTTGATGCGTGGCTTTTCAATCTACCCATTTACATTAAAAACATTGCCCCGGTGGATTTAGACCAAAAGTTAGGAAAAAGTGGGTTTTGAATTAACAAAGGGAAATATGCGTCGGAGATGGAATTATACAATGTTTTAGCACCCAATTTTGGGCACAAGTGTTATATGAGGCGATAATAAGATCGGGGGTTATGTAATAAAGGGCCAATCGCATCGGAGGTCTCCACTTAACAAAAAGACTTGCGCGCTCTATTTTTTCCGATGCGATAAGCGCCGAATGGACTCAGTGCTTGGTTCCAGCACCAAGGCATATGTGGGGAAGTGGTTTAGGATTTAGCCCAAAGGGGCTTAAACCCTTTATACAAAAAGGTGTATTTTTATGAATTTTTTAGAGTTTTCTGATGGATTTGGGGGTTTCGACGGAGTTTAAAAAGGAGTTTCAAACTCTGTAATGTGGATTTTATGAAGGGGGAATGGGAAAAATGGAAAATAGAGGAAGTTTATGAGGAAAAGAGGAGGTAAAATGAAGATTAATTTTAAGGTGGAGGGAAGGGGAAAATGGTGTTTTGTAGCAGTCTTTCTCCATGGAATCAACAGAATTTCTGAGTTAAAAAAAATGGAAACAGCAGTGAAGATTGAACCAAGGGCACGATGTCTTCATGAGTCTTCAAGAGATAAAAATTTTAGCAATAAACTTGTTCCTTGAAGGCTCGAAAAATGATTTAGCCACCATTTTATATGACAAATTTTATTGGTGGCTAACAATGGGTCTTCCGGGAGTGGTGGGCTAGTCATGACTAGATAGGAAGATGAGATAGTGAAATTTTTATCTCGGGATAATGAACGTAGTGAGATTTCTAGAACTCACAATATTTATGAATTTTGTTTCTAGAAATCTAGGAACACTACATAGTCATCTTCATATAGTGAAAATTATGGATGACTAACAGTGGCTCCACTTGGGGAGGGCAGCGCCTTCTCAGGAGGTATCCAGAACTTCATATTTTCTGGCTTTTGGAGATCAGTGCCTTTTCCATTGGGCAGATGTACTCTTTCTTCACTTGCTGATGTTTGTTTCGAGTCTGTAATATCTGAGATCTAACAAGACATGATTCATATCAACATCATTTCTACCTACCCAATCTACCTGCCTAACATTTTTTCTTCCTTAGGTGCACTTGAACTGGAAAACCCTTGACATTTCTCTTTTTGGAAACAAAAATCAAACTATCTAATTGTACCCTGATTTCTTCCAAGAGTTCAGATTAGGCTGATGAACTCTTTCTATTTTCTACCTAATCTACTCATTTGTCAAGATTAAGTTGTTTGAAAAACTTTATTCTCTATCCTACTAACATGAAATTGAAAGCACGGTAAATCAGGATTAGACGGTCTGACTTACCATGAGTTGTGGCATTGAAACAAGCTGCACACAAGTGTTATTTTTGAACAGGAAAAACTTAGGAAACACGAGGGAAATATATTTCATTTGTTTTAAAATCCTCATTTTCCTCTTTGGTTCAGATTTGGGCATGTGGAACCAGTATCTCTCATTCCTAATCTATCTTTTGACAAGTCAAACTTGAAAATTTTGACCTAATCTTTTTCACTAACTTATCAGCCATAAATTTAAAACATGTTCAACCATGATTAGGTTGGATGACTGAACAAGGCCTTTTGAAATAAGAAGTGGCATTTAGACTTGCACACTTTCAGCATTATTATTTTTTAGGTATGGGGTTGTACCTCTCTTTCAAACTCTGCCCTCTTTTCTTTTTATATTGTTTTTGTGAATTTTCTTTTCATCAAACAGTGGTATGTACAATGAATGAGAAAAACAAAATAGGTTGCTTAACAAAAGTAATGTTTAAGAATCCTCCTATTGACCGGACCTCCAAACATTTAAGTTCCATCAAGCTCTTGCAAAAAGAAAGCATTAGTGCCTCTAACTGACTAAATGATGTAAGGGCCTTTCCATAGATTTTCAAACTTGCCATGCGTGCCCTTGTCTTCCCTTCTTGAATCCCATTTTAGAACCATGTCTCCAATCTGGAAATCATTTTCTTTGTTTCTCCTATCAAATATTTTCTTGATATTTTCATGTATAGCTTGTGTCCTTTTGTATAGATTTTCTGTATAGCTTGTGTCCTTGACTACTGCAAATGAATGGTTTGGTTCAGCTTCCTCTACATGTCATTTTCTTCTGATTGTAATTCTTGAAGAAGCTTCATGACTAGAACTCCCAAAGAGGTGGGAAAAAATGCATCCATGCCATACACTAGTTGATAGGGAGACATACCAATATATTTCTTGGTGGTTAGTCTATCAACTCATAGTGCATGCACTAGTTTTCTATGCCATGCTTTCTTATTTTGTTCTAAGAGCTTCTTAATGATGTTTACCAAGCTCTTGTTAGAGGACTCATCTAGTCCATTACCTTGTGGGTAATAAACAGTGGAGTGGCCTAGGGTGATGTGATATTTATAGAAAAATTCCACCATTTTCTTAGATGTAAAGGCAGCAACGTTATCGGTGATGATATTTTTAGGACAACCAAAACTGGTCAGGATGTTGGTTTCAAGGAATTTGATGATGACTGAGTCAGTGGCATTTCTAGAAGGGATGGCTTCTATCCACTTGGTGAAATAATCAGTGGTAGTGAGGATCCACTTATGTTGGGAAGATGAAGTAGGATGGATCTCACCTATGAAGTCCAAACCCCATTACTGAAAAGGGGCTTCAACACTAATGGGGTGCAAGGGTAAAGGTAGGAGCTTTCTTTTGCCATCAAATATTTGGCACTTATGGCAAGTCATGACTAGTTTGTGAGTATCAAAAAATAGGGTAGGCCAATAGTGGCGAGCTCTAAGGATCTTGTTGGTTGTGGTCTTTCAATAGAGGTGACCCCCACATTCTCCCTCATGTAATTCATGCATGATTTTCTCTGCATCATCTTCAAGCAAACACTTAAACAACAAACCATCAAAACTCTTCCAGTACAATACTCCATCTAGAATGTAAAATTTAATGTTTTTTTTGTTTTAAGAATCTTGCTTTGGTTTTTGACAAAGAAGGGGGAGCATTGAGATAAAGAAGCACATAAATAATATCAGCATACCAAGGTGAATTTAAAAACATCTCTTCAATGTATGGTGTTGTACTTTCTTCAGTTTCTTCTAACATACCAACCATATTCATGTCTAAAGCTTGGAAATTTGAGTTAGCCATAAGTTTTACAAGTCCTTGTCCTTTAATCAATTTAGTGGGTCTAATTTCTAAATCATATTCTAAAATGGTAGCAATCCACTTGCCCCTTTTACCATCAGGGTCTTTATTAAGTATATCTTTGACAACTGTGTTTGGGACAAAGGCTATGATATGTGAATGCAAAATATAAACTCTAAAATCCTTCAAAGCTTTGATTAAGGCAAAGGCTTGTTTCTCCATAATGTTATACTTTAGAGGGGCATCCCCTAAGGATTTGCTGAAGAAATCTATGGGCTTCTCTTGCCCCATGAAGTTATTTTGCAACAATACTGTTGCCACAGTATGTTCAGAGGCAAAGGAGAAAATGTAAAAGTCCTTGGTGAATTCAAGGCTAATTAAGATCGATGTTTGTGTGAGTGCCTGTTTTACCAGCTCAAAAGATTGTTTTTCTTCCATATTCCACTTCACTCCTACTTCATTTTTCAACATATTTGTGATATTTCTTAGGAGCTTAGAAAGGTTAGGGATGAATCTTCTTAGGAAGTTAATATTTCCAATGAAATATTGCAGCTCTTTAATGTTTCCAGGATGGCTTATTTATAAGATGCCTTCTATTCTTTTGGGATCTATCTTGATTCCTTCCTCGGAGATGATGTGACCTAAGAGTTTTCCTTCCTGAAGGCCAAACAAATTTTTCTTAGGATTTAGGGACAGGCCATACTTTCTACATTTTTCAAAGACTTCTCTCAAGTGGACTAAGTGCTCCTCATCAGTATTAGAGTAGACAGTGATGTCATCAAGATATATGAGTATGAAGTAACCTATGTCTTCTGAAAAACTATGTCAATTTCCATTTGCAAATTAGCCCCTACATTCATTAAACCGAATGGAATTTTAACATACATGAATGTACCCCAAGGTGTAGTGAAAGCAGTTTTGAGTTGGTCACTTGGAAAGACTAGAACTTGGTTATAACCTGAGAAGCCATCTAGTAATGAGATTCTTTGTGAGACAACTACTTTTTGGAATATGTGATACATTTTAGGCAAGGGGTAATTGTCTTTCAAAGAGTTTTTGTTCAAATTTATGAAGTCAATACAAAACGTAATTTCCCCCGTCTTCTTCCTAACTGACACAAGGTTGGAAACCCATTCTGAGTATCGGATAGGGACTATGATCCCGACATCGTACATCTTTTTTATTTCTTTCTCAAATGAGGGTAACAAGAGGGGGTTAAGTCTTCTCAATTTTTGTTTAAATGGTTTCTGATTTTCTTTGAGAGGAATTTTATGTTGGATGAATTTGTTGTTGTAGGATTTCAAGTCTTCATACCCCCAAGCAAACATGTCTTTAAATTCTTTAAAAAGCTCAATGTATTTTTGTTTTGTGTGAGGTGGGAGAGTTTTGGACAGCTTGATTATCTTGGGCTCTTTCATCCCTCCAATGTTACTCTCTTCTATATTTGTTTCAGTGGATTCCATCTTGGGTTTTTTAGCTACATCATTAAAATCAAACAACTCTTCTAGTGGTGTAAGGCCTCTTGGCAAGGTGCCATATTTATGCTGCAGAATTTCAAGTTCTCTTTGATCTTATTTATCAAATACTTCTGCAACACAAGGTTTTTGAAGGTTATTTATACCATCATCAAGGGGCATCTCTGCTTTGGGAGTTTCATTTTCAGCAAAATTATTTCTTTCAAATCTTAAACTTTGTTTTGTGCTTGCAAAGTCATTTCTAGATTGCAGAAAATCATCGATTTGGTCATCATTGTCAAACACTTGCCAATGTTTCAAGTTGTTCGGTACAGTAGGTATGTTCTTTATTTTGATGAGGCATTGATTATTCTCATAACGTAAAGAGCAATTTCTGGCAGCAAAGGCAAGGCCATTGGCAAGGCAGTTTTGGGCCCTAGGGATGAAAGTGAGCTCATATTTCTCAAAGGTTTTGAGAAGGTATAGGGAAACATTTCTATATTCCCTTAGTCTAGGGTTCTTGGCTGAATATTCTCCCTTAATTTGATTTATTATCAGTTCTTAATCTCCTTGAACCAATATTTTCTTAGCTTTGAGGTCTTTGAGTAGCTGTAAACCAATAAGGAGAGCCTCATATTCTGCAACATTGTTGGTGCATTGGAAATATATCCTATAGGAATGGCCTTCATTTGTGTTGTGGAGCCAAACCCCTGCTCCTAAACTAGCCTTACCACAAGAGACATCAAAGCTTATGTGCCAAAGGGTGTCAATTTCAGTTTTGTCAATGTTCTGCACTTCGGGGTTACTAGAGTTTTGGGTGTCATTTTCTTGGTCAGAGGATTGGCTTGGTTGATCTGAGGGGCTTGGTTCTTTCTCCTTGTCATTCGCTTGTTCACTTATTTCATTTTCATTGTACAGGATGAAGGAGTAAAGGTCCGAGTGAATGGAATAAACCGATGTGTTATTTTTCCTATCTATGTTACTCACCATGTATTTCATGTGGGATTCCCGGTATAATCTCCTTGTTTGATTGAAAAATGGGATGGTGGCATAAGTCATGTCCATTTTAAGGCTTCCCTGAAATTTGGCCCCCCCATGATCTAGATAAAAGCATGCCATACTTTGGGGGGATGTCAGTTACAATTACATCCATGACTAGACTCTTTGCAGGGATTTGTGCCAGATTGACACACAGATCTTTGATTAGGCCTAGACACTTGACCCTACTGGAATCAAAAGAGTACAAGTATTTGTAGGGCTTTGTGATCTCTAAGCCCAATCTCTCCATCACAACCTTTGGCATGAGGTTGTGTGAGGCACCGAAGTCTAACATAGCATTATGCAGAATTTTTTCAGGTATGTTCAGACTTACATAGAAAGGAGGGACGGCTCCTTCCTGATATTTTCCCTCTACTTCAGGACCAAACAATAGCTCTGGTTCATTATCAGCTAATTTTAAATTATCGGTATCATTCCCTATATTTAACACTTTGAAAATTTGGGATCTATATACCTCTTGGGTTAGCAACTCGGTGAGGATTATGGTTATCTTGATTTTAGCAATATCCCCCTCAAAGCTGAAAGGCGCAGGTGTCTTTATTGTATTTACATCAACTTTATCATCCATGAATTTTTCTACATTTTTTATTTGTTGATTATGATTTGATGGTTTGGACAACAATGTTTTTTCAGGGCTACTAGTTGAAGTACTAGGGTAGCTTGAATCATTACTAGGTTGGGTAGTCTTTGGTTTGTTTATGTCAGCTTTCTTAGCCATAGTATTTATGTTCTCTGCTATCTTTTTAAGAATATGTTCAGAGGTCTTTCTTACAAAAGTGTTTGGCTGATTTGTTTTAAGAACATCTTGATTCTTTTTTCTCCTAAGGTCATATTGCTTATGGACTTCCATAATGGCATTCTCAAATCCTAGTCTATAGTCTTCGAAATCTTCATATGATTTCTCATTTGGTTTTGAAGAAAACATCCTTTGTTCTTCTTCAGTAAGGAAGGTGTTGTCCTCATCATCTGAACCTATGACATTTACATGGTCTTCTTCCAACTGCTCAGGCTCTCTTTCATCTTCATCTACATAATTGTCTTAGAAAGGAGGTCTGATTTGTTGGTCATTCTCTCTTTTTCTAACTTGAGGAGGGTCTCTTCTAAAATTTTGATTCCTATTCCTATTTTGAAGATTGGCTTGATTTTCCCTAGGAGGTGTTCTCTCATTCAAACTGATTTTTTCCATCATTCTCTCCATTGTCCTCACTATGGAGTCAAGTTTGGTGTCAGGAGAGGAGGGTGGAGGTGTTGTGTCATCTTTATAAGTCACCCTTTTTTCTGATCTCATCCTAGCCCTTTTCTCAATTAAATTGGCCTCTACACTCATAGTCCCTTTTTGCATGTCTGCTAGAGTTAGGTAATCTCTCTCCCTTAGTTGATAGGCCATATCAGTATCGAAGCCTTCGGGATATTTTACTAAGGATAAGCCTTGAGGAGGTTTTATTTCTGGTGGGAGGGCATTGTAAACATTGTTTAACCTAGTGGAGTAGTCATGAACACTTTCTCCCAGATTCCTTTTAATATTGTTATACTCGGAAAGAATTTGAAGGAGGTTTTTCTTGATTTCCCATTTGTTTACAAAGGTTCGGTAGAGGGTAGGGAGACCATGAATGATGTTCGGAGGTAAGTCTTTAAACCATTTCTTGGGTTCTCCCCCCTAGGGTCTGAGAAAAATTCCTCATTTTTATGGTTTATTCTTCTATCTCCATGTAGTCAAAAGCATCACTAATTCTATCTACATGTTTATGAGCAGTGATGGATTCAGTCCCTAAGAAGTGAGGGATCTTGGACTAATATTCATTTTTGCAGAGGTAATAGTGGTTGTTGTAGAGCCAGTGGAGCATACCAGGCTGCCATGATGGGAGAAAAAGGAAATAAGGGTTGATTTACAACGGGAGGATTTGTGAGAGGTGGAGTAGGATGGGGTGAGGTGGTTTGCACAGTGGTGGTATGAATGGGTGTTGCTAAGGTACTTGGACCGGAGAACTAATTCTGAGTGGTTTTGAAATGAAAAGGGTTGAAATTATGGAGAAACTGAAAGTCAGGTGGAGTGGAAGGAGAAGCTTCTCTACTGGAGCTTTGCTGCAAATCTACAAGGTCAGTTTGGTCAACCCTACTTTGTGACTTGGTCCTGAATAGATTCTTGGTATGGTGCAATTCAAATTGAGGATATTGTGAAATTGTAAGGTGTTCTTATGCAGAACTTTCTCTATGAATGGTCCTAACAGAGGGTGAGTTTCCAGCTTTGGAAGTTTGCCACAAAATATTTTCTGGGTCATCAACTACGGTAGGAGGATTTGGGTCTGGGTGTGATCTGGTACTGATCCTTCATGAGGCCAGATCTCTTTACTCACGCAAGGTATAACTAGGCCTTGAAAACTTATTTGGACTGTTCTGACACAATAAAAAAAGAAAAAACCTATGGGACTAGTGAGATGAAAAAAGGCCTACTGGAGGCTAGTGGAGTTGCTAGGTGGATTTTTTTTGAAATTTTGAGGATATGTATACAATGGTCCACCACAAAATTCTTGATAAAAATCAATCTAGGGAGTAATTTTGGGTTTTTTAGTCTCTTTATGCAGCCTTAAGGTTAATGAGTATCCCCTAGTTGAGTCATCATCTTGCTAGGATGGTGAAGCAATTAGTTTCTACTCTTGGCTATGGGTTGTTTTTTAGTCAAACTAGGAATGTATATGAGTCGATAAGAGTTTGTCGGACTACTATGAACTCAGTCCCACCGTGATCGCCATTATGTTAGCTCCCCGTAATTTTCTAGATTGATTGAGATATAAATGGACAAGGTAACATCAAACCAAGCTTTGGAATCCAAGGACCTAGCCTTCCTGGATTCAGAGAGGGATATCTCTAGTAGGTGCAAAGATGTGAACTTGTTTGCTGATTAGGGTTGATTTTAGGCTAGATGTTAAGTGCAGGGTATTTTGATTGTTTTTGGTTGGGTATGATGCTCAGATGGATTAGATAGAAAACATGGAAGATTTTTAAGTCATTGGGCAATGGATTCTAACAAGGTCATGATGATTTCATCAATGGTTTCAAGAGAATTTGCAGGGAAATTTTAACTTGGTTGATAGGTCTTTGAGGTTGTGGTGGATGATGAGATGAAAATTAAACTTGAGAATAAGAGCTAGTGAAGGGCATAACTGAATCCTTAATAACTTTTTAGACTAAGGGAGTTAGAAAATCATAAGCATGGAAAGTGAATCAAAGGCATAAGTGAAACCTAATCCTTTTGATTTCAAACTAAACATAGATGATTATCCAAGACAAACATAATTATAGAAAGGCAAGAAAATTACTTAACTTTCATAGATTTCATTATCAAGAGCAGAAAAAAATTTAAGATGCACAAGTATTTATAACCATAGAAGAAGAGAAAAATCTGAACATCTAAAGTTACAGTTGTGAAGGTTCTTTCAAACAAATTTAGCTAGTAAAGGCAAAGAGCATGATTCAAACAGACTTCTTGGACAAACCTAGGAAAGCTGCTTTAAAGAGGAGATTCCAAGGACAGATTATTTCAGTGGCCACAATATGCAGGGCTAGCCATAAATCATACTTGACACTAACTGATCTAAACCATTCAAGAAATGGACATGCTAAGAATTTCTTGGAGAGCAAGAGATGGATTCCCTAACATATCTCAATGGAAGAAAACATTAAGGCAATGAAGGACAAATAGAAGTAAGGTGCCATCAAGAAACATTTCTTAATATAAATTTTTTGTCCTACTGCAACATAGAAAGATGGAAAACATAATGGAAAACTAGAAAACATGAACATAAGAAAAAATTCGCCATCAACCAAGCTTATGGACCCTGCAAACAGTCTCTATCCATCAACAAACAAGCCAGGGCATGCATGAGCTCCAAGACATCAAATTGTCATCAAAAACTCCAAGAGACTATGTATTTGCTTCAGCATAAGTCATCAAAATCCAACTAATACATAAGAGCCTCAGGCTCTATTTATGGAGAAAATGAGGAGGTGGAAACCCTAAGAGGCTTCTAGAAACCCTAATTTAGCCATAAATGTCATAAATGTGCTTAATGACCATGCAAGGCCCAAGACACATAAGAGATAAGATAATAAATGAAAAACATCAAAACATAACTCTCAAATCAAATCAGAAGTGATTTTTCCAAAAAAACATTAAAAATTTGATTTTTCATTAATCAGTGTCTTTTGTTGACTTTTGGCAAAAATATGTCTCTGTGCATAGCACCATTTCATCAAAAAATAGGGTCTGTTGCAGCTGAGTTTGGGACCCCTTCCCGACATTGGATTTGGCCCCGTGATGGCTCTTTGGAAAGCTTGATGAGTCTACTTTCCAAAAATACTTGATTTGTGCTGAATGGATGCCATTTAATTGCTCAAAAACCAAATCTCCCAAGACTTCTCTGTGCGCAGCGCCAGGCCTAAAAAAGAAGCAGAAAGGTCATTTTTGAGGTGTTTTTTGACCTTTTGAGGGGGAAAAAATGCTCCAATTGACCTGAAACTTTGTGGGTAGAATATTGGTGACATGAAAAAACCAAAAATGTAAACTCCAGCAGCTGAAGATGCCCCAATTTTGTGCGTAGTGCCTAGGGTGTTGCGCTCCTAGGGGTCAAAATTTGGAAAAAAGCAAAAAGTTCCCGGATTTTCCTCAAAATTGGCATATAGACCCCTCAAGGGGTTTTAGACATTTGTTGAGAAGCATCAGGCAATATTCCAAGGCTGTCATGCACTTTGGTCTTTTTTAGCTCCTCTAGCTCCATGAGGGCTTGCTTGAGTTTGGCATTAGCAAGCATACTCTTCCTTGCATAGTGTTTGACCATTTTATTCTACAAGGCAAGGCCCCTCTTCACCTCTTTGAAATGTGTGTGCTACTATTTATAATAGTAGATGACCCTTTGTGCCCTTTCAAATTCATTTTCCCATTCTTGAAGCTGGGCATCATTTTCTAAGAGGAGCAATTCTGTACTCATCCCTTGGTCCTCATTATCACTGTCTAGATCAACAAAAAGAGGGCCTTGGGAAGTCTTTTTGATCCTTTTTCTCCTTCTTACTTGTACCTTCTGTTCAACCTTTTCCACTTTTTCTTTGCCTTTGTCCAATATTTTGACTGTTTGAGAAGTGATGGCCCTTTCCCTTTTAGAGGTAACAAACACATTTCTTCTCCCTCTGTGATATGTGCATGTGAGAGGGGTAACAATGAGAGTTTTAAAGGCAATGTCATCATCATTTTGGCCTTTAGTTCGCTTGATATTTTCTGCACTTGTCTCACTCCGAATTTATTTGTCATGCTTGGACTGATTTTTGTAAAGACAGTCATGACTGTTGTCATGACTGTCATGAATCTTTCCTTGACTGCCTGATGTGCTTTGATGTCTGTCCTCCTCATCATCTTTCTCTTCCTCATCATCCTACTCTTCCCCATCATCTTGCTGATCTTCTTCCCCATCATCTTGATGTTCTACCTCTTCATCTTTGTGGATGCCTTCACTAACTTCATCATGGCCATCATTAATTTCTTCATGGCTACTTCCCTCCTCTTCATTATTTTCTTCATTTTCATCATCTTCTTCTTCACTTCTCCCTCCTTGTCCATCATTATCCGTCTCAGTTTCCTCCTCATTGTTGCCTCCTATTTGTTCTTCACTAGGGCTACTTTCAGCCCCTTCACTTGGCAATTTAGGGGAGGAGGTTAGAGGTGAAATTATTTTTGGAGAAGGCACATGGGGAGATGATGGATGTGTGGAGGTAGATGGTTGTGAAGTGGAAGGTAAGTTCTATTGGATGAAGGCCCGGGGGTCTGCAAACACATCATGTGAGATGAAGGTTTCCCAAGATATTCCTTGCTGCTCTAGCTGGTATAGGACAATCATTTTGATCAGGGAGTGATGAAAAAGGCTTGGAATTTGGTGGTCATAGCTTTTCTTCTTGACAACTGAGGCCATTTTATCAATGCTTCAGAAAAGTTAGTAAGGTAGGTTCATCATCTTGACCTTGGTAAAATGCATCAACAACCTTATATGATATGAGTAGATCTGAGAGTATCTCCCCTCACATGTGAAATAACTGATGATCTGCCTCATCAATGCAGCATACCTCTCAATAGGGCCCTTAATAACTCAACTCTAGCTTCTTTTTTTTGAACCACACCTCGCCAATGCCTGGTATACCTGTTGATTTGGAAATGATCTCAGATGAGAGCTCAAATTGTACTCCTGCCAAATTGACTTGATGGTTTTGCAAGCTATAGACAAATAATCTAGTTAAGTCTGCATGGCTGCTAACTTGCTTGACCTTCTCACAAAATCTGTATTGCCCTACATCCTGGAAGCATGAAAGGATCATAGGAGATGAAGTGAGTGGAGTGGTTTCTAAGGGCTCAAATATTTTTTCTTTTCATTCATGATGTTTTGGCTTGGTGGGAGTATGACTCTCATCACCACTGGTATGACTATCTCCCTTTGACATGATGACTGGTCTAAAAACAACAGTAGGACCTTTGGACTTTTCTTGGGGGTTTTTGGGAAAACCAAGTGCTTTTAGTAGCTTTAGTTCAACTTTTTGCAAAAGGAAAACTAAGGCGAAAATGATTTTTTAGAGCTTGCACTTGGGGTTTAGAGGTTAGAAAATAACTACAGTCACCCAACCTTTTTTTGTACTCAAAACCAAATTCACTTGCAAACCCTAACTCAAAAACTAAGAAATTGATCTTTATATAGTCTATGGTTTGGTCAAATTTTGACTATGGATGACTTCATTATTTTTAGAAAAAGGAGAGCTTGGGAGGAAAAAGGAAATTTTACCAACCTTAGACCCTGCTTGCAAAAGTTTGAAGATGAAATTTTGGACTTTGGATCTTTTTGAGAAAATATGTAACAATCTAGCCGGAGTGCAGCGCCTGTGCATAGCGTCGGATGGACTGGGCGGTGCCTTGAGTGCCTCTGATATTTTCTTGGCCAGTGCATAGCGTCGAGCCGTGAGCGCGTAGCGCAGTGTATTTTTACACTACTTGCCTCCACTCTGTGCGTAGCGCCGACCTCGGTGCGTAGCGCCCGATAATTTTCACAGTTTGGTCTGCAAAATGAAAAAATTCTCCTCAACAGCTTTCTTCTCCTTGAAAATGGAAAATGATGCATGGGGAACGTTCAAGTGACCTTTATATTTTATTTTTGAAAAGAAAATTAAAAATATCAAACCCACTTTTGCAAAGTTAATGTATCCTATCTTTTATTGTGCTTTTGACTAGTATTTGTTGTGAACACACTTTGACACTTTTTGGAAAACATGTTTATTTATGCCTTTTTCAATCTTTTTGTAGAAAAATATTTTTGGCATGGAGGCCCTTTGTTGGGAGTCTATCACTGAGATGCATAATCGAGGTTACACTTTTCCTTTTTAGGCCTGTTTTACAATAACCCATGCCCAACTTTTTACTTTAAAAATTCTATTTTTTTTTACTCTTTGGTAAAATGATCTTCCTTGAACTGATACTCTTTATCCTTTCTTCTCTTAGTGCAGGTGAATAAATTCTATTTTTGGAAAAACCCTAAGGAGGAGGCTTCTGTCCTTGAAATCTCTGAGATGGTTCTTTGCTTGTCACCGCTGTTTTGTTAATCTACCAAAAAAACCCTGATACTTTTTTACCTATAGGCCTGTTGCTTTTGTCTTTTTTGTGTCTACCTCCTAGTGATGACTATAATCTTATTACCTTGCCTCTTCTTGTTGCTGGCAGCCACCTTGGCTATTCTTTGAAAAAAAATGTGAACAAGGGCAGTTGTCCCTTGCAGTGTTTGTGCTCTAAGCCAAGGAGGCTTTTCTTGAATGACTTTGGGTCAAAATGCTTGATTTTATTCCCCTTTGAATGCAGCCTCTTCATGCAGGAAGGCATAACTTTTTGGGCACCAAATCCATCATATGACTCAGTGAAACCTTAGGTGACCTAATGGGGACCTTTGGACTTGGATTTTGGACAGAGATTTAGACTTAGGGATCACCAAGTATAAGATAGAACCTGTGATAAGCTTAGTGTGTTTTGAAGACCTAGGATCTAGCATACTTGACTATCCAAAGGGTCTGTAGAGACAATCAGTGTCTGAGAATATTATGGAAGAGATAGCAAGGCTATTTGATTGGTAGGTTTGAATAGTAGTAGGGAATCCTGTAGGTAAGAAAAACAGAGGATTTGGGCCAAAAGGCAAGACATGGTGAAAAATGGGTGACAGTTGGGGTTAAAATAAATGGCTTGAGCCCATGATGGGTCTTCCAGGAGTGGTGGGCTAGTCATGACTAGATAGGAAGATGAAATAGTGAAATTTTTATCTCAGGATAATGAAGGTAGTGAGATAACTCAAAATATTTATGAATTTTGTTTCTAGAAATATAGGACCACTACTTAGTCATCTTCAGATAGTGAAAATTATGGATGACTAACACCTTTGATTTTTGCTGCCCATGACCTTGATAATAGCATACCAAACTTTGGTGGAATGTCTACTACCACGATGTCCATGGCCACTGCCTTGGCAGGGACTTGTGTAAGACCAACAACAACATCCTTAATGAAACCAATGCATTGAACTCTTTTCGAATCAAAAGAAAACAAGTCCTTATATGGTCTAGTTATTTCTAACCCCATCCTTTCCATGATTACTTTGGGCATAAGGTTGTGAGAGGCTCCTTAATCTAACATAGCATTATTTAATTTCATTTCATGAATGCTAAGGCTCACATAAAAATGAGGCACCTCCTCATTCTTTTCATCTTCTAATCTTGGACCCAAGTTGTTGGATGATCCTCTTGTACATTTAAAATATCAGTAGCTCCTGGTTGTGAATTCAACATTTTAACAATCTTGCTTCTATACTCATTGAATTTGAGAATATCACCAAAAGGTACTAGCATTTTGATCTTAGAAATTTCATTTTCCAAGCTGAAAACAGAAACAGATTTTTCAGCTTCTTTGATAGGAGGAAAAGGTGGTGTATCTTTCTTACCTTCAACAACCTTAGAATTATCTTTCTTGCCATCAACAGCCTTAGGTGTATCTTTCTTAGGTTGTGTTTTATTTGCAATGATAGGTACATTTCTATTTCTGAGATTGTCTTGTGTTTGCATTTCAAAAATAGCATGTTGATACCCTTTGAGATAATCTGATGGTTCCTCTCCATGATTACCTTGGTCTGATTCATTATTTTCCTCTTTAGTCAATAAAATTCTGAACATTTCTTCATCGAAACAGTGAATAGACTCTTCAGTAATTTCAGGTTCATCTTATTCATCAATCAAGTTCTACTGGAAAGGAGGTCTCACTCGAGGATCAGGCTGAGATTTATGTTTCCTCTTGGTCTCTGCTAATTTTGCGGTCTCCTGAACTGAGAATTTATAAACTAAGGTTCATGTTGTGCAGGAGGAGAAGAGGTATTCCCAAGGGCCAACCTATCCATCAACATTTCCATTGTTTTCATCATTGAATCAAATTTATCATCAGATGTAGAGGAGGAAGGCTTCTCTTCATCTTTTAACTTATTCTTACCCATTTTTGACTTTTTAGCTGCTATCATATTAACCTCCACCTTCACTGCATCATTTTTCATTTCAGCAAGTGAAGGAGATTCTCTCTCTCTCAACAGTATAGAAAAGTCATAATCAAAAGCTGCGACATATCTCATCTGAGCTAAGGCTTGTGGAGGTTTTAAATGGGCAGGAATAGAGTCATAAACCTTATTAAACCTTTTTGAAAAGTTTTGAATAGTTTCATAAACATCTCTTCTTAAATTGTTATACTCAGTGAGGGCTTGTACTGGATTAGTTATATTTCCCCATTTTCTCAAAAAGGTATCCTAAAATTCATTCCAATTATGAATACTCCCAGGAGTAAGGGCTTTGAAACACTTCCTAACTTCACCAATAAAGCTCTAAGAAAACAATCTCAAATTGACATCTTCATGATCAACCTCCTCACTATCTATAAGATCCTTAAATTGATCCACATGTTCTTCTGTTGTAATCTCTTCATCACTTCCCCAAGTTTTGATTCTAGCAACATATTTTCTAGGGAGATCATGTAAAATAGCTGGAAGAACAAGAAGGGCATATCTAGCAGGTGCAGCAGGTACATTTCCAACCATGGTGAAAGGGACAGTAGTAGCTTTAGGGATAGCAACAATAGAGGATGAAGAACTATTAAGAGGGGGACTGTTTGGTCTTTGTTGTCCACTAATTATTGAACTCCAATCAGGAAGAAGAAAACAAGCTTTGCTTTTCAAAAATATTTCAACTTATCTAAAGACTCTCTTTCCAACAACAATGCATAAGTGACTGCTTCCCAAAACTCTTCTTTATCTTCCTGTGTTACTAGGGCTAAGGTATCAATACCTCTCTTATGCAAATCTAAGATTATTTTATTTAATTATTTTTCACTTTCAGATCTAGACAAGACTTCCTGAATTTTATCATCAACTCTTTTATCTTCAGGACTTCTTAATATTTCAAAGGACAAGGATTTTGAATGTGATGGAGTACCTGATATTTCAGAAATGCCTTGACTGCCTCTGGAAATGGTGTTTGGATTTTCCACAATGGTATGTGGACCTGGGTCAAGATTACTCCTCGTGTATCTCCTTCTCGAAGCCACCTTTGATAATATAAATTTTGAATGGAGTCACCAAGGTAGATGCAGCCTCAAAAAGCTTCCTGAGCTCCTGCTACCTTCAAAATTTCAGCTTCAAAATTTTGGGAAAGTATAATCTTCAAGTTCCTGGCAGATGCACCAAAATGTTATCACAAATTAGACCTGATAGGTTGCTTGATCAGACAATCTCATGTAACTATTTCAAACCTAATCTTTTGACTGAGGCTTAGCCTCCTCAGCCTGAGAGGGCTCTCTCAAAATTTAATGATATGGATAAAGATATAGATGGCTAACTCTATTTAGGAAATAACTGATAAATGATAAATGTAGGTTGAGAATCACATCAACATGTATACATTGGGCTTATGGAGTCAAAGAAATTCAGTAATTCAATGAATCTACTTAACATGGAAGTTGAGGCATATCAGAGTTTTAGTCATAAGGTACACACACATGAAACTGTAAAAACAAAATTAGTTCACTTATATAGGAAGTCAGAGCATCTAATAGATGAATTCTGAGTAGTATATATGAACACCACTGTAATGAGATATATAAGAGATGTGAATGGAATAGGAAAACACTAAAACTCCTTCTGAATCTCAATTTGGTCAAGTAGAATATCTCTATATTAGCTGAAAAACCAGTGAATTCACAACAAGCCCAGTTTTGCCAATAATGTACAACCCTTGACAAATTCTACCTCTTCGTCTTTAATATACATCTTACAACATGAGATGATCTGCCTCTAGGCTAGATACATCAAATTCATGTCCCTTGACACCTTGCATAATCATAAAACATGGATTTTATTACAAAAAGACACCTATCCTACTTAATAGTCCTATTCCAAAAAGGACTCAAACTCCTTATCACTATATATAACAACCTTATCTATTTGAATTTACATCATTTCCAAGTGTATCATCACATGGTCGAATTTGGATGATGGGCTTCATTTCTTCATGACCACTTTGTTGACCTCCACAAAAATAGGAAACAGTACCATGTTTTTTAGGCATAAGATCTTTTGCATTATTTGAACATTTTGACCATCATTTACTCTGCATTTCATGGTCCTTGGCTGTTGGAAGTTAGCTTAACACATCCCATAAATCCTCCCTAGCCTCCATTCATCTAAAACCATTTTAAACACTGCTCAAAATGTTGTAATGTCCTATGCTACGAAAACACAATAGTTTCATAGTGCTTTTTGTAGTGCTGCCATTTCAAGTCTTTATCCTCCAAAAAAATAATTATTTCCTCTACATCATTTTAATTACCCTTTAATACATATTCCATAGCAAATTTAGTTCTTAACTCAGTCTTCATCCGCTTAAAATCTGATCAAAATAAGCAAGAAAAGCAGCTACAACAATTTCGTAGCGCTTTTCTACTTTTTTACACTGAATGCGCTACAAAACTGTTGAGTATGTAGATTCTTCACAAATTTGCCAAGTGAAAATTGTGTTTGCCTCAAAAACTCAAAACATAACCTGGCTTCAATATTTACAAATCATACAAGCTGTAAACCCGCTTCATTCTATCTTTCTTGAGGTTCCTTCTTCATGTATGCTTGGTTTAACTATTGGTTCTTCTATGATTGTCATTTTAATGCCTCTGCTCTTTAACTCATCATGAATTAACTCCAGCTATTGCTCTAAATCCTTCACTTGGTCTTTAAGTATTATGTTAGTAGCTCTCAGATGAGTGTTTATTATTCTGACAAACTTAGCTTCTTTTATTGCTGGAACTATCCATTTGAAAAATTTCTCTGTATTAATTAAGTTTTCAGAAGAAGAATCAACTTTTCCTTCCCACATTGCCTTCATTATTTTAAACTGTACTTTCTCGACACTTTTCTTTCTAGCTTTCTTTTTCATGACAACAATTTCATGATTTTCCAACTTTAACTTCTCCTCAAGGTGCTGAAACTCTATTTTCTCTATCGCTTTCTCCTTTCCCCTTTTTAATTTGTTGATTTTATCCTTCACTATGGGTTATGAGAGGTCAATTATATCTTTGTATGCTTTGGCTATCTCAGTGGGTATTTTAACTTCTTTGCTGACTTCCATTAATTTCCTAGCATGCCTTGTTATAGGCTTTCTTTCTTGAAAAATGAAACCTACATCTTCCCCCTCAAACTCTAGCCTCTTTGTAGACTTGGCCTTTTTCAGCTTATGCTCATCTTCCCCAATGAACTCAGCTTAGAAAATAGGTGTTTCCTCTATGTCAATGGCATGAAGAATATCCTCTAGATTCCCCTTTGTTACTGGGTTGTCTTCTGTAGCAACTATATTTCCTTTCAATGCCACTACTTGGCTTCTAGTTACTCTTTTGGTCCCCTGTTTGCTGACAAATTGTTTCTGTTTTGCATATTTGACAACCTTTGATCTATTTTTTGCAGGTGGGAGAGTTGGTGTATCAATCATTTGCATTTTCTCTGGCCCTTTCTCAGTTTACTTTCTTGGCTTCACTCTTGCAGTTGCTTTTGGTTTTGCAACCATAGGTTGGCTTGGTTCTGTTGCTGGTGGTGATGGAAATCCTTTAGCTTGAGGGTTTCTTGCAGGAGTTAGGGTTTCCAACTCAAAACCATTTATAAACAAGAATGATGACCAATCTATTCCTATCTTCTAAATTTCATCTAAAATTACTAATTTCATTAAGCCATGATGAAATAAGGATGTTTCACTCCCTTCAAATTTTTCCTGCACTTTATCAGCCATCTTTCCAAGACTCCTATGCAGATAAAAAGGTAAATCAAGTGAAATCTTACCAGTGAAGTGTAGAAGCAATTTGAAATGATATGAATAAACCTTGTGATATCTAGCTTCACAAGTAAAATATTTTTGAATGTTGAGTAGTAGTTTTGAGTAGTTATCTTTGATGCAGCTTCTAGGGATAGCATTATTAAGATCCATGCCTGTGTGCTCAGGCTTCATGAACTCTTTACACTGCTCCATATCAAATTTTAACCCTTTGAGCCAGGTTTCTTGACCACTTGGTATCTCTGTAATGACAGCAATGACCTCTGGTGTAATAGACACACTTAGCATCCTGAATTTAGTGGTCGTTCCATTGCATAGAAAATTCCTTGGATACCTGTGTGTGACAGCCCTGCAAATTCTCACAAAACCATAGGCAACCTACTCTTCTGAATGCTTCCATCATTGTTAGGTCTTCAATTATTGCCTTCATGTCTTCAGGTTCATGCCTTAAGCACTGTCCTCCTCTGCGAATTTTTCTTTCTTCTATAATATTCTTCAAAGAAACTATCAGCCTCGCTTGAATAAATTTATCAACCTCGCTTGATAAATGTATCAGCCTCGCTTGATATGAGTCTAGTAAAACCTTTATATGAACCAGCCATAGGTTTGGCTTGACACTCAGAGCTTAGACATTTTGAATGGATGCAAAAGGAAATGAGAATGACTAATTAGGAAAGATTTTGAAATTTTAAATCTCCTCTCATAACTAAAATGATGCCTCATTCATAAACTATAATGAACATGATGACTGCAAACATGGGTGTGTAATTCAATTTCATCATTACATGACTCAACAAGCATTTATCCTATCGTTTCCCAATGGTTTTCTGACATTTGACACCTTGACTTACAAGACAGTTACAAAACCACTCTTTTGTAGTGTCTGTAGTGTATTTTTTGTTGTTTGCACTACAAAACTATCAATGCTTTCGTAGCACAAAGTGAATTTTTTCAATGGGTGGTGCTACGAAATTGCAGTTTCCTGGCTAATTGGGCGGTTTTGACACAAAAATTTGGGAAATGAAATACAAATAGAAAATGATGAATGTTTGACATGAAAGAACTTTAAAGAAGGATTTATTTGAACCTTAGGATGAGCTTTAAACTATACAAAAATATAAAACCTTCCCTTGATCAAACCTAAATTGACTCCTGAAACCCTATTTTGATCCATGAAATTTTGTAACCTTTTCAAAATGATGTTTTGAATTTTTTTTGGGTGATAAAAACTCCAAGGGGATCACTTACCACCGAAAATTTTTATTGAATTTGAACTCCTGTAAACATTTTTCCGCCTCAAGTTTTGCATCTCTATTGTTATAGATAAAAGGGCCAATCTGATTTTTGAATTTGAACTGTGTCTTTTTCTTTGCTGCCAAGAAATTTATTGCATCTAAATTAAGAATCTGTATTATGTATTCAAGAGAAAATAACCTCATAGGGAGGTATTTGGGCAGTTTATATGGGACAAGGCTTGATCCATATACTCTTATTTCAGTATGGTTTTGATACAAGTACCAATCACCTGTCCTATTATGCTCTAACAATTGTAGGACTTTCTTAATTTCTTCACTAATTCCGGGTTGCATGCTACTGTTCAACAGATTTACCATAGGATGAATGAAAGAATCAGTAAAACATGTAGAAGTGAAATCATTGGAGTCTTTCCTTATCAAGGAAGTCCAAAAGCTGACTGATTGAGGATTTCCTTCCACATCAAGCTTCTGAAGGTTTATAGCAAATTTCTCAGACTGAAATTATAAAAACATGTGGAATAGGAACGAGGAATACTTGAAAACAACTTCAAAAGGCATTTTGACCAACTGCTCATGGATATTGTTAGCAAGGTATTGGGAAAAATTAAAAACGGTAGCAGGAGGCTGACCAGGTGTGAAAGTAGACAAAAAACCAAGCACTGCAACATCAACATGTTCATCTGTAAAATAGCCAAGAATGAAATACAACATGAAGATGATATGTCCTATCCTTTCAGAGAATTTTGCAGAAGGGTATGGAGGATTTATCTTGGTAATTTCTACATAAGAAGGCATGAAAGTCTGGAATATCTAAAACCTCTTGGGGAAGTCCAGATTTAGGTATAGCTGAGTGAGGGCCTCAATGGATCTGATTGATTGAATCAACAGTAATGGTAAATATAATTTATTTTTCAGGGTTTATTATGGCTCTCTGATCAGGGAAATAGAAGGATTGATAGATTCTGATCACTTATGGGCACTGAAAGGTCTGAGGAACAACATATTTTGGTAAATTAGACTCCCATATGAAAACTTCATCTGCCTGACCTATGGATTTTTCGTGGCTCCAGCAATGGAGCTCAAGAAGGTTGAAATCTGTGACTGTATCAGTAATCTTGAAGTTTGTGTCAGCTAATGGAATATGCTCTATATCTACAACAAGGGGTTGTAGAGAATTGATAGGTATAATGTTTGTGGAAGCCATTTCTTTGCTTGATTTATCAATTTTTTTACTTTTTTGACTTTAAAAACACTGATTAATGTCTGTAGGAGCACCTTTGAAAGTTATAACAGTTTGCAGAAGGATTTAGTTAGAATAGGGGCTTATCGTTTGTCTACAAAAAGGTTTAAATTTATTCAAACTGTAATATCTATATCAAAAGAGAAACTACAGGTTTTTAGAGTTTCTGCAAAAGATGTCTAGGGTCTTTATGAAATGACTGGAAGGAAATGAGGCTTTCTTCAAGTGTATAGAGGCTTAAACTTATTCAATCTATATGATTTAAAATAGTCTTGAACCTCAGAATCTGTGCAAAGAATTCTTAGGGTATGTAGAAAAGGATATTTGGAAGTAACAGGGCTTTCTTGGTCTGCTTAAGGCTCCTAAATGATTCAATTAGTTGTATTACTTCTTTATATCAATGAATAGGTCTTTTCTTTTGAAGAATACATGGAGAAATGAAGATTTTGTTTCACAGAAGGGTTCTAGGGTTGAAGAAATATTTATGAAGCTCTTTTGGTCTTTAATAGCTCTTGGATGACTTCTGCAATGATTGTAGCGACTAATGGTTGGATTTATGTTTTAATTTGGCTTAAATATGGAGTCGACAACAATATTTTTGGTCTAAAATAGCTATGTCTGCGTGAAAATTAATGGTAACAGAAAGGTAAAAAAGGGTGCAAATGGGCGGTTATATGCATTTTTTAAACCAAACAATGTTTGCATTAATGGGAGGTCGTTTCAAACGGGCAGGTGGTTTGGGCACGGGGGGAAAACCGCTTAGTGGTTTTCGCAAGCTCCAGAAGTGGTTGGATGTATTATTTGTGGCGATGTGATCCAATAAGAACATGCCACATAGCGATGAGGGAGACTCCGCAAACCACGCTTTTCACAAGGTTTGGGCTATGTTATCAATTGGGAAATGAAATGTGCGATAAGGTTTAATAGCCATTAGATCTGGTGAGTGAAGATCTGAAGGTTGAGATGATGCGATGGAGTCGCGGTTTCAGATGGCGTGGGGCCCGATATGTATTCCATGCGGTAGGTTATATACATTAAAATTAAGATTTAATACATAGTTGGGATTTATTATGCTATTTTTTATATGTAATGGTCGGGGTTTGTAATATAACCAATGGGGTTAGAGAGAAAGTAATATTATAACTGGCGGGGATAATACATAGTGGGACTGGGATAAATAACATGTGGGAAATTATTAAACCATAGTTTAAATAAAAATATGGGTTGGGATGTATATATAAAGGAATTATATTAATACGGGGTAAAAATTATATAAGGGATTTAATACATTAGGCTAAAATGTTAATAATGAAATGTAACTGCGGGATTTGTATAATACACTAAGTATAGTGTAAAAAATGATATTGGGGATGGATTTATTTATTTTGGGTCTCAACATAACATTTTTTAAAGGAATACTTAGGATAAAATTATTTTTTGGGTTTTTTGGGTATTTTTGAATAAAGGGGAATTAGTAAAAGTATTTTTTACTTTTCTAAAGGAAAAAATGTGTTTTAACTTAGGAAAAGAGATTTTTTGCAAGGGGGAAAAGGATAAAAGAGAAAAATGAAGGGGGAGAAAGTATTTTTATAAGGGAAATGATTTTGAAGGGAAATTAATAAATAAAATGACCAATTATATGTTTATCCATGCTTGTGAAAACTTCTTCTACCTACCCATCTGCTACCCTAACATTTTTTCTTCATTTTCATGGGTGCATTTGAGCTTGCAAACACTTATTCATTTTTCTTTTAAACAACAAACTACCTAATTCTATCCTTATTTCTTCCAAGGGCTCAGGTTAAACTATTGAGCTCCTAATTAGTCTCTAACTAACTACTGATCTGCCAATATTAAACTGTTTGGCTAGATCTTTATTCTTTATTTATCAACATGAAATTTAAAACATGAAGGGTCAAGATTAAGCAGTTTGACTTTCATGGATTGTGGCATTTTAACAAGTTCCACACAATATTTATTTTGCATTAAAAGTAAATAGTAGTGGAATTTGGATTTGCATCACTTTCATGTTTTATTTTTATCTTTTTTTGTTTGGGTCCATTTTTATATTCTTTTTGATATTTTTTCTTTCAAGTCCTTTGATTTTTCTTTTAGGACTTTCTTACCCTCTTTACATTTTTTTATTTTTCTAATATGGGAAAACAATTTGCAGAAAGAAAAGTATGTATATATTACAAGACTAATCAAATTCAATTCAAAATTATGAATTCTATTATTATAGGACCCTAACAGTGGCTCCACATGGGGATGGAATTTCCTGGTAAAATGTCAAGAACTTTGAGACTAGAAGCCTTTGAATTTTGACTGTGATGGCCCTGAAACTATTTTATGAGCTCTGTATTATTCATACTTATGATATTTTGTCTTTCAAAGCTTAGGGCCTTCTCTCCGAGCTTCAACTTTGCTAGAAAAACATCCAATCCAATCTAAAATATGCAATGTTATGCACAATGAATAAATTAAACAAAGTGAACCACTTTTATTCTGGGGAATGGTAATTCTTCAGCATTCTACCATTGATAGGTCCACCTGGTAGATCTAATCCATCCAAGACCTTCAAAAATAATGCATTGTTAACTCTGTAACCATAAATGACATAAGGGCCTTTCCATACTAAAATCAAATTTCCCATGCTTACCTTTCTCTTCTCTCCTGGAATCCCACTTAAGAACTTTGTCATCTATATAAAAATCATATTCCTTGGTCTTCTTGTCAAATATATTTTTAATATTCTCTTGAACAACTTGATACTTGAGATAGACATCCTCCCTGGTTTGTTGCAAGTGTATGGTTTGATTTATTCTTTTTTGGATATCATTGGTTTCAACCTACAGTTCTTGGATTATCTTCATCACTGATACTCCTAGAGAGGATGGAAATATAGCGTCCATCCCATAAACCAACTGATGAGGGGATGTACCAATGGACTTCTTTGTGGTAAGTCTATCTGCCCATAAGGAATTCACTAACCTTTGGTTCCAGGTTTTCTTATTGTCTTCTAGTAGTTTCTTGTTAATATTCACAAGGCTTTTATTGGAGGATTCAACAGGACCATTACCTTGAGGGCAATAAGCAGTGGAATGGCCAAGGGTAATGTGGTATTTATTATAGAAGTCAATCATATTTTTGGACTTGAAAGAAGATGCCTTATCAGTAATGAGCTTCTAGGGGCATCTAAATCTTGACAATATGTTGTTTTCTAAAAATGAGATTATGACAGTATCAGTGGCTTGCCTAGAGGGTATGGCTTCTATCCACTTAGTGAAATATTCTGTGGCTGTCAAAATCCATTTTTGTTTGGCTAAGGATGGAGGGTGAATTTCACCAATGAAGTCAAGACCCCATTGTTGAAAAGGAATTTCTGTGGAGATGGGTTTAAGGGGTAAAGGTAGTAGATTTTTCTTTCCTTCAAATATTTTACATTTGTGACAGGAGGTCACATACTTTTTCACATATGCAAACAGTGTAGGCCAGTAAAAACCAGCTCTCAAGATTTTATTTGCAGTTGACTTCCAGTAAAGGTGTCCTCCACAGTCACCTGTATGAAAATTTTCCATAACTTTATCAGCTTCTTCTTTAAGAGAACAATTCAATAAAATGGCACCATGATCTTTCCAAAACAATGCATTGTCTATGATACAAAAATTCATTGCCTTTAAATTTAAAAATCTAGCTTTAGTTCTTGATAATCCAGGAGGAGCTTGTAAATTTAGTAATAAAAATATGATATCTGCATACCATAGTGAGTTTGAAAAGGCTTCATTGATCTCTAGAGTCACCATCTCTTCCTGATCATCTAATTGGGCAATAAAATTTATATCTAAAGCATGAAAATTTGATTCAACCATGAGTTTGGCTAAACCTTGACCTTTAATGAGTTTGGTGGGTTTTCTTTCTATGTCATATTCCAAAATGGTGGCAATCCATTTGCCTCTTTTACCATCAGGCCCATTCTGAGTCAGAATATCCTTCACAACTGAATTTGGAACATAAGCTATGATATGTGAATATAATATGTATACTCTAAAGTCTTTGATGGACTTCACTAAAGCTAGTGCTTGATTTTCCATTATTTTATACTTTAAAGTGGCATATCTAAGTGATTTACTGGAAAAAAAAATGTGTTGTTCATAGCCCTGATCATTTTTCTGCAGTAAGACTGCAGCAATAGTAAGTTCTGAAGCAAAGGAAAGAATAATGAAATATTTTTTGAAATCATGACTTATTAGGATTGGTGTTTTTGTTAAGGCTTGTTTGATTGATTCAAATGATTGTTTGGCCTCCACAGTCCATTTAAGTATTGAGTCTTTTTCAACATGTTATTGATTTCTCTAATTATTTCTGCTTAGTTTGAAATTAATCTTCTGAGAAAATTGATTTTACCTAAGAAAGCCTACAATTCTTTAATATTCCTAGGATGGCTTATGTTCAGAATGGCCTCTATTCTAGCTGGTTCTATCCTAATTCCCTCTTTAGATATGATATGTCCTAATAATTTACCTTCTTCCAATCCAAATAGAGTCTTTTTAGGATTTAAAGAAATGCCAAATTTCCTGCATTTGATAAACACTTGTATGAGGTGATCTAGCTGTTCATTGTCAGTCTTTGAAAATATAGTAATATCATCTAGATAAATCACAAGAAAATCATGAATTTCTTTAGCAAAATTTGTATCCATATCTCTTTTAAAAGTGTATCCTGCATTCATTAATCTAAAAGGCATTTTCACATACATAAAAGTACCCCAAGGAGTAGTAAATGCAGTCTTAGGTCGGTCTTCTGGTTGAACTAAAATCAAGTTATATACAGTGAATCCATCAAGCAATGAAATCCTAGAAGAACCAACCACTCTCTGTAAAATGTGATCCATCTTGGGGAGAGGGTAGTTATCTTTTAAGGACACTTTATTTAAATTTCGGAAATCAACACATAGTTTGATCTCCCCTATCTTCTTCCTAGTGGGAATTAGGTTTGAAACTCAATGAGATTATCTGATAGGTGCAATTATCTGGGCTTCATAAATTCTCTTAACCTCTTTTTCAATTAAAGGCATTAAAATTGGGTTGATTCTTCTAAGATTTTGTTTGAAAGGTTTTTGATCTTCTTTTATAATTGTTTTGTGTTGTATTATACTAGTGTCATAAGATTTTAAGTCCTCATAACTCCATGCAAATACATCCTGAAAATCCTTAAACAAAGCTATGTATTTCACTTTTTCCTCTTGAGGTAAGGCTTTTGAAAGTTTTATCATCTTAGGCTTCAATTCTATTCCTATATTGCATTCTTCTATGTCAGATCTTAATGGTTCCATCTTTGGTTTTCTTGCAACATCATTTGAATCAAAAATATCTTTTAAAGGGGCTAATCCCTTAGGTAAAAAGTAGTTCTTAAGGTTTAAAATGTCAGAATCATCATCTATTAATTCTTCAATCTCTACCTTTTCTAAACTATCTATTTCTACTCGAGTAAATTTCGTGGGTTCAGTGAAATATAAATTATTTACATTTACAACATTTATATTAATCTCACTATCTATGGTTTGATCTACTGTACAATCTATGTCTATGTTACAATTCTGAAATTATCCTTCAGTATTCATGAAATGATAAATATGTTCATCCTGTGAAAATATCTGCCATTATTTTAGATTATCTAGTATTGTAGGTTTGTTTTTAGCTTCTGTAGTATATTTATGATTTGGTTGAAAAGGAAAATTGCAGGTGCACGCAAAAGTTGCTAAATTGTGCACATGCATGTTATGTTTTCTAGGAATTGCAGCAAATTCACATTCAAGTAGTTCACTAATAAGATCTAAACTTGTTTCTCTATATTGGCTTAATCTAGGATTATATACAGAATATTCTCCTCTAATATGTTTCACAATTAACTCAAGGTCACCCATGACTTACACTCTTTTGGCTCCTAAATTTCTAACAATTTGCTGTCCTAAAATCAAAGCTTCATATTTAGCCATGTTGTTTGTACATTTGAAATTTAATCTAAAATCACGACCTTCTGCATGATTTTTTTCCATGTTGTGTATCCAAACTCCTTCTCTTGCTCCTAATTTATTAACAGATCCATCAAAATCTAGGTGCCACATTGATTCATGAAAAATGTTGTCATTGTCTGGTGCTTTCTTTCTCTATTTTAGTTTAGTGTTGTTTTCAATTCCAGTTTCAGAATTACATAAAATGAAGGAGTCCATATCAGTAGGTGTAGAGTAAATAGGATAATTTCGAGGTCTTTCTACACTAATAACCATGTATTTCATTAATGTCTCTCTATACATTTTCTTGGGTTGGCCAAAATTGATATTATTGCATGAGACATGTCTAATTGTAGAGATCCCTGCAGTTTAGCTCCCCATGAGCGAGATAACAACATTATATACTTAGGAGGGATGCCAACTACTACAATATCCATGACTATGTTTTTTCCAGGGTATTGAACTAAAGTAACACACCAATATTTTATCAAGCATAAACATTTCACTTTACTGGAATCAAATGAGAAGATATCTTTATAAGGTCTAGTGATGTTTAAATTCAAGGTTTCCATTATTTCTTTTGGCATTAAATTATGTGAGGCACCTAAATCTAGCATTGCATTATGTAAAATCTGATCATGAATAGTTAAGCTAATGTAGAAAGGAGGAATTCCTCCTTCTTGGTGTTTTCCATTAACTTCAGGACCAAAGTTTAGTTCTGGTTGATCATCATTCAAATTTACAGAGTCTTCTCCCTCATTCATGTTTAAAGTTTCAGTGATATGTGAATTGTATAAGTCATGTTTTACCAACTCTGTCAAAGGAATTGGTATCTTCAGTTTGGAAATTTAAGTCATTATTTCTAATTTTTTTTCTAAGTTATCTATTTTCAAATATTAGGTTGATGTTTCCTCTTTATTGTCACTCTCCTTTAATTTCTTAAGCTAGCTTTATTTTCTAACAAGTTTTCTTCTACACTTACAAAATTACTTTACATCTGCTCTAAGGTTTCTAGATTTCTCTCTCTCTCTCAGTTGGTAATCCATATCTATATCAAATCCATCAGGGAATTTGATAAAGGCAGAGTCTGGAGGAGGTTTAAGATTAGTATGGATTGCATTGTAAATATTGTTATATCTTGTACAATAGTCTTGAACTGTTTCAGTTGGTGCTCTTTTTATATTTTCAAATTCAGACAAAATTTGTAATGGATTCTTCTTTTTCTCCCATCTATTAAGAAACATTTTATGGAAAATAGCTAAATCAGCTATACTACCAGCAAGTAAACCTTTGAACCACTTCTTAACATCACCAGCTAAAGTTTGAGAAAAATGTCTCATTTGAACATCATCATCATCTAATTCATGCAATTCAAAGTAGTCTGTCATTTTATTAACATGTTGTTGTGCAGTGTAGTGAATTGTTCCATCAAATTGAAGGATTTTGCTTTGATAATCTTGGGGCATGGAATTTACAAGGGCTTGCAGTACCAATGGGGCATATCTGGCAGCCATGGCTTGGATTCTAGCTTGGCTAGGAGGTAAGTTTGAATTACTTGGTGAAGTGTTAGGAATTTACCGCGGGAAAAATAAAGAATTTACAGAGAGAAATAAATACAAAGAGGCCAGCAACAAATCATAAACATAAACACATATGTTTATCCGAGAAAACCCCAAACTCCAAGGAAAAACCCAACCAATTAAATTTCATTAACCATTGGCCAAAACCCTAGCCAATCCGGCCAAGTGAGCCTTCACCGCTCACCTCCAAGCCTGCATTACAATGAAGTATTCCCAGCCTTTTATAGGCTCCATTACATGCAATACCATGGGTCGAAAACCATGGGTGCACAATACCATGTGCCCCAAAACCACTACTATTTACCCTAGTCAACATTGACTCTATCCCGAGTCAAGTTTACCTAACATGAAGAACTTGAAGTACTTGCAGATGTAGTTAAAGCACTTGCAGATGAGATTGGGATATTAGAAGATGTAGCTGGGATGCTAGAAGAAGAGCTTGGAAATGAGAATGAAGTATTGGAAAATGCAGCAAAAATGCTAGGGGATGAACTTGAACTATTTGGGGATGGAAATAAAACTCTACGTTGAAAAGGTTGCTTGGGAAAAAATGAATCTGTGGAATGAAGTGTGGTGGAAACAATGGATGAAGTGGTAGTAAACAAAGATTAACCTACAGATTCTAAAATACTGGTATCTAAATGACTGGTAGAAGGCTTAGGGTATAGGCTGATAAAGAAGTCAATTCAACTTAATGTTGTAAACAAGCTTCATTAATTTCCTTAATCAAAGTTGTAGTTATAACATCAAATTTATCATAGACTTCTAAGACTTTTTCTTCTGAATCTAGTGAAGTAGTTTCCTTCTTACTTTCAATGAATGAAATGAAATCAGGATCTATTACACTATTATGTATGTCACTTTTTGATTTAGTTCTAAATAGATATTGTTCAAAATTTAAATCAAATTCAATGTCTTGTAAACTTGATAATTTATTTGGAAGAGAATTTTCTTTGATCAATGAAATACTATTACTTAAACTTTCTACTGTTTTTCTTTTCTTTACAATTCTATCAGGATTATCTACTATGACAATAGGTTGTGGATCTGGATTGGACCTGGTGTAGTAGACTCTTTTGAAAGCCAAAATTACAGTGTTTTATGAAAATATACTCACAACTCTTTAAAAAAATATTAAGGTTAAAAGATAAGTAAAAATATTTCCTTTAAGATCTATTTTAAAACTGAGGATTGGTTAGTTCCCCTGTATGGTCGCTAGTATGTTATCACTCGAATAATTCTCAAAAGTTGTGAGAGTTTTTTATTTTAGTTTAAATAATATTAGAGGTAACCACAAACCTACTTTTAAGCCTTAGGATCTAGCCTTCCTAATGCTCAGAGAGGGCTCTCTCTATATGATTTATCTTTGTTGATTTTAATTGATTTTAGGCTAGTTATGTAGGGTAAATTGGTTTTGGATTTTGATTTGATTTGGTGGGAAATTCACTTACTTAGATAGATAGATGTAGGTTTGTATTCCATTGGGATAATGGAGTCAATGTGTCAAGCAGTCAGATCAGGATCAGGTTCTAAAGGGAAATGTTTATAGGGCAAGATAGCTGAGTTACTTCAGATCTTCAAAGCTGATGGTGAAAATGGTTTCAATTGGTGTAAGAGAGAAATTAAGGGTTCTCAAATCTAGATAATGAGTGAAAAGGCAGAGGTCAATCGAAAATATGGAGCAATTAAGGGTTCCTTAGTCTAGATATCAGTGGAAAACATGTAAATGATAAATAGTTCAAGATGGAGTGCTTTTAACATATTCTGAAATAACAATTCCCAATTTATCATATAGATTTAGAACAACATACAATTTTTAATGAAAAGCATAAGAAATTGACAAAGAAATAAGTGAAAATACTTCACTGTAGTGGCCTAACACATGAATCCTGTAATATGATGCTTTATTGCTTTAATCCAATCTATTGACTTGAAATTGGCACAATCACCCTTAGGTTCAGAATAGTACAACTATAGAAATGTTCAGCAATTCATCCACACTCAATACTTCTAAATGCGAAGAATTTATACAAATAATCTTTACAAAATATCTTAAAACAAACTTAGTAATTATTCATGGAAAATAAATATCTACATGCAAGAAGATAGTGACAGATTTCTGACTAATGATAGTTGTCCCTTTTTTTTTAAATAACTATTTGTTGTCTTTACTTGTTGATATTTTCTCTCTTTGTTGTTCAACGAAGGCTGAAACTAGACAGTGAAGTGTGCATTACGCTGGCAGATTTATCCCTGCTTTGTAATTATTCTTGTGAATTTTAAACTTTGACCTTGAACTGATACTCTTTAACCTACTACTCTTTAACCTAATACTCTTTCTATGTGTTAAACACGCATGGTAAATACAAATGACAATAAAGACACAGGAAACTTTTACTGAATTTGAATTCTTGTAAACATTTTTCTGCCTCAGGACATGCATCTCGATTGTTACATATAAAAGGGCCAATATGATTTTCAATTTGAACTGTGTCTTTTTCTTTGCTGCCAAAAAATTAATTGCATCTGAATTAAGAATTTGTCTTATGTATTCAAGAGCAAATAACCTCATAGGGAGGTATTTGGGCAGTTTATATGGAATAAGACTTGATCCATATACTCTTATTTCAGTGTGGTTTTGGTACAAGTACCAATCATCTATCCTATTATGCTCTGTCAACTGTAGGACTTTCTTAATTTCTTCACTTTTCTGGGTTGCATGCTACTGTTTAGCAAATTTACCATAGGATGAATGAAATAATCAGTAAAATTTGTATAAGTGAACTCATTGGAGTCTTTCCTTATCAAGGAATTCCAAAATATGACGGATTGAGGATTTCCTTCCACGTCAAGCTTCTGAAGGTTTATAGCAAATTTCTCAGACTAAAAGTATAAAAACATATGGAACAGGAATGAGGAATACTTGAAAACACCTTCAGAAGGAATTTTTACCAACTTCTCATGGATATTGTCAGCAAGGTATTAGGAAAAATTAAAAATGGTTGTAGGAGGCTAGCTAGGTTTGAAAGTAGACAAAAAACCAAGCACTACAACATCAGCATGTTCATCTATAAAATAGCCAAGAATTAAATACAACATGGAGATGATATGTCTTGTCCTTTCAAAGAATTTTGCAGAAGGGTATGGAGGATTTATCTTGGGAATTTCTACAAAAGAAGGCATGAAGTTTGGAATATATGGAACCTCTTGGGGAAGGCCAAATTCAAGTATAGCTTAGTGAGGGCCTCAATGGATAAAGGGATTTCATCAGGCCTGGGTTGTATCTGTAGCATCTAATTGATAGACTCGGTAGTAATGGTAAAAATAATTTATTTTTCAGGGTTTATTATGGCTCTCTAATAAGGGAAATAGTAGGATTGAAAGAGTCTGATCACTTCTAGGCACTAAAAGGTCTAAGGAAAAACATATTTTGGTAAATTAGACTTCCAGATGAAAAATTCATCAGCCTGATCTATGGATTTTTCTTGGCTCCAGCAGTGGAGCTCAAGAAGGTTGAATTTTGTGACTGTATCAGTAACTATCAGACCAGGAGGTAACTCCGCAAAACTAAAGATGAATTAGATGGATATTGTGTGTGTACTTATACATGGAGGTGAGGCTATTGGGATTTACTTCCCAATGTCTCTTGGCCTTCCTTATTTACTAAATTACAATAAAATACAATCTCACCCAATCCCTTAGGATTAGGTGTCAACATTCCCCCCTTTAATCTGAAGGGATGTTGGTGAGTCCAAGCATCGTTTTGAACTTTTCAAACTTTTCTCTTCCAAGCGCTTTGGTGAAGATGTCTACGATCTGATCATTTGTGGAACAATGGCGTAGATGGATGGTTTTGGCCTCAACATTATGTCGAATAAAATGGTATTTTGTATTGATGTGCTTTGTTGGATCATGGAACTTCAGGTTCTTGGCCAAATTTATTGTAGAAGTGTTCTCGATCATGAATGGTGTTGAATGCATTTGTTTCATCTGCAAATATTCTAGGATTTTCCTGAGCCACACAATTTCCTTTGTTACTTCAGCTGCTACCACATATTCTACCTCGGTTATGGAATCTGCTGGAACTGATTGTTTGCATGATCTCCATGAGACAACTCCTGATCCAAGACTCATGGTATAACATGAAGTAAACACCACAGTTTCTTTGTCCCCATCAAAGTCTGAATTGGAGTATCCGATCAAGCTGAAATCGCCTACCTGTGCATATTTGAGTCCAAAGTCCTGAGTCCCCTTCAAGTACTTTAGAATTCTTTTTGCAGCAGACCAATGTCCTTCACAAGATTTTTTCATAAACCTGGAGAGGATTCCAACAGGTCTGGTGGTAGTCAGGTAGATAAGACTTCCTACAAGTTGTCTATACTTCGTTGCATCCTCAAATTCCTTCCCTTCAATGGATGTGAGATTCAAGCTTTTTTCCATTGGAGTGGTTAAGGGATTGCATTCATCCATGCCAAACTTTTTCAAAAGATCTCCAATGTACTTCTTTTGAGAAAGAAATATAAATTTAGGATGTTGAGATACTTCAATACCCAGATAGTAATGAACATAACCCAAATCAGTCATTTAAAAACATTTCTTCAATTCTTTCTTTATGGATGCAATATTACTCTCACTATTCCCTGTCATCAAAAGATCATCTACATACACCACAAGATATACAATGTGTTTTTCCAACTTTCTTAACAAACAAAGTTTCATCATCAAGATCAAAATGTTTGAAGTGAAATTTCAAAAGATGCTCAGTCAATTTCTCACACTAAGCTCGTGGTGCTTGCTTGATGCCATACAAGGATTTTATAAGCTTGCATACTTTGTGTTCTTGGCCCTTCACAACAAATCCTTCTGGCTGGGACATAAAAAAATTCTCCTTTAGATCTCCATTCAAAAAAGAGGTTTTTACATCCATCTGATGGACTTTCCATCCCTTCTGAGCTGCTAGGGAAAAGAGTGTTCGGATGGTGGCCCATTTGTTGTGGGAGAAAAATTTTCTTCATAATCAAACCATTATTTCTGTGCAAAACCTTTTTCCACAAGTCTAGATTTGTGCTTGTCAAGTGAGCCATCTGCTTTGTACTTGTTCTTGTAGACCCACTTACAGCCAATTGGTTTGGTTCCCAAAGTAGGATCAACCAGCTTCCAAGTGCCATTCTTTATCAAGGCATCATACTCCTTTTGCATCGCTTCATTCCATTCGTCATGAGAAGCGGCTTATTTGAAGGAAGTTGGTTCATGATTTTTAGATAAACTCAATTCACATTTATAAGCAATATCCATATCAATAGGTGAATCAGAATTATCTACATCACCTTCATTTTTTCTAGTGGAACTTCTTGTTCCTGGCTTTCCAACCTCATCGAGACGAATGTTTTCTAGTGTCTTTGTTAGCCATTTGGGGGGACCTTTCTGAGATGACCCAGGCTGCTCATTTGACTAAGTTGGAATTGAATCAAGATTCAATCTCTCATTTCTGTCAATCACATCGTTCAAAGTGTCATCCGTGGTTGGTTCTTCATGTGGGGGAGAGAGTGCTTCGGAAAATGATTCCACAGATTGATTCAGTATAGGAATCCCCCCTTCAATATGTGGAATCTGATTATCAAATTCTTGAAAATACTTTGCATGTGTGAATCTATCGAGGTGATCAAGTTTCCGCTCAACAACATTATCAGTCTTGGAAGATTCAAGGAATATGACATCTCTTGCTATTACAAACTTCTTATTGAATTCATCATAGAGACGATATCCTTCGGAGGTATTGGAATACCCCAAGAAGATACATTTTCAACTTCTAGCACCAAGTTTATTCCTTTGTACCTTGGGTATCAAAGCATAACAGATGGAAACAAAGACCTTGAAATGCTTTACCGAAGGAATGTGGCCATGCCACATTTCATAAGGATTTTTGTTTCTGATTGAATTTGAAGGACACCTATTCTTTATGTATACAGCACATAGAACTGCATCAGCCCAAAACATCAATTTTACATTCTTTAAAAACATCATGGAGCGAACCATATTTAAAATTGTCTTGTTCATTCTTTCAAATACACCATTCTATTGGGGATTATAGGGCACAGTTGTTTGATGTTTTATCCCATGTTGACGAAGATAATTTTCAAATTCATTTGAAGTGTATTCTTTTCCATTATTAGTACACAAAGAGCCAATATGAGTTTCTGCATCATTTTCAATCGATGCATGAAAATTCTTGAATGTTTGAAAAACATCAAATTTGTTCTTCAATAAGTAAACCCAACACATTCTGGTGTAATCAGCAATAAATGTCATGATATATTTATTTCCATTTGCAGAAGCAACAGGCATAGTGCCACATAAATCTGAATGAATAAGCTCAAGATTTCTATGTGCTCTAGAATGTGAATCATGAAATGGTCGTTTTCTATGATTTCCTAGAATACAAGCATCACATTGCTTAAGTTTCCTAGGAATTGTAGGCAGTCCATTAACACCATTTTTATTCAACAATCGAAGGTTATCATAGTTTAAGTGTCCACATCTAGCATTCCATAAAATACTTGATGGGAATGTACCTTCATCATGATGTGAATTGAATTGAAAGTTTTGTGCATGAGCAGAGGAACCTTGCAGCTTCAAGAGTCTTCCTTCTTCTATTCCCTCCATGACAAGTGAGCGATCTGATGCTTTTCTAACCTCAACCTTGCCATAAAACATGTGAATGGAGTGCCCTTGCTGGCAAATGTGGACCAAGGACAACAAGTTTTTCCTAAACTTAGGTAGGTATAGAACCTCATGTAGAAGATGATCTGGAAGACCAGGCAACTCAAGCCTGATTGTGCCAAGCCCTAATGGCTTGAGTTTTGACTTATCTACGAAGTATACTTCTCCACCAACTTTTTCAATAAATTCTTCAAAAAAATATTTTATAAATGTCATGTGACATGTTTCTCCTGAATCTAGCAACCAATCCTTTCTCCAAGAAGTAAATGAAACATCAAACAAGTCTTCAGTTACTCCATTGTTAGAATGTGCTACAACATAATGAGTGGATTCAGGTGCTTTAACTTTGTCTCTGTCATTATTTTTACCTTTTTATTGATTTATTTTCTGCTCAATTTTATCTCAAGGAAACTTACATGTAGATGCATCATGCCAGTCTTTATTGCAGCGTATGCAATGAAGATCAGATTTTTAAATTTGAGTTTGTCTGCCCCCCCTTCCTCTGAAATTTCTTCTTCCTCTTCCTTTTCAGCCACCTCTTCCTCTAGAAGAATCTTGAGCATGACTCTTCTCTCTATGTGTAAATCATGCAGCCTCTTCAGAAGACACAGGGGCTGTCATCTTTCTAGAAGCCTTCTCTATTTTTGCAAACATTTTCTTAAGGGAATCAAAGGTGATTTTCATGAGGTTTCCACTTGCTTGCAAGAACTCAAGATAATGTGAGTAAGTGGAATACAATGCCTTAAGATATGATATGAGAGGTATATCAACTTATACACCAATGTTCTTAATGTCATGCATGATAGATCTTACTTCTAAAGCTAAAGCAAGAGGGTCATCATTTTTCAATTCAAGACTGAACAACTTAATCATTAATTGAACAATTTCAAGTTCTGAATAGTCATAGAGTTATTTTAGCTTGCTCAATCCTTCATAGGTGTTTTAAAATGGTGTAATATGGCGACTCACCTCTTCATTTATGAAAGCTGAAATCAATGCATAGGCCTTGCAGTTCTTGTTTTCCCAAATGGAGATCTCCTTGTTTGAAGTGGGTTTTTCTGGTGGAAGGTCTCCTTCTCCTTCACAAATTCCTCTCCACATCTCATTAAAAATGAGAGTGTGCTTGATTTTTTGAGACCATTCAGGATAGTTCTCCTTTCCGGAGAGAACAAATCCTACAATATATATGAGAGAATTTATTATTTTGAAGAAAAAAAATACTTTGCTGTCATGGTAAAAACTCAATTCTGCAATATATATATATATATATATATATATATATATATATATATATATATATATATATTTTGTAAAAAAAAAATTAGGGAAAAATAGAGGTATTATCTGAGGAAGGTATTTTCTAGGGGAGCTATTTTCTGGGGAAGGTTTGTACCAAGGGAGGTATTTTCTGGGGAAATTTTTTTCTGGGGGAAGGTGTTTACCAAGGCAGGTGTTTTCTGGGGGAGGTTTTTACTAGGACAGGGGGAAATTTTATGGGGGAGGCCAAACTGTGTAAAAAATTCAGAATATAGAGGCCTACTTGTAAAAACAAAACGCAAAGAGAATCTGCGTGGGAGGAGAGGGGGAGGAACGAGCGAGTGGGGAGGTCCAAGTGGCCATGAGTGGGGAGGGGAGCGATGGGGGGAGTGACAAGAATGAGTGGGATGGGGAGGGGAGGGGAGGGGGATGGGGAGAGTGGGTTGGGAGGGGTGAGTGGGTGGGAAGGGTCGAGCAGCTGTGAGCGGGTGAGGGGGATGGGAGTGGATGATTTGGGTGAGTGGGTGGGGAAGGGAGGTGAGCGGGTGAGGTATGCAAGTGAGGGAGAAGATGGGGAAGGGAGGGGATCAGGTGAGGGGGATGGGAGTGGATGCGAGGGGGGTGGGGAGAGGGGTGAGCAGGTGGGGAAGGGAGGTGATCGGGTGAGGTCTATGGGTGAGGGATCGGGTGGGAAAAGGAGGGGAGCAGGTGAGGGGGATGGGAGTGGATGTGAGGGGGGCAGGGAAAGGGGTGAGTGGGTGGGGAAGGGAGGTGAGCGGGTGGGGAAGAGAGGTGAGGGAGTGGGTGGGGAAGGGAGTGGAGCGAGACCTCACCATGTCAAACCAGGAGGTAACTCCACAAAACTGAAGATGAATTAGATGGATATTGTGTGTGTACTTATACATGGAGGTGAGGTTGTTGGGATTCACTTCCCAATGTCTCTTGGCCTTCCTTATTTACTAAATTACAATAATATACAATCTCACCTAATCCCTCTGTCAGCTAATGGAATGTGCTCTATATCTACAATAGGGGGTTGTAGATAATTGATAGGTACAATGTTTTTGGAAGCCATTGCTTTTCTTGATTTATCAATCTTATTACTCTTTTGAGTTTAAAAACAATGATTAATGTCTGTAGGAGCACCTTTGAAAGTTATAACAATTTGTAGAAGGATTTAGATAGAATAGGGGCTTATCTTTTGTTTGCAAAAAAGGTTTAAACTTATTCAAACTGTAATCTCTGTATCAAAAGAGCAACTGCAAGTTTTTAGAGTTTCTGCAAAAGATGTCTAGGTTATATATGAAATGACTGGAAAGAAATGAGGCTTTCTTCAATTGTACAGAGGCTTAAAATTATTCAAATTATTCAATCTCTGTAATTTAAAATAGTCTTGAACCTTAGAATCTGTGAAAATAATGCTTAGGGTATGTAGAAAACGTTTTCTGGAAGTAACAGGGCTTTCTTGGTCTGCTTAAGGCTCCTAAATGATTCAATTAGTTGTATTACTTCTTTATATCAATGAATAGGTATTTTCTTCTGAAGAATACCTGGAAAAATGAATATTTTGTTTCAATGAAGGGTTCTAGGGTTGAAGAAATCTTTCAGAAGCACTACTAGTCTTTAATAGCGTTTGGATGACTTCTACAATGATTGTAGCGGCAGATGGTTGGATTCATATTTCAATTTGGATTAAATATGGAGTCGAAAACAATATTTTCGGTCTAAAATAGCTTTGTTTGCGTGAAAAATGGTAATAGAATGTTGTGTAACCAGCTCCAAAAAGAGAAGAAAAGAGATATCAACGCCTTAGAAATGAGCCTCTTCGAGGGGGCAACCTCCAATACATTACATAAATGAAAAATTCTTGGATGATACAATTTACAAAACCTCCTTTCTATATATAGGAGTCCATGGGGCCATAATGTAATCCTAGTGGGCCACAATGTAATCCTAGCCGACCCAACAATAATAATTTAAGGGCACAATAATAACAATATGGGGGTTACAAGGGTACAATAATAACAATAAGGGGGTTACACTAACAACAATAAGGGACTATACTAGTAATATAGGGACCTAACATGCCCCTCTCCTTCAAAAAGTGTTGTCCTCAATGCTTGAGTAGCTCTGGGTGCTTCTATATAAAATTCTCATCCTCCCATGTAGAATCTTCAGTGGATAAGTTCTTCCACTTGATGAGATACTCTGAAATTGATCGATTCCGTAGTTGTCAAGTTCTTGTTTCCGTGACCGCTTCCGGTTCCAATATGATTTTTCCTTCCTCATCAAGTTCTGGCAATATTGTTTGAACTGGAAGATTTTCACCTATAACCTTCTTTAAGCATGAAACATGGAAAACTGGATGTACTCGCGAAGAAGCAGGAAGCTCCAATTTGTATGCCATAAAACCAATCTTTTGCAACACCTTGTAAGGACCATAGTACTTTGGTGATAATTTATTATCCTTCTTAGCTTGCTTGAGGGACATTTTTTTGTATGGTTGCAGCCGTAAAAATACCCAATCTCCTACATTAAAACTTCTCTCGCTGCGATGTTGATATGCCCGTTGTTTCATTCGATTTTGTGCCAAATTCAGGTTATCCTTTAAGAGTTGGAGAACTTCTTGCTGATGCTCGATGTGATCTTCCACTGCTTGAACCTTCGAATTTTCCCTTAAAGATGATGTGATGGATGGTGGATGATATCCATAAAGTGCCATAAATGGGGCCATTTTTGCTGCAGTATGGAAGGAAGTGTTATACCACCATTCAGCGAGAGGTAACCACTTGACCCATTGTGTTTGTTTATCAGATACAAAACAACGAAGATATCCGTCCAAACATTTATTTACTATCTTTTTTTGACCATCGGATTGAGGATGATAAGATGAGCTATGAGCTAATTGAGTACCCAAACAAGAAAATAACTTCGTCCAAAAATTTCCCATAAAAATGGGATCTCTGTCGCTCACAATAACCCTTGGGCTTCCATGTAGCTTTTGAATTCTGTCCACAAATGTAGTAGCAACTGTACTTGCTTTAAATGGATGAGATAATGCACAAAAGTGTGCATACTTCGTAAGTCTATCAAATACCACCATGATGACATTCTTGCCTTCGGACTTCGGTAAACCTATGATAAAATCCACTGAAATCTCCTCCCAACGTTGACATGGAGTGGATAAAGGTTTTAGAAGTCCCGGGGTCTTAATTGTCTCCACTTTATTCTGCTGGCAAACCAAACATTCCGCCACAAACTTTTGAATATCAGATTTAAGCCCATCCCAAAAAAAATCTTTCTTCACCCTGTGGTAAGTTTTTAAAAATCCTGAGTGTCCTCCTAAAGGAGAAGTGTGCAATTCCATAAGAATCTTTTGTTTCAGTTGGGAATTCTTACAAAGATATAAGCGATCTTTGTACCATAAGGAATCATTTTTCCAACTAAATGTATCAGATGTACTATGATCTTGCTGCAACTTTTGAATGAGTGTCCATACATCTTTGTCCTTCTTCCATTCATCTCTTGCTTCGGTTATCCAATCTAGTTGGATAATAGAAATGGCACAAAGCAATGCTTCCACCTCTTCATTCTTTCTTGAGAGTGCATCTGCAACAACATTAATCTTTCCTTTTTTGTAGATTATTTCAAAGTCATAACCCAACATCTTTGTGACCCATTTTTGCTGCTCTTCTGAAGATAGTCTTTGTTCCAAAAGTGTTTAAGACTATCATGATCAGTTTTTACCTTGAAGTGTCTTCCCATTAGGTAAGTTCGCCATTTCTTTAGTGCATGTAGTATTGCTAACATTTCCTTCTCATAAATAGGTTTCTGTAAATACTTTCCTTTGATTGGACGACTTTCAAAAGCAATGGGTCTTCCTTCCCGCATTAAAACTGCACCAATTCCATTTCCTGAGGCATCACATTCCACAATAAAGGTTTTTGTGAAGTCTGGCGTAGCTAAGACCGGTGCTAGGCACATTGCCTCTTTGAGATGTTCAAAGGCCTTAGTTGCTTCAGGAGTCCATGAAAATGCATCTTTCTTCAATAATGTTGTTAGAGGTGCTGCTATTCTCCCATAATTCTTAACAAACTTGCGATAATACCCTGCTAACCCGAGAAATCCTCGCAACTTCTTTATGGTTGTGGGGACTTTCCATTCCTTAATGGCTTTAATTTTGTTAGGGTCTACTTTAACACCCTCGTGAGATACAATATGACCCAGACATTCCACCTCTTGTACTCCAAAGAAACATTTGGATTTTTTTGCATATAATTGTTTCTCCTGCAATAGTTTGAGCACCCTGTCAACATGTTCAACATGATCCTTCCAAGACCTGCTGTAGATTAGTATATCATCAAAAAATACTAGCACAAATTTTCTAAGGAAGGGTTTGAAAATGGAATTCATCGACCCTTGAAATGTAGAAGGTGCATTGGTAAGGCCAAAAGGCATGACCAAAAATTCATAATGACCCTCATGAGTTCGAAATGCTGTTTTTGGAATATCTTCGGTCTTCATTCTAATTTGATGATATCCTGAACGAAGATCCAACTTGGTAAAATAAATTGCTCCATGTAATTCATCCAATAATTCATCAATCACGGGAATGGGAAATTTGTCTTTAATGGTGAGCTTATTGAGCTCCATATAATCCGGACACATTCGCCATGATCCATCCTTCTTGTGTACCAACACTACAGGAGCAGAGAAAGAACTTTGACTGGGTTGAATTATACCCGCCTCTAACATTTCTGCAATCATACGTTCAATTTCGCTCTTTGGAAGTAAGGATATCTATAAGGCCTGATGTTTGGAGGAACACTTCCTGGAATCAAATGAATAGCATGATCATGATCACGAATAGGTGGGAGTCTTTTGGGAGTTTCAAACACCTTGGAATGATTGTCCAAGACTTGTTGGAGATCTGTCGAAATAGATGATTTTGATGTCGGAACGTCTAGTGAGCATAATTGTGCAATTACGCCTCGTTGTTATTTCTTTAGAAGCTTTGTCATGACATTAGAGCTTATTATCCTTCCCAGCTTCCCTTCAATACCCCGTAATTCGACTTCCTTTCCTTCTGAAAAAAATTTCAAGAAAAGTTCTTGAAAATTAAAAGCTACCGTCCCCAAAGATTGTAACCATTGTACTCCTAGTACAACATCAGCACCTCCCATAGGAATGGAAAGCAGTGGACTAGTCAACACATATTCCCCCATGGTTAGCTTGATGTTATGGCATTTTCCAGAGCAATTTATAGTTCCTCCATTTGCAACCATCACTTGACATTCTGGTGCTGGGTATAGGAAACAATTTAATTCCTTGGCTACTTTACAATGAATAAAATTATGGGTGCTACCTGAATCAATCAACACTATTACCCTTTTCTTCTTGATTTGTCCTACTATCTTGAGAGTTTGAGGAGTGGTAATTCCGGCCAGTGCATTACATGATATGGTCAGATTCATTTCTTCCTCTTCTATGGCTGGTTCCTGGTGTATATCCTCTTCTTTTTCATTTTCTTCTTCTTCTTCACAATCTATGTAAAATAATTTCTTTTTAGCACACTTATGACCTTTAGTGTATTTGCTATCACAACTGTAGCAAAGCCCTTTTGCTCTTTTTTCTTCCAATTGTTGTGGTGTCAACCTTGTAAGTTGTGGAAATCTAGACGTAGCAACACTTCCTTCTTTATAGAATTGAGTGGTAGGCTTCCTTGTCGCCATAATTTTACATTCAACTTTTCTTGCCAACCTGAATGCCTTCTCCAGTGAATCAGGTTCCAAAACGCGAACTTCATGTTGGATGTTATCCTTTAAAGTGCCTAGGAAGAGATCAATCCTGTGTCCCTCTGGAATATCAGTTACCCTTATATTCAATTTTTGGAAGTCCTCAATGTGCTGCCCCACTAAACCCTTTTGGTTGAGATTTATCAATTGGGTAAAGAAGGTGTTGCTCTTTGTATCCTCATAATGTGCTATCATTTCCTCCGTAAAAATTGACCAAGTGACAATTTTTTTACGGGAGCAAAGCCATCGATGCCATACAAATGTATTTTGTTCTAAATGTAAAGTTGCAATGTGTACCTTTTGTGTGTTTTGCACATTATGGAGATCAAAATATTGCTCCATCTGTAGTATCCATGTTACAGGATCCTTTCCATCAAACTTCCTCATATCCATTTTGGAATATGGTGGTTCTTCCCGCCAACATTAGAGTTTATGAAATCACGATTAACATTTATTTTGTTCTCATCATGAGGTTCTTCTACTATCTTTTCACCATTAGGAAACATTTCTTGTATCAACTTTGTCAAATCTTTGATGTTTGATTTTAGATCATCCATCTTAGCTTCCATTCCAGCTTCCATTCCATCCATCTTAGCTTCCACGCCGTCCATCTTAGCTTCCACGCCATCCATCTTAGCTTCCACGCCTTTCTTCAAACCATCCATCTTCACTTCCACGCCATCCATCTTAGCTTCCATGCCTTTCTTCAAACCGTCCATCTTCACTTCCACGCCTTTCTTCAAAACTTCCATTTCATTTTTTGTTGCTCTTTGCGAGAGTGAAATTTATTGCACTTGCTCTTGTAATTTTGATAGATCATGTTGCAATTCTTCATCTTCATGAGTCATGGTAGAGCCTTCTGAAGGCTTAATGGGTGTTGAATTATTTTTAGGTGCCATTTTAGAATCCAATATTGATACCTATTCTACAATATTCCCTTGGAATCAATTCAACTTGACTCTTCAAACAAGACTTATGCAATTCGGAAAAAAATACACACCTTTTACTTGCTTTGAGCAGCTCGATATTGAAATTGAATTATCTCTGTAATTGAAAATCTTCAATATTTGAAATTTAGCCCTGTAGTAGCCCTTTGAAGCTTCTTTCAAATGATACAGGTCTGATCTAATTTGGATTCCCCAAGACAAAGTTGTGTCCAATCTCCCACAATGACCTAATTTTGGACTGGTTCAGTAGAGAAAACTTGTAGGACTTGCCACGTGTCACTGTTTCGTCCTTTGTCTTTGAAATTGATAGCCAAGAAACTACATTCTGTGTACTTGTGACCACTTTTTACGGCACTCAAAGCCACTGCTCAGAGAGAGAGTTATTGAACTTTTCCCATGATCACCTCTTTGAGATGAAATTCAGGAGCCTAAAAAAGCACTACCTTCCACAGATCATATCTCCAAAAATGTTGTGAACCAAGCTCTGAAATTTTTTGACGACTTTCCTCAGGATTGAAGCTTCGCACCTTATGAATTTCAGATTCTGAACCTTCGTAGAAAAAAATTTATAGAGAAAATTCCACGATGACCTATTTAGGATCTTGAAACAATACCTAACTTCCATAGATGATATCTCCGAAAATATTGCGAACCAAACTCTGAAATGTTTAGAAAATCTTCCTCAGGATTTCAGCTTCGTACCCTAAAAATTTCAGCTTCTGAAACTTCGTAGAAAAAAATTTATAGCGAAAATGCCACGATGACCTGTTTGGAGCAGCGAAACCCTAGAATCCAAAGCTCTGATACCAAATGTTGTGTAACCAGCTCCAAAAGAGAAGAAAAGAGATATCAACGCCTTAGAAATGAGCCTCTTCGAGGGGGCAACCTCCAATACATTACATAAATGAACAATTCTTGGATGATACAATTTACAAAACCTCCTTTCTATATATAGGAGTCCATGGGGCCATAATGTAATCCTAGTGGGCCACGATGTAATCCTAGCCGACCTAACAATAATAATTTAAGGGCACAATAATAACAAAATGGGGGTTACAAGGGTATAATAATAACAATAAGGGGGTTACACTAACAACAATAAGGGACTATACTAGTAATATAGGGACCTAACACAGAAAGGTAAAAAAGGTGCAAATGGGTGGTTATATGCATTTTTTAAACCAAACAATGTTTTTTTTAATGGGCAGTCGTTTCAAATGGGTGGGTGGTTTGGGCGCGGGGGGAAAAATTCTCAATGGTTTTTGAAAGCTCCGGAAATGGTTGGCTGTATTATTTGTGGCGACGTGATCCAATAAGAACATGCCACGTAGTGATGAGGGAGACTCCGCAAACTGTGTTTTTCTCAAGGTTTGGGGTGTGTTATCAATTGGGCAATGAAATGTGCGATAAGGTTTAATAGCCATTAGATCTAGTGAGTGAAGATCTGAAGGCTGAGATGATGTGATGGAGTCGCGGGATCAGATGGCGTGGGGCCCGGTATATATTCCATGCGGTAGGTTATATGCATTAAAGTTAAGGTTTAATACATAGTCAGGATTTATTATGCTATTGGTTATATGTAATGGTCAAGGTTTTTAATATAACTAATGGGGTTAGAGAGAAAGGAATATTATAACCAGTGGGGATAATACATAGTGGGACCAGGATAAATAACATGTGGGAAATTATTAAACCATAGTTTAAATAAAAATATGGGTTGGGATGTATATATAAAGGAATTATATTAATACGGGATAAAAGGTATATAAGGGATTTAATATATTAGGTTAAAATGTCAATAATGAAATGTAACTGTGGGATTTGTATAATACACTAAGTATAGTGTAAAAAATGATATTGGGGATAGATTTCTTTATTGTGGGTCCTGACATAACATTTTTTAAAGGAATACTTAGGATAAAAGTATTTTTGGGTTTTTTGGGTATTTCTGAATAAAGGGGAATTAGTAAAAGTATTTTTTACTTTTCTTAAGGAAAAAATGTGTTTTAACTTAGGAAAAGGGATATTTTGCAAGGGGGAAAAGGAGAAAAGATAAAAATGAAGGGGGAGAAATTATTTTTACAAGGGAAATGATTTTGAAGGGAAATTAGTAAATAAAATAACCAATTATCTGTTTATCCATGCTTGTGAAAACTACTTCTACCTACCCATCTACTACCCTAACATTTTTTCTTCATTTTCATGGGTGCATTTGAGCTTGAAAACACTTATTCATTTTTCTTTTAAACAACTAACTACCTAATTCTATCCTTATTTCTTCCAAGGGCTCAGATTAAACTGTTGAGCTCCTTATTATTCTCGACCTAACTACTGATCTGCCAATATTAAACTGTTTGGCTAGATATTTATTCTCTAACTATACACATAAAATTTAAAACATGAAGGGTAAAGATTAAGCAATTTGACCTTCATGGATTGTGGCATTTTAACAAGTTGCACACAATCATTATTTTGCAGTAAAATTAAATAGTAGTGCATTTGGATTTGCATCACTTTCATGTTTTATTTTTATCTTTTTTTGTTTGGGGTCCATTTTTATATTCTTTTTTACATTTTTTCTTTCAAGTCCTTTGATTTTTCTTTTAGGACTTTTTTACCCTCTTTACATTTTTTTATTTTTCTAATATGGGAAAACAATTTGCAGAAAGAAAAGTACGTACATAATACAAGACTAATCAAAGTCAATTAAAAATTATGAATCCTATTATTATAGGACCCTAACAGGAGGTTTGGAAATCTTCACTACCAGGCCCTTCCCGAAGCAAGGAAGGTGGTGATGGGGATGCCTGAGTTCACAAATGATCATGAAGGTGTATGTCAGGGTTGGACCCAAGGAAAGTATACAAGGATACCTTTCCCCTCAAGCGTCACAAAGACATCTGATGTCTTTCAATTGATACATTCTGATCTATCTGGTATGTTGCACATGACATCCTTGGGAGTATGTTCTTATTATATTACGTTCATATATGACTTCTCTCAAAAAACAGATATAATTTTTTAAGAAGAAGGATGAGGCTTTCATGTGGTTCCGTACCTTCAAAGCCTTGGTGGAAAATCTGACACGGAAGAAGATCAAGATATTGAGGACTGATAATGGAACTGAATATGAGACGAACGAGTTAAAGAAATTTTGCAGAGAAGTTGGCATCGAGAGGGAGACCACAACTGTCTATACTCCTGAGAAAAATGGTGTTGTTGAACAAAGAATAGGACCGTTGTGAAAGTTTCCCGTGCCATGCTATGTGACCAAGTTCTATGAAAATTTCTGTGGGGAGAAGCTATGAACACTACTGTGTATATACAAAACTAGTACCTGCATTTCGCTCTGGACTCCAAAATTCTTGAAGAGGTTTTCTCTAGTAAGAAACCTGACATCTCACATTTTATATTTTTTGGATGTCCTGTTTATTTTCATGTGCCAAAGGAGAAGAGGATCAAGCTGGATGCTTCTGGAAAGAAGGGAATGTTTGTGGACTATAGCGAAACTTAAAATGCCTATAAAGTCTATGTGCCTGGTCAAAGGGAAGTGGAGATATGCCACGATATTACCTTTGACGAAGATTCTTCCATTAGGAAAGTAATCAATCTTCCGAGATTTGAGGAAGATCATGAAGCAAGGCCTAGAAATCAAGAAGAACCGAAGGATGAGATGATGCCTGATGTTGAAGGACCAATGGAACCGACTGATCCACCTCATTCGATGACGAAGAGACCATCATGGCTCAGGGACACTATGGAGGATGTCGAGGGACATATGGCCCCAAGGGGGACATTCTGTGAAAGCAAGAAGCTGAATAGATACCAAGGGTATCTAGCAGCCATGAGTACTATCGTACAATATAAGCTTGGATATTTTGAGGAACCTATAAAGCATCAAGTATGGAAGGATGCTATGCATGAAGAGTATGATTCCATAATGTAGAATGATGTTTGGGATGTGGTTCCAAGACTGGAGGACAAATCAATTGTCCCATAGAAATGGATCTACAAGATCAAGAATGGATCTGATGGAAGTGCTGAAAAGTTCAAGGCAAGATTCGTTGCTCGTGGCTTCTCTCAAAAAGAAGGCATATACTATGATGATATATTTGCACCTGTGGCCCAATACACCACCATATGATCTATCATAGCCCTTGCAACTACGCAAGGATGGAGTCTTCATCAAATGGATGTGAAGACCGCATTTCTGCATGGTGCAATAAAGGAAAAAGTGTATGTGGAGGAACCTTTGGGGTTTGAAGTCCAGGATTGGGACACCCATGTTTGCAGGTTGAAGAAAGCCCTCTATGGGTTGAATCAAGAACCCAAAGCTTGGTATGACAGGATAGATCGCTACTTGATGGAGCTGGGTTTCACTCGTAGTAATGATGATCCAAGCCTTTACTTCAAGGTTGATAGAGAAAATCCTCTCATTCTGGTGTTGTATGTGGATGACCTCTTCCTGATAGGTGCTAACCTTCTCATTCATCAGTGCAAGAGGGATATAATTTCTTAGTTCGAGATGAAGGACCTATGACTGATGCATTACTTCCTAGGCCTGTAGGTTTGGCAGAAACCTGGCGAGATTTTCCTTTCTCAAGTAATATATATTGTGAAGCTTCTGGAAATATTTGGTATGGTGGATTGTAAGTCTGTGTCGACACCGATGGAGCTCAAATTTAAGAAGTTGAGTGGCAGTGCTTCTAGGCCCATGCTAGCAAATCCTACTAAGTATTGTCAAATCGTAGGGGCCCTGATGTTCTTATTGAACACCCGTCCGAACGTATGTTTTGCAGTGAACACTTTGAGTCAACATATGGTTGAGCCTCATCACATTCACTGGGTTGGTGTCAAGAATCTGTTGAGATATCTTCGAGGCACTATAAACCATGGGCTAAGATACACTGCTGGGAGCGTGACACTCCATGGATATAATGATGTCGATTGGGATAGAAGTGTGGTGGATCGTAAGAGAACATCGGGATGTTGCTTCACACTTGGTTTTGCTTCGATATCATGGATGAGCAGGAAGAAGAAGTCGTTGGCTTTGAGCATCGCGGAGGCCGAATACATTGCAGCCAGTATGGCCTTTTGTGAAGTAGTTTGGTTCCGAAATCTCTTCAGTGAGTTGTTCAGGCATGTGCTAGATACCACCGTGATACTCTGTGATAACCAGAGTGGGATTTGATTGTCCGAGAATCCTACATTCCACGATCGATCCAAGTATATTGATATCAGGTACCACTTTATCTAGGATATGGTATAGCGAGGCGTTGTAAGGCTCGATCATATAGGAACTAATGAGTAGGTCACGGATATTCTCACAAAGCCCTTGGGGAAGGTCAAGTTCCTAACCTTCCGTGAGAATCTTGGTATCGTGGAATGACCCTATGCTGAGGGTCCTGTTGGACAATGAGCTCTGGGAGCTCTGGGGGATTTGGGGATAGCTTCTCAGAGCTATAAGAAACCACAGGGCTAGGCTTACCAAACCTTCTTGGTGTGCTTCTACCCGACCATTATGATGATTGAGTTGGTTCACCTCTCATGATTTGTGCATTGTATGCATCCTACCCATTGAGTCCCGAGCTCATGGGAAGTACCTCTCATTTGGCCAGTGAGGTGGGAAAAGCTAGAGACTAGTAGAAAAGACTGATGGATGCATCAGATATTGTGTTACTCTCTATCTAGGATGGCACGGTCCAACCACTTGATCTGAGATCAAGTATAGTGAGGTTTCAAACCTCCAACTAACCTCGAGTTAGGTAAACGAACTTTGGGTTGGTATGAGACTCTTTTTGAGTCCTATAGAGGTTTCGGACCTTTGGGCTAAATCTGTCAGTCAAGGATGATGTCTTTGTGACTAACCCACCTTTGTTCTGAAATAAAGAAGCCAACAAAGCAAGTTATGACGAGATGACGCACGATGTTTGGATTGCACAGGTGGATGGAGTTCTCCTTAGTTGAGAGGGAGTGTTAATTTTGGACAACTAGGTCCAAACTCCATGTTGTGATGCTCAAATGAATATGCCAATATTTTTATTGGACTCCTCTTTTGGAGAGGTGCAAGATCGATCTAAATATCATCTTGATCCGATGAGTAGAACATTTATTTTGAATTTATTCATAATATGTGCAGATCGGCCTGAAGGTTTGGAGCCCCAGCAGTTGTGTCACATGCCCTCATTGATGGATATAAATTGGTCAACGTTGGAGGACATTTTCACTCATCACATCCTCACACATTTCTCTCTCCTCTTTTGATTGGTTCGATCACTTGGAGGCTCTTCTCTTCACACGTGGGAAATTGCAGCAAGGAGAAAATTTGTTTTTGGCCTAGGCTTTCTACTGCATCATTGACCAGCATTGACTTTGGTCAATGCATGGTCAAATTTACCTGAAACTCTCCCATTCTTTCAATTTCCTCAATCCACATTTTTTGGCACAATTCACGAGGCTGGACGTTGACTTTGACTTGGATGTGTTGACCTTGCTATTGCTGTTGTTTGCGTTGACCATTGACTAACAGCGTTGAATTTTTTTGAATTTTGGGGTTGAATGTTTTGCCTTTCCTAGAGGGTTGTGTGACACTTCTGGTTGGATGACCGTATTTATACTTTTCTGGTTGAAGCATCCTGCTAACCGCCGTAATGCACCAACACACTCATATATTTTGGCTTGTCTTTTGTCGATCTACTAGTATGTTCTATTAGAATTTTACTTTATTGTTTATGTGATTGCTGACTAATATTGGGATAAAAATTAAAGTTGCATCAAGCATAGAACATCTACAAAAATTTAAATGGTAACAAAGTTGAGGTGTAGAAAAAGCCTTAGTTTGTAGCAATCACCAAAGAAGAGCATGGGTTCCTCTAACTACAATGGCTTTAAGGCTGATGACAAATTGACTGGGAAGGATGACTTCCATGCCTGGAAGATGACACTGGATCTTATGTTGGAAGACCAAGATGTCATGGACTATGTGCAAGGTAAAATTCAAGAGCCTCCATCCACTACAACTGTTGTTGCCAAAACAAAGTACAAGAAGGGGGAAATAAAAGCAAATTTGATGATAAGGGACTCAATTCATAAGAGTCTGGTTGACTACATATCTGAGCTGGGCAGATCCAAGGAGATGTATGATAAGTTGGTCAACATGTTCAAAGCCAACAATGTGAATCAAGTCCTATTCTTCAAGAACCAATTGAAGAATCTGAAGAAAGGAAGGGATGAGTCTGTTCAATCATATTTTTTGAAGCTGAACGAAATCAGGAATAATATTCTAGCTATTAGGAAGACAATAGCTATTCGAGAGATGGTTCTCACCACACTTGGAGGTCTCTCATCCAAATGGAATGTATTCAACACTACCATTCTCAATAACAATGAGATACCTGATTTTGACGAAGTACTATCGAGATGCGTACAAGAAGAGACAAGGATGAAGGAATATGAAAATGAAGGAAATGTTGCCTTCGCCGCTCATACTAAGAAGAAGAAATTTGGTGGTCCAATGAACAAAGGAAGAGCAGGGGCCCAAGGAAAGAAAGGCAAGTGTTACACTTGTCACAAGCCAGGTCACTATGCTAGAGACTGCCCTTTCAAGAAGGATTCCCCTGATGATGATGACAACAACAACAACTAGAGGAATGAAAATCAAAGGAACAACAAGTTCAAGGGGAAGAGGAAGGCTCCCTCCGGTGGAAATGGTCAACCTTTCAAAGGGTTGAGAAATTATAGGTATGAGGAATCAAATGTTGTTGATAAAATAAATGAATTCATTCTTGTATCTTCCCTCTCTGCTGCATCTCCAGCCGACACTATGGATGTCTAGTTGATAAATAGTGGTGCCTCAAGGCACATCACTGGGTTCAAGGAAGCACTTTCTGATACGGTTGAGAAGGATACTAATCTAGAAATTATCCTTGGAGATAATGCCACATATCCCGTGAAAGGGATAGGGACTGTGACCCTCCACTTGTCTAGAGGTCAAGTCCTTCGCTTGCAGGATGTACTTTATGTACCCGATTTGAAGAAGAACCTTGTGTCTATATCGGCCATGGAATACAATTTTTTCAATGTGGCATTCATTGATGGGAAGGTGCTTATCTGGAAGAAGAGTTTCAAGGAAGCTATCACGATTGGGTTTAGAGTTGATACACTCTACCAAGTTGGAGGAAGTCCGCTAGGAGCAATTACTGTGATACTATCCGACAGACTGAACTATGGCACCGAAGGTTTGGACACCTTCACTACAAGGCCCTTCCTGAAGCAAGGAAGGTGGTGACGGGGGTGCCCAAGTTCAAAAATGATCATGAAGGTGTATGTCAGGGTTGTGCCGAAGGAAAGCATACAAGGGGACCTTTCTCCTTAAACATCACAAATGCATCTGATGTCTTGAAATTGATACATTCTGATTTGTCTAGTATGCTACCCATGACATCCTTGGGAGGATGTTATTATTATATGACGTTCATAGATGACTTCTCTCATAAAACCTGGATATAATTTTTGAAGAAGAAGGATGAGGCTTTCATGCGGTTTTGTACCTTCAAAGACTTGGTGGAAAATATGACAGGGAAGTAGATCAAGATATTGAGGACCGATAATGGCACTGAATATGAGATGAACTATTTCAAGAACTTTTTCAGAGAAGCTGGAATCAAGAGGGAGACGACAATTGTATATACTCCTGAGAAGAATGGCATTATTGAACGAAATAATAGGACCATTGTGAAAGATGCTCGTGCCATGCTATGTGACCAATCTCTACCAAAGTTTTTGTGGGGAGAAGCTGTGAACACTTTTATGTAAATACAAAACTGATTCCCACATTCTTCTTTGGACTTCAAAAATCATGAAGACGTTTTCTCTGGTAAGAAACCTGACGTCTCACATTTTAGAGTTTTTGGATGTCTTGTTTATTTTCATGTGTCGAAGGAGAAGAGGAGCAATTTGGATGCTTCTGGAAAGAAGGGAATGTTTGTGGGATATAGGGAAATTTCGAAGGCCTATAGAGTCTATGTGCCTAGTCAAAGAGATGTGGAGATATGCCACGATGTTACCTTTGACGAAGATGCTTCCCTGAGGAAAGTATTCAATCTTTCGAGATCTAAGGAATATCATGAAGCAAGCCCTGGAAATCAAGAAGAACTGAAGGATGAGACGATGCTCGATGTTGAAGGACCGATGGACTGGATTGATCCACCTCCTTTGATAAGGAAGAGACCATCAAGGCTTAGGGACACTCTTGAGGATGTCGAGGGACCTATGGCCCCAAGGGGGACATTCCATGAAAGTAAGAAGCCGAATATATACCAAGGGTATCTAGCAGCCATGAGTACTATCGTACAATCTGAGCCTATATCTTTTGAGGAAGTCGTAAAGAATCAAGTTTGGAAGGATTATATGTACGAAGAGTATGATTACATAATGAAGAGTGATGTCTGGGATGTGGTTCCAAGACTGAAGGACAAATCAGTTGTCACCTCGAAATGGCTCTACAAGAGCAAGCATGGATCTAATGGAAGTGCTGAAAAGTTCAAGGCAAGATTCGTTTCCCATGGCTTCTCTCAAAAAGAAGGCATAGACTATGATAATATATTTGCACCTCTTGCCCGATATACCACCATCCGATCTATCATAGCCCTTGCTGCTATGCAAGGATGGAGTCTTCATCAAATGGATTTGAAGACCGTATTTCTGCATGGTGCAATAAAGGAAGAAGTGTATGTGGAGAAACCTATGGGGTTCGAAGTCCAGGATTGGGACACCCATGTTTGCAGGTTGAATAAATCCCTCTATGGGTTGAAGCAAGCATCCAAAGCTTGGTATGAGAGGATAGATAGCTACTTGATGAAGCTGGGCTTCACTCGTAGTAATGTTGATCCAAACCTTTAATTCAAGGTTAATAGAGAAAAGCCTCTCATTCTAGTGCTGTATGTGGATGACCTCTTCCTAAGAGGTGCTAAACCTCTCATACATCAGTGCAAGAGGGAGCTCACTGTTGAGTTTGAGATGAAGGACCTAGGACTGATGCATTACTTCCTAGGCCTAGAGGTCTGGCAGAGACCTGGCGAGATTTTCCTATCTCAAGGAATATATATTGTGAAGCTTCTGGAAAGATTTTTTATGGTGGAATATAAGTCCGTGTCAACACCGATGGAGCTCAACTTTAAGAAGTTAAGTGGCTGTGCTGCTAGGCTCGTGCTGGAAAATCCTAGTGAGTATCGTCAACTTGTAGGGGCCCTGTTGTTCTTAGTGAACACCCGTCCGGATGTATGTTTTGCAGTGAACACTTTGAGTTGACATATGGTTGAGCCTCATCAAATTCACTGGGTTGGTGCCAAGAATTTGTTGCGATATCTTCTAGGCACGATAAACCATGGGCTGAGATGCACTTCCAGGAGTGTGACACTCCATGGATATACTGATGCTAATTGGTCTGGCGGTGTGGTGGATCATAAGAGCACATCGGGATGTTGCTTCACACTTGGTTCTAATTCAATATCATGGACGAGCAGGAAGAAGGAGTCGGTGGCTTTGAGCACCGTGGAGGCCCAATACATTGCAGCGAGTATGGCCTGTTGTGAAGCAGTTTGGTTACGAAAGATCTTCAATGAGCTATTCAGGGATGTGCTAGATACCACCGTGATACTCTGTGATAACCATAGTGGGATTCAGTTGTCTAAGAATCTTATGTTCCATGCTTGATCCAAGCATATTGATATCATGTACCACTTTATCCGGGATATGGTACAACGACGCGTTGTAACGCTCGATCATATAGGAACTGATGAGAAGGTCATAGATATTCTCACAAAACCCCTGGGGAAGGTCAAGTTTATAACCTTCTGTGAGAATCTTGGTATTGTGGAATGATCCTATGCTAAAGGTCCTATTGGATGATGACCTTTGGGAGCTCTAGGGGGCTTTGGGGATATCTTCTCATAGCTATAAGCAACCACAGGGCTAGGCTTGCCGAACCTTGTTGGTGTGCTTCTGCCCCACCATTATGATGATTGATTTGGTTTGCCTCTCATGATCTGTGCCTCATATGAATCCTACCCATTGAGGCCCGGGCTCATGGGAAGTACATCTCATTTGGCTAGTGAGGTGGTAAAAGCTGCAGAATAGTAGCAAAGACAGATGGACGCATCAGAGATTTATGTACTCTCTATCTAGGATGGCACGATCCAACCACTTGATCTGGGATCAAGTATAGTGAGGTTTCAGACCTCCAACTTACTTCAAGTCAGGTAAATGAACTTCGGGTTCGTATGAGACTCTTTTTGAGTCTTATAAAGGTTTCGGACCTCTTGACTAAATCTTTCATCCGGGAATGATGTCTTTGTGACTAACCCACCTTTGTTCTAAAATAAAGAAGCCAGCAAAGCAAGTTTCGGCAGGATGACGCACGATTTTTGGATTGCACAGGTGGATGGAGCTCTCCCTAGTTGAGAGAGAGTGTTAATTTTGGAAAACTAGGTCCAAACTCCATGTTTTGTTGCTCATATAAAGATGCCATTATTTTTATTAGACTCCTCTTTCAGAGAGGTGCAAGATCGATCTAAAGATCATCTTGATTCGATGACTATGTTAATCAAGGTTTTCATTGATGTCAATGTGGCATTGACCGAGATGTCAATATTCTTGAGATGCCTGGTTCCAGATAATGATGCCAGGACTCTTGGTTGACTAGGATACTATTAATGAATATGTCAATTCACGAGGAAGTCAAACCTCTAATGAAGGAAGCTCTAAGTACTTTATATGGATGTTGGATACTACCATGATGACAAGTCCCTCTTGGTTAATAAGGATGCCATGAATGATGATGTGATTACTCTTGATGAAGAAGCTTGGAACCAACATGATGTCAAGATGGAAAATATTCTTAAGGTGCCAAGTGTCAATCATGTACCTTTTTTGGTAACCTAGAAGACTACACTTGATGATGTCATTCCATGAAGGTCTTGATGACATGGTTGGAAACTACATGATGAATTTGTTGGATATTATTGGTGCAAAAGATGGAGAAACCATTAATAACCACACAATGTCTCAAACACTCCTGATTTTGTCCCAAATATTTTTCTGCACTAAATTTCAAGGACAGTCTCACTAAAAAATTATTTTTCACTACCCTAGAGGAAACTTCGAAATTTGAATCATGTACCATATTTTAGTGCATAATTTTTCCTTTCTAATGAGACCTTACACACCCCAAAACTCTAAATAGTTTGGGAGATATGAATTTTACAAGTTTCAAGGTATATATCTGGCCCTTGAAGCCGACCTAAGCCTCCTGTACATGTCATTATGACAAAAAATCACTATAAATACAATTCTATTTTCATTGATCAAGAAAGAAATTTTCGGTGAATATTTCAGAGAGGAAGTATAAAAGGAAGGGAAGACGAGGAGGTCATTAAAATATTGTTTTGGGATAATTCTATTGAAGTTTATATACTCCATTATAGCAGTAAACAAGCTTGGACCCTATGGCAGTGGATAGAACTGTAATTTGAAAGAAACGTGGACATTTATATGTGGAAAGAGCTACAGAAACCTTAGCTTGGACCTGAGTTTTGAAGAATCAGACTTGTGACATGGAGGACAGATCTGTGTGTGTGGACAGGTACCTTGGGGTGGCATAAAAGCTCATACTGTTAGCTATTATATCAGTAATAAGACTTGTCACCAATAAAACTTAGTGTATGGACAGTCTTGTGGAGATTTGCAGTGCCTTGAACCTATGATGGCATAAAATTTAAGGCAGACACATGTGATTGTCTGCCTATGGATCAGGAATAAAAACTCAAGAACAATTTTATATATATCTCAGGCATGTAACATTAAAGAAGCTCGAACTTGCTGGGATAATCGGACCAGACTTGCAGTTGGAAGCTCAGACTTGCCTTGATAAATCATTTCTTGTGGCTCGGTTATATAGACATAACCTCGGATCTACAGTGTCACCTTGAATTTGCAAACATGATTAATCATAGTATCACTTATTGAAGGAAAATTCACTGTATCACTTACCTAAGACAGTTAACTCGGATCATTTGATTTGGATCTATGATATCAACAGTTTAATTTGAGGCTTGTTCACCTTTGAGCTTATTGCAGCCTTGAGCTATGGAGTATAGCTCAGTTTTGTGAAGTATTTTCCAAAGCAGATCTCAGAGCCTAGTGAAGATTTATATTATTTCTGAAGCACATTTAGCACAATTTGGGGTATACAATTCTGTTGAGAAACATACTCCACCAAACATCTTGAGAGATTTTTATAGAACATCATGTAGACCTATTGAAGCCATCAGGAGGTGAACTTGGAGATATTATTGGAGATCATGATGCATTAATGATGTCATCATGAACTGACTAGGAGAATTTGGTTGGGTACGATAAAGAGCAGTGGTGACACCTTCTAAGAAGAAAAGGTGGTCATTGATGATGCAACATGGAGACTAAGTGTGACAGGGCTCGTTGAAGAAGATATTGGGATCCGTGAAGAATAACCAAACATATTTTGAGGAAGTGAAGTTGCAGGTTGGAGCCTCATAGAGACAAGGTCGGTGCCTTGGAAGATAGGGTTGGAACCCTAGAGGATTGGAGTCCTAAAGAGACCAGGTTGGAGCCTGTTGTAGTCGCTACAACACCCTCCAAAAATTCACCATCTAAATTTTTTTGAGCCCCCTGAGCATTGAGAAACGAAGTCAAAACCTCAAGATTCAAGTCTTTTTCAAAAAAAAACCTTAATTCGTTGAGTCGCAGAGTAGGTATTTTTACCAATTTGCGACCTAGCGACCTTGCGACCTATCAGGTCGCTAGGTCGCTAAGTCGCACATCACACTTAATTTAAACAATTTCAACCTAGTGATCCTGCGACCCTGCGACCCCTAGGTTGCAAGGTCGTAGGGTCACAAGGTTACACATATCATCAACGCATGCGATTTGCGACCCAATGACCTCATTTATTGCCTGCACGTGTGACCCCTTTATAAATAGAAGGGTCACTAGGTCGCATTTCACCCACGTGACAGAGAGCAAAAAATGCTTCTGACAGGCCAACTGGAGCACAATTTTCTCAGGTAAGTTTCCTAATCCTCCTGATGTTTCCTTTTCTTCTATTTTTTGCCTCTTTCCACTTACCTTAGCCCTTTTAAAGCCACCTACCATCTCCCATTTCAGATCCTTTTTAAACCTAAGTCTTTTCCAATTATCCAAACCCTGCATTCATAATACAGACTTATAAACGAAGCCAACCAGCCTCCCCTATGTCTGTCTCTTCCCCTAATGACCACTTCATCCTCATTTATGGTTTTCCTCACTCAATCATTTTATTGTTTTAAGTTAAAAGTGAAACAAAAGGCCATGCCGCTGTTGAAATCTTTCGCCCAGCCCTAGCACGACCTTTTACCCCGCGACCCCCGTGACCCAGCGACCCTAGTCGCTAATTCGCTATGTCGCATCTCTCTTAAAACTGGACATTTGCGACCTTGTGACTCAGCAACCCAGCGACCCGGTCGCAAGTCGCTAAGTCGCAAGGTCGCACCCTCATGAATTTTTAAACCAATGCAACCCAGTGACCTGACAACCTTGTCGTAGGGTCGCCAAGTCACAGGGTCACTCTCTTGTGAATTTTAAACCTCTGCAACCTAGCGACCCAAGAAATAGGTCAATAAGTCACAGATTCACCCTTTCCTGGATCTCAGTTGGGCGGAGTTAAAAGCAGTACTAGGAATTTATTAATATGGCATCTGTCTTATCTTAGGACTATTTTATGAACATGCCAGGGAACCTCGAAGCAGAGTTAGAGTGCGTCTCCATCTCTTCAACCTCAAGTGACATGGGGCCTCCGGTAGTTTTCAAGAAAAACAAGAGCCCAGAGATAGAGATCACAAAAAGTGAAATACCAATGTCTCCTCCTTCGATCTATGGGGACACCGCATGTAAATTTAGCAAAGGAGAAAGCATGAGTTGGTATTAAGTATACCAAGAGTTTGCACAACCAGAATTTCCAGAGGACCTCCCTGACTGGCAAGTATATGTGCAAGTTAAGAGGTCAAAGCTTCACTATGTAGGGGCCCACCCAGCTATATTCCCATGTGCGGAAATTATTGAATGGATCATACAAAAGATCGACCCCAGGAAGTGGGTAATTCAGGATTAAAAGGGAAAGGATTTTGCAAATCTAAAAGGCCAGGATGCAGAGTATTATTACGCACTTCCAGAATGGGAACAGACGTTCACAGAGGAATAGGTCACCACCCATGCGGTTCCCATAGCAGACACCCTGAGAGGATGGTGGGAAGAACCCGATAAGTTCAAAATCAAGAAGGATCAAGAGTATCAAGTGGGAGGCCTCAGAAAGGTCTACAAGCTGGTGGCAGCTATGCTTTGTAGAATTTATGGTCATCCCGATGCCACCACGTTCAGTGGTTCTTGGGTATCCCTGATGCACTTTATCACTGTATGTGGCACTCGTTTCAATTCGGCCAGCTTGCTAATAGCGGTCCTCAAAACAAACATATCTGCAGCATTAGCACCAGAGGAGGGATACTCGTCCGAATTTTACAGGGCCTCCTATCTATTGGATGCAGTTTGTTCTAGGTGCTACTTTGAGGGATGGGCTCACAACTCGGATCAGGAGCGAGCACACCCAATTCACAAGGAGTTGCAAGTATTTTGGGTCTCTAAATACAAGTAGGATATAGATTCAATCTCACACAGTTTCATCCCTGCACTCTACGAGAAATTTTTCGTTCAAGATACCCCATGCATGTCCTGGCAAGCCATGGAAACATTAGTCAAGGTAGCACATTGGTTTCCATTTGCAGAAGGAACCTTTATTCGATTCTTCGGTTCATTCAAGACTCCCCATGCTTTGACCCGATTCGTCACTGACAAGATGCTACTTCAGAAAGTATGTTATCAGATGACTTCTGGCTTCTCAAAGGTCCTTACTAAGGGTAAGAAAAAGTCGTGGCCCACATTTTCGCTCACCATTGGTGCTTATACAGTGAAGGATTTCAGGGAGGTGGAGGCAGAGGCTGAAAAAATCAAAGGATTCTACTTGGGGCCTTTGGATCACCGGACATATGATCCTGATAAGATAGTCCCTGACCACTACAAATGGGCCAAGTTCAAATGGAGCTACCAACATACTTAACACCCCGCTGAGGATGCAAAAAGTAATTGGTATGACAAGGATAGGGAAGTCGCCCCGAGAGAATTGACTGATCAGGAGGATCAAGATGATCATACTCTGGAGGAGAGAATCCGCGAGTTGGGAGGCGCATTGTCTTCCCAGGCCAAGAAGCCCCGAACTAACACATGCCATATCTCTTCTGCCCAACAGAAATAAAAAGAAGCAGAAGCTTAGCGAGAAGCTGAAAAGAAGGCGAAAGAGAATGAAGATAAGCATAAGAAAAACCTGAAGGCAGAACAAAGAAAGAAACAAGTGGAGGATGCCCGGAAAAGGAAGGGAGAGCAGGAAGCAAAAGCAGAAGCTGAACAACAGCACAAGAAAGAAATAGATCAAGTGGAGGCCAAACGCAAAAGGAAGGAAGAGCAAGAAACAAAAGCAGAAGCTAAACGAGGAAGGAAGGAAGAAGAGGAACAAAAGCAGAAGTGGAGCATAGGAAAAAGGAAGAACAGGATAAAGCAAAGGCGGAGCGGCTATTGAAAGAGGAAGAAGAACAAAAGAGAAAAGAGGAAGAGGATCAAAGATCAAAATATGTTGCGACACCTCCTCCAATAACAGGAGTACAAACCGAGTTGTCGCCCATCAAAGTACTTGCAATTAACACACGTTTTGCACTCTCAGAGCCGGGCACCTCTGAAGGACAGGAGGAGGAGGTGTTCAATCTAATGAGACTCACTTATGATCAGTTCACCTTCAAAATCTGGAAGGAAAAGAGGATATGCCTAGCACGGAACCTTGCCACGCCATTCACAGCCACGACAGAAAAGGATATAGTCCTAGACACTGGGACTAACCCAGTGATGATAGCATCAGCTGAAACTACTTTTTCTACAGCCACAGAAGAAAATGTGAGCCGGATGAGTAGGGCAATCCTCTCCCTAAAAAATAGATTAGAAGACTCTAAACAAAGGGAAGCTAGGTCAGAGCAAGAAAAGAGAGCACCAAGGGAAGAAATCCAACAGCTCTAGGGAAAAAACACTCTTATTTACGAAGTACTGCTTACCGTCCAGAGAGAGTTGGTGACACTGGAAGCCACCATGAGGCAGGTTTACAAGGAGATTTTTACCATAAATCAAACAGTCGCACCTCTACTAAGAGCCCAAGTGGAAACGAAGAAGAGAAACGAGCAACTAAAAGAGGCCTCCACCGCCTTGGATAGAATGATATAATGGACAAGCATATATCTACAGGCTCTGAAAACCTTGCCCAAGAAATATTGGATTCACATTCAGAATGACAAGGTCCAAATTCGCATGAAGGTGCAATCCAAGGAGAAATTATTTAAATATCTAGAGAAGGTGATGACCGTATATGAGCATTTGATCAGTGGCATTAAATCGATGCATGAATTGCACCATATTCCTTCTCTAGGTGCACTGAGTGAGGAAAATACCTAGGGACAGGTAGATCGTGAGATTCAGGCATTTCTACAGCCTATCAGACAAGCCGCCACTACAACGGATCTTCCTGCATCATAGGAGAAGTTGGTTAAGTTCGTCGTAATGATAGTTTGGATTTACACCAAACTATCTTCCTTATCTAACCAGGTCACAATCAAGAGAGAAACTCTGATTTTGAATGCCTTAGAATGCCTGCACATGTTAAGGGAAGATACTCCTCTGATCTCCCCAGTCGCTGCAGATTATCATGCATGGCATAATTTCCTCAAATAGCAACAAGTTGATGTTCCTGAACTCGCAATCACACACACGCTCCCATGATCAGATTGCAAGGCACAGTCTACAGGAGAGGTCGCAGATCGCACCTTCCACGATCAGGTTGTAGGTTGCACTATCCATTCAGGTCACAGGTCACATCTTCCATTCAGGTTGCAAGGCAGCCCAACAGGCAGGAAGGTGAAGAGTTAGCCCCCCCAAGGGTTAATTTTGTCTTATATATACCCCCTTCGGGGACTTGTAATGGACCTTTTTTTTTTGGACTCCAAAGGAGAGAAGAGAGTTGTAAAGCATTAAACATCCTATTATGAATGAATACAAGCATTTTTTTTAAATCCACTATTGGATCTGATGAGAATCAATGTGTCAATACTATGAGTATTTATTTGTATATGTCTGATATCTTGTGATTAATTGATCTGCGTTTTCTGATTATACTCTTTATGCATTTTAGCTTACTGCATGTGTATATTATGTTATGTTATTTACATAGGAGATGTTTATAACTTTATTATTGACATCTATCTCATTCACGAAAACACCAAAGTATGTATAAGTTGTTCTTACCAAGAAGAACTGTTTCTTCTATGGTTTGAACAATCTTACAAACACGACCTTAATGATATGCTGCTAACAGCATCTCCTTTAGTTGTTTGTTTTATTTTCATATCTTGCTATTTGTAGTGTTTATGCTCATTGACAATCATCGATATTTGTCTTGTATCATTCAATAACTTTACACCTATAACTCTACAGGGCTCATTTGCGTCCAGGAGAAGGAGTATTCAGCGGTACCCAGACCCACACCCTTGGACGGGATCCCTATCAAAAACTGTTCAGAGTCTAATTGGGACTTTCTACTGGGGAGATCCCCTACTGTTGGCTAGACAAATTTTCTCGTCAACAGATTTGGTGCTAGAAGGAGGGCCCGATGGTAGCCTCCCAGCACACAAGTAACATCCGGTTACAAACTCCCCAAGGGGAGACCATACGTGACAATATCGGCCCTCCCCCATTGGAGAACTCCCCGGAGGAGGAACCCCCCCCCCCCCCCCTTTCTATGAGATTACTTTAGCCCAGCTAAGGGCCCTGTGCTCCATCTCCCGCGATGTCCAAGGTTTAAAACGAGCCCCAGTCACTAATTCCTTGGCTAATCCTAGAACTCCTGCAGCTAATCATACGAGCCATGGAACCCTCATCAATTCCCTCCCTCAACTGGTGGGTCTTATGATTGAAGATTATGTAGACACAATTGAGTGAAATTTTGAAGCCCCCCTAGATAGCCCTGAGGAGGGGAGAGAAGACGGCCAAAAAATCACTGAACCTCAACCTAACACCGACCCCCAACCTGACGATACTGTGCATGATAACATGAAAGCCAAAGACCCATATGGGGAAGGAGCCAGAAGAGGCTGAGGTAACAGAGGTAGGGGAGGCCAAGGCCATGGGCGAGGACGAAATGTTGAACACCCCCCCCCCACCGAAACTAGAACAGGTTTCCTCTTCTTTACAATTGGAGAAACATCAGAGATACAAGAAATCGCGGAGAAAATGAGGACATGCAGTCCCGCCATGAGGGTGAAGCCTCCGGGTTTGGCATGGGTACTGAATCCAAAAGTGAGAGGGGACATGTGTACATACCACACCACCAGCAGGCTAGACGCGTGCAACCATTAGCTTGGATGGCTCAGTCCCCCTTAGGTATCCAAGGTCCCCTCCATGACATGCCCAAACACCCTGAAAAATATCTCCCTAAGTTCGACCCTGAGAAAGGTACTTTGGTCGAAGATCACATCAGCAACTTTTACCTATCTTTACAGATGATAAGAGTATAGTATGACAACATAGCATGCCACCTTTTTCCTCATACTCTTGAAAATAAGGTTGCAACTTGGTATCGGTCACTCCCCATGGCTTCTATCCCTTCGTGGGAACACTTCCGTCGTACCTTCTTGCAAAATTTATCGGAAGATAAAACCTCCTCGATGCTCCTCACAGAACTCAACATGCTGAAATGCTAGAAAAGGGAGAAGGTAAAGGATTTAAATCAACGTTTCACCACCATATTGAATAAGTTCCCTCAAAACATGGCCTTAGATGATTCCATTACTATTGAATACTACACCAGAGCCCTCCCACGAGATATTGTTGTGTTATTCAAGCGCGAGGCCAAAGCTATATTGGCAGCCAACTATATTACTGCCCTTGTTGTCGAAAAGGACATGCTGTCCATAGGTGCCATTGAACACGAAGGGCAGGATGATCAAAAAACAACCACGAAGAGAACCCAATCCTCTGGCCACAAAACTAGAGACAAAGATAAGGACCCCTTCAATTTTGAAAGTATTGCAAAATCCCTTAAGTTCCTGACCAATGAAGTCTCTGACCTGAAAAGGAAAAAAAATGATTCTACTCCAACTGCTAAAACATAGAAACCCTTCTTTAGAAAGAATAACCTTGTCATAAATTAGCCCCCGTCCAGCTCAAATGCAGGTCTTAATGTTTAAGAAATCGGCAAAGACAATTTCTGTTCTTTTCATCAAGCCTCTCACTCAGAGAAGACTTGTCCCCAGTGGATTAACATCATGACCGCCATGGTGAACCAACTCCTAGAATATCAAACCCCCAGGGATATGGAGGAAGAGGCTATCTCAGACGATGAAGAAAATTCCCCCCTCCCCGAATGAAGATATGGGCTCTATTTTCCTCACTTTCGAGGTCATACACGGAGAGTCTCCCCTTCCCACCTCTGGGATAAACCTAGCTGACGACCCTAAATCTAAACCCCCTCGAAACTATGGCTTGAGGAGAAAAAGCCCGGTGCCTAAGCAGTCTTTCGAAGAGAAAAGAAAAGCCTTCTTAAGAAAAATCCTGCCCTCGAACACCAAAAAAAAGACAAAACTCCTGAAAAATTTAGTCCAACTACTCCCCGATAAGGCCAAAAAACTAAAACTTCAGTAGTTTCCCCTAAGAACACCACCGAGCCCACCTGACCCACAGATTCTGGGTATAACATTATCGAGGACATGAAGAATACCAGAGCCAACATATCTCTCTAAGAGCTCACTCACATTTCTAACCAATGATATCTCATTCTTAAGGCCTTTTCCAATCTACCGGTGACCAAACTCATAAGCATCATGTCTGCCCTGTTGGAAATGTTGTCATTGATGGCAATAGAGGCAGCAAAGATAGAGACAAGAAAAGGAGGCAGCAAAGAAGCGAACGAAGGCAGCAAAGGATATTGTTGAAATGTAACAGTAAAACAACAGAAACAGAGAAAGAAGCACAGTGAAGGCAGAGGTAGAGCCTAGCCAGAAAAAACGAATACAGAGGAAGAGATGTATAAAGGCAGAGTCATTATCACTGCAGAGGCAGAGGCAGAGTCATGGAGACAGAGGCAGAGCCATTTTTTAATTCTGGGAATTGCATAACCCTAGCGGCAAGTATATATATATATATATATATATATATATATATATATATATATATATATATATATATATATATATATATATATATATATATATATACAAACCTTATTCTCAGAATCATTGCCCAGCTGGACGTAACATATAACATAACAACAATTCCGGGAATCGTATAACCCAAGCAGCAAATTATAGATATAAATCTCATTCCGGGAATCTTTGCCCATGCTGGAGTATATATGCAGCGTATTTACATATATTGCACAAGATTAAACGACTAAAGGTCCAAATCATATACTTTTATATGTAGCGCAAGATCTAAATAACCAAATGTTCGATAAAAAAGAAAAGGCTTATAAGGTGGGACCCTTTCCAATTGCATCAGAGAAAGGGTGGGCAGTGGAACATATCGACAAGAGTTCCAATTGAGTTCCAGACCTGATGGGTGTATGAATTATGATTCAAACATATTTGAAGTCTGGCATAATCGCATCAGATCAGTCTAATCGCATCGGAGAAAAAGTTGGTAGCGGATCATATAAACAAAGACTTGCGATTGCGATTGAAGCTTGGACTCGATGGGCTTATAAACTATGATTAAAAAATGTTTGAGTTCCAGTTCCAATCGCATCGGCAAAATGCAATGAACAGTGGTAAATCGCATCGGAAAAAAACAGAACATCGGAGCCTGACAATAAATGATTGCGATTGCGATTGCGATTGAGTTTCGGACCCGATGGGTCTATAAATTATGATTTTATTGGTTTGAGTTCCAGTTCTAATCGCATAAGCACATTTAAGTGAATAGTGACTGATCGCATCGGAGAATATGAAGGCATCGGAACATCACAACAGAAAGTTTCGATTGCGATCAATCGCAAAGGTATCAATCGCATCGCATCAGGTCAATCGCATCGGAGTTAAACAAAGCAGCGGAACATGCAAAATAGAAGTTTGAAATTGCGATTAATCGCATCGCATCAGATCAATTGGAATCGGAAATCGCTGGAGGAGTAGTATATCGCATCGGAAAACGTGTCAGGTGGGCCCGAAAGGGGTTTCTATATGTTGAAACAGGTTTTATTATTTAAGCCGAGAGTTGATTAAAAGGAAATCTGTATAACTATGATGAAGAATGAAAGTGGGTTATATATATATGAAAGGCACTATTATATATAAAACGTTGTTGCGATTTTTAAATAAAGCGATTGTTGTGACTGTATTGAAATGTGTCACGTGGTATGTGGACCCACGGGCCTTGGCTTAAGGTGAAGGGCGATTATTAATATAATCCGATTGCGATGTGTGGAATCGCATCGGGCCATAAAACAAAGGCCGTGGTGTATGTATGTTCCGCTTGCGGAACTCACCACATCAACAAGACACTTGCTGTGTAAAGGGTTGGAATTTGCCCAGATTTAATGTCAACAGTTACATAAATACAGGAGTTACGCAGCAACCATAAATAGAAAGGCATACAGAGGAAAGAAAGGGACAAACACAGTCAAAGAAAAGACAAATGCGTAGCTAGCCAAGAGGCTGAATGAGTGAGATGGAATTTTCATTGTAATTGAATGTAAATGTTTTTTAATTGATTTATATTGTTCTGATGCATTGGAAAGTCTCCGGAAGAGAACAAATATCCCATTGTAATGTTAAATTGATACCTACAATTATATTTATTGAATGAGATGATAAAAGGAATGAGAAGACAGAAGCCATAGAGTCATTACTGTTCACTCCAAATTCTTTGTGAAATACAAACAGTCATGTGAGGAACTCTATATATAATATTAACTGGATATGAATAAGAGAGGTTAGAGAGAGTAAATATTGAGAAGGCAGGGAAGATTAAGAAAATAAAAGCAAGAAGAAAAGCTATAGAACAGAGCTGATATTTGAGGTAAATCAACAAACATTCAGTTTGATAAAATTGAGGAAGTTGGAGCTTCCCTATCAAGTTGCAGCTTGATAGCTGTCAATTGTAGCTGACTGAGGTTGGAGCCTCCTGTAGGTTGGTGCCTACAGAAAATTGAAGGGAGTTGGTGCTTCCTTGCAAGTTGTAGCTTGCAGAATTGAGGTTAGAGCCTCCTGTAGGTTGGTGCCTGCAGAAAAAACAGTGGTGAGAGGGAGTTGGAGTTTGCCTTTGCTTAACAACAATAATAAGATGTGGTTTTCTCCCTTTATGGGTTTCCACTTATATCTGGTGTCTCTGTGCATGATGTTTATGTGTTGATCTGATTTATATCATCTGCTTAATACCTGCTGCTCTCATATTAAGTCTATTGTTATATTATATTAATACTTTCTGCTCACATTCTAAGATTTCTCACATATTAAGTTGGACATAAATGAAGGTGTAAATAAGGTTTAATGAAATTTTTTAAAAGACGATGAATGTGTTAAACTGATTCACCCCCCCCCCCCTCTCAGTTTAACTAAGGGTTCAACAACTGGTATCAGAGCGGGTTCCTTTGTACAAGTCTAACAACTGAAAGGAGATGCTAGGTTCTCAGGATGGATAGTAAAGAAGGATGTTCAACCAATAAAGCCCCTTTTTTCACTGGTGCAAATTATGCTTTCTGGAAAATCAGAATGAGGACATACATAATGTCTCTAGGAATAGAAGTCTGGGCTACTATGGAATATGGATATGCCCCAAAGGCAACTGACTCAGAGAAAGAAACCAAACAAGATTTTGTAGCTAACGCAAAAGCCATGAATGCCATCTTGAATGGATTGTGTGAAGAAGAGTTTATCAAAGTAATGCACAAAGACACTGCCAAAGAAATGTGGGATACTCTGGAGAACATCCATGAGGGAGACAAGAAAGTAAAGACTGCCAAACTTCAAGTCTATAGAGCCCAGTTTGAGAACTTAAAAATGGATGATGATGAAGATATTGCTAGCTTCTTTCTAAGGGTTGCAGAAATAGTAAATAACATGAAGGCTCTAGGTGAAAACATAAAAGAAGCTATAATTGTACAAAAGATTCTAAGATCCCTTCCACCCAGGTTTAATCCCAAGGTGTCTGCAATAGAAGAAACAACTAATTGGGAGACCTTGACCATGAACTAGCTACTTGGAAATCTAACAACATATGAGATGAGACTCTCACAGAAGAAGCCAAGTACGAGGGAGGCAGCCTTTAAAACAGAAAATAAGAAATAAGAAGAGGGAGACATATGCTCTTGCTCAGATGAAGAAGAGGAAATTTTTTTCAAGAAATTGGATAGAGGATCAGGTAAATACAAAGGTAAAATTCCTTTCAAATGCTTTAACTGTGGAAGAGTTGGACACTATGCTGCTAAATGTCCTCACAAGAAAGTAAGGAATCAGGCTCAAGAGTCAGAGAAAAATAAACCAAAGAACTGGCAGAAAGGAAAGAAGTTCAGCAGAAAATCCTTTTATGTTCAACAAGACAACAGTACTTCTAAAGATTCAGATGAACCCTCAAGTGAAGAAGGAACCTCTGAATTCTTATTGATGGCCATAGAAGAACTTGAAGGACTCCTGCTATAATATGAAGAAGAAGAAGGGGAAGTCGACCTTGAGGGGGAGCTAAGAAGTGCTCTGTAGGAGATTGACAGACTCAAACTGAAGTGCAGAAAACAAAAGGACATTCTCCTCCAGTATGTATGAGAGAAGAATAGAATTCATAAGTCTTAAAGCAGCTAAAGATAGAGCTTGAAGAAGCCTAGAAGATAGAGGACATGTTACTTAAAAAAATCAAGGAGAAAACTCAAGAACAAGAGAAGTTGGAAGAAGAAGTAGTATGTCTCAGGAAGAAATTAGAAAATGCTGAAATGAAAGTGGTTATAAATTCTTATCAAACAACAAGCTCTAGTAAGTTGAATGAAATTCTGATTGCTCAAATATCTCCCATGATAAAAACTGGAATAGGCTATGAAGGAGAATCAAGTAAAGGCAAAGAAAAGGTTGATAGAGAGATTATTTTTGTAAAAGGAAAGAAGAATGATGAAGCAGCTCAAACAATTCCTACAAAAGAAGAAACCCGTAATAAGGAAGACAGAGATCAGAAGAATCCTCTAGTAGGAAAGAATGTAATAAATACTAAGACCCCTGAGTATGCAAATTTTGGAAACCATCAAAGGAAATTCTTCCCTCCTATGAAGAATTCCACCTGTTATGTCTACCACAAGCTGGGACACATTGCTGCATATTTCCATGCAAGGAGGAGTAATTCAAACCAGCAAAAGATGAAAACATTGAAGAGACTGCCTCAAGCAAACAAATGGAAGAGACAACCTTACATCAGGTATGCAAATAGTTTCTATGGTTACTGTTTTTATTGTAAGGATTTTGGTCATAAAATCATTAAGTGTAGAAATTATGGACAAAGATTGATGTTTAACATCTCAAGGAAGTTTATGAATCAAAGAAATTATGTTCATACTTATAATTCTACAAAAATTATGATCAAATGTGGTGTATGCAATCAAGTTGGACATATACCCTCCAAATTTCCTCTAAGAAGATGTAATTCATCACCTCACAAAAGAGACCAAACAAAAGGGTGCCTCCAGTGGATAAAGAAGGTGAATAAATGTGACTTGGATCTAACTGCTCAAGATTTGAAAATTCAATGGTATTTGGATAGTGGTTGCTCTAAACACATGACAGGAGACAAAATCAAGTTTATAACTCTTGATGAAAAGAAATCTGGCAATGTTACTTTTGGCAATGATAAATTAGGTAAGGTCAAGGGAGAAGGCTTAGTCAGCATAGAAAATGGAAAAGGAAAGGCCCAAGATGTACTATTTGTAGATGGGCTGAAAGAAAATTTACTAAGTGTCAGTCAGATGTGTGACAAAGGCTGTGAAGTTCTTTTTAGAGCACAAGATTGTGAAGTCGGATCAAGCATCACAGGTAATATTCTGCTCAAAGGATTTCGAACAGAGAGTAATGTTTACATTGTGAAAGAGGAAGATGAAGCATGTCATCTTAGCAAACTATAAGAGTCATGGTTATGGCATAAAAGGTTGGGACACCTCAGCTTCAATCACATAATCAGACTAAGCAAGAAGAAAGCTGTCAGAGACATGCCAGAAATAAAGAGGCCTTCTAGTACCATATGCAAATCATGTCAATTAGGCAAACAGACTCGCACATCCTTCAAGGCCAAAGATGAGTTATCAACATGAAGACCTCTACAACTTGTGCACATGGACCTATGTGGACCTGCAAGAACTAAAACACCAAGTGGAGAATCCTACTTCATACTGATAATAGATGACTTCTCCAGAATGACATGGGTTGCATTTCTCAAGAATAAATCAGAAGCTCTGGAAAAATTCAAAATATTCAAAGCTTTAGCAGAAAATCAGACAGGATGCAAGCTGAAATGCATCAAATCAGATAGAGGAGGTGAGTTCATAGATTATGACTTTGTGGACCTATGCAATGAACATGGCATAAAAAAACAATTTACTATTGCAGGGACACCTCAGCAGAATGGAATAGCAGAGAGACAAAACAGATATGTTCAACAAATTGCCAGAGCCATGATGCAAGAGAGTAATATTCTGCAAACCTTCTGGGTAGAAGTGGTACACACAACAGTGCATATCCTTAATAAAGCTCACTTAAGGCCTAGCAGTGACAAGACTCCCTATGAACTATGGCATGGAAAGCTAGCTTCAATCAAACATTTCAGAATCTTTGGAAGAAAGTGTTACATAAAGAATAATGATGAAAATCTTGGGAAATTTGATGCAAGAGCAGATGAAGGGATATTTCTAGGATATGCATCCAAAAGTGAAGGGTACAGGTGCTACAACAAGACTCTTCGAAAAATAGTTGAAAGCATTGATGTGAGATTTGATGAAGAACTTCCTAACAATACAAGAGATACAGACTGCTGCAGTCCATCAGACAACCATGAAGAAGAAAAACAAGATGATGAGGAAACAAGCAAGACAACAGAAGATATAGAGATGAGTTCTAAAGCTCCCTCAAGATATACTTAGAAGAACCATCGTAAAGATCAGATCATTGGAGACAAGAGAGTAGGGGTCCAAACAAGCAGGTAGCTAACAGAACAAACTAAAGAGGTATACATAGCCATGTTGTCACAAATAGAGCCAAAGAAATTTGAAGATGCCAGCAAGGACAAGTCTTGGGTAAATGCTATGAATGAAGAATTGGACCAAATTGAGAAAAACAATACCTGGGAATTAGTTCTTAGACCCATTGAGAAAAATGTCATAGGCTCAAAATGGGTATTCAAAAACAAAATGAATGAGTAGGGTCAAGTAATAATGAATAAAGCCAGACTGGTCTGCAAAGGATATTCACAAATCGAAGGACTTGATTACGATGAAACATTTTCCCCTGTAGCCATAATGGAAGCCATCAGAATGTTTCTAGCCTTTGCTTGCTACCAAAACTTCAAAGTGTATCAAATGGATGTAAAATCAGCATTTCTGAATGGAGACTTAGAAGAAGAATTCTACATGGAACAACTAGAAGGCTTCTCATTGACAGACAAAGAAGACTATGTGTGCAGACTGAAGAAGGCTCTATATGGACTGAAACAGGCTCCTCGTGCTTGGTACTCAAGACTGGATAAATATTTGCAAAAACAAGGCTTTAAGAGAGGCGGAGTAGACAACAATCTATACATAAAAGCCCATGAAAATGAACTCCTGATTGTTGTGGTATATTTTGATGACATTATGTTTGGAAGAAATAGAGAAGAACTATCAAAAAGGTTTGTTGATGAGAAGAAAACAGAGTTTTAGATGTCTATGATTGGAGAGCTCAGTTTCTACTTAGGACTTCAAATTCAGCAAAAGAACACAGGAACATTCATCTCACAAGAAAAATACTTGAAAGAAATGTTGAAAAAGTTCAAAATGGAGGACTGAAAACCTGTGTCAAATCCCATGATCATAGGATGCAAGCTGTGTGCTAATGATGGGTTTGCTGATATAGATAAAAAAATCTACAGATCCATGATAGGAAGTCTGTTGTATCTAACAGCATCAAGACCAGACATCATGCTAGCAATAGGACTAGTGGCTAGATATCAAGCAGCACCTAAACAAAACCATCTTCTGGCAGTCAAAAGAATATTTAGATATCTACAAGGAACAACACAGTATGGACTTTGGTATCCTAAAGGCAAAAGCTTCACTTTGACAGCATACACAGATGCAGATTGGGCCAGCTGTGTGGATGACACGAAAAGCACAAGTGGAGGTGATTTCTATCTAGGAGAAAGTATGGTGGCATGGTTAAGCAAGAAACAAACATATATCTCTCTGTCTACAGCAGAAGCAGAATATATAGCAGCAGTAGAATGTTGTACACAAGTCATGCGGATGAAGCAAACTCTTCAAGACATGAAGGTAAGCATTGATGAACCTATCTCAATCAAATGTGATAATACAAGTGCTATAAGTATATCTAAAAATCCTGTGCTTCACTCTAAAACTAAACATATCCCAATCAAGTATCATTTTCTTTAAGAACAAGTGGCTCAGAAGATATTAAAACTGGAGTATGTGCCAACAAAAGAACAGACAGTAGAAATATTTACCAAACAGCTTGCCAGAGAACCATTTGAATATTTGAGAGACAGATTAGGGGTAGTATCTGTAGATGCTATTCTATAATATGAAGAGAAAGCACAGTTTCAGGGGGAGAACAGAAACGAGAATATCATTCCCAGGAGGAGATCAACCAGCAAGGGAAGCATGAAAACAGGTCCTCAGAATCAAAAGGATTATAGCCAGAATACATTCAGCATAAAAGGGTCAGTAGTGCAGCGGAAGAGTGGTTAACCTGACGTGAATCAAATCCAAAGGTTGAAGCAGCAGCGTACAAAGTTAGAAAATTTCAAAGAGAGGAGATGCATGAAATGTTGAAAAAGGATAAAAACACAGCACCAAAGAATAGAAGCTACACTGAGAATTCAAAACCCTTGCCATTGATGTTAAAGGGGGAGGAAGAGCATGCAACAGGAGAAAGGATCCTAACAAGAAAACAGAGAAAGTGTATTTCCATCAATGCCAAAGGGGGAGACTGTTGGAAATGTTGTCATTGATGGCAATAGAGGCAGCAAAGACAGAGACAGGCAAAGGAGGCAGCAAAGAAGCGAACGAAGGCAGCAAAGGAGACTGTCGAAATGTAACAGTCAAACAGCAGAAACAGAGAAATAAGCACAGTGAAGGCAGAGGCAGAGCCCAGCCGGAAAATAGTGAATACAAAGGAAGAGATGTATAAAGGCGGAGCCATTATCACTGCAGAGGTAGAGGCAGAGTCGTGGAGACAGAGGCAGAGCCATTTTTTAATTCTGGGAATCGCATAACCCTAGTGGCAAGTATATATATATATATATATATACAAACCTTATTCCGAGAATCGTTACCCAGCCGGGCGTAACATATAACATAAACACAATTTCGAGAATCGTATAACCCAAGCATCAAATTATAGATATAAATCTCATTCCAAGAATCATTACCCACGCTGGAGCATATATGCAGCGCATTTACATATATTGCACAAGATTAAATGACTAAAGGTCCAAAGCATATACTTTTATATGTAGCGCAAGATCTAAATAACCAAAGGTTCTATCAAAAAGAAAAGGCTTATAAGGTGGGAACCTTTCCAATCGCATCGAAGAAAGGGTTGGCAGCGGAACATATCGACAAGAGTTCCGATTGAGTTCCGGACCCAATGGGTGTATGAATTATGATTCAAACATATTTGAAGTCTGGCATAATCGCATCAAATCAGTCTAATCGCATCGGAGAAAAAGTTGGTAGCGGATCACATAAACAAAGACTTGCGATTGCGATTGAAGCCCGGACCCGATGGGCTTATAAACTATGATTAACAAATGTTTGAGTTACAGTTCCAATCGCATCGGCAAAATACAATGAACAGTGGTAAATCACATCGGACAAAAGCAGAACATCGGAGCATGACAATAAAGGATTGTGATTGCGATTGAGTTTCAGACCCGATGGGTCTAAAAATCATGATTTTATTGGTTTGAGTTCCAATTCTAATCGCATCAGCACATTTAAGTGAATAGTGACTGATCACATCGGAGAATATAAAGGCATCAGAACATCACAACAGAAGTTTCGATTGCGATCAATCGCAAAGGTATCAATCGCATCGCATCAGGTCAATCGCATCAGAGTTAAACAAAGCAGCAGAACATGCAAATAGAAGTTTGCGATTGCGATTAATCGCATCGCATCAGATCAATCAAAATCGGAAATTGCTGGAGGAGTGGTATATCGTATCGGAAAATGTGTCAGGTGGGCCTGAAATGGGCTTCTATATGTTGAAACAGGTTTTATTATTTATGCTGAGAGTTGATTAAAAGGCAGTCTGTATAATTATGTTGAAGAATGAAAGTGGGTTATATATATATGAAAGGCGTTGTTATATATAAAACGTTGTTGCGATTGTTAAATAAAGCGATCGTTGCGACTGTATTGAAATGTGCCACATGGTCTATGGACCCACGGGCCTTGGCTTAAGGTGGAGGGCGATTATTAATATAATCCGATTGTGATGTGTGGAATCGCATCGGGCCATAAAACAAAGGCCGTGGTGTATGTATGTTCCGCTTGCGGAACTCACCACATCAACAAGACACTTGTTGTGTAAAAGGTTGGAATTTTCCCAGATTTAATGTCAGCAGTTACATAAATACAGGAGTTACGCAGCAACCATAAACAGAAAGGCATATAGAGGAAAGAAAGGGAAAAACACAGTCAAAGAAAAGACAAATGCACAGCTAGCCAAGAGGTTGAATGAGTGAGTTGGAATTTTCATTGTAATTGAATGTAAATGATTTTTAATTGATTTATATTGTTGTGATGCATTGGCAAGTCTCTAGAAGAGAAAAAATATCCCACTGTAACGTTAAATTGATACCTACATTTATATTTATTGAATGAGCTGATAAAAGGAATGAGAAGACAGAAGCCAGAGAGTCATGACTATTCACTCCAAATTATTTGTGCAATACAAACAGTCATGTGAGGAACTCTATATATAATATCAACTGGATATGCATAAGAGAGGTTAGAGAGAGTAAATATTGAGAAGGAAAAGTATATAAGAGTAAGGCAGGGAAGATTAAGAAAAGAAAAGCAGGAAGAAAAGCTACAGAATAGAGCTGATATCTGAGGTAAATCAGCAAACATTCAGTTTGATAAAATTGAGGAAGTTTGAGCTTCCCTATCAAGTTGCAGCTTGATAGCTGTCAGTTGTAGCTGACTGAGGTTGGAGCCTCCTGTAGGTTGGTGCCTGCAGAAAATTGAAGGGATTTGGTGCTTCCTTGCAAGTTGTAGCTTACGGGGAATGAGGATTAGGCCTCATGAGTTGGGTACCTGCAGAAAAACAGTGAGAGGGAGTTGAACTGCCTTTTATCACAACAATAATAAGATGTGGTTTTCTCCTTTATGGGTTTCCACTTATATGCGGTGTCTCATGCATGATGTTTATGTGTTTATCCCAGTTTATCATACAGCAATACCTTACGCTCTCATATTAAGTTCTTCATTTATATTATATTAATACTTATTTGCTCACATTCTAGAATTTCTCACATATTAAGTTGGACATAAATGAAGGTGTAAATAAGGTTTAATAAAAATTTTTAAAAGACGATGAATGTGTTAAACTGATTCACCCCCCCCCCCCTCCCAGTCCCCGGTCCATCGTGAATGTTGTAAACGCCAAATCCACGGGAGCCATGCCACCTTTCCTCCTTTCCTTAGAGATTTTTAACTTCAATGTCCACAACTATCTCATTGATTCTGGTGCATCCACGAATTTTATGCCCTTATCCATGTGCAAGAAGTTAAACATTCGCCTAGAGAAAAGTGACGCCAGAATTATCCAGCTTGATAGATCTCAAGTCCCCGCAGTTGGCGAACTAAACAACATCATTATCCGCTTATCCTCCGACTCGAGAGTGCATCAGTGCATCGACATAGTAATCATGGATATCCCTGAGGCCTATGGCTTTCTATTGAGTAGAGATTGGTCCAGCAAGCTCTAGGGGTACTTCGACACCGATTGGTCCCACCTTTGGCTCCCGTACAAAGGCAGGAATAACCAAATACGGATCAAGATTGAACCATACATGAAACATACTATGACTGACCTGGATGCAACTAATGAACCAGTCGGTTTCACACAAGAAGATCTCGGTATGTGTTTCTTAGATTCCATATTTGGTTGTTATCAGACTCGCTAATCCCCGGTCACCCAAGACATTCAGTCTGAACTGCTTTTGGTTGCTGAAAACTCCCCCCCATCCAACCGAGACTCTTCAGAAACTAATGCCCCTAGCACATCCTCAATAGGTGCAAATATCCTTGTCCAATTAGAAGATTAAATTTGGACCCTATACTATGATGGCTCCAAAACCCAAGACGGGGTTGCATCTTGCTAGACCCGCAGAAGAAAATTGTTTTAATTTCTTGCTGGTTAGGGTTTCAGTGCACCAATAATACAACCGAGTATGAGGCACTGATACTAGGACTCCAAAAGGCCATAGATCTAAAATTCTGTTGTTTGAAGGTAATTGGCGATTCCGATATTATCACTCGTCAGGTACGCAACACCATCCATTGCTTGTCTCCCCATCTGAAAGGTTACCAGCGAGAGGTATGGTGCTTAATTTTAGCTTTCGATGCTTTTGGTATTAAATATGTACTTAGAATGTATAATGCAATAGCTGATACACTTTCCAACGCTGCCTCTAGGTTCACCCCACTTAGAGATGGATTTTCTATTGAAGTTATATACAAGCCATCCATACCAGACAATGTTACTAATTTACGTGTTTTCAAAGATGACCAACAGGTACTGGATTTCATTCTCAACACATATATATTCAAAGACGCAGTTATGGAAGAAGAGGATCATGACTGCACTTTGAAGGAGGAACTAAAAAATCAGAAAGAAAATCCCATACCCAAAGGGGTCGTGTCACTCGAAAATTTGTTCGACTTACATAACCATTTTCGAGGGCCCCCAAATACGAAGGTGCAAAGTTCCACATTATTACACCGACAAATTAACCTTGGGATAGAAAAGGATCCCAAGCTTGTAAATTTAGGTAATGAGTGCACCCCTCAGGAGAAACAAGCATTCACCAGATTATTTAAGAAATACCTAGATGTGCTTGCCTGGACATATGAAGATCTTCAAACTTATGATACGCGGATCATCCAACAAGTCATACCCATTAAGGAAGGAGTGAATCCATTCCAAAAAAATCTGAGAAAAGTACACCCAGCTCTAGAACCGATGATCCAAAAGGAACTAAATAAGCTCTTAGATGCACGGATAATTTTCAAAGTTAGACATTCGACTTGGGTGTCCAACTTGGTCCCTATTCGCAAGAAATCCAGCGAAATCTGTTTGTGCATAGAATTCATAAATTTGAATAGAGCTTCAGAAAAAGACAACTATCCAGTCCCTCCTATGGAGAAAATCCTTCAAGCTATATCAGGGTCAGAAATTTTCTCTCTGTTGGATGGGTTTTCAGGGTACAATCAAGTACTAGTGGCTGAGCCTGATCGGCTCAAAACCACATTCATAACTAAATGGGGAACTTTTGCTTTTAGACGCATGCCCTTTGGGCTGATTAATGCCGGCGCCACCTTCCAAAGAGCTATGGACATCAAATTCAGAGGACTTATTGGGAAAAGCGTGGTAGTATACCTTGACAACGTCACCATGTTTTCAAAGCACAGATCTGACCACATACACCACCTCAAGAAAATTTTCGAAAGGTGTCGGAAATATGGGATCTCACTGAACCCAAAGAAAAGTGTGTTCGTCATCACCACGGCATAATGGTGGATCCGGAACGTGCGAAAGTCATCGCTCAAATACCGCCCCCAAGTGGGAAGAAAGCCATGCAATCCTTCCTTGGAAAAATCAACTTTGTCTGAAAATTTATATCAGATTTCGCCCAGGTCGTGAAACCATTACAAGGCATGATTAAGAAGAACGCTACTTTTAAATGGAATCCCCCTGAGAAAGAAGCGTTCGACAACATTAAACGAGCCATCGCGGAAGCACCCGCTCATTTCAGTCCAGAGTTCAACAAAGGCTTTATCTTGTACACCTTTGCCTCAGATTCATCTTTGGCCGTTGTCCTCACTCAGAAAGATGAGTGCCACAATGAGCAACCTATATCATTTATGAGCACTGGATTGCAAGGAAATGAGTTGAATTACCCAGATATTGACAAACAAGCGTATGCAGTATACAAGGCAGTCAAACATTTCAGGCCGTATATTTTGAAGAATCATGTCACAGTCTTCGTGCCCCACCCAACTGTTAGCTCACTATTCGTACAACAGGAGCTAGGTGAGCGATGAGGCAATTGGATGACATGCCTCCAGGAGTATGACCTGGAATTCAAGCCAGCGCACACTATGAAGGGCCCAGGATTGTGCCGCATGGCCGCAGAGGCAGTAGACTCACGGAACAACGAGGAAGAAAATTGGGAACACGAGATCGATATGTATCAAAATGATAGCACAGCCCCACAGGATAAATCCTCTTGGTACGCAGATCTCCTACAATATCTGAAACATGGCACCATGGGCCCCGCTTTAACTACCAAGAAGAAGCGCGCGTTGATACTGAAAGTTGTATCCTACCAGCTAGTGCAGGGTAAGTTGTTCTGCAAACATCACAACGATGTCTTGCTATGTTGCTTGGAATGGGATGAGGCACAGAAAATATTGGTAGAACTTCACGATGGCCCCGCCGAGGGAAACTATGTAGGAGACACCACTGCTCACAAGATTATGCGTGTTGGTTTATATTGGCCTACTTAATTTAAATATGCACACGCATATGTTTGGAAATGCCAACAATGCAAAAAATTCACAAATAGAGATATTTGGCCTTCGGCCCCATTACAGTCTGTCATAGTGGAAGATTCGTTTCAACAATGGCAGCTAGACGTGATTGGGGAGATCTTGCCACACTCTTCCAAGAGACATAGGTACATCCTTACCGCCACAGACTATTTCACAAGGTGGGTTGAAGTGGTACCATTACGTCAAGTCAATGATCAAGAGGTAATAACCTTCATCACCCAATGCATAATGATTAGGTTTGGCATTCCAACCCCCCTTGTTTTTGAAAATGCAACATATTTCTCATCATTGAAATCATATGATTTTTCTTTAGAAAATGGTATCATACTTAAAAATTTTGTCAACTACTACCCTCAAGGAAACGGGTTAGCCGAGTCAACCAACAAGAACCTAATGTGCATCATCAAAAAGACTCTACTATCTCAACAACAAAATTGGCATAGGGCACTCTACAATGCCCTCTGGGCAGATCGAGTCACACCCAAACCTTCCCTAGGCACCTCCCCCTTTTTTCTCGTATACGGAAAAGAAGCTATCCTTCCTCCCAACTTGTCTCTCTCGGCACTTTGATTATCTCAGGAGACTCATGGCACTCCTTGCCCTGCTTTACAAGCCTGAATAGACACTCTACTGAAACTTAAGGAGGAAAGGCAAAAAACTTGGGAAAAATTCGCCATCCACCAAGGACGAATAAAACGATTATTTGACAAGAAGTCAGTCGGGAACAAGGTTTTCGAGGTAGAAGACCTTGTCCTCAAATGGGATAAATCTCACGAAGAAAAAGGGAAACACTACAAGTTACAGGCATTATGGATAGGCCCTTTCCAAGTCAGAGAGAAGGTTAGTCCCCAAACTTACAGGTTACAAGCTTTTGATGGGAGAATTGAGGTCCTCCCTGTGAATGGACACGACCTTAAACATTATTTCACCTGACAGCCCCTCGGGGCCGTCACTACATCCTGTACCATAGTTTGTCTTGTTTTTTTTCTTTCTTTTCCTTTCTTGTTTCAATAAATCGCTTGTTCCACACAGGCTCCCTTTAACCTCTTCTTTCCCTTGTCATCTTTTTTTTTTGAAAGGGGATATAGAAGCTACTCAAACGACATATTGAGTCGAGATCTATGCTAGTGTATTATCTCCTCCCAGACTGTAAAAGGGGGCAAGCATACCTATGATGGGCACTCAATGGCGAGAACATGACTAAGGCCTTCAGACCAAGACGTGACATCTTACCTAGCATGATGGCCCAAGGGACTGTTGTGCAAAAGGAAATGTTCGGTTGAATAGGTTACTAGAAGGAAAAGGGAGGGGTTAGCCTCAGGTGAAGAACGAAAATCCAGGAAAACCCTAAGTCCTCATGTAGACAAGGATCAACCTCTCTTGCAAGTAAACTAAGTCGGGATCCCTCATCCGCCCAGGAAATAATTGCCAAAACAAAAATAAGTGCCCTAAGCACATTTCAATAAGTGCATTAAGCACATGAATAAAGGGTAAAGAATTGAGAAAGGCTTCCTGCGCAGAGAGGCGATACGACGACTCCGTCGGGGTACTGACCAGGCTCGCTAGCAGAGGAGAAACGCTCATGATTCCTAGGCAGTGACTCCGTTGGGACCATCTAGTTCGTTGGCAGCAGAGCAACACAATGAGGGCCAAATAAACTATACTATATATGTAAACCCCTAGGGTTACTCCAAACTTTTTCATCCGGTCTCCAAGAATTAAAACATAGTAAAATAGCACCCAAGGGCAAGAAAATAGGGAGAGAAATGTGCAAGGCTCGAAGACGGAAGAAGTGGGATCCACGAGGTGAAAGGAACAAGTGCTTTACGCCCTTCTTCCCCCCCTCAAGATGAAACACCGGCAGAGATTCTAGGCCCTACCAGTGAATCACCATTTGTTGTGGCTGCTACAAAACCCTCCAAAAATTCACCATCTAAAATTTTTTGAGCCCCCTGAGCATCGAGAAACGAAGTCAAAACCTCAAGATTTAAGTCTTTTTCAAAAAAAACCTTAAGTCGTTGAGTCACCGAGTAGGTCTTTTTTCCAATTTGCAACCTAGAGATCCTACAACCTATCAGGTCACCAGGTCACTAAGTCGCACATTGCACTTACGTTAAAAAATTGCGACCTAGAGACCATGCAACCCCGCGACCCCTAGGTTGCAAGGTCACAGGGTCGCAAGGTCACACATATCATCAACATAGGTGATTTGCGACCCAACGACCTCATTTATTGCCCACACGCACGACCCCTTTATAAATAGAAGGGTCGCTAGATCACATTTCACCCACGCGATGGAGAGAAAAAAACGCTTCTAACAGGCCAACTGGAGCACGATTTTCTCGGGTAAGTTGCCTAATCCTCCTGATGTTTCTAGTTTTTCTATTTGTTACCCCTTTCCACTTACCTTAGCCCTTTTAAAGCCACCTACCATCTCCCATTTCAGATCCTTTTTGAACCTGAGTCTTTTCCAATTATCCAAACCCTGTCATTCCTAATACATACTTATAAATGAAGCCAACCAGCCTCTCCTGTGTCTGTCTCTTCCCCTAATGACCACTTCATCCTCATTTATGGTTTTACTCACTCAATCCTCTTATTGTTTTTAGTTAAAAGTGAAACAAAAGGTCACGCCGCCATCGAAATAGTATGCCCAGCCCTAGCGCAACCTCCGACCCCACGACCTCGCTACCCCCGCGACCTAGGGACCCTGGTCGCTAAGTCGCTAAGCCGCATCTCACTCAAAACTAGACATTTGTGACCTTGTGACTCAGCGACCTAGTGACCTGGTCGCAAGTCGCTAAGTCGCATGTTCGCACCCTCGTGAATTGTTAAAACAATGCGACCCAGCGAGCTCGCGACCTTGTCGCAAGGTCGCCAAGTCGCAGGATTGCTCTCTTCTGAAGTTTAAACCTCTGCGACCCAACGACCAAAGAAATAGTCGCTAAGTCGCAGATTCACCCTTTCTTAGATCTCAGTTGGGCAAATTTAAAAACAATACTGGGCATTTAGTAATATGGCATCTGTCTTATCCTGTGACTATTTTATGAACATGCCAAGGAACCTTGAAGCAGATTTAGAGTGTGTCTCCATCTCTTTAGCCTCAACTGACATGGGGCCTCTGGCATTTCACAAGAAAAACAAGAACCCAGAAATAGAGATCACAGAAAGTGAAATACCAATGTCTCCTCCCCTGATCTATGGGGACACCGCATGTAAATTTAGCAAAGGAGAAAGCATGAGTTGGTATCAAGTATACCAAGAGTTCGCACAACCAGAATTTCCATAGGACCTCCTCGACTGGAAAGTATATGTGCAAGTTAAGAGGTCGAAGCTTCACTATGTAGGGGCACACCCAGCTATATTCCCATGTGTAGAAATTATTGAATGGATCATACAGAAGATCGACCCTAGGAAGTGGGTAATTCGGGATTACGAGGGAAAGGCTTTTGAAAATATAAAAGGCCAAGATGCAGAGTATTATTACGCACTTCCAGAATGGGAACAGACTTTCACAGAGGAATGGGCCACCACCATGCTTTTCCCATAGCAGACACCCTAAGATGATGCTGGGAAGAACCTGAGAAGTTAAAATCAAGAAGGATCAGGAGTATCAAGTGGCAAGCCTCTGAAAGGTCTACAAGCTGGTGGCAGCTATACTTTGTAGAATGTATGGTCGTCCCGACGCCACCACGTTCAGTGGTTCTTGGGTATCCCTGATGCACTTTATCACTATATATGGCACTCGTTTCAATTGGGCTAGCTTACTAATAGCGGCCCTTAAAACAAACATATATGTGGCACTAGCACTAGAGGAGGGATACTCATTCAAATTTTACATGACCTCCTAGCTATTGGATGCAGTTTGTTCCAGGTGCTACTTTGAGGGATGGGCTCACAACTGGGATCAGGAGCGAGCACGCCCAATTCACAAGGAGTTGCAGGTATTCTAGGACTCTAAGTACAAGCAGGATATAGAGTAAATCTCACACAGTTTCATCCCTACACTCTATGGGAAATTGTTCGGTCAGGATACCCCATGCATGTCCTGTCAAGAAATGGAAACGTTATTCAAGGTAGCACATTGGTTTTCATTTGCAGAAGGCACCTTTATTCGAGTCTTTGGTTCATTCAAGACTCCCCATGCTCTGCCCTGATTCTTCACTGACAAGATGCTACTTCAGGAAGTATGTTATCAAATGACTTTCGGCTTCTCAAAGGTCCTTACTAAAGGTAAGAAAAAGTCATGGCCCACATTGTCACTCACCATTGGTGCTTATACAGTCAAGGATTTTAGGGAGGTGGAGGTGGAGGCTGAACAAATCAAAGGATTCTACCTGGGGCCTTTGGATCACCAGACATATGATCCTGAGAGGATAGTCCCTGACCACTAAAAACAGGACAAGTTAAAATGGAGCTACCAACATACTAAATGCCCGGCTGAGGATGCGAAAAGAAACTATTATAACAATGATAGGGAACTCACCTCGGGAGCATTGATCGATCAAGAGGATCAAGATGATCATACTCTGGAGGAAAGAATCCATTAGTTGGGAGGCACCTCGTCTTCCCAGACCAAGAAGCCCCGAACTAACACAGGCCATAGCTCTTCCGCCCAATAGAAAAAAAAATAAGTAGAAGCTCAGCAAGAAGATGAAAAGAAGGCGAAAGAGGATGAAGATAAGAGTGTGCCAAAACCTGAAGGCAGAATAGAGAAAGAATCAGGTGAAGGATGCCTGGAAAAGGAAGGAAGAGCAGGAAGTAGAAGCAGAAGCTGAACAGAAACTCAAGAAATAATTATATTAGGTGGAGGCCAAACGCAAAAGAAAGGAAGGGCGGGAAATAAGAGCAGAAGTTGGACAAAGAAGGAAGGAAGAAGAGGAAACAAAAGTAGAAGTGGAGCGCAAGAAAAAGGCAGAATAGGATAAAGTAGAGGTGTAGCGGATATTAAAAGAGGAAGAAGAACGAAAGAGAAAAAAGGAAGAGGATCAAAGATCAAAAGACGCCAAGACACCTCCTCTAGTAACAGAAGTACAGACCAAGCTGCCACCCATCAAAGTACCTGCAATTAACACACGTTTTTCACTCTCAGAGCTGGGCACCTCTGAAGGAAAGGAGGAAGAGGTGTTCAATATGATGAGACTCACTTATGATCAGTTCACCTTCAAAATTTGGTAGGAAAAGAGGAGATGCCTAGCACGGAACCCTGTCACGCCATTCACAGCCACGATGGAAAAGGATATAGTCCTAGACACTAGGACCAACCCAGTGATGATAGCATCCACCGGCACTGCTTTTTCCGTAGCCACAGAAGAAAATGTGAGCCGAATGAGTAGGGAAATCCTCTCCCTACAAAATAGATTACGGGACTCTGAACAAAGGGAAGCTACATCGGAGCAAGAAAAGAGAGCACTAAGGGAAGAAATACAACAGCTCCAGGGCAAAAACACTCTTATTAACAAAGTGTCGCTTACTGTCTAGAGAGATTTTGTGACGCTGGAAGCCACCATGAGGCAGGCTTATGGGGAGATGTTCACCATAAAGCAAACAGTCGCACCTCTACTAAGAGAACAAGTGGAAACGAATAAGAGAAACGAGCAACTGAAAGAGGCCTCCACCACCTTGGATAGAATGATAGAATGGACACGCAGATATCCATAGGCTCCAGAAACCTTGCCCAAGAAAGATTGGATTCACACTCAGAATGACAAGGTCCAAATTCGCATGAAGGTGAAATCCAAGGAAAAATTATTTAAAGATCTAGAGAAGGTGATGACCGCATATGAGCATTTGATCAGTGGCATTGACTCAATTTATGAACTGCACCATATTCCTTCTCTAGGTGCACTGAACGAGGAAAATACATGGGGACAAGTAGATCAGGAGATTCAGGAATTTCTACAGCCTATCAGACAAGCCGCCACTACACCGGATCTTCCCGCATCACAGGAGAACTTGGATAAGTTCATCGTAACACCAGTTTGGATTTACACCAAACTGGTTTCCTTATATAACCAAGTCACAATCAAGATAGAAAATCTGATTCTGAATGCCTTAGAATGCATACACAGTTTAAGGGAAGATACTCCTCTGATCTCCCCAGTCGCTGCATATTATCGTGCATGGCAGAATTTCCTCAAAGAGCAACAAGCTGATGTTCCTGATCTCACAATCACACACACGCTCCCATGATTAGATTGCAAGGCACAGTCTACAGGAGAGGTCGCAGGTCATACCTTCCACGATCAGGTCGTAGGTCACACTATTCATTCAGGTCGCATCTTCCATTTAGGTCGCAAGGTAGCCCAACAGGCAGGAAGGTGAAGAGTCAGGGTCCCCAAGGGTCAATTTTGTCTTATATATACCCCCTTCGGGGACTTGTAATGGACCTTTTCTTTTTGGACTCCAAAGGAGAGAAGAGAGTTGTAAAGCATTAAACAACCTATTATGAATGAATACAAGCATTTGTTTTAAATCCACTATTGGATCTGATGAGAATCAATGTGTCAATACTATGAGTATTTCTTCGTATATGTCTGATCTCTTGTGAATAATTGATCTGCGTTTTTTTATTATAATCTTTATGCATTTCATCTGACTGCATGTGTATATGATGGTATGTTATTTACATAGGAGATGTTTGTAACTTTATTATTGACATCTATCTCATTCACGAAAATGCCCAAGTATGTATAACTTGTTCTTACCAGGTAGAACTATTTCTTCTATGGTTTGAACAATCTTACGAACACGACCTTAATGATATGTTGCTAACAACATCTCCTTCAGTTACGTGTTTTATTTTTATATCTTGCTATTTTTAGTGTTCATGCTCATTGACAATCATCGATATTTGTCTTGTATCATTCGATAACTGTACACCTATAACTCTGCAGGGCTCATTTGCGTCCATGAGAAGGAGTATTTAGCGGTAGCTGGACCCACACCCCCGAACGGGATCCCTATTGTTGGGGTTCCTGTGATTTGGCATATTTGGCAATACCAAATGACAAGACAGCATCAAACCACTTTGGGATCTCAGGATCTAGCCCTCCTGGATCCAGAGAGGGATCTCTCTATAAAGGTAAAGAAATGTATATCTTTGATGTTCAATTTAAGGTGTTAGGCTAGTTATAGGGCATAAGGGTTTTTTTGTTTGTTTGTTTGGTTGGGAATATTGACATAAGGGTTCAGTGTAAGGTAAATGAATGAGTATAGAAGGATTTTCGGCAATGGGGAGATAATTCAAAGAGGATACAAGTCCATTGGGCAATGGGTTCATAAAAGGGTTTACTTGCAATTCAAATATCCAAGGCTTCCAAAGGGCTAGTCATCTAAAACAGAGGATCTCTTAAGATGATAGTATGGGATGAAACAATAAGGAAATGAATGGGAATGACAAGGAAAACCTTCCAAGGTGATCACTTCAGAGTAAGTCAAGGGACAGGGCATACCTTATTCCTCTATGATCAAAACTCCTGATGAGGCTAACTCCGAAGAAAACAATCCAACAGTCTTCCTGACTACTATTAGACAATAGAAAAAACTTAAGTTCAAACACAAAGTGAAGTCTAAGATCAGATAAAGACTTTTAACCTTCTCTGCTTTTGGCATTCAACTCAAAGGGATCTTAGAAAGGCTAACTTTTGGAAAGGGATCTTAGGGGACAAGGCTAATCACTAAATCTCCCTATTCTCCTATTATTTTAAGAGAACCAAACAAGATCATCTAAGAGACAAACTCTAAATTCATACATCAGTAAGTATGGGCAAACCAACTCTTTGACTGGTAAAATTATATTGAATTCATTCTAAGATACACAAGTAGCAGAAAACATAAAAATAAGAAAGTGCAGGAAGCATTAGGGTACTTGCAGCAGTATATCCTAAGCTAAAATTATTGTTTCTTATCAGAGAAAATGAAACATGATGTAAAACAAAGGGAAAACAATAACAAAGAAGGAACACATCACCACTGATTTAGATCAGGATCCAATGAACATGCTTGTCATATTAGCGGAGCAAAACCAGTCACATACATTCTTTTCCAATAGCTTGAGATCATCCAGAAATCATCTCCCAACCTATTTACAACTACTACTCACAGAACTCTAACTCGAACTTGCTTACAATCAGTGATTTTCCAACAACCAACCAACATTTTCAATGTGTTTTTCATGGGTTCTTATAGTGAAATCAGTAATAGTAGTGGTAGATAGGATTTAAATGATTCATTAAAACAGAGGGAGAAATGTCTTCAAAGCCCATTCTATTTAATATCTTTACATTAACTTTCAGTACCCTTTAGTCGATTTATAATTCTTTGTCAGGTTGACAATAACTCCTGGGGTGTGCTCTTGAAGTAATTTCCTGGCTGAGATGTCTTGTTTATACTCTGAGACAATTAAGGTGAAGATTTGTCTTTCAGGTCTTCCATGCTTTATAACTAATGCACTGATAGTTTTAAGGACTTCTGTCAAAGTAATAACTGTTCTGGTGCTTGATGAGGGATGGAGTAGGCCGTGTGAATTGGTCCTTCTTAGGGAAAAGAAAATTTTACTAATATCAAATCACTAATGCTTTGAACTACTGGTATGACTTGTTTATATTTATGATCTGAGCTTTATTAATTTCCCTTCATTTTCCTTAGCTGTGGATTAGATACTTAAATCTTTAATATCATGCACTAATCCTTCTAATCTTCTTCTGATACTCTTTAGACTTCTGATGACCTGTGTTTGTGAATATATGGGTTACAGGGGCATTGGAGGGTTTATGTTAGGTTCAATAACCCTGATCTTCGATGAAACATTCTATTAAACCCTCTCAGTGATTTCTTCCTCTGCGATCTTCGGCTCTGTGATAGTCTTTCTGTGCTATGTGTCACCATGAGTTTCACTGTGGAGACAGTATAACTTCATCACCCTTTGAAACCTACCAAAAAAAATAAACATGTTATAAAAAACCTGCAGGAGTGGGAATGACTACTTCAGAGGCTAGTGAGGGTGGAGGAGCAGTGAGGAATAATGTGGATGCAGCGGAAAAATGGGAGGAAAACCCTGGAAAAGTAGCTAACCAGGTCCGATGGGGGTTTGAGTACGATGAGAGACGTGGACCGTTAGATTAGGATGATGTACGGTGGAGATCTCTCGATGAAACGTTTGGGAGAATAGATGAATGGAAAACGAAAGAGATCGCGATATGATGTGGACCGTTCGATCTCAAAGATCGACTGATGGGATTAAAAGTGAAAGTGACGTTGCGGAGGGTGGAGGTATGGTGGAAACTGGGGATGGTTTTTGTGAAAAATTTGGGGGGGTAGGCGGTTTTAACTTTTGGAACGTGATTCCATTCAGTGATTGACACGTGGATTTGGAAAACTGCTTTTATCACGCGGAAGTAGCGCACTGCGGGGGAGGCTCAAAAATTACGCGATATGTAATGTTGGCTGTTAGATCTTCAGGCCGAAGATCTACGGCTATGGGAGAGCGCAACGAAGGATAAGGTGCACGGGAGGAACAAATGGTGGGGCTTGGTGACGTATGAAGTTTGTCATGTAGTGGAAGGAGTATGTAGCAGGGCGCAACGCAATCTCGGACGTTGGTTCTTGTGGATTCAACAGCCGAGATCAAATCGGAAAGTTGGGCCTTTGGAGGACCAACGCTTTGGAAAGAAGACTTATGCTTTTTTGTTTTGCGATGCGACGAAGGGGTGTGGTCCCATGAAAAAGGTGAGGAGACCGGGGGTTTAAAAAGAAAGGGCTTATCGCATCGGAGTTTTGAAGTAAAAGGTAACAAAGAAACAGGAAACCCCGATTACGATTGCACGATGGGGGTTAGCTCCAAGTTATGGCTCCGGGTCGCATGCAGGGAAAAGAGGCTAGGGCTAAGGCCAAAGGGGCTTAAGGCCTTAATGCGAAAATGAAGATTTTTAAGGATTTTGAAGGGTTTTTTGAGGAATTTGGAGGTTCTGATAGGTAAAAGGAAGGATTTTTAAACCAAATAAAGGGAAATATAAGGTTTAAAAGGGGTTTAGGATGACTTAGAGGTTAAAATGAAGTTTTATAGAGGAATTTTGTGAAGGGAATAAGGGTGAAAATGAAGCTTTTTGTGGAATAAAAAAGGAGAAATGAAATGGTGGAGAATGGAACCTCATGAATAGTTTTTTCTTTGGTAAACAACAGGGTTCATCAATGGAAATAGCGGTGAAGATTCTCCAAAGGATAGAAGACATGTGAAGGCTTCAAGGATGATAGATTTTCAATGGAATTTATCACTTGAAGGCTTGATGACAAATTTAGCCACCTGTTTTCTTTGACAAATTATTATAGGTGGCTAACAGTGGCTCCACATGGGGATGGCATCTTCTTGAAGGTATCAAGAATCTCAGATAATATCTTTGGAAGTAGGTCAGAGCCTGGTCCTTGACCATCTTTTCTTCTTTGATCAGCTGCTACATAAGTGAAAAATCATTATATCAGCAGTAATAATTCCCCAAACAACTACCTACCCATCCTACTTCCTAGCATTTTTTCTTCTTCAAGGTGCTCTTAGACTTGCAAACCTTTCACATCATAATTTTTATTGAAAGCAAGAAACTATTCTAAATCTAACCTTATTTCTCCATGAGTCCAGATTAAATAGTTGGACCCATCAGCTTCTCTACCTAAACTACTATCTGGCAGGATTAAACTGTCTGATAGATTTCATTCTCTATATTCTAAAACAGAAATTGAAAACACAACCAAACCAGGATTACGCTGTCTTATTTGCCGTGGGTCTATGGCATAGAGATAAGATGCACATGAACTGAAGCTTTGCAGAAAATTGAAACAAAATTGTGAAGGCTTGAAATTCTGAAAATTAAGAGCATCCTTCCTTCTTCTTGTGACTCAGATTTTGAGATTTTTAGAGTCACCTTTCTTTCTTCATTTCAACTCTAATTTTGACCCTGTTAGAGTTTTTTTCTTCTTCTTTGCTGGTTCAAGTTTCGAGCATGTTAGAACCAATTCTCTTCTTCTCTTTGGCTCAAGTTTTGAGAGAATTAGAGCCATATTTTCTTATGATTCTAGGTTCAAATTTTCAGCATGTTTGAACCTCTCTTTCTTCTGTCCTAATCTTTTCTACTGAAGCCAAGATTAAACAGTTTGGCAGATCTTTTTCACTATCCTATCAGCAGTAAATTGAAATATGTCCAATCATGATTAGGTTGTATGATTGGACAGTAGTGCTCCTTAAAGTAGTGGCATTTGAGCTTGCACACTTTCATATTTTCCTTTCCTTTTGGTATGGGGCTATACTTTTCTTGTTTTATTTCTGCCCTCTTTTCTATTTTTTTATTTTTTTGTATTTTTTATTTTTTCTTTAAAAGAAAAAAATAAAAACTAACTAAATTCTCATAGCTGAGCTTTATTGACATTCCTACCTACCCTAATCTATCTTGGAAACCTCTTCTGTTTTATATGATACAATAGTGTCAGTGCAGCCAGTTAAGCAGTAACAAAAAAGGGTAGAAAATATGACTGCTTGTCAAAGATAACCATGGGGTACTTTGAATGTGGGTCTTCAAAACCAAGGCCACCACCAGTGGTGACCACTCCTGAAGTATCTAGCTCTTGCAAAGGGTCAATGCTTAGGAACTTGAGCCAATTAGGGCCTCCATTTATTCTGCCATAGGATCAGCAAAAACATGATATAAATTTTCTTCTTTTAGGCCTTCCATGACTGGTAGGCTATCTGCATCCTTGACAGCTTGGTTCACTGCATCTTCAGTGTGGCTTTTGAAAGAACAATCATTCTTTTCTTGCACATCAAAAGGCAGTGAAATTTATTCTTTCTTAGGGGTAGGGAGGCTTTCCAAAAATGCTCTAGGGTCTCTGAATTGATATGACTGATGTTGTGAGTTCAAAATTTCAATTTCAGTTTCATATATTTCAACTACCAATTATAGAAATATTTTCATGATTTCAGGGTTCACGTGTTTTAGCTTTGAAAAGAGGAGAATGGCTTTTGGAAGGTCATCCGGTTGAAACTCTGACAGGAATATTGACACTTCATAATGAAATTCTGCTCTTAAATATGGCTGCATCTCTATAAATTGTTCAGAGTCTTCTATTGGTTGAGGGATTTGGTCTGCCACCATGTTGAGTTTTAGACCAAAGAAAAAGGAAAGTTAGCCAGATATAACAATCTTTAGAGGCAACTATCCTTAAACAAAGAAGCTTAATCCCATGTGTTTCCTTTAGTATGGATGGTGTTGTGATGAAACTGGTCTCCTAGTGGAGTCTTGTGAAAATAAAGATAATCAGCAGGCCTATTGATCACCAGTGGAGTCTTTTGGTCATTTAGGAACTATGGAGTCGCCAGGTGGAAGGTTTGAAATGTTTTGAAGCAGGCTGTTGTCCACCATCATCAATCTATACCAAATCGAGGCTAATTGGTCTTCTTTGAGTTCTTAGAGATGTTTTAAAGAGTGTTTTACTCAAATTTCCCCAGTGGGGTCGCCATTATGTTGGGGACTCAACTGGCTAGCTCATCAAATATTTCTTGAATCTCGAGAATTTTCTGAGGTCCCAAGAGTGTATTAGGTATAACTTACTCAAAAATCCCCAGTGGAGTCTCCATTATGTTGGGGTTCTTGTGATTTGGTAGATTTGGCAATACCAAATGACAAGACAACATCAAACCACTTTGGGATCTCAGGATCTAGCCCTCCTGGATCCAAAGAGGGATCTCAAAGGTGAAGGTTCAGTGTAAGGTAAAGGAATGAGTAGAGAAGGATTTTCGGCAATGGGGAGATAATTCAAAGAGGATACAAGTCCATTTGGCAATGGGTTCATAAAAGGGTTTACTTGCAATTAAAATATCCAAGGCTTCCAAAGGGCTAGTCATCTAAAAAAGAGGATCTCTTAAGATGATAGTATGGGATGAAATAATAAGGAAATGAATGGGAATGATAAGGAAAACCTTCCAAGGTGACCACTTCAAAGTGAGTCAAGGGACAGGGCATCCTTATTCCTGTATGATCAAAACTCCTGATGAGGCTAACTTCGAAGACAACAATCCAATAGTCCTCCTAACTACTTTTATGTTGGAAATATTATCATTGATGGCAAAGGAAGTGGCAAAGGAATTGGCATCTGACATAGTAACTAGGAACAGTGAAAAGAAACATAGTAGAGGAAAAAGGTCAGCAGAGAAGAACGGAGAAAGAGTGCATCTACAGAGAAGCAGTATCAGTCAAGGAGCAACTTAAATTCAGTAGGAAGGATATTTTTGTCCTTGTGAAATTATGTCCCTGTGAAATTAAATCATATGAGAAGTTTTATTCGGTGTATGTATGCATCCTAATGGAAGAAATCCTGCCGAAGATAGACCAAGTAGGAAGGATAGCACAAACCCAGACTAATCCTTGGAATCATAAACAGAACCTGGAAGGAAAGAGGTAGAACGTAACAAAAGGAAGGACGGATGGAACCTTGAGCAAAGGACGGAACCACAAAGGAGGAACAGTACAAGCGGTTTCTGGTTTTCATCGCACCGCTTTCGACGGGCAAGCGGTATTCAAGAGGTGGGGAGCGATTTCATAAAACAGGCAACACGTGTCCCTATACGATTTCACAAAACCGCTTACTACTGCGTGCCATCGCGCGTTATAGTTCGACCCAGGATGCCCAACGATATTGTTGTGTGCCGTTGATCTAGAGGGAAGCCATCGGACGGTGGTCGTATGAGAAATATGCACGAAGAATAACCATAGTACATCATGCCATCGTACGCTAACGTTTGGCATCGGAGGTCGAGCGATATGAATATATGTCGTTGATCTGGAAGCTTGCTATCGAACGGTGATCGGACGTTGGACTTGCACAAATTTTACCTATGGTACCATGCACGTATTTGATTGGCTATTAACTATATATGTGGGCCCAGGTTAAAGGTTTATCATAAGGTTAATTGTTTGAAAATCGTTGGATATTTCTCTTAAATGCGAAGGGGTGTAACTTTAATCCTAAAGTTCAGTTCAAAGTTGTAAATATATTTATTTGTCAATTTCTTCAAATTGATAAATAAATCAAAAAGAAATTAAAGAGGCACGTGGGGTAAACTAAAGGAATACCATTAGCGGTTGAATGGTTTTTACTCATGGTATTGATAAAGGTTAAACTATATAAGGCGAAGATAATGATAGTATGAGGTGTGCATGCGTAAGGGTGATAAAAAAAAAAATATTTAATCTGCATGAACGAACTCTGTTCTTAATTGCTAAATCTGAATCTACGATGCACCCCATGGATATAATGATCTGACGATGATGAATCTCTGGTTTTGAACGACGGACGAAATCATGAAGAACTGGTGTGAGTGTACTAAATGAATAAATCTGGTGGCCAGCAAGGTATGTCGAGTGGAATCTGATGGATCCAGTATGAAAATTGACGAAACGTGGTTCGTAGTGGTGCTGAGGATCGAACCTTCAGTGAGGGGGTTGTAGCTCCTTTCAGTGGTAGCTGGAAAACGAGAACAGGGGGTTATAGCTCCCTTCCAGGAAAGGCTGGTAAACAAGAGAAGGTTGTAGCCTTCTGCAATTGGGTGTCTACGTGATGGTATAAGTTTGCGCCAGCATAAAATTGTAAGAAGTTCTCTTTATAATAAATATTGAATTCTGAGATAACAACAGCGGTGGTTTTCTCCCGAATTGGGTTTTCACCTTAAATCCTAGTGTTCATATGTGTTGCTTGTGTTTGATGGTTTGTTCTGTTATTTCTGTTCATGCTTACTGCCTATCTTATGAATAAATGATGCAATAATCTAAGTAAAGACATAATAAGATCTCTGGACATACAAGTTGAATGCAATAATGTAACATATGGTTTTAAGAGAAAGGAAAACAAAAAATTTGTCAGTCAGCTCAAAATATTGATTCACTCCCCCTCTCAGTATTTTTCCAACAATTGGTATCAAATCAGGTCCTTCTGAAAAAGCTTAGCCGCTAGAAGGAAGATCAAGCAAGATGAGCAATCAAGATGGAACATCATCTATCAGGCCTTCGCTCTTTAACGAAAAAAATTTAATCTTCTGGAAAACAAGGATGAGATCCTATCTTCAGTCTCTGGGAGCAGAGGTATGGGCAATTGTTGAAGGAGGATATCAATATCCAGCTGTAGTACCAACAGATCCGACGGAAAGAAAGAATTATGAAACAAATGCATATACAATGTCTCTATCAAGTTCAATCGAATCGAGTTGTCAAAGTCATGGCAATTTAATACAACAAAGGAAATATACAAAATCATTGGAAGTTGCGAAGATGACTGCACGTAAAAAGTCCTAAACTCCAAACTCTCAGAATTCAATATGAGAATCTAAAAATAGATAATGAGGAGAGCATTGCCAATTTCCTTTTACGTCTTGATGATATTGTAAATCGTATGAGAAATCTGGGAGAAACAATAATCGAATCTACTTTGGTTGAGAAAGTCTTAAGATCACTAACGACAAAATTTGAGTCAAAAGTTTCTGCTCTTGAAGAAAAGCAAGATCTTCAAAATCTTACTGTGGTGCAACTTCATGGCATACTAACTGCATATGAAATGAGAAGAGGAGGACCATCTGAAGTCAAAGAAGCAGTCTTTAGAAATTCTACAAAATGGAAGGAAGTACAAAAAACAGAAGGATCAGGATATATCTCAGAAGAATATGAGATAAACTTTATAAAGAAACTTCAACTTGGCACCGGACGGTTTAGAGGTAAGCTTCCTTTCAAATGTTTTGATTGTGGAAGAGTTGGTCATTATGCTACTAAGTTTCCTTATAAAGAAACACACAAAAAGGGGAAGTAAGTAGCAAGAAGGAATAGGAATCGTTTTAGCACTAGAAAGAGTTACTATACTCATGAAGACAGTGATGGGTTATCTAATAGTGAGGAAGAATGTGAACAAGATCTTAGACTTCTCATGGCATTTGAAAAGGAATCTAGAGAAGAAAAGGATACTTTTGTGGATGCTCTAGAAGACGGTGACTTTCTTGATGAAAACAATAATCTCAAAATTTTCTTATAAGAGAGTAAAATAATCATAGAAACTCTGAAAATTCAGCTTGAAGAAAAGGAGAAACACAATGAGAAATTAGTGTGAAGTAGTAAGTCTAAGAAAATAACTTGAGAAAGTAAAGACTCTGAATCTTAGATTTTCTAAAGGATCTGAAACCTTAGATGAGATTATCAAGGTACAATGTTCTCCCCTTATAAAAACAGGTCTTGGATATATCGGAGAATCTTCTCAGCCTTCAGCACCAAATTATCTAAAAGCAGCTACTGCTGGTTTACAACATGCTGCCACTCAGCAAGGGAATAAAGAATCTTTGCAGGTAAAGCATGATCATCTCAATTCAAAGAAAACTAACTTTCAAAGAAACACCAATCAACAGGTAAATTCAAGAAGGAGATTTTATGATCGTAGAAATTTCTTCTTCAATAGACAATGTTTCTCATGTCGCAATTTTGGTCATAAAGTTGTTCAATGTGTAGCATATAAAACCATAATGAAAAGAGAAGCAAGAAATAAAAGGATTGATATTGAAACAAAGAAGAATACCTATAAAAAATTTTCTCCTCTTCAAAATGAAGTTGAATGTGCTTATTGCAATAACTTTGGCCATGAAGAATTCTAATGTAGAAGCAAAGATCAGCCAAAAGAACATGTTCCTTCAAGCTCCAAAGTATGGAAAAAGAAGGAATTACAGGTTGAAAATTGTGGCATAGTGTTATTTGCAGAAGATGAAGAAAACCAATGGTACATTGATAGTGGATGCTCAAGACACATGACAAACATCAAAACAAACTTCTTGCATATAGTGCTCTAGAAAAAGAAAAGAATGTTACATTTGGAAATGATACTCCTGCTATCATTAAGGGAAAAGGGCCTGTTTTTCTAAAAGAAAAGGTGAAAGCTAATAATGTCATGTATGTGGATGGATTAAAGCATAACCTGTTAAGTGTAAGTCAAATGTGTGATCAGGGAACTGAAGTTGTTCCTTTATGTTCAAGAATGTGGTACGTGATCTTGATACAGGTAAAACAATTATAAAAGGAAAAAGGACTCCAAGCAACCTGTATGTATTAAAGAACTGCAAAGAACAATGTTACTTGAGTAAATATTCAGAAAACTGGCTATGGCATAGAAGGTTGGGGCATCTGATCTTCTCTCAAATCAACAAATCAAGTAGACTTAAAGTTGTTCGTGATCTTCCCAAAATTTCTCTACCTGAAAATATCATATGCAAATCTTGCCAATTCGGTAAGAAAACCAGAGTACAATTTAATGCCAAGGAAGAATCATCAAGTAAGCCTCTTGAACTCATTCATACTGACATATGTGAACCTATGAGGGAAAATTCACCACGTGGTGAAGAATACTATATCTTATTCATTGATGATTTCTCTAGAATGTGTTGGATTGGGTTGATTAAACACAAAGATGAAGCATTTGAGAATTTTTAGATCTTCAAAGCACTGGTTGTAAATGAATTGGATCTAAAAATCAAGTGTCTTAGATCTGATCGAGGAGGAGAATATACATCCAATGAATTCCTTGAATTTTGTGAACAACATGGCATAAAAAGACAATTTTCTGTAGCTGGCACTCCACAACATAATGGTGTAGCAGAGAGAATGAACAGAACAGTTCAACAAATGGCTAGAGCCATGCTTGATGATTCCAGAACACCTAACACATTTTGGGGAGAAGCAGCACATACAGCAGTAAATATTCTTAACAAGGCACATGTTCGTGTAAATAGTGATAAAACTCCATATGAACTCTGGTATGGTAATTCTCCCACTGTAAAGCATTTTAGAATTTTTGGAAGCAAATGTTTTATCAAAAATAATGATGAAAAACTTGGCAAGTTTGAACCCGGAGCAGATGAAGGAATATTTCTTGGTTACTCCTCTAGGAGTAGGGTATATAAATGTTACAATAAAAGACTTCGAAAGATTGTTGAATGTATAGATGTTGTTATTGATGAGTCTCTAGTAGCTCCAAAAGAAGAAAAACAAACAACAATTGAAGACGATGATGATGACACATATCCTTCTACATCAAATAGTAATGATACAAATAGTGAACCCAATGAAGAACCCGAAGATGATTTATCTAAAAAGGCTCCATCCAGATATGTTCAAAAGAATCATCCAGAATCTCAAATTTTGGGAGAAAAGGGATCAGGTGTACAAACAAGAAGGACTCTTGTAGGATCTTCTAGCTATCTGGCATTTCTATCCACTATTGAACCACACAATGTCAATCAAGCTAGCAAAGATGAATGTTTGATTCAAGCCATGAATGAAGAGCTTGATCAAATTGAAAAGAATCACACTTGGGAATTAGTACCAAGACCTCATGACAAAAATGTCATTGGAACTAAATGGATATTCAAAAATAAGTTAAATGAGAATGGGGATGTTATAAGAAATAAAGCCAGACTTGTTTGCAAGGGGTATGCTCAACAAGAAGGTATAGACTTTGAAGAAACTTTTGCCCCTGTAGCTAGACTTGAAGCCATAAGAATGTTTCTTGCTTTTTCAAGCTTCCAACAAATCAAAGTTTATCAAATGGATGTTAAATCTGCTTTTCTCAATGGTGATTTAGAAGAAGAAGTTTATATAGAACAACCAAAAGGATTCATTTTGGGAAATGATGAAAAACTTGTTTGTAGACTTAAAAAGGCTCTATATGGTCTCAAACAAGCTCCAAGGGCATGGTACTATCATCTTGACAAATATCTTCATCAACAAGGATTTTCAAAAGGGTCTGCTGATAGCAACTTATACACAAAAACTAAAAATGACAAACTATTGATTGTGGTTGTATATGTTGATGATATCATTTTTGGAAGTAATGAAGAGTCTATGAGTCAGAAATTTGCTTCTGATATGCAGCAAGAATTTGAAATGTATTTACTTGGGGAACTAACATTCTTTCTTGGCCTGCAAGTGCAACAAGCAACAGATGGCATATTCTTATCACAAGCAAAATACCTCAAGCAAATCTTGAAGAAATATGGCATGGAAGATTTCAAACCTGTAAGTACACCAATGATAACCGGATGTAATATCAGTTCTAATGATGATTCCCCCACAGTGAATCAACCAGAATACAGATTTATGATAGGAAGTCTACTTTATCTCACTGGGACAAGACCAGACATCATGCATGTAGTTGGGATTTTTGGACGATTCCAAGCTAATCTAAAGGAGTCTCATCTTCAAGCTGTGAAAAGAATATTCAAATTTCTACAAGGAACTCAAGACTTTGGACTATGGTATCCAAAGAATGTTGATCTTACTCTTCATGCATACACTGATGCAGATTGGGCTGGAAGTGTTGATGATCGGAAAAGCACTAGTGGTGGTGCATTCTATATGGGGCCCCGATTAGTATCTTGGTTTAGCAAGAAGAAAAGCTCTATTGATTTATCTACAGCAGAAGCAGAATATGTGGCTTCCGCATCATGTTGCACTCAACTTCTCTGGATGATGCAAACCTTACAAGATTTTCAAATCAAATGTTCACCCCCTATCTCCATTATGTGTGACAATACAAGTGCCATCAGTATCTCAAAGAATCCTGTTATGCATTCCAAGACCAAGCACATTCCCATCAAATATCACTTTTTACGTAAACAAGTGCTTGAACAAAAGGTGAAATTGGAGTATGTTCCCTCCAAAGAACAAGTTGTTGATATATTTAACAAACCTCTACCGAGGGAAGCATTCGAATATCTCAGACAGAAGCTGGGAGTAGTCTCTGCCATGCAGAGGATCATATCTACTTAAATACAGAAGATTAAATTGGTTGTGAGGTGTTGTTGGGCATCTATGAATGCACAGGCTAAGGGGGAGCATTGGTCATATGAAAAGGATGCATTGTTAGAATTTATTAGTAATTTTGTTATTTTATGATGCAGCATGATCTCAGGGGGAGCATGTTATTGTCGGTTCAAAGGATCAACTCTTTTCCATTGATGTCAAAGGGGGAGGAAACGCAACAAAGGGCTTCTATAAGGCAATCAGAGGAAGAGTGTTGTCGTCAATGCCAAAAGGGGAGATTGTTGGAAATATTGTCATTGATGGCAAAGGAAGTGGCAAAGGAATTGGCATATGACACAGTAACTAGGAATAGAGAAAAGAAACATAGCAGAGGACAAAGGTCAGCAGAGAAGAACAGAGAAAGAGTGCATCTACAGAGAAGAAGTATCAGTCAAGGAGCAATTTAAATTCAGTAGGAAGGATATTTGTGTCCTTGTGAAATTAAATCATATGAGAAGTTTTATTCAGTGTATGTATGCATCCTAATGGAATAAATCCTGCCGAAGATAGACCAAGTAAGAAGGATAGCGCAAACGCAGACTAATCCTTGGAATCATGAACGGAACCTGGAAGGAAAGAGGTAGAACGTAACAAAAGGAAGGACGGATGGAACCTTGAGCAAAGGACAGAACCACGAAGGAGGAACAGTACAAGCAGTTTTCGGTTTTCATCGCACCGCTTTCGATGGGCAAGCGGTATTCAAGAGGTGGGGAGCGATTTCATAAAACGGGTGACACACATCCCTATACGATTTCGCAAAACCGCTTACTACTGCGTGCCATCGCGCGTTATAGTTCGACCCAGGATGCACAGCGATATTGTTGTGCGCCATTGATCTAGAGGGAAGCCATCGGACGGTGGTCGTATGAGGAAGATGCACAAAGAATAACCAAAGTACGGCGTGCCATCACACGCTAACGTTCGGCATCGGAGGTCGAGAAATATGAATATATGTCGTTGATCTGGAAGCTTGCTATCGAACGGTGATCGGACGCTGGACTTGCGCGAAGTTTACCTATGGTACCATGCACGTATTTGATTGGCTATTGACTATATATGTGGGCCCAGGTTAAAGGTTTATCATAAGGTTAATTGTTTGAAAAACATTGGATATTTCTCTTAAATGCGAAGGGGTGTAACTTTAATCCTAAAGTTCAGTTCAAAGTTGTAAATATATTTATTTTTCAATTTCTTCAAATTGATAAATAAATTAAAAAGAAATCAAAGAGGCATGTGGGGTAAACTAAAGGAATACCATTAGCGGTTGAATGGTTTTTACTCATGGTATTGATAGAGGTTAAACTATATAAGGCGAAGAGGATGATAGTACGAGGTGTGCATGCGTAAGGGTGATAAAAAAAAAATTAATCTGCATGAATGAACTCTGTTCTTAATTGCTAAATCTGAATCTACGATGCACCCCATGGATATAATGATCTGACGATGATGAATCTCCGGTTTTGAACGACGGACGAAATCATGAAGAACTAGTGTGAGTGTACTGAATGAATAAATCTGGTGGCCAGCAAGGTATGTCGAGTGGAATCTGATGGATCCAGTATGAAAATTGACGAAACGTGGTCCGTAGTGGTGCTGAGGGTCGAAGCCTTCAGTGAGGGGGTTATAGCTCCTTTCAGTGGTAGCTGGTAAATGAGAACAAGGGGTTGTAGCTCCCTTCCAGGAAAGGCTGGTAAACAAGAGAAAGTTGTAGCCTTCTGCAGGTGGGTGCCTGTGTGCTGGTATAAGTCTACGCTAGCATAAAATTGTAAGAAGTTCTCTTTATAATAAAGATTGAATTCTGAGATAACAACAGCGGTGGTTTTCTCCCGAATTGGGTTTCCACCTTAAATCCTGGTGTTCATATGTGTTTCTTGTGTTTGATGGTTTGTTCTATTATTTCTATTCATGCTTACTGCCTATATTATGAATAAATGATGCAATAATCTAAGTAAAGACATAATAAGATCTCTGGACATACAAGTTGAATGCAGTAATGTAACATATGGTTTTAAGAGAAAGGAAAAAAAAAAATTTGTCAGTCAGCTCAAAATACTGATTCCCCCCCCCCCTCTCAGTATTTTTCCAACATTTTAGAAAGTAGAAAACACTTAAGTTCAAACACAGATTGAAGTCTAAGATCAGAGAAATACTTTTAACCTTCTCTGCTTTTGGCATTCAACTCAAAGGGATCTTAGAAAGGCTAACTGTTGGAAAGGGAACTTAGGGGACAGGGCTAATCACTAAATCTCCCTATTCTCCTATTCTTTAAGCAGAACCAAACAAGAACATCTAAGAAACAAACTCTAAATTCATACATCAGTAAGTATAGGCAAACCAACTCTTTGACTAGATAAATTATATTGAATTTTTTCTAAGATATACAAGTAGCAGAAAAAATAAAAATAAGAAAGTGCAGGAAGCATTAGGGTACTTGCAGCAGTATATCCTAAGCTAAAATAATTGTTTCTTATCAGAGAAAATAAACAGAGGGAAAAAAATAACAAAGAAGGGACACATCACCACTAATTTAGATCAGGATCCAATGAACATGCTTGTCATTTAGTAGAGCAAAACCAGTCACATACATTCTTGTCCAATAGCTTCATATCATCCAGAAATCATCTCCCAGCCTATTTACAACTACTACTCACAGAACTCTAACTCGAACTTGCTTACAATCAGTGATTTTCCAACAACCAACCAACATTTTTAATGTATTTTTCATGGGTTCTTATAGGGAAATGAGTGATAGTAGTGGTAGATAGGATTTAAATGATTCATTAAAACAGAGGGAGAAATGTCTTCAAATCCCATTCTATTTAATATCTTTACATTAACTTTCAGTACCCTTTAGTCGATTTAGAATTCTTTGTCAAGTTGACAATAACTCCTGGGGTGTGCTCTTGAAGTACTTTCCTGGCTGAGATGTCTTGTTTATACTCTGAGACAAGTAAGGTGAAGATATGTCTTTCAGGTCTTCCATGCTTTATAACTAAGGCACTGACAGTTTTAAGGACTTCTGTCAGAGTAATAGCTGTTCTGGTGCTTGATGAGGGATGGAGTAGGCCATGTGACTTGGTCCTTCTTAGGGAAAAGAACGTTCTGCTGATATCAAATCACTGATGCTTTGAATTACTAGTATGACTTGTTTATATTTATGATATGAGCTTTATTAAGTTCCCTTCATTGTCCTTAGCTGCGGATTAGATACTTAAATCTTCAATATCATGCACTAATCCTTCTAATCTTCTTCTGATACTCTTTAGACTTCTGCTAACCTGTGTTTGTGAATATATAGGTTACAGGGGCTCTGGAGGGTTTATGTTAGGTTCAATAACCCCGATCTTTGATGAAACATGATATTAAACCCTCTCAGTGATTTCTTCCTCTGTGATATTTGGTTCTGTGATAGTCTTTTTGTGCTATGTGTCACCATGACTATCACTGTGGAGACAGTATAACTTCATCACCCTTTGAAACCTGCAAAAAATGATAAACATGTTATAAAAAACCTACGGGAGTTGGAATGAATGCTTCAGAGGCTTGTGAGGGTGGATGAGTAGTGAGGAATAATGTGGATGCAGCGGAAAAATGGGAGGAAAACCTTGGCAGAGCAGCTAACCAGGTTTGATGGGGGTTTGAGTGTGACGAGAGACATGGACCGTTAGATCAAGACGATCTACTGTGGAGATCTCTCGATGAAACGTTTGGGAGAATAGATGAATGGCAAATGAAAGAGATCGCGATATGATGTAGACCGTTCGATCTCAGAGATCGACGGATGGGATTAAAATCGAAAGTGACGTTGTGGAGGGTGGCGGTATGGCAGAAACCGGGGATGGTTTTTGCGCAACATTTGGGGGGGTAGGCGGTTTTAACTTTTGGAACGTGATTCCATTCAGTGATTGACACGTGGATTTGGGAAACTGCTTTTATCGCGCAGAAGTAGCACACTACGGGGGAGGCTCAAAAATTACGCGATATGCAATGCTGGCCGTCAGATCTTTAGGCCGAAGATCTACGGTTGTGGGAGAGCGCGACAGAGGATAAGGTGCGCGGGCGGAACAAATGGTGGGGCTTGGTGACGTATGAGGTTTGTCATGTAGTGGAAGGAGTATGTAGTGGGGCGCGACGCAATCTTGACCGTTGGTTCTTGTGGATTCAACGACCGAGATCAAATCGGCGGGTTGGGCCTTTGGAGGACCAACGCTTTGGAAAGAAGACTTACGCTTTTTTTTTTTGCGACGCGACGAAGGGGTGTGGTCCCATGAAAAAGGTGAGGAGACCGAGGGTTTAAAAAGAAAGGGCTTATTGCATCAGATTTTTGAAGTAAAAGGTAACAAAGAAACAGGAAACCCCGATTGTGATTGCGCGATGGGGGTTAGCTCCAGGTTATGGCTCTGGGTGGCATGCGGGGAAAAGGGGCTAGGGCTAAGGCCAAAGGGGCTTAAGGACTTAATGCGAAAACGGATATTTTTAAGTATTTTGAAATGTTTTTTGAGGAATTTTGAGGTTCCGATAGGTAAAAGGAAGGATTTTTAAACCAAATAAAGGGAAATATAAGTTTAAAAGGGGTTTAGGATGATTTATAGGTTAAAATGAAGGTTTATAGAGGAATTTTGTGAAGGGAATAAGGGTGAAAATGAAGCTTTTTGTGGAATAAAAAAGGAGAAGTGAAATGGTGGAGAATGGAACCTCATGAACAGTTTTTTCTTTGGTAAACAGCAGGGTTCATCAATGGAAATAGCAGTGAAGATTCTCCAAAGGATAGAAGACATGTGAAGGCTTCAAGGATGATAGATTTTCAAGGGAATTTATCACTTGAAGGCTTGATGACAAATTTAGCCACCTGTTTTCTTTGACAAATTATTATAGGTGGCTAAAACCTATCACAAACGGTTCAGAGTCTATTTAGGACTTTCTACCGGGGAGATCCCCTACTGTTGGCCGGACAAATTTTCCCGTCAACAAATTTGGCGCTAGAAGGAGGGCCCGATGGTAGCCTCCCATCACACAAGTAACATCGCGTTACAAACTCCCAAAGAGGAGACCATACGTGACAATATCGGCCTTCCCCCGTTGGAGAACTCCCCGGAGGAGGAACCCCACCCTTTCTATGAGATTACTTTAGCCCAGCTAAGGGCCCTGTGCCCCATCGCCCACGAGCTTGTCCGGGGCTTACAGCAAGCCCCAGTCACTAATTCCTTGGCTAATCCTATAAATCCTGTAGCTAATCATACATGCCAAGGAACCCTCATCAATTCCCTCCCTCAGCTGGTGGGTCTTATGATCGAAGATTATATAGACGCAGTTGAGAAAAATTCTGAAGCCCCCCCAAATAGCCCTGAGGAGGGGGGAGAAGACGACCCTGAAATCACTGAACCTCAACCTAACACCGGCCCCCAACCTGATGATACTATGCATGATAACACGCAAGCCAATGACCCATATGGGGAAGGAGCCGGAAGAGGCCAAGGTAACAGAGGCAGGGGAGGCCGAGGCCATGGGCGAGGAATAAATGTTGAACACCCCCCCCCCCCCCCATCGAAACCAAAATAGGTTTCCTCTTCTTTACAATTGGAGAAACATCATAGATATAGGAAACCATGGATAAAACCAAGACATGAAGTCTTGCCATGAGGGCGAAGCCTCCGGGTCTGGCATGGGTAGTGAATCCAAAAGTGGGAGGGGATGTGTGTACATACCATGCCACGAGCGGGACGGACACGTGCAACCATTAGCTTGGATGGCTCAGTCCCCATTAGGTATCCAATATCCCCTCCATGACATGCCCCGACACCCTGAAAAACATCTCCCTAAGTTTGACCCTGAGAAAGGTACTTTGGCCAAAGACCACATCAGCAAACTTTACCTATCTTTACAGATGATGAGAGTGCAGTATGATGACGTAGCATGCTGCATTTTTCCTCATACTCTTGAAAATAAGGCTGCAACATGGTATCGGTCGCTCCCCATGGCTTCTATCCCTTCGTGGGAACACTTCCGTCGTACCTTCTTGCAAAAATTCTCTGAAGATAAAACCCCCTTGATGCTCCTCACAGAACTCAGCATGTTGAAATGTTAGAAAAAGGAGAAGGTCAAGGATTTCAATCAACGTTTCCCCACTATATTGAATAAGTTCCCTCCAAACATGGCCTTAGATGATTCCATTACTATTGACTACTACACCAGAGCCCTCCCACGGGATATTGTTGTGTTGGTCAAGCGCGAGGCCATAGCTACATTGGCAGCCAACTATACTACCGCCCTTGCTGTCGAAAAAGGACATGTTGTCCATAGGTGTCATTGAACATGAAGGGCGGAATGATCGAAAAACAACCATGAAGAGAACCCAATCCTCCAGCCATAAAACTGGAGACAAAGATAAGGACCCCTTCGATTTCGAAAGTATTGCAAAATACCTCAAGTTGCTGACCAACGAAGTCTCCGACCTGAAAAGGAAAAACAATGATTATGCCCCAGCTGCTAAAACACAGAAACCTTTCTTCAGAAAGAATAACCTTGTCATAAATCGGCCCCTGTCCAGCTCAAGTGCAAGTCTTAATGTTGAAGAAATCGGCAAAGACAATTTCTGTTCTTTTCATCAAGCCTCTCACTCAGAGAAGACTTGTCCCCAGTGGATTAATAGCATGACCGCCGTGGTGAACCAACTCCTAGAAGATCAAACCCTTGGGGATATGGAGGAAGAGGCTATCTCAGACGATGAAGAAAATTCCCCGCTGAATGAAGATATGGGCTCCGTTGTCCTCGCTTTCGAGGTCATACGCGGAGAGTCTCCCCTTCCCACCTTTGGGATAAACCTAGCTGACGACCCTAAATCTAAAACCCCTCGAAACTATGGCTTGAGGAGCAAAGGCCCAGTGCTTGAGTAGTCTTTCAAAGAGAAAAGTAAAGCCTTCTTGAGAAAAATCCTACCCCTGAACACCGAAAACAAAGACAAAACTCCTGAAAAATTTAGTCCAACTACTCCCCGAGAAGGCCACAAGACTAAAACTTCAGTAGTTTCCCCTAAGAACATCACTGAGCCCATCTCACCCATGGATTTTGGGTATCACATTATCGAGGACTTGAAGAAGACCAGAGCCAACATATCTCCCTATGAGCTCGCTCACATTGCTAACCAACGAGATCTCATTCTTAAGGCCTTTTCCAGTCTACCGACGACCAAACCCATAAGCATCATGTATGCCCAAACTGCTACCAGTCCCTAGTCCATCGTGAATGCCATAAACGCCAACTCGAGGGGAATCATGCCACCTTTCCTCCTTTCCTTCGATATTTTTAACTTCAATGTCCACAACTATCTCGTCAATTCTGGTGCATCCACGAATGTTATGCCCTTATCCGTTTGCAAGAAGTTAAACATCTGCCCAGAGAAAACCGATGCCAGAATTATCCAGCTCGATAGATCTCAAGTCCCCACATTTGGTGAACTAAACAACATCATTATCCACTTATCCTCTGACTCCAGAGTGCATCAGTGCATCGACATACTAATCGTGGATATCCCCGAGGCCTATTGCCTTTTGTTGAGTAGAGATTGGTCCACCAAGCTCCAGGGGTACTTCGCCACTGATTGGTCCCACTTTTGGCTCCCGTATAAAGGTAGGAATAACCAAATACGAATTGAGAGTAAACCATACATGAAACATATTGTGACTGACCTGGATGCAACTAACGAACCTGTCATTTTCACACAAGAAGAGATTGGTATCTGTTTCTCAGATTCCATCTTTGGTTATTATCAGACTCGCCAATACCCGGTCACCCAAGACATTCAGTCTAAACTGATTCTGGTTGCTGAAAACTCCCCCCCATCCAACCGAGACTCGTCATAAACTGGTGCCCCTAGCACATCCCCAATAGGCGCGGATAGCCTTGTCCAATCAGAAGATGAAATTTGGACCCTGTATTATGATGGCTCCAAAACCCAGGACAGGGCTGGTGCAAGTTGCACCTTGCTAGACCCGCAGAAGAAGGCAAAAGAGGATGGAGATAAGCGTAAGAAAAACTTGAAGGAAAAAAAGATAAAGAAACAGGTAGAGGATGCCCGAAAAAGGAAGGAAGAGTAGGAAGCAGAAGCAGAAGCTAAACGACAGCTCAAGAAAGAATTAGATCAGGTGGAGGTTGTTGATCAGCGGTTATCATTGATGTCAACCCAAGCACTGTGCTAACCCACATTAGGTATGGGAAATTGACTCTACCAAATTAATATATTCTGTGTCAATAATGCTTTTGATGGTTTCTACTTGTCGAGATGTTTCCATTGATATATGGCACGCCATGTAATTCTTCACGGTTTGAGAGATATTCATGTTTGAAGTTTGTACCCCCAGTTAGTGGGCTAAAACCCCATGGGGTTGGGGCATGTGTCATTGAAAATTCATAATTAATATTTTTTATACTCCTAAAATCCCTCCCACATTTACTTGTTGAATCCCCTTTCAACCTAAGCATTTATATAAATTGTGATCCTCATTTCCTCCTTATGCAAGGGATTTCGCCATCTGAAACAGGTCATCGTGGAATTTGCGCTCTAACTTTTTTTCTACGAAGGTTCAGAAGCTGAAATTTTTATGAGGCGAAGAGGAAATCCTAAGGAAGCTGTTGTAAAAATTTCAGATCAAGGTGCGTAATATTTTTGGAGATATGATCTGTGGAAGTCAGGGTTTTTGCAGGCTCCTGAAATTCATCTCAAAGAAGTGACCTTGGTAAATTCGTCATAAAACTCTCTCTTAGTATCAGATTGGAATTCCATAAAAATTGGCGGATATCGCACAGTCTATAATTTTTTCTCTATCTATTTCAGAGCCAAATGAAGAAACAATGACATGTGGAACTCGGTACAAGTGCGCTCTGCTGAAACAGTCCATAATTAGGGCATTGTGAGAGATTGGGTATAACTCTCTCTTGAAGAATACAAATTGGGTCAGACCCGTGGCATTGGAAAAACAACTCAGAGGACTACTACAGGACCAAAATTCAGATATTGAGGATTTGAAATAACAAAGATACACTATATTCAATATCGAGCTCCTAGAAGGCAAGAAAAGGTTAGATCATGTGTTGTCAAGGGTTGCAAAGGACCAGAATTTCTACGGTAGCAAAGCAAAGCAAGGTGCAGCAGATGGTAGCATGAAAAAAGTAGAAACAAAGGTGCATAACAACAGCAATAATTTCATCATATGAAGTCTTCAAGTGGGCAGCACTGCATACAATCATTGTAAAGGTATCATTGTACTTAGTCATTGTAAATACATTATTGTACAAATTGTACTAGTGTCTATCTACCAAGGGTTGAAGAGGCAATGTTGGGAGGTCTAGGATCATCATTAGGTGGTTGTGTCAAAGTTGGGGTTATGGTCTAGTATATCTTCTTTTTCTACATCATTCTATATCATTGTAAAGTGGACCATTTTCCCTGGTACGGGAGTCCATTCTTCTTTTATTCTACTATAGGGTGGTAGGGTGGTGCTAGGGTGAGTTGTAGCTCATTGGGTGTTGGGGCATCCGTTCAGTTGACTACTGAAGAATCTCGGGCGTTGGAGCGTCCATCCAGTGGGAGCTGGAGAAGAATGCTTTTCTAGATTCTAGGAAGTTGGAGATTTATTTTCAATTGGAGTTGAATATTAAAGAATTATTAGAAAAGCATTAGGTGGTTTTTGTCCCAGAGTGGGTTTCCATATTAAAAACTATGTGCATTTGTGTTCCTCTCATTTGCTGCTATCATTGTACAAACACTGATAATAATTGAAGATTAACTAATTCTCTAATTGAAAGGAATACTGATTCACCCCCCTCTTAGTATTCCCAACAATTGGTATCAAAGCTTGGTTCCTTCAATAGCAGTTTAACAGCTGGAAGGAAGTCATGGAGCATACCAAGAATGGTGTACCTCTATTCAATGAAAATAATTATGCACTCTGGAAAGGAAGAATGGAGTTCTATCTCTTGGCGCAAGGTTACGAAGTATGGGACACTGTTCAAAATGGATTTACATCAACTACGGATGAACAAGGTAAGAAGAATTTGGTAAATGATGAAAAAGCAAAGAATATTATTATCAGTGGACTTATTGAATCTGCTTATCATAAGGTGTTGGGTTGTAAAACTGCCAAAAATGTATGGGACAAGCTTGAGAATATATATGCAAGTGACTCAAATGTCAAAGAAGCAAAGCTTCAAATCTATAGAGAAAAATTTGAGCAACTCGGAATGAAAGAAGATTGCAACATTGCTGCATACTTCCAATACGTTGATGAAATAACCAATACTCTAGAAGGATTGGGAGAGCCAGTTGACGAGAAGACTATTATACGGAAGATTCTTAGAACGTTACCAGGGAGATTCAACCCAAAGGTATCGGCCTTAGAATACAGTGCAAATCTGGACAAACTCAGCAAAGAGGAATTACATGGAGTTCTCATAGCATATGAAATGAGATTTGATGAAGAAGAGGGTACTTCGCATCTAGAAACTGCGTTCGTTGCATCTAAGAAAACCAATAAGGATAAACAACCTTCAATTGAAAAGACATGCACCTGCAAGTGTGAAGAAAAGAGAGATGATGGAGAAGGTCTCTCAGATGAAGAATATGCTTAATTTACGAGAAAACTAAAACCTACTAAGGGAAAATTCAAAGGTAAACTTCCATTGATATGTTTCGGTTGTGGTGAGGTTGGGAATTTCGTAGCAAAATGTCTGAACAAAAGTGATGGCAACTCAAAAGGAAAGAAAGGCTTTAAGAAATTCAACAAGCAAGGCAAAAAGAAAGGATCCAAAAGGAACTTTCTCTCTAAAGAAGATAACTCATCATCCGATGAAGAAAGTGATAGCAAAGAAGAAGCCAATGAGAAAGTATTGTTTATGGCCAAGCACAATAAACAAGAAGTATCAAACAATGAAGAAGAAGGGTTGACCATAGAATAATTTTATGAGAAGGCAATCAAGCTTATAAAAGAGCTCAATGCTGAGAAGATATGTTCTAATACTCTTGAAGAACAAGTTCAAGGTCTCAAAATTGAGGTTGAAGAACACAAATGTATTGAAGAGTCACTTCAAAAAAAGTTGGAAGAAAGCAACCAAGAAAGGGAAGCATTAGAAGTCGAAGTAGTCTCGCTGTGTAAGGAAGTGAAGAAGGGAAAAACTATCCAAAACAATGCCAACAGCTCAAGGGCATTGGAAGAACTCATCAATAATCAACGATCTTACAACAACAAAACTGGTCGCGGTTAGAAAGAAGAAGTAGGACCTTCTACAACAAAATACAATGAACCTATGAGATCTGACATACATGTAGACTTCATTGGACAAGATTCGCAAGTGCATCCTTGGAAGATGATTCCTCGACGAATATTTTCATCTAGGTACCAACATATTTTTCATGGCTATTGTTATTCATGTGGAAAATTTGTTCATAAAGCTGTAGAATGTCGCACGTACCCTAAGAACCAATACAATTCCAAGATATTCTTCAAATATGAACCTCCCAAGGCTCAACGAAACATCAATAGATTTGAACATTTAATAAATAATATGGGATGTTACAAATGTTAGAACTTTGGATACATAGCCAGAGACTGCAAACTTGAAAATCCTTCAGAAGAATCTTTTAAGCGACAAAATGAACGAACATGGAAGAAGAAGAAGACTGATAATTGTGCTCTCACTCTCAAGGCTCAAAAAAATAAAGATGTGTGGTATGTTGACAGTGGTTGCTCAACTCATATGACTGGAGATAGAAGGAAATTTGTATCTCTGAAAGAGAAGAAGGATGGAACCATATCCTTTGGAAATGATGGATCTTCAAATCTTATAGGATCATGTACCATCACTCTCGGAAGCAAAGATGTTATAGCCAAGAATGTTCTATTGGTCGAAAACATGAATCACAATCTACTCAGTGTTGGACAAATGTGTGATCAAGGACACACAATGCTATTCAACTTCACAAAATATGAAATCAAGAAAGGCAGGTATGGTAAAATTGTGGCTACAACAAGCCGAGATCCAAATGACATATATGTTCTGGATGAAGCAACTAAAGCATGTCTACTAGCTAAATAAGATGAAAGCTGGTTATGGCACAAACGAATGGGTCACATAAACTTTGAAAATCTTGTGAGGATAAGAAAAAAGGAAGCAGTACGAGAAATGCCGAAAATCTCAAAACCTTCCAACACACTATGTGAGGCATGTCGGCATGGCAAGCAGACAAAAGTCCAATTTAAAACAAAAGAACACTTTGCATCACATCCATTGGAATTGATACATACTAATCTATGTGGTCCTGTGAGAACAAAAGGCTTATATGGAGAATTATATTTCATGTTAATGATATATGATTATACCAAGATGACAACCATCAGTTTCCTAAAGAAAAAATATGAAGCATTTGAGTGCTTTAATATCTACAAGGATTTGGTTGAAAATGAAACTGATTTGAAAATAAAGTGTTTAAGATCAGATAATGGTGGAGAATTCACTTCCAAATTATTTCAACAATATTGTGACGAAAATGCAATAAAAAGGCAATTTTCAATAGCATGAACACCTCAACAAAATGGAGTTGTTGAAAGAAAGAACGTAACCGTACAGGAAATGGGTAGAACAATGTTGAAGGACTCAAAATTGGATGAAAAATTCTGGGTTCAAGCAATTGATACGACAGTATTCATTATCAACTGAAGTCTTCTCAGAAATAATTGCAACAAGACTCCATATGAATTATGGAAAGGAAAACTAGCTAATGTAAAATATTTCAAAATCTTTGGAAGCAAATGTTATATCAAAAGAGAAGATCAAAATTTGGGTAAGTTTGAATCACGTGTCGATGAAGGTATCTTTATTGGTTACTCATGCAAAAGAAAGGCCTATAAATGCTATAATCTAAGACTAAAACAAATAGTGGAGAGCATAAATGTTACATTTGACGAAGATGGTGTTCTAGCAAGTAATGATGAGGATCTAGAATCTTTGAAACTTGAGACATAGGCTGAAAAAGCCACAGATGAAATTGTAGAACAACAAGCAACTATCAACGAGGAAGAAGTAAAGAATGATCATCAAGATATACCAGAACAACAATAAGAAGCTCCTCCAAGGAGAAAAAAAGAGTGGATTCAAAAGAACCATCCATCAAATCAAATCATTGGTGACATAAATGAAGGTCGACAGCTTCGTTCATCACAACAAGCTCATGTTACTTTTCTAGCAACCTTTGAGCCTAGTAGTTTTGAGGAAGCCAGCCAGAATGAACATTGGGTAGCAGCTATGAATGAAGAATTGGATCAAATGGAGAAGAATAACACCTTGGAATTAGTTCCACGACCAAAAGATAAAAATGTCATTGGGACTAAATGGGTGTTCAGGAACAAATTTAGTGAAGATGGGCAGGTTACCATAAATAAAGCAAGATTGGTTTGTAAAGGCTATGCACAAGTGGAAGGAATTGATTTCGACAAAACATTTGCACCAGTTGCCAGAATGGAAGCCATCCAAATGTTTCTCGCCTATGCAGGTTCAAGAAAAATCAAAGTCTACCAAATGGATGTTAAGTCAGCATTTCTGAATGGAGAATTAGAAGAAGAAGTTTACATCGAACAACCTAAAGGTTTTCAACTATCACAAAAAGAAGACTATGTCTGCGGGTTAAAGAAGGCTCTATATGGTCTCAATCAGGATCCCAGAGCATGGTATGCTCGTCTTGATGGATATCTATGTCAACAAGGGTTCAAGAAAGGTATTGTTGATAGCAATCTTTATGTACAAATAGATAAAGATAATTTAACAATCGTTGAGGTATATGTGGATGATATAATATTTGGTAGCAATGATGATCGACTAATTAGGAAATTTTCTACAAAGATGCAAAGTGATTTTGAGATGTCTTTACTTGGTGAGCTGACATACTTCTTAGGGCTTCAGATATCTTAGCAAGAGAAAGGAATATTTATATGTCAAGCCAAGTACATCAAGGAAATGCTCAAGAAATTCAAAATGGAAGATTGCAAACCTGTCCTTACTCCAATGGTAACAGGTTGCCAATTGATCATAGACGACTCATCTAAGGATGTGGATCAGAGGTTGTACAGATCTATGATTGGTAGTCTTCTATATGTAACAGCTTCTCGGCCAGATGTTATGCAAGCAATTAGACAAGTAGCAAGATTCCAAGCAGCACCAAAATAATCACATATTATTGCCATCAAAAGAATTCTTCGATATCTAAAGGGCACATAATAATATGGCTTGTGGTATCCCAAGGGTAACAATCTCATTATTCAAGCCTTTACAGATGTATATTGGGCGGGAAGTGTTGATGATCGTAAGAGTACTAGTGGAGCATCATTCTATCTAGGTGGTTGTCTCGTATCATGGTTGAGAAAAAACAAACTTCAATCTTGTTATCTACAGCAGAAGTAGAATACATTGCAGTAGCATCATGTTGTACTCAAGTCCTTTGGATGAAACAAACTTTGCAAGATCTTCAAGTACAATTCAGTGAGCCTATTCCCATATTCTGTGACAACACTAGTGCCATCAGCATCTCCAAGAATCTTGTCATGCATTCAAAAACAAAATAAATTTCGATCAAATATCATTTTGTTAGAGAACAAGTCACTGAAAATAATATCAAACTTGAGTATGTTTGTACAAAAGAACAAATTTCTGATATCTTCAATAAACCTTTACCTCGTGAAGCATTTGAATATCTTCATCAAAAGCTTGGGATTCTCCCAAGTTCTCATTAGATTATAGGTCTACAGGACGGTTGTGTGTCAGCGGGAGTTGAAGTGTGTACAGGTCCACAGGATGGTTGTGTTTCAGGGGGAGTTACCCTTTTCCATTGATGTCAAAGTGGGAGAAAATGTTGTAGGAAGAGGTGTCATGATTGCAGGGGGAGTACTTGTGTTGCCATCAATGCCAAAGGGGGAGATTTTTGATCAACGGTTGTCATTGATGTCAACCCAAGCAGCACCAGGCCCAATATTGCATGGTAATTTTGACCTACCAAATTAATATACTCTGGGTCAATAATTCTTTTTATGGTTTCTACTTGTCAATCAGTTTCCATTGATATATGGAACACCATGTAATTCTTCACGGTTTGAGAGATATTCATGTTTGAATTTTGTACCCCCAGTTAGTGGGGTAAAACCCCATGGGGTTGGGGCATGGGTCATTGAAAAGTCATAATTAATATTTTTTATGCTCCTAAAATCCCTCCCATGTTCACTTGTTGAAGCCCCTCTCAACCTAAGAATTTATATAAATTGTGATCCTCATTTCCTCCTTATGCAAGGGATTTCTCCATCTAAAACAGGTCATCATGGAATTTGCGCTCTAAATTTTTTTCTACAAAGGTTCAAGAGCTGAAATTTTTATGAGGCGAAGCCAAAAGCCCGAGGAAGCTACTGTAAAAATTTCAAATCAAGGTGCACAATTTTTTGGAGATATGATCTGTGGAAGTCAGGGTTTTTGCAGGCTCTTGAAATTCATCTCAAAGAAGTGAACTTGGTAAATTCGTCATAACTCTCTCTCTGAGTATCAGATTGGAATTTTGTAAAAAGTGGCATATATTTCACAGTTTATACTTTTCGCTCTATCAATTTCATATCCAAATGAAGAAACAATGACACGTGGCACGCCGTACAAGTGCGCTATGCTGAAACAGTCCATAATTAGGGCATTGTGAGAGATTGTGTATAACTCTCTCTTGAAGAATCCAAATTGGGTCAGACCTATGGCATTGGAAATATGACTCAGAGGACTACTACAAGACTGAAAATCAGATATTGAGTATTTGAAATAACAAAGATACACCAGATTCAATATCGAGCTCCTAGAAGGCAAGAAAAATTTAGATCATGTGTTTTCAAGGGTTGCAAAGGACCAGAATCTCTACAGAAACAAAGAAAATCAAGGTGCAAAAGAGGGTAGCATGACAAGAGTAGCAACCAAGGTCCATAACAGTAGCAATAATTTCATCATATGAAGTCTTCAAGTGGGCAGCACTGCATACAATCATTGTAAAGGTATCATTGTACTTAGTCATTGTAAATACATTATTGTACATATTGTACTAGTGTATATCTGCTAAGGGTTGAAGAGGCAGTGTTGGGAGTTCTAGGATAATCATTAGGTGGTTGTGTCAAAGTTGGGGTTATGGTCTAGTATATCTTCTTCTTCTACATCATTCTATATCATTGTAAAGTGGACCATTTTCCCCGGTACGAGAGTCCATTCTTCTTTTATTCTTCTATAGGGTGGTAGGGTGGTGCTAGGGTGAGTTGTAGCTCATTGGGTGTTGGGGCATCCATTCAGTTGACTACTGAAGAATCTCGGGCATTGGAGAGTCCATCTAGTGGGAGTTGGAGAAGAATGATTTTCTAGATTCTAGGAAGTTGGAGCTTTATTTTCAATTGGAGTTGAATATTAAAGAATTATTAGAAAAGCATTAGGTGGTTTTTGTCCCAGAGTGGGTTTCCACCTTAAAAACTGTGTGCATTTGTGTTCCTCTTGTTTTCTGTTATCATTATACAAACATTGATAATAATTGAAGATTAACTAATGCTCTAATTGAAAGGAATAATGATTCACCCCCCCTCTCAGTATTTCCAATAGAGGTTGAACGCAAAAGGAAGGAAGAGCAGGAAACAAGAGCATAAGTTGAACGAAGAAGGAAGGAAGAAGAGGAAACAAAAGTAGAAGTGGAGCGCAGGAAAAATGCACAACAGGATAAAGGAGAGGCAGAGTAGCTATTGAAAGAGGAAGAAGAACAAAAGAGAAAAGAGGAAGAGGATCAAAGATCAAAAGACGTCGAGACACCTCCTCCAATAACAGGAGTACAAACCAAGTTGCCGCCTATTGAAGTACCTACAATTAACACACGTTTTGAACTCTTAGAGCTAGGCACCTCTAAATTATAGGAGGAGGAGGTGTTCAATCTAACGAGACTCACTTATGATCAGTTCACCTTCAAAATCCGGCAGGAAAAGAGGAGATGCCTAGCACGGAACCCTGCCACGCCATTCACAACCACGACAGAAAAGGATATATTCCTAGACACTAGGACCAACCCAGTGATGATAGCATCAGCTGGCACTGCTTTTTTCGTATCCACAGAAGAAAATGTGAGCCGAATGAGTAGGGAAATCCTCTCCCTACAAAATAGATTACAAGACTCTGAACAAAGGGAAGCTAGTTCAAAGCAAGAAAAGAGAGCACCAAGGGAAGAAATCCAATAGCTCTAGGGAAAAAACACTCTTATTAACGAAGTACCACTTACCGTCTAGAGAGAGTTGGTGACATTGGAAGCCACCATGAGGTAGGTTTACAGGGAGATGTTCACCATAAAGCAAACAGTCGCACCTCTACTAAGAGCCAAGTGGAAGCGAAGAAGAGAAACGAGCAACTAAAAGAGGCCTCCACCGCCTTGGATAGAATGATAGAATGGAAAAGCAGATATCCACAGGCTCTGGAAACCTTTCCCAAGAAATATTGTATTCACACTCAGAATGACAAGGTCCAAATTCGCATGAAGGTGCAATCCAAGGAGAAATTATTTAAAGATCTAGAGAAGGTGATGACCGCATATGAGCATTTGATCAGTGGCATTGACACGATGCATGAACTGCACCATATTCCTTCTCTAGGTGCACTGAGTGAGGAAAAGACATGGGGATAGGTAGATCAAGAGAGTCAGACATTTCTACAGCCTATCAGACAAGCCACCACTACACCGGATCTTCCCGCATCACAGGAGAACTTGGTTAAGTTCGTCGTAACTCCAGTTTGTATTTACACCAAACTGGCTTCCTTATCTAACCAGGTCACAATAAAGAGAGAAAATATGATTCCCAAAACCTTAGAATGCCTGCACAGGTTAAGGGAAGATACCCCTCTGATCTCCCCAATCGCTGCAGATTATCGTGCATGGCAGAATTTCCTCAAAGAGCAACAATTTGATATTCCTGACCTCGCAATCACACACACGATCCCATGATTAGATTGCAAGGCACAGTATACAGGAGATGTCACAGGTCGCAGCTTCCACGATCAAGTCGCAAGTCGCACTATCCATTCAGGTCACAGGTTGCATCTTCCATTTAGGTCACAAGGCAACCCAACAGGCAGGAAGGTGAAGAGTCAAGGCCCCGAAGGGTCAATTTTGTCTTATATATACCCCCTTCGGGGACTTGTAATGGACCTTTTTTTTTGGACTCCAAAGGAGAGAAGAGAGTTGTAAAGCATTAAACAGCCTATTATGAATGAATACAAGCATTTGTTTTAAATCCACTATTGGATCTTATGAGAATCAATGTGTCAATACTATGAGTATTTCTTCATATATGTCTGATATCTTGTGATTAATTGATTTGTGTTTTCTAATTATACTCTTTATGCATTTCAGCTTACTGCATGTGTATATGATGGTATGTTATTTACATAGGAGATGTTTTTAACTTTATTATTGACATCTATCTCATTCATGAAAACGCCCAAGTACGTATAAGTTGTTCTTACCAGGTAGAACTATTTCTTTTATGGTTTGAAGAATCTTACGAACATGACCTTAATGATATGTTGCTAACAGCATCTCCTTCAGTTGCGTGTTTTCTTTTTATATCATGTATTTGTAGTGTTTATGCTCATTGACAATCATCGATATTTGTCTTGTATCATTCGATAATTGTACACCTATAACTTTGCAGGTCTCATTTGCATCCAAGAGAAGGAGCATTCAGCAGTAGTCAGATGCACACCCCTAGACAGGATCCCTATCATAAACGGTTCAGAGTCTAATTGGGACTTTCTACCGGGGAGATCCCCTACTATTGGCCAGACAAATTTTCCCATCAACAAAGCTTGTACCAGATATAGGGTTGGAGCCCTTGATGTTGGTGCCTTAGAATTGACAGGGTTGGAGCCTTGGAAGTCCAAGTCAGTGCTTGGCAAATACAAGTTGGAGCCTGGGATATTGAAGATTGGTGTCTTCATCTAGGGTTGGAGCCCTACATATATTGTACTTGATTTATTGTAAAGAATAAATTAATAAAATCATTTATTCTTATTGTTCATTTTGTGTTCTAAATATAAGTGATCTAACTGGTAATATTAACAATTGAAAGTAAATATTGATTCACCCCCCTCTCAGTATTTCCAAAAATTTGTTTCAGAGCCAGTACCTTCACTCAAAGCCTAACATCTTGAAGGTTGATAATTAGAACATAAATGGAAAAGCCAAGGAAGAAAGTCTCCAATCCTCCTAAAGATGTGTCTTCCTCAAACATTGAAATTGAAGTAAATCAATTTGCGAAGGCTCCATTTTTCAATGGAAATTTTGATATATGGGTGGCAAGAATGAGTAATTTCTTAAAGACTCAAGGAATTGAAGTTTGGAAATCAGTGATTACTAATGACACGATGGACGAAGAATCCAAGGAGTACAATACAAGAGCAATGAAGTCAATTTTGAATGGGTTACCAAATTCTGTGAAGGCCAATTTTGAAAAATGTTCGTCAGCAAAATTCATATGAGACAAATTTTATGATCTTCACTCAAAAGGAGTGTTGACAATGATATCCAGTCAAGAAGATGATGGAAAACAAGAAATAATTCCAGATTCCATCAAGGAAGGTGAAGATAAGAGAGATGACAACAAGGCTAAAGAAGACCTAGAAGATGAAGAGAACAAAGAAGACTTTGAAGAAGATCTCCTGAATAAACTTATGGCTTCCATGAAAGATATTAATGGTTTGAAAAAGTAAAATGAGGAACTTAAGAAGAAAGTGCAAGATGGTAACCAAGACAAGACAAGGAAGGAAGTTTACTTTGTTAAGCTTCAAGTACAAGAAAGAGATGAGGAGCTCGCCAAAATTAAAGAGGAATTTCATCTAAAAAAAAGAAAGCGTCATGAAGAAGTCATATCTATGAAAAATAAATTGGGTAAGGCAAATAAAAGGGAAGAAACTTTGTCAAGCCACCTTGAACAAAGACTTAAGAGCTTGAGCAATCTTGAAGCAAAGACTAGTCAATACAAGGAAGAGGTCTCCTCTCTTAGATCTCAAATAGAAGAAGCAAGGAAACAAGCGCAAGGAGCCCGAGAAGGTGATGGAAACTTTGGCATTCATAGAAGGACAAGTTAATGAAGTAGAAAAGGAGAGAAACACCATGATATGCCAACTAGAAGAAAAGGATGAAGAAATCTTGAAACTAAAATCAGACATCAATCTTCTCAAGGTCAAAACATGTGAAGCTACAAGAATAAAAGAAGAAATGGAGAGAAGTCTAGCAAAAGAGAATGAACAAGTCTTCATAATGAAATCAAGTATCATCTCCCTTAAAATCGAAGCACATGAAGCAAAAACGATGATGGAAGAAATGAAGAAGCAACTAGTTATGAAAGATGAATATTGTGAAAAGTTGAAAGGAGAAATTGTCTTTCTTAAAAAGGAAGTTGACTTGATAAATAAGAACTTGAAAAGCTCTCAAACCCTAGATGACATCCTAAGTCATCAAAGGTCTCCCCTTGATAAATTAGGTCTTGGCTATGCAGGTGAATCCTCAAGCAAGAATGATAATGCTTCAAACAACAAAGATGTGAGGAACCTATAAAAAAATGTTGATGCTCCCAGTTCCAGCAAGGTTAAGGAGAAGAATCAAGACAACAACGGAAGAATTATATTCCAAGGAGACTTGCAGATGGTGTGAAGAATACAAAAGGCAATGAATATCAATAAATAATCCCAAGGAAAAAAGACTTCATAAGTACATCAAGGAAAACTCCATCTCTGAGGTACCAAAGTATATTTCTTGGTTATTTCTATTCTTGTACAAACTTTGGGCACATGGCAAAAGACTGTAGGGCATATCACAAAGACAAATATAATGGTCCTCGTCAATATCTTCAAAGAAATTTTGCAAGAATAAGTCATGATTTCTTATTCATGAAAAAAATAGAGTGCTTCAATTTCCATAACATTGGACATATGGCATGTGATTTTAACTTGACTTGGGTCCCTGCACAAGCTAGAACCATGCCAGAGAAGAAAGCTACACAAGTATGGAGAAGGAAACAACTTGGGTCTGGAAGTCTCTTGAACACTCCAGCGAACAACACATGTTGTTGACTAGATGAAGTCATCCTTGATATTCCAAGTATTTGATGGTGAACCCCTGCCAAAAAGAGACCATGCATATAGTTAGGGGGAGTTTGTGATTCTTGAGTATTCCTGCAGAAAGTGATCCGTGAGTGGGCCCTATGAAATCCTTGATGATTTACACATGGAAAATATTGATAAATCATCTCTCGGAAGTAACTCCATTGAAGGAAAACATGATATTATGATGATGCCTTCTACTTGATCACACAAGGTGAGAAATCCTTCATGAGCTAAAGGAATTTATGCAGACAAGGGGAGATGGTACATCACATGATGAAATACAAACACATCTATCATGGAACATATTTCCAAAAGAAAGATCACCATGGTAGGGGGAGTAACATACCTATGAAGGACTACAATTCATGAAGAAAAGAAGCAACTTGACAGAAGGAGTATTTGGGCACCCCGTTTTCCATTGATGTCAAAGGGGGAGAGAAATTAGAAGGGAAAGAATATTACCATCAATGACAAAGGGGGAGATTGTTAATCAAGGTTGTCATTGATGTCAATGTGGCATTGACCGAGATGTCAATATTCTTGAGATGCCTGGTTCCAAATGATGATGCCATGACTCTTGGTTGACTAGGATACTATCAATGAAGATGTCAAGTCACGAAGAAGTCTAACCACTAATGAAGGAAGCCCTAAGTACTTGATATGGATGCTGGATACTATCATGATGACAAGTCACTCTTGGTTAATAAGGATGCCATGAATGATGATGTGCTTACTCTTGATGAAGAAGCTTGGAACCAACATGATGTCAAGATGTCAAATATTCTTAAGGTGCCAAGTGTCAATCATGTACCTTGTTTGGTAACCTAGAAGACTACACTTGATGACGTCATTCCATGAAGGTCTTGATGACATGGTTGGAAACTACATGATGACTTTGTTGGATATTATTGGTGCAAAAGATGGAGAAGCCATTAATAACCACACGATGTCTCAAACACTCCTCATTCTGTCCCAAATATTTTTCTGCACTAAATTTCAAGGACAGTCTCACTAAAAAATTATTTTTCACTACCCTAGAAAAAAATTCGCAATTTGAATCATGTACCATCTTTTAGGGCATAATTTTTCCTTTCTAATGAACCCTTACACGCCCCAAAACTCCAAATTTTTTGGGAGATATGAATTTTACAAGTTCAAGGTATATATCTGGCCCTTGAAGCTGACCTAAGCCTCATGTACATGTCAGCCTCTCCTCCAATAGACATGACTATTCATTATGACACAAAATCACTATAAATACAAGTCTGTTTTCATTGATCAAGCAAAAAATTTCGGTGAATATTTCAAACAGGAAGTATAAAAGGAAGGGAAGATGAGGAGGTCATTAAAATAATGTTTTGGGCTGATTCTATTGAAGTTTATATACTCCATTACAGCAGTAAACAAGCTTAGACCCTGTGACCGTGGACATAACTGTAATTTGAAAGAAACATGGACAGTTATCTCTGGAAAGAGCTACATAAACCTTAGCTCGGACCTGAGTTTTGAAGAATTAGACTTGTGACATCGAGGACAGATCTGTGTGTGTGGACAGGTACCTTGTGGTGGCATAAATGCTCATACTGCTAGATGTTATATCAGTAATAAAACTTGTCACCAATAAAATTTAGTGTATGGATAGTCTTGTGGAGATTTGCAGTGCCTTGAACCCGTGATAGCATAAAAGTTAAGACAGTCACATGTGATAGTCTACCTGTGGATCAGGAATAAAAACTCAAGAACAGTTCTATATATATCTTAGGCATGTAACATTAAAGAAGCTCGAACTTGTTGGGAGGATCAGACCAGACTTGAAGTTGGAAGCTCGGACTTGCCTTGATAAATCATTTCTTGTGGCTCGGATATATAGACATAACCTCGGATCTATAGTGTCACCTTGAAGTTGCAAACATGATTAATCATAGTATCACTTATTGAAGGAAAATTCACTGTATCACTTACCTAAGATAGTCAACTCAGATCATTTGATTTGGATCTATGATATCAATAGTTTAATTTGAGGCTTGTTCACCTTTGAGCTTATTGCAGCCTTGAGCTATGGAGTATAGCTCAATTTTGTGAAGTATTTTCCAAAGTAGATCTCAGAGCCTAGTGAATATTTATATTATTGTCGAAGCACATTTAGGACAATTTGGGGTATACAATTCTGTTGAGAAGCATACTCCACCAAACATCTCAAGGGATTTTTATAGAACATCTTGTAGACCTATTGAAGCCATCATGAGGTGAACTTGGAGATATTATTGGAGATCATGATGCATTTTTTATGTCATCATGAGGTGACCTGGAGAATTTGGTTGGGTATGATGAAGAGCAGTGGTGACACCTTCTAAGAAGAAAAGGTGGTCATTGATGATGCAACGTGGAGACTAAGTGTGACAGGGCTCATTGAAGAAGACATTGGGAGTCGTGAAGAATAACCAAACATATTTTGAGGAAGTGAAGTTGCAAGTTGGAGCCCAAGAGGTTGGAGCCTCATAGAGACAAGGTCGGTGCCTTGGAAGATAGGGTTGGAGCCCTAGAGGATTGGAGTCCTCAAGAGACCAAGTTGGAGCCTGTACCAGATATAGGGTTGGAGCCCTTGAGGTTGGGGCTCAGAATTGATAGGGTTGGAGCCTTGGAAGTCCAAGTCGGTGCTTCGAAAATACAGGTTGGAGCCTGGGAGATTGAATATTGGTGTCTTCATCTAGGGTTGGAGCCCTACATATATTGTACTCGATTTATTGTAGAGAAGAAATTAATAAAAACATTTATTCTTGTTGTTCATTTTGTGTTCTAAATATAAGTGATATAATTGGTAAAATTAACAATTGAAAAGAAATACTAATTCATCCCCCTCTCAGTATTTCCAACAGAGTAGAAAATTTATTTTGAATTTATTCAAAATATGTGCAGGTCGACCTGAAGCTTTGGAGCCCTAGCAGTTGTGTCACACACCCTCATTGATGGATACAAATTGGTCAACGTTGGAGGAAATTTTCACTCATCACATCCTCACACATTTCTCTCTCCTCATTTGATTGGTTCGATCACTTGGAGGCTCTTCTCTTCACACGTGGGAAATTGCAGCAAGGAGAAAATCTGTTTTCGGCCTAGGGTTTCTGCTGCAACACTGACCAGTGTTGAAATTGGTCAACACGTGGTCAAATTGACCTGAAACTCTCCCATTCTTTTGATTTCATCAATCCGAATTTTTTGGCACAATTCCTGAGGCTGGAATTGTGCCAAAAAAACTTGGTTGAATTGACCTTGCTGTTGCTGTTGTTTGCATTGACCATTGACTGACAATGTTGAATTTTGTTGACTTTTGGGGTTGATTGTTTTGGCTGTCCTAGAGGGTTGTGTAACACTTCTGGTTGGCTGACTATATTAAGACTTTGCTGGTTGAAGCATCCTGTTGATCGTCGTAACACACCAACACACTTATATATTTTGGCTTGTCTTCTGTCGATCTACTAGTATGTTCTATGAGCATTTTACTTTATTGTTTATGTGATTGTTGATTTATATTGGGATAAAAATTAAATTTGCATCAAGTATAGAACATCTACAAAAATTTACAAGGATTCCCTATCTTGCTTTAGCATATCACATGATCGGATTGAATCCATTGATATACATATTGTTTGTATAATTTCCATAAAGGGAAATGTGGGTCCATGATCATTCAATGATTTTTCTTCAAGTTTAAAAGGGCCCTAAAATACCAAAAGAAATTCATTCTCACTCTTCATCATCGAGCTCTCAACTTTCCCAAGTCAAAAAACCAATTTTTTCTTAAAGAAATTGAGTTTTTGGTCCATCACTGTGCTTTTCCTCAAGGCGCTGCGCTTTTTAACTGATCATCATGTGCTTTTCCAAATATGTTTCAATTTTTGCAGAGCTCACCGTGCTTTTCCTCAACTCATTGCGCTTTTCTCAGTGAAGCTTCACTTTCTCACTTGAAGGCATAAAACAAGACTTGGAGGTTTTTTGAAGGTTATGACTGGTCAAGCATCTATTTTCAGGTAAGTTACATTATACAATCCCCTCCTTGCATCTCATTGTCATAATTTTGGTGTGAAAACCCCCTATTTGATATCCATGCTATGTTTTGGTGGCTAAAACATATTTTTCAAGTTTGCAAGTTAAATTTTATTTCCCTTAGACCCTTTTACCTACCTCACACTCTTAATCATCCCCCACATCCCTCACATCCCTTCATTCCCCAATCCTAAATCACATTCCCTAAAACCCTACCCATGCGCTACACTTTTCTAGACAGCTAAACTATATCCCTGTAATTAAATTCCCTAGCCCATTTCCCTTGTCATTTTAACTCCCCATCACTTCCCTAAGGTTTTGAACTCCCTTAAACCCTTCCCTAAATTTTCCCACACCTATCCCAACACCCTAACCCCATCATCCCATTCCCTTTTCCTTCCCCTCTCCCCTAGGTTTTCTAGCAAATTAAACATCATGGAGGAAGACAGAAACATCATGGAGGAAGAGAGAAACACCATGGAGGAATAGAAAATGACCGGAAACAAAGGAGGAAGAGTCTTAAGGCTTGAGCCATCAAACACCAAGGAATTGATGTCATCACCCCTAGCATTCAAATTTTTCCATCATGTAGGTTGTTTTGAGTTTTTTGAAATGATCCACAGAGTACAGAGCCATCCAAATTTGACTAGGATCTTCATCAAAAACCTGCAAAAAGACCAAGTCACCTTTACAGGGGTGACATTCACCATTTCTAAAAAAAATTATTGCAGCAGCAACAATGATACCTAATGTAGGTGAAAATTGGTTTAAATCTTAGGATTTGGATGCCCAGTTGTATGAACCCTACATCAAAGCACCCTACAAAGACAACATCAAGAAAATCTTCCCTTTTGGTCAGATACTTAATAGGTTTTCTCTCATGATGAAAATCATCATGAAATACTTTACTTGTGAGGGTAGATTATCCAGATTATACAACTACCACATTAGGCTACTCATGCATTTTACTAGGGTGAAATTTCTCAACGTTCCTTATTATTTGTACAAGAGCATTGTCAATATGGCCTACAAGGTACATCACAAATATTATGAGCTTCAAATGAACAATATTTTCCATCACTCACTCATCAAAATCATTGTCCTTCATCACCTAAAACAACTAAACATTGCATGGGAGACTTTCATTGAGGCAGAGGTCTTCACATCACCACCCAATTAGCCTGCTAGACCTATTCCACCATCAACATCAGTTACTGAAAAAGAAACTAGGTCATCTAGCAGGGTGAGAGTTAAGAAGAGAAAAAAGGAAAAAGAGGTCAGAACTTATCAGAGAGGACATAGGAAAGTGTTTTCTCCATAAATTGTGGAAGGGGCATTGCCTTCTACATCAACAAAGAAGGGATATCAAAAGTAGTAGGAGATAGTTGTCCAAGAGAAGGATCCCTTCACCATGACATTGAGATGGTGGAAATGGAGTCCCAAGATGAACAAGAAACCCTAAACCTAGTCATAAAATAAAAATATGCCAAAATCAGAGAGCTACAAGACAATTTGGCAAGGTCCAAGTTTGGTATCTCCTTCCTTGAGAAAGATAACAAACAGTTGAAGGAAAATAAAATACTCTTGGAAATGGAGTTGTTGAAAGCTAAGAGGCAAGATGTCAAAGGAAAAGTAGTGATTGGACATGATAAGTCTGATGAGGATGAGGCTTACACCACAAGGAAAATACCAAGAACAAGGGGCCTAAAAGGAGTGTTGGAGAAGGAAAAAAAATAGGGGACACTTCTTGTAGAAGAACTCACCTTAGAGGAAAGGATTTCCATGGAAATTAATGAAGATAGCGAACTTTAGCTTGGCAGAGCAACCATACACCTGGAGAATCTCCTTCAGAAAGCCAACAAGGATAATTAGATGTTGAGGCACATGGATGACCACTACCAAAACAATATTTGTAATGTCAAGGTTAAGAAATTGTAGGATAAACTCAAGGAAACCCTAATCAACCAAAGGGAGAAGACTAAACTTGACTTTCTTGTTGATGCATCCTTAGTTGCATGACACACTTCATCATGACCTCATTAAGCAATTTTGAAATTTTTTGGGCAAGTATCTAGAATTTTGGGAATTTTGGTCAAATTTTATCAATTTTTTGCACAGTCAGCTTGCAAAAAACGCAGGATGGGCCACGCTGCGCTTTTTCTAGGAGACTCTAAATGATGAAAAATCATTGGGGTTAGAAATATAATGGTCTCTACGTCACATTTTTACTACTAGCACTCCAAAATATGAGCTTTTGACAAGTGTAAAAGCCCAAAAAATGCCTTAAAAACACCTTTCTGCCAGTGCTTTTAGCCCCATGCTACGCTTTTTGACCATTCTTGGGAGAATTGATATTTTGAGGGGCTTAACTCCATCATTTTTCAGTGCTTGAGGACATTATGGACAAATAGATAGGAAGAGATTTCCAATGAGGTATCTTGGGCTCAATTTTGACTTCAAAAAGGTAGTCAAAAGTCAACTAGAAGCTCACGTTGCGCTTTTCTCAGGAGCATGTTGCACTTTTTGTACACATGCTGCGCTTTTTCCAATTCCCCGTTTTCTTCAGAAATTTGGTTTTTCTCATTTGCTTAATGAATTCCATGGATTTTTACTGATGTAAACTTGAAAATCAGATGTAATTATGTCTTTTATAGTTACTAGACATAGATAGATCAAGTAAAATTGTATTTTTGGGTCAAGTGAATCAGTTTTATCAAAGATAGGGATGAGTTTGTTGACCTCCCTATTCATTAGGATTCCAGTTGAGGACTTTGGGGATAAACTCCAAAAGTCATGTATTCGAATCTTGAGAGTGGGAAAAAAAAATCTTTCTATATATTTCATTTCCTTTGTCATTGCAAGGGTTGGATGGTGTAGAATTGATCTTTGAACACTAGTGTATTCGGTCATTTTTGGCAGGAACTAATAGACATAGTTGCAACTATTGTGGTGGGATTCATGTGGTATGTGTTTTAGCAGTGTTGCCTCTTATGTTTTCATATGTTTGAATTTATTATGCCTTCCATATTCATGTCCATCTCTTAATGTGATTTTTTTCTAAGTTTGATAAGAAGAATTCATTATTTTCATGCTCTATTTTGGAGAAGTTATCACAGTTATGTTTCACTTTCCTCTTATATAAAATAATTCATGATTTCCATGCTCTTTTTGAAACCCTATAAGTCTCTCACACTCACCCAGATACCTAAAAGTGCTAAAGTGTGTGCCTACCTTGCCCCATCACATCTCTGCAAGTCTGATTTTCAGTGCCCTGAATTAGTCTTTCCTAGACCTAATTTACCATCTAGCACCAAATCCAAATCAACCAAACCCTAGAGCCTACCATTCCTAGCCTAAAATCTTCATTATCTAGTCAATTTGGTTGTGATCTCATGGAGAGAGCCCTCTCCTACCTATTAGGGATAGCTACTAGGTCAAGGCGATCGGTGGTTACCTTTTTTGGTCTCCTTCTCAGCCTTCGGAGGTCCAATGGAGTGATAACAGGTCGCACTCATCAAGATATACAACGAGCGACTGTAACTTCCTGGTCACTCCCTTAGATGACTGTAACTGCATGTTCGCTCCCTTAGACACTGAATGTGGCAGTTGGTCTCTCACAGGTCAATTGTAAGTGTGTGACAGAGGATAAACTGACCCAAATTAGCTTCAAACCCCCAGTCGCATTGATCAAGGTTTGTGCGTGCGAATTTGCCTTCCGAGTTGCACTATGGATTCTGGAAGGATGTAAGCATGAAATCAGGGCTAAAATCTTCCAAATCTTCTTCCAAACCCCAGACGCCCCCTTATAGCCACTGTGAGTGTGAATTTGATCTCCCATTCACATTGAGGAAAACTATGAGCATGCGACCGGGGAAAAATTATTCTGGAGCTGGCTTCAAACCCTAGTCGTTCCCTTCAAGCTTCTGTGCATGCAACTTTAGCATCCCAGTCACACTGAGGAATATTGTATGTGTGCGACCGAGGATGAAAATTCCCAGTGATGTGTGTGCGACCAAGAAACAGAAACCCTACATGTGTGCATGCCTCAGACCTGTAGTTGGTTGTGAACCCCTATTGGGAACTTCTAGTTAATTTTTTATAGGGCGACATTGTTATTTGCTTTGATAGTTACATTTCTTCAATAACATGATAATTTCACCCCATATAATTATATCATTATTCATATCTACATTATTAGCCATCAGCATATGCAACTATGTAGAAAGAACAATAACATCTTCATCTATGAAGCAAAAAATGAAGAAACAAATGGAATAAAATAATGCACACATATGGACACTAGGATTGGTTCGAGACTAGGGCGAAACCCACTATGGGGAAAACCGTTGCAAATTCTTCTTCTTAGATTGTCATCAAATGATTTAGAAAACAAGATTACAATGATCCATTGATCCATATCTTCAAAGTGTAGTAAAAAAACTATCATATACACAATGTAACCTTAAACATATCTCTGTTAAAGGAACTTGATTCTAAGATATGTGATGCACTGTAACTGCCTAAAGCATACTAATGAACACAACTATCACTAGGTGGAAACTTTGGAGAATTGAAGACACATATTTGAGGACCTAATCTGCAGCAAAAAATATACTGAACAGATCTATAGATCTGCAAATCTACAACATCAAGAAGCCTGGATCCAATATATCATTGAAGCCAAGTGATATCAATTGCCAAATCCTAGATCTGAATCCAAGATGCTCTCAAATACATATCGCAAACATATGTGATTGAGCGACTGAATTTTGGAAGCACTGAGCAAGCAACTGAATATTACCTGACTCAAATATGCTCCATTAGACTTTAATAAATAAAATAATTCATAATTTAACTTCTGCTTAACCGATTGGGGTGGTCTATAGGTCAATTTTAGTCCTCTCGAAAAAATGAATCTAATGCAATTATGATTTTGGCCATCTGGGTTTCCTGAAGTGTAATTTAACTACAATTGAATAATTTTAACACTCCCTCTCAACGAGGGAGAATTCCACTTGACAATATTTTTTCATCGATCAATATGCCCTTATGTTATCTTCATGCATCATCATGTATCTTCATTGATCATCTTTGTCACGTAGTCTTCATGCTTTGGATCTTTCTCATTAAAAATCATCAATGTACTTCTCATGCTTATTCCAACTTATCTCTTGAATGTTGTTGCTCATGTGTTGAACATTATCGGATCTAGAAGAAGAAGAATTTGTCACCAAAGGGGACCTTAGCAACCACCCTTCATCCATCAGGCTACAACCTAGATTCTCTGACACCGGGCTACTACCTGGAATATCATCATCAATCATCATCAGAGTGCATATCATCAGGGAGCACGCCTCAACATGTAATCATATTGGGGAGCACATATTGACCCAGAATCTCATGGGGGAGCTATACCTCTACAGCCTCATATATAGAAATAGGATTTCCATCCACGCAGGGGAGCTGATCATGATCCTGGTATCACATCGGGGAGCTCGATCTCAACCTGTAACCGCATAGGGTTTTCTCAACCCGTCCTTTTACCTAATGATCTTCCCATTAATGATCCATTAGGGGAATTTTGAGGTCTAAAATGGACCTCCTAAGAAAAATGTACAACCAAAATAAAATTTACAAGAACCAATAAGAATCAAGATGATGATTTCAACCATGGGGGATGATTCACCATTTTTGGAGTAAAAAAGTAAAAATATTAGAAAATAATAAAAGAATAAAAACGCTTTCTCAACTTGTACTTTCAACTTATCTTCATAAGGTTTTACTCAAATTTCGAGAAGGAGTACTATTTGGATGAAAATTTTAATTCCTCATCCAAGGAGTAGCCATGTTGCATACTTTCGATGTACCCTGCTACACGAAAAATGAGAAATACATGAAAAACGTGATCGCAATAACGTTTTTTCATGTATTTCTCATTTTTCATGTAGCAGAGTCCATCGAAAGTATGCAACATGGGTACTTCTTGGATGAGGAATCAAATTTTGCATCCAACGAGTGTTTATGCTCGAAATTTGAGTAAACCCATAGGGAGATAAGTTGAAAATACGAGTTGAAAAAATAGTTTTCTTTTTTCTCTCTAAATTTGATGATGTAATCAAATATTATTTTATTATTTCCATTATTATTTTATAATTTCCTTAGGAGGCCCATTTTATACCTCAAAATTCCTCTAATTCTTGAATATTGATGTGGTAGAACACCTGCATCATATCGACTTGGGTTGTACACCCCAAGCGCACTCTGAAATCATTGGCCAAATGAGGAGTGGTATTACCAACAAGACCTGTTTGTGGGTATTATTCCAACTGGGGTATACTCTGCAAAGACCAATCAGGGGATCAAAATTCTCCGACCCTATGAAGATAGGGGAGCATCATCCCTAACCCTATGGGTAACAGATAGGGGTCATACCCTGTTGTCCATATTTCCCTCAACCCCAAGATCCCTCCATCTCAATTCGTCATCGTAGGAGCTCAGATGGAGAGGAAGATTTTTCTTAGTGTCCTCGATCAGCGTTGCTCTTCTCATACTCATATTTGGTATCTTCTTGTCTCAATAGCAGTTTATTCTTATTCATACAGGACATCAAATCAAATATTATGTTAGAACATACATAATAATTTAAATCACAACAAGATACCATAATCATCCTCCCTCTCACAGAGGTGTCAATCACAAGCCTAAGCTTGTCTTGAACAACTTCGTTATCTCAATGAATAGAGAAATCACAATCTCAAATATATATGTATATGGGATTCTTTGTCATCACAGTGTATCCATGTCTTATCCAGATCATGTTCAGACAACTCTCTAAGTAGCTTCTACATCCTGCCTTACATCTAGTTATGCTAGCAACATTGTACCCGACCTCGATCGTGCTATGGACCTCTCATCCAAGATATCATGGCAGATCTCATAGTAAGACAACATCCAAATGTTCTCATCAATACTAATCCCAAACATCATTATTTAATCCATGCAACTACATATCATGGGAGAAATATGTCAACCTTTTAAAGTAGAACGTTTCATGCAGATATTCCAAAAATACGTTTGGTGGAAATTTTGAATGAAGCAGCTCAATCATTAATTTAATCATGTTCTATACACATCATAGACATATGGATGTTCAAAATGGAAAATAAATGCTTCAATCAACTATTAGATGCCATGTAACATTTAACAATAGTTGAACTTTAAATCAGAATGTCCAAGGATTTACATTTCCATTACACAAATACATTTATCAATAGATTTGCAACATGGGATTTCTTTCCCAAATTCCAGAAATTGATTTATCATGCCATGATACATCATTATGAGATTCAAAATCCATCTCCCTCTTACTTAGATTTTTAGAGGCTCATCACCTGTCAAGGATATACTATTAGTATGTAAAACCAAAGCCATAATCAAAATCAAGGCCATACCAGCTTGGAACTTATCACCCTGACTTCTCCAGATAATTGTCAATTATGGACAAATCTGAATCAGAGAGCTTGCAGCACACACTGCTCTCTGCAAGCATAATTCCTTACCAATTCAACATAATCAACCTTACATAAATCAATTTTGAGTCAAAAAATCATCTCATCGGAGTTTAGAAGCCAAACGAAAAACTATTATCAAAGACATTGATATCATAGTATCAATTATTTCAACCAGGTGACAGGTAGAGCTCATATCAAGTCTTGACTTCATTCACTATCAAACCATCAAGTATGTCATTTAACATGCTATTACAAGCCATTTTAGTCACTAGATGCAAGTGCATACATCAAGGTTAAGTCATGCATGTTTTATCTTCATATTGAATCACAACAACCAAGGAGGCCAATACATAACCATAATTTTGAATACTCACATAAGAAACTAAAGGTTACCATGTTCACATAGCATTATCATCAGGGGAAATCAACAATCAACATATCAAGTCCAAATAAAGAGATCAAATACATGTCTCAATCATCGATTCAAAGTTCTAAAACATCATGTTAAAGTTCCAAACACAACTCATTTATATCAATCAGCCAAAAACATGTAGCACAATTACATATTCATATGAATGTCTCGGTCACCTGCAAACACATGTTCGATTCAAACATACGAATTTTTCCTGCTGTTAGATCTTACTACTATTTGCAACACATCTGTAGAACTGGCATCTTAAGGTGACCATATGATTTCATGCTTGATCTTTTATTTACTTTGATCATTAATTTAACTCTACAACTTCAGAAATAAGATTAAAATGGTGGGCATGTCATAGATCCCTTGATTCAGAGTACAAACTAATTTTGTGTACAAAACTTCAATTCTGTGTATATCAGGCATAGTAGCATCTATGGGCCTTCCTTTGTGCGAGAGAGGCTCAGACCTCTGTTGTAGATGAACAATTTTAGATACCCATAAATTATATAAGAGTATTTAATTTCATTTTCATTCATGTCATCAACTTGTCATTACTCAGGTCATGTAACAACATATTTGTTAGATCATAAACACATATCTATCATGATCATCAATATCATGTCATCTATAGAAATTATACAAAATGCATGTATATCTTGGATTCACCCAATATAATAGTGTACTAAAGTTAAATACTGAATTGCTTATAAAAATATTTTGTGGAATTAAAAACACAATTGCTAATCACATGAACATGAAGAAAGATCAATCACACACAACACAGATAATTTCCTGGGAAAAGATTACAGCTAAAAACCCCACTATCTTCTATCGTATATTAAGCATGGATCATGAAACAATTACATACAAAACTATTCTCACAAGATCCCTCAGTACTCAGTGAATTGTCTCACACTGTCATATGCAAAACTGAACAACACATAGCCAATTCAAAGCCTCCAGATAGCCTGCCTTGCTTGCATAATCCCTGATGGTAAGTATCCCTAAAAGATAGGAACTCTTGTCTACCTTAATTGCACAATTATCATGGGTGTTTTCCTGCATTTGTGCAAGAAGATAATCTTAAAAATGATATTCAACCTCCCTTTCACCTAATACTCAACTGGGTGTCCACTGGATCTGACATGCATGCAGCTAATAATAGTACATCCTTAGTTGTATGTGATATCACTGATTCTGAATTAATTAATATTTAATTCACTATATCTCTCGCTAGTGTATCTTCAGTTACAACTAGCACAACTAAGTTTAACTCACTTAGCTGAGTTTAACTATTTACAACTTTCACCAACTCATGCACCACTACACTTCGAACTATGTTACAACTAGAATTAATTTGAATGTCCCACCAAACAATATCTATCTCAAAATCCACTAGCTACATGAATTTATCACTTTCAGTTAACTCATTCAAGTCCAAATTGAGAATATATTACAGTTTAATGTCCATCTAAATTAAGGGATAATAAAAATAGACATGCACCCAAAAATAGCACTGTGGGCCCCACCCTAGTCTGAGTGCCTAATGCAACTAGGCGTTGAATGCAACCAAGTTCTTAATTCACTAGGTGTGGGTACTGAATCTTCTTGTTGAATCTCAACACTCCCTCTCGATAAGAAAGGGATTATCCTTCACCTCGTTCCTGTCTCTATGGTATTTGAATTTTCTCCTGGTGAGCGCCTTCGTCAGAATATATGCATCTTGATCTTCCATGGGAATGTACTGAAGCAACATTATCCTCATCTACACACAATCTCTGAGATGATGGTACTGGATATCTATATGCTTGGACATATCATGAAACACAGGATAAATCGAGAGCTTAATGCAACTCTGATTATCACAATGAATCATTATCGGATCCATCTGAGAACCAAACAAACCAACCAAGATCTTTCTCATCCAGATAGCCTCACATGCAGCTTGAATTGATGCCATTTATTCCGCTTCCGCTGAACTGAGTGCCAAGGATCGTTGTTTCCTGTTGTACTAGGAAAATTTTTTCGATCCAATGCTAAATAACCCTCCTGATGTACTCTTTATGTGCGATGGGCTAATCGACCCAAAACATGCATCTACGAAAAGGCCATTGTTTGCAACTTCACTCCATACATGCATCTATGCAAATTCATACTTTGATATTCCCCTCATGTATCTCAGGACATGATTCCCCGCCTTCCAAAATAGCTTGGGAGGCTTAACCATAGCTCGACTCAGTTGGTTAACTGCATAGAAAATTTCCGGTCTCGTGTTCACCAAATACATTAGTGAACCCACTAACTTCCTATAGACAGTAGCATCCACTACCTCTCTAGAAGTAGCATCTACTTTCCTGCAATTTCCTGGAAGAGGACTATCCATCGGTTTGCAACTTTCCAAGTGAAGCTTACCCAATATATCCTTTGGATACTTGCCTTGAGACACAAAAATTTCACCAACCCGCTACCATATTTCCAATTCAAGGAAATAATGAAGAAGTCCCATGTCCTTCATTTCAAACTCCCTTGCAAGATCCTCCTTGCATGAGTGTATCAAATGTTCATCACCAGTAAAAATTAGATCATCAACATAAATAGCAATGATCAATAGCTTACCCCCACATTGTGCATGTCGGCCTTAAATTCAAATTTTTTGGCACATAATGCTCCCCCATAATATTGCAAACTTGTTATCGTGGCCAAAAACTTCATTATGCTGCTTATCGTCGACCTCTCCGCCTATAAATACCTTGCATAAAGATCTAAATCCGTAACTAAAATTTTATTGGGCCCAGCCCCTTCTCCGCTAGCCCCGCGCCTTTTTCTCTCCATGTGACCCGACGCCATGACCGAAGCGTTTCCCCTCCGGGGGCTTTACTCTATCCGTAGGGTCAAACCTTGGTGCCCCCGTAGTTGACTCCTCGGGATGGGTGAAGACTTAATCTAACGGCTGCCATTCACTACGGGGGGTTGCTCCAAAAGTCTCGTGTCTGTACACCTTGGCCCCCCGCAGTTCATCTCCGCCGTCCGATCAAAAACCAATCGACGGAGCGGAACGGTTTCCCGTGGTGGTCCACTTTTTAGCTCGAAATCGTGAGTGCATTAGCACGCTTACCCCCGAAAAAGCACATACTCGAGCCCGAGAGATTCCATACGCACGATTGACAAGTGTCCCCATGTACGATTTTCAAAACTGCCCATTTCGCGCATTAAAGTTTGGTCAAAGGTCGGGCAGCGGAATGTATTGTGGTCGTCCGATCCTGCGCCCTCCATCCAACGGTGCTTATGCTCCAGAGCTGCACGTGTTTTAACCCATGCCCATTACACCCCTGGTCCACCATTTTGTTGCTCCACGATGCACTTAGAACCGTCGATCTCATTTAGTGATCGTGTGGCCCATAATCACTCGCATTCTCCCCATTTGACTCCGTCCTCCGCCACGTCATTTGTTCCTTCTAGCTTTGTGTACGCCTATGTGTCATCACCCCGCGTACCCATTGTATTATCATCCCCGCCATCTGTATATGTATATATTGCATTCTTATTCATCAATTTTTGTTCATACGTTGTGTTTTACGTGGAAAACCTACATTCTGTCTGTTTATCAATATCTCCACTGTATTTTCTCTGCCACCCTGCATGTTCTTGCCATATGGCCATGTCTTCGACGTCACCATCGTCTTCATCTCCATCCCTGTCTGGTTTTCCTTAACTGGTTTGTGGTTTTGCAGGTTTTCCGTGGTAGAAAAATCATCATGATTCACTGCTTTGTTCACAGAAGTCAAGAGCACCACCCTCGACAGTTTCCGAGGAAGAAATTTAGGAGGGAAGCCGAGGGTAGTTGTTTTGACATGACCTCATTAATGGAAATATAGATAAAATCCATTGAACCCTAAATATGCCTGCAGAGGGAAAGATTACACAACAAGAAATATTAATGGGGCAGCCTACGAAAATCAGTGAAAGATCGAGAAATGCCTCGCCCTCCATTAAATATCTGGCATTTTAATTCAAGATTAGAGGGCCGAAAGTACCATGCACAAAACAAGCAACCTCAAGGTTTTATTGTAGCAGATTTCCCTCCTCCAGCCAAGTACAGAACATTTGTATATTTTATTCTTTATGTCTTGATTATAAGGAGACTTTCATCTTCAGCATTTATTTCATAAACAGTAGCAGAGTACTTACACTAGTTCAACACCGCCAAACAACATAGGTGGGTTTTTCTTTCAAATTCGTTTTAAATTAGATCATTAAATGTACTCCACCGACCTCATTTTCTCTAGAGTTTTCTGCTTCTCCTATAAAAGCTATGAAAAAACTCATTGTAAGGGTTCCAGATTTCTATCAGCAAACTGTGCAGTGAAAGGCTTTTGTATACATCTTGTAAAGTTTCTGTATGAAGGCTCAGAGCCCGTAGGGTTTCAGTGAGGAGGAGTTATAACTGTAATGAGGATTCTGGTCTTTGGTATCCCACATTATGTAATCTTTTCTTATGTGTTAATATAATATCTCATTTCATGCTATTTATCTTCTTGTATCATGTTCTAGAATGCGAGTGGCTCACTGGTCTTAAGTAAGGATTCATCCTAGTTGGTGCCCATACTTGGATTAGTCAAGAACTTTAAATAGGCCTAGTCATGATATACTGTTCCATGTTCATTTCATCCATATTTTCTGCTATATTAGTTACTTGAGGAGGGTGCTTTTAAAACACCATTTTCATTTATGGATTCTTAGTTGGATAAGCCCATATGTGGTTTTGTTGTGTATCTGGGTATCAACCTCATGCTAACTAGTATCTTCTTCATGTTTCTTCACTGCATCCAATTTCTGATATTTGATTTCTGTGGCATATTATTTGAACTGGCCCTCTTTGCAGTAAGTTGTCTCTTAACTGTCTGATGCTTTTGTATTGGAGTTTTGCATGCTGTTCCTACATTATTCTTGCCTTTGTATCAGCTTCTAAGAGATTTTGGTTCCATTCAAACTAATTTCATTGTTTTGCAAGGGATAGTAAGAGAGATTTTGGATTGACAACCCAAGCTATATTATGAGCTCCTTGCTATGATAAGATGTCCTAGGCACTGGTATATGGAAACTCTAGGCTGTCTCTAGGGGGACAAGAATTGTCTACAACATATTTCTGGCACCGTTGCCAGGGACGAATTTAAGAATATCAATTTCCCTGGGCCTCGGCAAATCATATTCAATCTCTAATCAGGTGAGCATAGAGAGTTGAAGAGTTGCGTATCTCTCACCTTGGCGACTCCACTGTTTTTTATTTGATAAATCTATTGGTAGTCCTGGCTCCTCGAAAGCCACATTTGAGGTCAGATTCCTCTAAGTTAAAGACATCCTCTGTATCTGACCCAGAGAAGATTATTCATAGAAGAAGTTGGAAAGAAAGACAATCAGCCTGTGCTGAAGTCCCTGAATATTCTGTAGAAGATCATCCATCCTCTTCTTCTCAGGAAATCCTAGTGGAAAATCCCAACTCCACTGAGGAAAATCCTGAATATTACTCAGATAGCCCACCCAGGGGAAGTGCTAGAACCAAATATAACCCTCATCCTACCCTGAGGCTGAAGAAGTTAAAGAATTCACAGAAGTAGCTGTTGTTAACTGTGAACTATTCCCATCTACACCTCAGGTTTCTGTGCAATTTATTCCCATTTTTATACATACTCCACTTCCTCCTCCTCCCCTTCCTTCATTTGTACATCAAATTGTTGCACAACCCCCACCTCCTCCAATGGCTAATGTTCCTGCTTTCCTATTGAACAAATATGCTCCCTTGGCCTTGCCATAAGTGCTTAATGATATGCCACAGGATTATTTGAAGATATTGCCCAGATTCAATGGAGAAAATGATATTGATGCTCAGAAACATCTTGAGACTTTCTGCTCATTTGCAGAAAATTTAAATGTAGAACACCTGGATGTGGTCTTAAGCCTGTTTGTCCAATCTCTTGAGGGTGAAGCTAGAAAGTGGTTTAAAACATTAGCAGACCGCTCAGTTAATACCTGGGATAGAATGGAAGAGCTTTTTCTCAGAAAATGGGGGGAAAAGAAAGATCATGGGATGTGTCTTACTGAGTTTAATACTCTGAAGAAGAAACATAATGAGGGAGTGGCAGAGTTTATCAAAAGGTTTAATAAGCTATATTTGAGCCTGCCTCCTGAGATGAAGCCTCACCAAACTGCTGCTAAGGTAGTTTTCATAGCATCTTTTGATTCAGATTTTGGTTTCTCTCTAAGGGAAAGAAAACCTGCTACCTTAGATGATGCTCAGTCAGATTCTCTTGAGCTGGAAGCAAACTTTGCCTCCACTGGAAAATTAAAAGGAAAAGATGAACAAGAAACTAGAAGGAGAGGCAAAGAAGAGGTTTCCACCTCTAATCAAGATAAGGATGCAGATAAGATGGATGAAATAAGTAAGATGGTTAAGAAGATGGTCAAGCTTGAGTTGGAGGCTAAGAATGCAGCTCCCAAGAATTTCTATAATGCTCCAAACAGAGGATACAATCCCCAGTATAAGAGACCACCATTGCAAATATTGTCAAGGGAAGCAAAGGAGCAGCAACATCAGGTACCACATCCCTTGTACCTGGAAGGTCTAGCAGATGACTCCGCTAAAGATGCTGCTTATCAATTAGAAGATTCAAATATTGCTTTTTCAAACAATGATGATATAGAATGCCCATTGCAAGAAGAAGAAGAAGCAAAGATTGATCATTATTGTAAACAATTTGCTGATTTCATGCAAGCACAATTCAATGTAAAATATGATCTCAGGTCTTCAAGGAAGAGGACCCGAACTCAAGATGAAGAACAGGAGCCACTTCAAAAGGGGGAACCTGCTCAGAGAGAACCATCAGTACAAAAAGCTGCAGAAAAAGGTAAGAGCCCTCTGAACAAGCCTTTACAGTCTAATGACCAAGTTCCTTCTTCCTCAAAAATAGTCAGTCCTCCCAATGCTGAGTCAGTGTCAAGAGAGGTCAAATTTCCAGCTGAAAATAAAGAGTTTAAAGAAGTTTTAATAGAAAAGCCTTCCCCTGCTTTCAGTCTACAAAAAGAGCTTGATAAAATTAAGATTCCAGTCCCCTTGACTGAACTGTTGAAACAACCAGCATATCAATCTCAGGTCACCTCTTTCATACTTCCTCCAGAAGCACCACTCACCCCAGATAATATCAAGCACTGCCAGGTCTTTGAGGATGAAGAACAGATGACGGGATTCCTAGAAATAGAAGGTGAATTCTCCAACATAGAGATTGATGCTGATGAAGGAAATTTGACACCATTTGATAGTCAAAGAAAGGAAGAAGGAAATTCGGTAGAAGATTTTAACCCATGGAATGAAGAAATCAGGTTGCTGGAGATTATGTTGAATAAATATGATTCAATACAGGAAGAAGAGGAGGAGAGCAAAGAAGAGATTCTTGAGCAAGATGAAAACAGCGAGCTTTCTCTTGAAAAAGAGGAAATAATGGAGCAAGCCCCTGCTCAAGAATTCATGGATATTTTCACAGAGCTCAGCACAGCAGAGCAGAATATACCAGAGCTCCAAAAGGACTCAGCTCTAGTAAATGATGAGTCCTCCAGTTTAGAGAATGAAGGAGATTCTCTCTCTCAAGAGAGTCTTCTTCTCGATCCAGTGAAAGGAGATAAAATCTTGGTTGAAGCCTGCCTGCCAGATACTCTTAACCATGTATCATTTCATGATCCTTATGTGCATTTCCTGCAAACATTTGAAGAAGGATCAAGGGTCCTTTCTAGCAGCATGTTGCCAGCATAGAGAAAAAATTTCAAAGCTGCTATTGTGGAACAAAAAGAAGAGATACCACTGCCTTTCAAAATACAAGAAGAAGGCGATCAGGCTTTCAAGAGCCATATTGAAGACAGCAGTGGGCAAAGTAAGTTCCAGAAAAAAGAAAAGCTGGACATGGAAATTGACAGCATCAGAAGACTGATGATGAAGGTGTCTCAGAAACAGCAGATAGCAGCAAGAAAGCAGAGAAAATTTGGCAACGGAAGAACAAGAACAAAAAGTGAAAGCATAGCTGGAGGCAAGTTGCAGAACAAAATATGGAAACATAGAAGGGTACAGTTGAAAAATAATGCAACTAATGGATACCAGCAAAGCAAAGTATGGGACCCAGGAGGCAAAGACAACCTGGTGTACTATATTGTACATTATTTTTATTTTTTGTTTCATCATTCTTTTAATAATGCGTGTGTTTTGATGAATTATAAAATGAAAACTAGAGGTGTCGAAGAGTAGAATTCGCACAAAATGATTAGATGGTCTGCAGGTTCTCGACATGTCCAAGGATGAACATGCCATCCCCAGATGGAGCCGATGTTGTGCATGTCAGCCCTTAGATCCAAATTTTTGGCCTAATGCTCCCCCATAATCTTTCAAACTTGTTATCGTGGCCAAAAAATTCATTATGCTGCTTATCGTCGACCTCTCCGCCTAAAAATACCTTTCATAAAGATCTAAATCCATAACTAAAAGTTTATTGGGCCCAACCCCTTCTCCACTAGCCCCGCGCCTTTTTCTCTCCATGTGACCTGACGCCGTGACCGAAGCGTTTCCCCTGCGGGGGATTTACTCTATCCGTAGGGTCAAACCTTGGTGCCCCCGTAGTTGACTCCTCGAGATGGGTGAAGACTTAATCTAACGGCTACCATTCACTATGGGGGGTCGCTCCAAAAGTCTCGTGTCTGTACACCTTGGCCCCCCGTAGTTCATCTCCGTTGTCCGGTCAAAAACCAATCGACGGAGTGGAACTGTTTCCCGTGGTGGTCCCTGCACCCGCTCAAAAACCGGTGGTCTCATTCCGCACCGCTTACCCCAGGCTGGCAGTTTTACTCAAAGGCCCAGCGATTCCATACGCCGATTGACAAGTGTCCTTATGTACGACTCCCATACCGCCCATTTCGTGCATTAAAGTTTGGTCAAAGGTCGGGTAGCGGAATGTATTGTGGTCATTCGATCCTGCGCCCTCCATCCAACGGTGGTTATGCTCCAGAGCTGCATGCATTTTAACCCATGCCCATTACGCCCCTGGTCCACCATTTTGTTGCTCCACGATGCACTTAGAACCGTCGATCTCATTCAATGATCGTGTGGCTCATAATCACTCGCATTCTCCCCGTTTGACTCTGTCCTCTGCCACGTCATTTGTTCCTTCTAGCTTTGTGTACGCCTATGTTTCATCACCCCGCGTACCCATTGTATTATCATCCCCGCCATCTGTATATGTATATATTGCATTCTTATTCATCAATTTTTGTTCATACGTTGTGTTTTACGTGGAAAACCTACATTCCGTCTGTTTATCAATATATCCACTGTATTTTCTCCGCCACCCTACATGTTCTTGCCATATGGCCATGTCTTCGACATCACCATCGTCTTCATCTCCATCCCTGTCTGGTTTTCCTTAACTGGTTTGTGGTTTTGCAGGTTTTTCGCGGTAGAAAAATCATCATGATTCACTACTTTGTTCGCAGAAGTCAAGAGCACAGCCCTCGACAGTTTCCGTGGAAGAAATTTAGGAGGGAAGCCGAGGGTATTTGTTTTGACATGACCTCATTAATGGAAATATAGATAAAATCCATTGAACCCTAAATACGCCTGCAGAGGGAAAGATTACACAGCAAGAAATATTAATGGGGCAGCCTACGAAAATCAGTGAAAGATCGAGAAATGCCTCGCCCTGCATTAAATATCTGGCATTTTAATTCAAGATTAGAGGGCCGAAAGTACCATGCACAAAAGCAAGCAACCTCAAGGTTTTATTGTAGCAGATTTCCCTCCTCCATCCAAGTACATAACATTTGTATATTTTATTCTTTATGTCTTGATTATAAGGAGACTTTCATCTTCAGCATTTATTTCATAAACAGTAGCAGAGTACTTACACTAATTCAACACCACCAAACAGCATAGGCAGGTTTTTCTTTCAAATTCATTTTAAATTAGATCATTAAATGTACTCCACCGACCTCATTTTCTCTAGAGTTTTCTGCTTCTCCTATAAGAGCTATGAAAAAACTCATTGTAAGGGTTCTAGATTTCTATCAGCAAACTGTGCAGTGAAAGGCTTTTGTATACATCTTGTAAAGTTTCTGTATGAAGGCTCAGAGCCGGTAGGGTTTCAGTGAGGAGGAGTTATAACTGTAATGAGGATTCTGGTCTTTGGTATCCCACAATATGTAATCTTTTTTTATGTGTTAATGTAATATCTCATTTCATGCTATTTATCTTCTTGTATCATGTTCTAGAATGTGAGTGGCTCACTGGTCTTAAGTAAGGATTCATCCTAGTTGGTGCCCATACTTGGATTAGTCAAGCACTTTAAATAGGCCTAGTCATGATATACTGTTCCATGTTCATTTCATCCATATTTTATGCTATATTAGTTACTTGAGGAGGGTGCTTTTAAAACGCCATTTTCATGTATGGATTCTTAGTTGGATAAGCCCATATGTGGTTTTGTTATGTATCTGGGTATCAGCCTCATGCTAACTAGTATCTTCTTCATGTTTCTTCATTGCATCCACTTTCTGATATTTGATTTCTGTGGCATATTATTTGAACTGGCCCTCTTTGCAGTAAGCTGTCTCTTAACTGTCTGATGCTTTTGTATTGGAGTTTTGCATGATGTTCCTACATTATTCTTGTCTTTGTATCAGCTTCTGAGAGAGTTTGGTTCCATTCAAACTAATTTCCTTGTTTTGCAAGAGATAGTAAGAGAGCTTTTGGATTGACAACCCAAGCTATATTATGAGCTCCTTGCTATGATAAGATGTCCTAGGCACTGGTCTATGGCAACTCTAGGCTGTCTCTAGGGGGACAAGAATTGTCTACAACACCCTCAACCACAATCTGGTACAGGTTGGCATCTGCTTCACTTTTGATGAAGCCCAGTCTGGTGAAATAGCTGTCTATCTGAGTGTACAAAGCACGGGGTGCTTGATTCAGCCCATACAACGCTCTTTTGAGTCTGCACACATGTGACTCACTATTGAATATCTCGAAACCTTCACGCTGCTCTATGTACACCTATTCCTCAATTATCCCATTGAGAAACACAGTTTTCACATCCATCTAATGAATGCACCAGCCCATCTGCGCTAAGAGTTCGAGGATGGATCTTATGGAAGAGTACCTTGCGACAGACGCAAAAGTCTCATCATAATCTATCCCCTCGATCTGTGAGAAACCCCGGGCCAAAAATCTGGCCTTGTATTTCTCCACACTTCCATCAGCATCTTACTTTACCTTGTAGATCCATCTCGATCCAACCATTGATTTGTCGACTGGTCTTGGTACTATCTCCCATGCATTTTTCTTGACAATGGAGTCATACTCCTCTACCATTGCATCAACCCAAGTAGGTTTTTGCACTTCTTCTTGAAAATAATATGATTCAATCACAATACATTTTCTCATAAGAACCATGTATCTAGTAAATCGGTGGGGAGACCGTCTCTGCCTGCACTGTGAAGTAGGGGCTCCTACATTCTTTGCAACATCAAGTCTCAGCCTATCAGCTTCCGTGGTGCGCCTTCTGCCATTTATTATGGATGGCTTTGCATGAGTGATTTCCTCCACTCCATGAACCTCCTCATGTGGTTGATCCAAATCTTGAGACTCATCCTTGGGAACCAGCAGTTCCTCTTCTACATGCAAGTCCAGCTCCCTCTCAAGGGACAACCTCATGGCTTTCCCGTTATCAAATTTTATATCCCGTCGCACAACAGTAATTCTATTTTTTGGAAAATACACATGATAATTATGGGGTGTTTTTGTGTACCCCAAAAAAATCCCAACCTCATCTGTTGATTCTAGCTTATTCCTGATGTCCTTGGTCATATGCACATAAATAGTTGAGCCAAAAATATTAAAGTGTGAAACATTAGGTTTCTTACCAATGAAAGCCTCTTCAGGTGTACTCATGCCAAGTACTCTATGAGGACAATGGCTTTGCACATAAACTGCAATGTTGCATGCTTTTTCCCACAAATTCATTTGTAGGACCTGATCATGCAACATCGCTTGTACTACACCCACGATCGTTTTGTTCTTCCTCTCCATGAACTCATTTTCTTGTGGGTTATGAGGTGATATGAGTTCTCTTCAAATTTCTTCTTTGTTGCAGAAGTTCTTGAATTCGTTAGTGATGTATTGTCCAACATTATCGCTCCTAAGAGCCTTCACTTGCTTCCCTGACTTTTTCTCCACCAATACCTTAAACTCACAGAACTTAGAGAATTTTTTATCTTTCTTCTGCATGAAGAAGATCCAGAATTTACAAGAAAAGTCATCAACAAATATTAAATAGTACTTATGTTTTGTTGTTGAAGCAACCGAGAATGGTCCACACACATCTGTGTGAACTCTCTCAAGGATCCCTGAAGCTCAGTTCTCCTTCTCATGAAAGGTGGAATTTACATACTTCCCTACGATGCAACCCTTGCACGGATCTAACTGAGCAAGTGTTCCCATTGGAAGTCAAGTAGAAATTTGTTGCATGACTTTCAAGGCTCCATGATGAAGATGGCCCAATTGCCTTGCCCATCATGGCAGCGCAGCCATCTACCTCAAACTTGTAGATATTCTGAACTCGAATCCCTATTCTCTTGGCTTAACCAATTTTTTTATGTTGCAGGAAAGATTTTCATAGCCTTTGTCCTCCAACATTGCGACTGAGACCAAATTTTTCTTCAGACTTGGTACATGCATTACATATTTTAATTGAAATGGCTTACCTAAATCCCTATGAAAGGTAATGATACCAATCCCAGTAGAATTTTACCCTCTGTCGTCACCCATCTCAATATACATCTGGAGATATTTCTCCTCCAAGTCACTAAAAAGTTCATATTTCCTGTCTTGCGAAAGGAAGTGCCACTATCCAAATACCACACAAATCCCAATGCCCTGGACATCATGCATGCGATCAATGAGAAGTCAAGCTCAAATTGCGAGGCAAGGGCCTCACCAGCTGTAGATCCAACAACCTTCTTGTTCTTCTTCTTTTGTGGACAGTTAGTAGAAAAATTCCTATGTTCGTGATAGTGAAAACACTTCACCTTGTACATGTCCTACTTCTTGCCTTTGGACTCACATTTAGAATGGAATTTCTTCCCCATCCCCTTCTTCTCCTTGGGAGCCAAATAAAAATCCTCTTCATCCTCATTCTTAGATGAATATCCATCTCTAATGTTTGGTCTGAACTCCTCCTGCACCAAATCCAACCACAGTAGTTCCCAATCTGGAAATTTTTCACTTCCATTGACAGAGTCTTGATAACTATGCCAACTCTTGGGAAGTCCTAGGAGAGACAATCTCACCAAATCATCATTAGAAACTTTTATTCCCACACTCCCCAGTTCATCCTGGCATTAGACAAACTTCATGAGATATTTTGGAACGGTGTCGCCCTTTTCCATCTTGATCTTCCTGAGTTTATATTTGAGTGCCAATTTCCTATGGTCGCTGCTGCTTTGGAATAGATCCATCAAAGCCTTCCACATAGCATATGGTATGGATTTCCCATGGATTCTTGAGATAATTTGGTCTCATACTCCCTCCAACAAGATCCTCCTTACCTTTTCCACTTTCTTTTGCCATGCATCAAGATTGGTAGCATCTGCAGCATCTGATTAGGAACATATTTGTCAATGAATTACTTCAAGCCATTGTCTTTGAGTACTTCCTCCATCTTGTCCTTCCAAGCAATATAGTTTGAGCTACCCTCGAGTGCATACTCTAACCTCAAGCCATTGAAAGCCATTTCAATCTTGAATCAATTGTAGCACCAGGAAATTTTTTATGCAAATTCGAATTCTATCCAGTCACAAACTCAGCTCTTGCTTCACTTCTACAATTTCCTGTGCTCTAATACTATGTAGAAATTATACAACATGCATGTATATCTTGGATTCACCCGATATAACAATGTAGTAAAGTTAAATACTGAATCGCTTGTACAAATCTTTTGCAGAATTAAAAACACAATCGCTAATCACATGAACATGAAGAAAGATCAATCACACACAACACAGATAATTTCTGAGAGAAAGCTTACAGCTAAAAACCCCACTATCGTCTATTGTATATTAAGCATGGATCATGAAAAAATTACATACAAAACTCTTCTCACAAGAGCCCTCAGTACTCAACTAATTGTCTCACACTTTCATATGCAAAACTGACCAACACATAGCCAATTATCAACCTCCAGACAATCTTCCTTACTTGTGCATCCTTGATGGTGAAGACCCTAAAATATAGGAATTATTTTATGCCTTGATTGCACAAGTATCATGGTCACTCCAATGGGTGTTTGCATGCATGTGTGCAAGAATATAATCCTACAACTAATAGTCAACCTCCCTTTCACCTAGAACTCAGTTGGATCTCCACTGGATCTGACATGCATGCAGCTAATAATAGTAAATCCTTAGTTGCAGGTGATATCACTGATTCTAAATTAATTAATATTTAATTCACTAGATCTCTCACTAGTGTATCTTCAGTTACAACTAGCACAATTGAGTTTAACTCACTTAATTGAGTTAAATTTTTTACAACTTGCACCAACTCATGCACCACTGCACTTCGAACTCTGTTACAACTATAATTACTCTGCATGTCCTACCAACCAACCTCTAACTCGAAATACACTAGCTACATGAACTTATCACTTTTAGTTAACTCATTCAAGTCCACATTGAGAATAGATTATAGTTTAATGTCCATCTAAATTAAAGGATAATAAAAACATACATGCACCCAAAAATAACACTATGGGCCTCACCCTAGTATTGGTGCTTAATGCACTAGGCGTGGGTGCTAAATCTTATTGTTGAATCTCAACATCATCAATATTTCATTAAGGGTTGGACTTGAATGATCAGGGCAACAGGAAGATGCGGCAACACAATCTTATGAACCCAATAACAATACATATTTTAATTTCATCATATTCCATAACCATAGGTGGTAAGAGATCTAGAACATCAATCTCATAGATATGACTCTAACACCATGGTCATCAATACCATGTTTTTCATGATCAATAGGATCAAGTTAGGTTGTTCAATAAACAAACAGAGTGTAATCTCTCTTTTCTTGAGCTTTCATCATGCTTATCACAAGAATTATCAATACCATATCAATGAGGTAACCTTCTACAAGAGATCCAACAGGTCTTATGCATATCAAGAGTCAAGAGTACCATTTAATAGAGTCAGGATCAGGATATCAAAAAATTAGATGTTATCCAAACATCAAGATGTGCCACTATATCCAAGATCAGCAATAAGTAGCCTTGCAGAATCAAGAAGATCATCATGTTAAAAATATTCAATTCCAGGTGCACCATTTCATCACAGGAAACATAAATCCCAATCACTTTTATATGCATGCATAATCCATTTACGAAGGAGACATTCTCAACGTGCCATAGGGCTTACCTAGCCATCAATGTTATAGTTGGAATACAATATACCATGCATACCTAGTGGTATTACATGTGCACCTTCACATAGGCATCTTGTGGTGATCAAGTGTCTCTTTACCTCTTCCATATCTAAATATCTTTCCTACATTTCAAAAGATCCTCAAGAGTGATCACATCTCATCAGGAAATTTAGAATCAGCCAGGTACTCAAAATATACATGAAAGCGGTAAGCAATGATCAAAACAATAATCATAATAGTCAGATCCATACTAAGAAACATCAAGAATTTAGGAGTACTTATCATCAGTGAGAGGTGATCCTCTACCACTTGAACCAACCTTCAAGAGCCATCCATAGACCACATAACAATGTTTTCTTCAATCAACCAGGTCATTTGTCAAATCGATCCCAAGTGCTTCATACACCATGCTAGGGTTGCATGCATCAAGCCATAAACTAGGGTTTCTCTCAAACCCTCACCATCAAACCCTTATGCACTAACTACCTAGGGTTTTCTTCATACCCTATAATTATTTTAGGTCTCTACCATCCTCTTATTACTTCCATAAAAGGATTTTCTATGGGGGTGATATCCATGTCTTTTCATCAACCAAACTCTTATACCATGTTTATTTTTCATAGGGCTACATTGTTCGTTGCTTTCATAGTTACATTTATTCAATACCATGATAATTTCACCCCATATCATGATATCATTATTCATATCTACATTACTAACCATCGACATATGCAACTATGTAGAAAGAACAATAACATCATCATATATGTAGTGGAACATGAAGAAACAAATGGAAGAAAACTTATTTTTTCTTTGTTGCCTTCTAGAAAATTGATCTTTGATCTCTTAATACGTGTGTGTCTTCTTGTCAACTAGCCCTTTCTTGTCTTCAACATATTAGCTCCGATACCATGTTGAAAATTTGGTAGGGAAGTGTTTAATTCAATTCTCTTACTTTATAATTGCTTGTGTTATACTACTTATGCTTCTTTCTTTATCTTCGTTAGCTTATTATGGCTTTCATCAAGTCAATTATCAAAACACAAGAGACACAAAGTTTAGGCTCTTCTGTGAAAATTTATGAATCCTTAATACATAAACCCTACTGTTAGCTATTGATTTACTTCTCCTAATTGATTTATTATACAAGTTATTTAACTGAATATTAAGAAAAATAGTGAAGTAAACACTAGTAGCAGCCTAAACAACTACAAATCATTTACTGAACATCATGCGCATGTAACAAAATGACACATAGATTTTTCGAACAAATGTCCTCAAAAAAACCCAAGGCGAAAAAACTGATGCAACAACTCTAAAGGGTTTTATTATTATGCAGAATCTGAATGCAACAATCTGGGCACCAGAATTGGTTTTCCCTACAAATAAATTACATGAAAGTTGTACCTTATCACTCAGAGACAGAAAATATGGCTGATCCAACCCTCTGCGGGGAATTAAGAATTCGAGCCCTTTATGGCCCAATGGAACCCTTGACACAGCTCTTCCTGCAATTACGTCAACCCCTCTATCCAGGCACAGTCTCTGCACAACATAAGTTTCCCCTGTGTCACTATCAAGGCCTCTATGCTGCCTCTGCATGGCCTCTGCATCAACTTAGCTGGGATGCGTCCCTCCCGTTGGCTTATGCACTGCCCTAATACGATGTTTCCTCTCTATTGTTGTATTCTTGGCCTTAGATCAGATCATCCCTTGCCGATATCTGCCCCTCATTGCACTGCAAACTCACTTCGAATTCCTCAGCAAACCTCACCCCATAAATTAGACTTAGCTTTAGTGCTTTTGCAATGTGTGTTCTCTAACTAAGCCCAAACCTTTCCTTTATACTTTTCTCGTTGGAAAACCAACGGTCGTGATATAATATCTTATCAACGATTGAGATTAAAAGAAAGCTTGATCCCCGCCACTTAGAACATTTCATCACATGTGTAAATTAATTCACTTTCACTTTTTAATTTCCCTAAGTTAGACTTGGGGTCCCCATTAAAAAAATTAATTATTAGAATAACTTTTACACCAGATAAAATTTCTCCAAACTCTTTCTAGGTCTTGTATACCTCATGCATTCCAGCCCCTCCACAAAGTTTCGGAGCTAGAGCACACCCGATGCTACCCCAAAATATCAACACTCCCTACTAGAGAGGAGTGTGCTCTAGCAATACTTCCACACTGAAGCATCACCCTGATCTCGGCATCATTTTCTGCACTGTTGTTGTTTGGCATGCTGCCATCCATCCACTGCGTTTTTTCTTTCTGTAATTCTTCCCATGTCACTGTCACTAACAGTGCCACATATGTACTACATCTCCCTCTCAAATTGTTGCATCATGTTGCCTATAGCATTTCCACTGCCAATTGTTGAACTGCAACTCAATTGCTTAGAAGTAAGAAACTGAAGGAAAATCACCCAAAAACTGACAGAAAAGTCATTCAGGTTGCATCTCATCACTGAAGCACCCTATGTTGCTACTCTGTGTTGTCTCTCTGAAGCACTGTGTTGTTTGCTACACTACACTGTGTAAGAACTGCCTTCTGTGTTGCTGAAATCCCATTAGCCTCTACATTGCTACTTCCATGTTGTTGTTGCCTCTCCTCTGCACTTCTCCAGACTTCAGCGTCCCAACATTGCCTCTGCTTCTCCATGATATTTTACACCCACTACTCCAATCATCCTACTACTGTCTTAAGGCTCTTGTAGCTCGTATGTGATCCACAGTTTGGACACCTCAAGGATCCCACCACCATATGTAGTTGCCCTACATATCAATATCACCCCACCTCTTCTCTTGAGGCACATGAGCACTCATGGCCACATCATCCTCACTACCACTGCCCCCTTTCATAATTTATCCCTTGGAATCATATGCTTCCTTGTCCTTCCGCTTAGGAAAAGTGTTGGCGAAGTGTCCAAGTTCACCACACTTGCAGCAAAAGACCTTAGAGAGGTCATTCTTCTTCTTCCCTTGCTGCCTATATCCCTTATATGCAAGGGTTGCATCTTCCTCCTCATCTTTATTCACCTTTACTCCTTCATTGTTGCTTTTCTTCTTGGTTATTCTCCTGATTTCCTCCTGACGAAGGATTTCCCACATGTCCACCCAGGATGGTAGCATTGCTCTACCAAGATACTTTGGACAAATGTCTTCCATTCATCGGTGACTGCATTCAGGGCAGTCCTCACCATGAGCCCTTCATCTAAAGTTGACCCCATGGAAATCAACTGGTCACGGATAGTTTGTAGTCTAAAGAGGAAGGGATCAATTTCCTCTCCCTTCTGCATCTGGAAAAACCGCATCTGATTCTCCAGAAGCATATTTCTCTGGACGGAGCTTTCCTGATACATCATCTTTAAAGTTTTCCACATCTTTTTTTCCATGTTCTTCTTGGAAAAATGAAGGACCACGTGATCCTTTACTTCATCCATGATCAAGCGCTTAGCCCGTGCCTGATTCTCGTTGAATTTGTTTAGGGGATTTGCATCGGTTGGAACAACTAGGAAATTATTTGCATGGTATTTTATGCCATACTCATCTATGAATGTTAGGATTATGCCTCTCGAGCTGAAAAAAATTGACACGCCATCCAACCTGTCCCGATCTCTCTGTCCATGAGAAACCATCTCTGCTCAATCTGTCGAATCACAAAATCTTCTCCCTTCCACTGCTACTACACAAAAAAATACTGGATCTGGGCTGTAGAAATTTGAATAACTGATATGTTATCCACCGAGATTCTCATGATCACACACTATTTTATCTTCATGCACAATACAGAATCTCTTATACCATTGATCATCACATGCGGAAATAAAATCAATTGCATGCACACATTAAAGCCATAAAAATTCACACATATGAACACAGTATGTAATGGGAAAGCTTAAAGCTGAAAACCCCCAACTATCTATATATTATATATGTCATAGAGATCATGTAACAATCATTGTACAAAGCTCCTCACAAGCTCTCAGTACAATCTCCAATTTCTACACACTAATCAAGCTAGATCTAGCAAAACACATGCTCCAATCTCTTCCACTTGATAGCCTGCCTCTACTGTGTAGTCCCTGCTGAAGAATGCCTCTTGATGAGAATGTGTTTACCCCAGCCTTGCTCATGCAATATTTATAGGCATATATACTGAGTGTTGGATGAAAATCATGCATCACTTATAGTCACAACTGATAGTCACACTTGCCCTTTCACCTATCTTTGCACTGGTCTCCACTGAAACTATCCATGCACTGAAGCTAACTGTTGTATTCTTTATTTGATTAATGAGTTTATAATTAGTGAATTAATTAATAATTAATTCACACCACTCTCACTAATTGTATCAATCAGTTAAAATAGAGACAAATAGCTCAACTGTGTTTAGATTAGTTAAACTGAATACAAATCCATTAACTTCCTCAATCAACTCCACCAAACTCTGTCACATGAGTTCTAACTAAAGTATCCATGCAATAGCTCCACTTAACCCTTAGGAATAGTGTAATTCCTTCTGCCAACTCCTGTGCCACATCTATGCACTTAACTGAAGTGCTCCAAGAGAATAAGATAATGTTTATAGTCCAAATATTATTAAGAGCTAATAATATTCAACATATCTATTTTTAGACTGGCAATCTAAAAATAGATTCCGCCTAATATGTCTAAAAATAGAAGTCCATATATTTTTCCAACTTGACCAACCATCCATAAATAGCATCCTGCAACTCATAGAATATGATCGACATGTTTAAAACAGACTTTATGCATGTGCCCATTCGGTAGCCCCCACCACTTAGCATCACTTTCAACTAAGATCAGGGAATGATGTTTCAGGATGCTTCCTTCACTTATCTTCTTTGTTAAATATTCACTCCCTCTCACAAGAAAGGAATGTTCTGTACGTGCTATGCAACTCCATGCAATCAGCTCTTTGCCAGGGGAATTTTATAGCCCTAAATGGGCCTCAAAAGAAAATGTACAACAAAAATAAACTTTATAACAACCAATAGGATTCAAGATGCTGGCGCTACCTATAATGATGATTTCACTATTTCAGAGTAAAAAAGTAAAAATATTAAAAAATAATAAAACATAAATGTTTTTTTCAAATTTATTTTAAACACCCCCGTGTCTTTACTCAAATTTCGAGCGAGAGTACTTGTTGGATGCAGAATTTAAATCTTCATCCAAGGAGTACCCATGTTGCATACTTTCGATGAACTCTTCTACACGAAAAATGAGAAATACATAAAAAACGTGATTGTAATCACGTTTTTTTTATGTATTTCTCATTTTTCGTGTAGTAGGACCCATCGAAAGTATGCAACATGGGTACTCCTTGGATGGGGAATTAAATTCCGCATCCAACGAGTACTCCCGCTCGAAATTTGAGTTAAAACTTTGGGAGATAAGTTGAAAATATGAATTGAAAAAGTAGTTTTTTCATTTTTCCCTCTAAAATTTGATGATGTCATCAAATCTTATTAGATTTTTTCCACTATTATTTTATAATTTCCTTAGGAGGCCCATTTTAGACCTAAAAATTCCCCTAAAGAAACCTTCACAAGTGCCATGCAACTCCATGCATATGCTCTGCAACTCCTCTGAAACTGAATAGGCTCCAAACAACTCAATCAATCTGATGCATCTATCATCAAAGTCTTCGACTTCTGCTAGTACCAACTGCACATGTCATCAGGAACCACTGTGCTGTTGAACTCTTGCACCCATGAAATCTTGCACTTGCTGTCAACTCTGATCCACGCTCTAGTATCCGACACTGTCACTTTGATCTGCCTGCATCAATCCAACTGATCATGCTACTGCTACGCTATGGGCACCTTGTAGCCAGGTTCAATTCATGAGATCCACACCATCTCATGAATCCTGCCCAGAAATATCCTCTTGGGATTACTCATGCATGTCGCCCCACCTCTCACCTGGTGGTATAGCTGCATGCACTCCCTCTGCCCATCTGGCACGAAATTTCTCTGCTTGAGTGGTTTCTCCCACTCCATGATCCTCATCTTGTGGTTGCTCCACATCTCGAGGTTCACTCTTACCTACATGCAAAATTTTCTCCCTCTCAAGCATCAATTTCATGTCTTTCTCGCACTTCCCAACAGTCGGAAGCTCCATAGACATCCCATCTACTTCAAGTCTGTATAGATTCTTTGCTCGAATCCCAACCTTATTGACTTGTCCTTCCTCATCCACACTAACTCCTACACTCTGAAGCTCGTCCCTGCAGTGGACAAACTTTTTCAAGTATACCGAAATAGTGTCATTCTTCTCCATTTTTATTTTCCTGAGTTTATCCTAAAACTCAATCGCTTCAATGTTTGCAATTGCTCCAATGATCAATATCGCTCTGATACCATGTAGAAAATCTATAACATAGCTCCGATACCATGTAGAAATTTGAATAACTGATATGTTATGCACCAAGATTCTCCTGATCACACACTATTTTATCTTCATGCACAATACATAATCTCTTCTACCATTGATCATCACATGCGGAAATAAAATCAATTGCATGCACACATTAAAGCCATAAAAATTCACATATATGAACACAGTATGTAATGGGAAATCTTAAAGCTAAAAACCCCCAACTATCTGTATATTATATATATCATAGAGATCATGTAACAATCATTGTACAAAGCTCCTCACAAGCTCTCAGTACAATCTCCAATTGCTACACACTAATCAAGCTAGATCTAGCAAAACACATGCTCCAATCTCTTCCACTTGATAGCCTGCCTCTACTATGCAATCCCCTTACCAAGAATGCCTCTTGATGAGAACAGTGTTGGCCCCACCCTGGTCACGCAAGCCTTTATAGGCATCTCTATCGAGTGTTGGATGCAAACCATGCATCACGTATAGTCACAACTGATAGTTAACCTGCTCTTTCACCTATTTCTGCACTGGTCTCCACTAAAACTATCCATGCACTGAAGTTAACTGATGCATTCTTTAGTTGATTAATGAGTTTATAATTAGTGAATTAATTAATAATTAATTCACACCACTCTCACTAATTGTATCAATTAGTTAAACTGAATACAAATAGCTCAACTATTTTTAGATTAGTTAAACTGAACACAACTCCATTAACTTCCTCAATCAACTCCACCAAACTCTGTCACATGAGTTCTAACTGAAGTATCCATGCAATAGCTCCACTTAACCCTCAGGAATAGCGTAATTCCTTCTGTCAGCTCCTGTGCCACATCTGTGCACTTAACCGAAGTGCTCCAAGAGAATAAGATAATGTTTATAGTCCAAATATTATTAAGAGCTAATAATATTCGACATATCTATTTTTAGACTGGCAATCTAAAAATAGATTCCGCCCAATATGTCTAAAAATAGAAATCCATCTATTTTTCCAACTTGACCAACCATCCACAAATAGCATCCCACAACTTATAGAACATGATCCATATGTCTAAAAGTCGACTTTGCGACAAAAATCACCTGTGTGGCCCCCACCTAGTTTAGGTGATCACTTTCCAACTAGGATCAGGAATGATGTTTTAGGATGCCTCCTTCACTGTTTCTTGTTGCAATATTCAACATGGGCTTCTTGGCGAAAGGACCCCTCTAGAGAATGTGCTCCCTCTGAAAGATGATTTCCCTCTCGGAAATCCTTCACCAAATCTAATGAATCAGTCCTCTATGATCACTCCTCTTGATCAAACTCAGATTCCTTAGCTCAAGAATCTATTGAGAGACTATTCTCCTCTTTCTTTTTGGCACCTTTGCTACGCATTTTTCTACACCGACAGAACTTGTGCCACACCAACAACTTCTGAGATCATAAACTGCACTTTCAGTCTCGGAAAACTGCACAACAATTCCCCAACTCGGAATGTGTCACCCTCCTAGTGTTTCCTTAGCCTCTGCGTGAGCAGACTGGCTCAGTGTCCCTCTCCTGGTGTTGTGTCAGCCTCTACGTGAGCAGACTGGCTCTGTGTCACCTCTCTGAAGCTGTGTCAGCCTCTGCGTGAGCATACTGACTTTGCGTCACCCTTGCAGGGTCTGTTATCCCTCTGGTTCTAGATTGCCTTCTTTTGGATCCGTGTTTCTTTAGCTGCCCTTCCTGTAGCCAATATCTTCAGCCACTTTGCTGATGGATCAGCTTGATCTGCAATGCTCTGATACCATGTGAAAATTTTTAATCCTTAATACAGAAAATGGACTGCTAGCTATTGATTTAATTCTCCTACTTGATTTATTATACAAGTTATTTAACTAAATATTTAGAAAAATAGTGAAGTAAACACAAATAGCAGCCTACACAACTACATATCATTTACTGAACATCACGCGCTTGTAACAAAATGGCACACAGAATTTTCAGATAAATTTCCTCGGAAAAACCCAATGCGGGAAAAACGATGCAACAGCTCTAGAGGGCTTTATTATTATGAATAATTTGAATACAACAATCTGCGAACCCGAAATGGTTTTCCCTACAGAGAAATTACATGACAGTTGTACCTTATCACTCACAGATGGAAAATATGGCTGATCCAACCCTCTGCGAGGAATTAATAATTTGAGCCCTTTCTCACCCACTGGAACCCTCAGCACAGCTCTTCCTGCAACTGCGCCAACCCCTCTATCCCAGCGTAGCCTCTGCATCACCCAAAAGAGTCTGCATCACCCACTACGTGGCCTCTGCATCAGCTTGGCTGGGTTGTGTCCCTCCTGCTAGGTTATGCGCTGCCCTGGTACGATGTTGCATCTCTGTTGTTGTATTCTCGGCCTTGGATCATATCATCCTTTGCTTATCTCTTCCCCTCACTGCACTGCATACTCACTTTGAATTCTTCAACAAACCCCGCTCCATAAATTCAACTTAGCTTTAGTGCTTCTACAATGTGTGTATTATCCAACTCAACCCAAGTCATTCCTTCATACTTCTCTCGTTAGAAAACCAAAAACCGTGATCTAATCTCTTATCAATGGCTGAGATTAAAATAAATCTTGATCCATGTCACTTAGAACATTTCATCACATGTGTAAATTAATTCACTTTAATTTTTTAATTTCCCTAAGTTAGACTTAGGGTCCCCATTAAAATATTTAATTATTAGAATAACCTTTACACCAGATGGAATTTCTCCAAATAATTTATGGGTCTTGGAGATCTCATGTGTTCCAGCCCCTCCACAAAGTTTCAGAGCTAGAGCACACCTGATGCTACCCAAAAATCTCAACATCTTCAATCCAGGGCCAAAACCTCTCCCTCTTGGAGAGGAAACCCCAAAAGTAATTCTTCTTATCTATCTTCAATTTACAAGTACCATGGCCATGACATAAACCTTTGACTTTATTATGCCTCCAAGACCTTGTCACTACTCTTCCAGGCTCCTTATGATCATCTTCTCTTTTTTGCATATTCTGCACTACTTTGCACCAGGACTAGGAAAGCTTGGTTCCTTGTGGTCTTCATTTCTGCACTTCCTTGAATTTTCCTTGGCCTCCTAGATATTTCTTCTTAGAACCTTCTTCATACACACTAGATGTCCTTATTTCTTGCACTGTCCAGTAGTGTCACTAAGAAGGTCTCAATCTCTTATTTTTCAACACTTGACACATTCCTTTCTGATATGAAAATGGAACTAGTTGTAATGTTATGCAAAGTATCAATTTCCATGTAATTTAGTGTGAAAAGTGTTCTCCATGACTTGCAGGTTAAACAAAATAGTTTTGGTAATGTTTCTGAGTTTTATGTGTGAGGATTTGTTAGTTAAAATTACTGTTTAACATATCACAGCAGAAATACATAGCAATTGAAATTCACCATAACATAACACAACAATATGTTGAGGTAGTTCACTCCTGCTGGGCTACATCTGTTGGTCCAAGGCTCCCAATGGTATGTCCTTGCTCTATTAAATTGCTCAAAATGGTTACACAGTGAAAAATATGCCTAAATAGGCAAAACCAACTATAAATTCGACTTCAAAAGATAGAAAATAGCTTTAAATGGCTTTTTTTCACTTTAAACAGTGAAATATAACCCAAAATAGTGCCTCCTCCATGATGGCCCTAGTGGATCCTTCCTCTTATCTGAAGAAAAATATGTTGTATATCACCTCTATTCGCTATGAAACCTATTCCAAACACTCCAGAAGGTTGAAGAGATCCAAAATTGACTAAAATTTCATCTTGTTTGGTCGAAAATTGAGAGAGTTATGACTTCTACTACAAAAATGCCCAATGTTCCCCAAAAACCCCACTAAAAGTGGGAGAACTCCAGATAGCTCCACCAAAAATGCAACACCTCCGGATTTAGGTGAACCTCCAGTGGAACCATCGGACTAAACTAGCATTTAAGTTTTATTTCATAAGCGTTCATATGCGAAAAAGGTGGAAACGGTTTGTTGGATGGATAAGTTTACAAACCGTCACATTAAACGTCTTCGGGTGATGGTCACATAGCCCTGATTCCACCGCTGCTACAAACTGCAACCACCAGGTATAAGCCCTCGAGATCAAGTGGTATGGTCATATCCATATGGGGCTAGCCCTTGTATTTTTCCGCCATTCAAAATTTTAAGCGCCAGGTTCTCCGCAGGTGGTCACAACGAAATGTGGCTGGCTCTAAGGTGCTGGTCCCCAACCTTCCGCCCAACACACGCCGATGACCCGACTCAAGTTTAACTCCTGCTCGACTCGCCCATTCGTTCAACCAACACGAAACGGCCTGACTTGTTCACCAACATCTACCAATAATGTGATGGTCGGGTCAGCCATGCCCAAACTGTCGGGTCAGGGTTCGAATCCCTTAACTCAAATTTTTTTTTACAAGCCTTTTCAATCTTTCGGCCTGGGGCCACGTGGAAGCCTCTAGGAAGGCCATGTGGCACCCTGTGATAGACCTTCTGAACCTTAAAAAAATTAAATTTCCTTATTACTTTTTTTATAAAAATTGACATAATCAATTAAGTTAAAAAGTCATGCTTTTGGAGGTCAATGGACAATTTAAAACCTCAGTAACTTTCTCATACAAACTCGGTTTTGAGAACCATTCATGGTGCCAAAATCACAGCAACGAGGCCTTTTCAGTCATTCAGACTACAACCATTTCTGATCACTTCCAATATTTGAGCATTTTCTTCACTTGGACATGATCTCCTGATCACACCTCCCCATTAGGAAGCTTTTGGACCCCAAAAGCCTTCAATTACCTGTTCAAAATATGAGGGTACATACCCCTCACCTTTTCCACCTCCATCCATTTTTCCTTACTCGGTTTGCTGCCTTTAAGACCAATCCGAAGATAATCAACACTTCCCCTCTTCAAAGTGCATGTCCTCCTATCAAGGATAGCATCCTCTTTCAACTCATCCAAATATTCTGGTGAGAAATCCTCTATGGATGGTAGCTGAATGTCACTTTCATGATAAAAAATTAAAGGAGGTTCATATAAACGTAAATTTTCCACATTCACAACATAATACATTTGCATATATGAAGGCAAATCTAGTTGAAAAGCATTATTTCCAACTTGTTTAAGAATCTTGAATGGACCATGATGAATAGGCTTCAACTTTTTACCTTCTCCTTGCATTCTTTCCTTACTAATATGTAGCCATACCTCATCTTCTTCTTGAAAATTATGATCAATTCTGTGTTTTTCATGCCTCTCCTTGTACTTTCCTTAACTTTTTTCAAGTTGTTCTTGAACCTACTGATGGATGAGCTGAATTCTTTCGATGAACATGCGAGCTTTGTCAATGTCACTATGCCCATCAATGGAAACATCCTTCTCAAGAATGAAATCTAAAGGTGACCTAGGAAAATACCCAAAAGAAGCTTGAAAAGGTGAAGTATTTGTAGAAGAGTGCTTGGCCCAGTTGTAAGCATGCTGAATGTAATGCAAGTGCTCATCCCAAAGCTTGGGATGTTTGCTATAATAACCTCTCAATAGATGTGTTAGTATGAATCTTTCGTCGTAAAATATCACTTTAGCTACGCATAACAAATAGCCCTAACATCAATTATGGCTGCAAAATATCTTCAAGTTTGCTGCACAAATTCAGATCTAAACACAAAAGACATTAAGCAGGTAAAACATAACATGGCTCCATGCATTCAATGGACAAGACAAGAAACAATGTTTTTAAAAGAATTTTGTATTATATTAAAGAATGGGGCACCTGAGAGGAAAACAAGAAAGGTGTTTTCTGGTTCTCCTCAGTGGGATGGGTTCTTGGAAGTCCTCAGTGTTTCAGATCTAACATTTCTCTCTCTTAGTGGTGTAGAAAAACAGACATAGAACTCAATGGGAGTTCACAAAGCAAAAATGGAAAATGGTGACCAAGAGTAGATCAAGAGTGATCTAATGCAATGAAGGTGGTTAATGAATGGGGAAAACCCCCTTATTTATAACAAAATATTGGGGCGGTCTAGAACTCGGTGCATGAATAAAATATTATTAATCGAATTCTAGAAGCACCTTTTAGTAATATTTTGTTATATTTGTTGGAGGGAAAAGGATTCTTGACTTGGGTCAATTCCTTTATTTATAAATAATAAATAAATAAATGATTTATTTATCATTTTAGGGGAATGATGGGGATATAATTAAATAAATAATGGTTTATTTAATTATTTATGGATGATTTAGTCAAATTTAACTAAGAGTATTATTTAAATAATGATTTAAATAACTTGTTCTTAGGAAATAAGTAAATAAATAAGGATTTATTTAATTAATTTCCTTGTTTTGGGTTAAATATGACCAAATAAGTTATTTTATATGGCGAAAGCAATTTTACTTAGGGTAAAATTGGTCTTACATGGTGTACTTGGGTTCATCTATTAATAATAGGTTAGATGACCAAAAAAATGGTGTAACAAGATGTACAATGGTTCTGTTCACTACCTCTATTTGGCCATCTATTTGTGGATGGAAAGCAGTACTCTTTTTCAGCTTGGTGTCCATCATCTTCCATAAATTGGACCAAAAATTCCCAACAAATCTGGAATCCCTATCACTAACAATAGAAGTAGGCAAGCCATAATGAACCCATACATGTTGAAAACATAAATCAGCAGTTTGTTTAGTAGTTATAGATTTCTTACATGGCATAAGAATACACATCTTGCTGAATCTATCAACTACTACATAAATATAATCATGTTGCTTTCTAGATAATGGTAGACCTCCAACAAAATCCATAGAAACACTTTCCCATGGTCTAGAAGGTACTGGAAATGGAATATATAAACCAAGCTTCCTATTGCTAGGCTTGCTTGTAGCACATAATAAAAAACCTCTAATGAAACGTGAAACACTATCTACCATGTGAGGCCAATAACAATACCTCTGTAAATGTGCCACCGTTTTGCTTGCCCTGAAATGTCCAACAATAAGAGAAGAATGAGCTTCTCTCATGAAACTTAGTCTCTCTCCCTCTGGTATACATAACTTGCCCATATGAAACAACAAATTATTATGCAAGTGATAATCATTCTCCTCAACATGATTCCCTCCACTCAAGTTAGCATACACATCCTTAAAATCAAGATCTGATGCATACTATTCTATGTAACTCTCATGTACAATAGAATCATTCTTAAGTAAAGTAGTAGCACTAATAATAGGCCTTGAAAGCATATCAGCAACTTTATTGAAAATACCTTTCTTGTACCTTATTACCAAGTGAAATTTTTGTAGGAAACCCATCCATCTGAAATGTCAGGGCTGCTGTAATTTACTTTGCAACTGCAAGTACTGTAAAGGTTGATGGTCGGTATGAACAACTGTCTCTTTGCCCATAAAATAGTGTTTCCACTTTTTGACGCTTTGTACCAACGCATACAACTCCTTATCATATGTAGGATAATTCACAAAAACACCATTAAATGTCTCAGAATGAAATGCGATAGGCTTACCATGTTGTAAGAGAAATGCACCCATGGCGTAATCACTAGCATCGGTCTGAATTTCAAATGGTTGTCTCAAGTCTGGTAATGCAAGGATTGGAGATGAACTTATCTTCTCTTTCAAAGACTTGAAATATTTCTGTTGCTTGCCTCCCCATTGGAAAGCACACTTCACACTTGTCACTACATGCATAGGAGCTGCTATGGCAGAAAAGTTAGAAATAAACTTCCCCCAATACTAAGCTGCACCCAAAAAACTTCTTACCTATGTAATGGATTTGGGAGTAGGCCAATTCACAATGGCTTCTACCTTAGAAGGATCAATTCTCAAAGCACCTCCTCCTATTATGTGTCCCAAATAAACCAAAGAAGTCTTTCCAAATTCACACTTTGACATTTTAAGAAATAACTGATTTTTCTTCAAAACATCAAGTACTTTCTTAACATGCATGACATGATCTTCTCTAGTCTTGCTGAAAATTAAGATGTCATCTAAGTAGAAAATAACAAAATCATCAAGAAAATGACGTAATACATCATCCATTACCCGCATGAAAGTTGCAGGTGCATTGCATAAACCAAACGGCATAACAAGCTGCTCAAAGAGTCCCTATTTGGTTTTAAATGTTGTCTTCCAAATGTCACTTTCTGCAACTCTAACTTGATGATAACCACTACGTAAGTCTAACTTAGTGAAATATTAAGCATCTTTCAGCTGATCTAACAAATCATCTATCCTTGGGAGTAGGTAATGATTCTTTACCGTTATTTTTTTCAATGCCCTGAAGTCCACACACATGCGCCAAGTTCCATCTTTCTTGGGAATCAACACTATCAATGACCCACATGGCGAAGTGCTTGGTCTTATGAAACCTTTGTCCAATAAGTCCTTAATTTGCCTCTTTATTTCAGCATTCTCCATGATATACATGTGGTACATGCCTATGTTAGGAAGAGGACAATCTTGTTGCAACTGTATTTCATGTTGAATCTCCCTGTTAGGAGGCAAAACTATCGGTTCTTGAAAAATCTCATGATGTGCATCAACTACATCATATAAATCTGATTTTAACTTGGAATCACAATTTTCAAATGACTCATGATTCACATCAACCTTAGGCTTAACCATAAGAAGTACAAAACTCTTACTATAATTAAATAGCCTTTTTACCTGTCCCGCGTTTACCATCGCTATATTTGTCTTCTTACGATGTGCTCTGACAATAAACTCCTTGCCATATTTGAAAAGATGATACTTATTTTCATGGCGATGGAAGATCGCTTTCCTATCAAATAAGTAAGGACTTACCAAAAAAATTCCTGATATATCAACCAGCACTACATCAAGTTCAATTGTGTCAATAAAGTGTGCAGTAATTGCAAAATGCAATATGCACTTTCTTGAGACTTGTAAGTTTGCATCCTTGCATATCCATCCAAGTGGATATGGCTTTGGATGTGGAATGGTCTCAAGTTTAAGTTGTTTGACCAAATCTTCTGATATGAGATTTGCTTGTGACCCACTGTCAAACAGTGTGTAAATTTTTGTATGTTTTGAGATTACCCTCACATGGAACAATTCAATTCTTTCTTCCTCATTTGGAGCTTGTACATGACAATTTGAAGTACTAGTGCTTGGCTTAGTTTCAGTTCCTTTCCCTTCATACTCTTCAAACCCATGGCTGTAATTTTGGTTTCATCACCTGAATCATCACCTAAGTCTTGTTGTGTAGTTGTAGTAGCTGCAATTTTCTTCTTTCCTTTGTTTTTGTTAAACTGAGTTCTTTTTTTAGGATGAAGTTTCCAACAATTTTTCTCTTCATGGCCTTCTCTTGAATAGTGTTTACATATCACTTTATCACCCACCTGTTTCACAGATGCATTCTTTTTGCCTTTTCCCTTAGAGATTTTATCTTTGTTTTTCCCCTTAAAAGGCTTGTTTCTACCCTCATCAAAATTATTTTTCCCTCTAGCCTCTAAATGTGTGGCTTGTACACAAACCTCGTCTAGACTATTAGGATTGAACATAAGGATAGTATGTATAAGGTAGCTGTGCAAACCAACTATATATTTTAGCAAAGTATCTTGACTTTGCAAGCCTACCCCTAATAAGAGTGCTCTTCTCCTAAACTCTTGGGTGTAGTCTTGTACATTTTGTCCCTTAAGTTGTTCAAAGTTTTGCCAATTCATGATAGCCTTTTGTAAATGAGATAATGGATAAAATTTCTTTTTAATTGCAGTAATAAATTCAGCCCATGATAAAATGATCTTACCATGTTTTTTAATTTCATCCTTGGTCTTGGCTTCCCACCATACCAATGTTGCTCCATCCATTCTCAAAGGGGCTAACTGAATCTTGGTGTCGTCGTCATGAAGGTTCTATATCCTCAAGTAAACCTCCAACTGCCTTATCCAATTGTCAAGTTTCTTTGCATTGACCTCACCATTAAACATAGGCAACTCAAATTTAACAACAAGCTTTAAAAATGGACTTTTACCAGTGGTTTTAGACTTGTGAGATTGATTCATCGAAGTTGAGGATGACGATGTAGAGGAAGATGATGAAGATGGGGATGGTGGATCACCATTTCCTCCGTGTCCTTTCTTTGACTTGTCATCACTTTTCTTTCCTCCTGAAGAACCCTCTCATTCTTTCTGATGTTTAGACCCTTCTCCTACAAGCCTGACATTCCTTTCTTGGTAGAGTATCCTCACCATCTCCGTCATGTCCAAGAAAGCCTTTCGGAACACCCGTTCTTCTTATTTGGGACCAATGTCTTCGGGAACTTCTCCTTCTCTTGAAGACATGCTTGAGGCTTCTTCTATGACTCTTGGAGGTGAATTAAAAGGTGGATTTAAGGGCTCTTTGGCCCTCCTTGGTTGAGGATTACTTTGTGCTCTAACCAATTGTCCTTCCCCCCTCTTGAGTAAGCCTAGTAAGCATCAAAACTTGCAAACAGTCAACTATATCTTTGCAAAAGAAAAAATGTAGAGTAAAACTCTAGCTTTGATACCATCTGATCTAAAAATGGAACTATTTGTAATGTTATGCAAAGTATCCATTTCCATGTAATTTAGTGTGCAAAGTGTTCTCCATGACTTGCAGGTTAAACAAAGTAGTTTTGGTAATGTTTCTGAGTTTTATGTGTGAGGATTTGTTAATTAAAATTATTGTTTAACATATCACAGCAAAAATAAACAACAATTAATATGTTGAGGTAGTTCACCCCTCCTGGGCTACATCTGTGAGTCCAAGGCTCCCCAATGTTATGTCCTTGCTCTATTAAATTGCTCAAAATGGTTACACAGTGAAAAATATGACTAAATAGGAAAAAAAACTGTAAATTCAACTTCATAAGATAGAAAATAGCTATAAATGGCTTTTGTTTCACCTTAAATAGTGAAATATAACCCAAAACAGTGCCTCCTCCATGATGGCCCTAGTATCTCATTCCTCTTCTCTGAAGAAAAATCTATTGTAGATCACCTATGTTCACTTTAAAACCTATTCCAAACTCTCCAGAAGGTCAAAGAGACCCAAAATTGACTAAAATATCATCTTATTTGGTCGAAAATTGGGAGAGTTATGACTTTTTCTACAAAAATGCCCAATATTCCCCAAAAACCCCACTAAAAATGGGAGAACTCCAGATAGCTCCACCAAAAAGGAAACTCTGCTGGATTTAGGTAAACCACCAGTGGAACCACCAAATTAAACTGGCAGTTAATTTTAATTTCATAAGCGTTCATATGTGAAAAAGGTTGAAACGGTTTGTTGGACGGATAAGTTTACAAACTATCGCATTAAACGTCTTCGGGTGATGGTCACATAGCCCCGATTCCGCCGCCGCTACAAACTGCAACTGCTAGGTATAAGCCTCTGAGATCAAGTGGTATGGTCATATCCATATGGGGCTAGCCCTTGTATTTTTCCGCCGTTCAAAATTTTAAGCACCAGGTTCTTCGCAGATGGTCACAATGAAATGTGGCTGGCTTTGAGGGGCTGGTCCCCAACCTTCCGCCCAACACACGCCGACAACCCGACTCGGGATTAACTCCTGCCTAACTCACCCATTCATTCAACCAACATGAAACGACCCAAATCATTCACAACCATCTGCCAATAACGTGTCGGTCGGGTTGGCCCTGCCCGAACTGTCGGGTCAGGGTTTGAATCCCTTAACTCCATTTTTTTTTTACAAGCCTTTTCAATCTTTCGGCCTGGGGCCACATTGCAGCCTCTGGGCAGGCCACATGGCCCCCTCTGATAGGCCTTATGAACCTTAAAAAAATTAACTTGCCTTATTATTTTTTTTATAAAAATTGACATAATCAATTAAGTCAAAAAGTCTTGTTTTTGGAGGTCACTAGAAAATTTCAAACCTCAGTAACTTTCTCATACAAACTCGGTTTTGAGAACCGTTTGCAGCACCAAAATCATAGCGACGAGCCTTTTTCGGTCATTTAGAGTGATAATATTCTTTCTCGGTCTCCAAATGCCTTCTTCCTTTAGTCTCCTTCAAGCATTGTTTTGCACTAGATTATAAACTTTGATCAAACGGAAGTCATCCTGAAATTATCTTTGGCCTTTGCTGAGATTGCAAAGATCATGTGATAGACTTAATCTGAACATATGAATACCCTTATGCACATAATTGCAGCCTTCTTCTTTGCGGAATAACCCTTGACACTTTCGCATTGAGATCCACACCATGTATTTCAAAGATTACCAAGATGCTTGGTAGGAGATGTGGCCGCAGTCCACGCTATATATAGGAAAAATCTCCCATCCTTTAGGCCGACATAACTTGTTGAGGGTGAGTCGAATTCTTCAAGGGTGTAGGCCGACTTATTCAAGGAGATATTTCCATCATATTTGATCTGGTTTTCTTGGACCATTTAGACAAGGTCTTGGAGCATATTTTTGTTAATTTTGGACAACTAGTTCCAAACTCCATGTTGTGATGCTCAGATGAAGATGCCAATATTTTTATTGGATTCCTCTTTTGGAGAGATGAAATATCAACTTAAAGATCATCTTGATCCGATGAGCAGAACATTTATTTTGAATTTATTCCATTTATGTGCAAGGTTAGCCAGAATTGAAATGTAGGCCTGAAGCCCCAGCAGATGTGTCACACATCCTCATTGATGGATATATATAGGTCAATGTTGGAGGTCATTTTCACTCATCTCATCATCACACATTCTCTCTCTAAATCTGATTGGTTCGATCATCACTTGAAGTCCCTTCTTCTCCACATGTGGGAAAAGCAGCAAAAGGATTTTTTGTTTTCAACCTAGGGTTTTCAGCGCAAATTCGACCAATGTTGACTTTGGTCAACACATGGTCAAACTAACCCCAAACTTGGTCAAAATTCTGATTTCTGCAATCCACATTTATTGGCACTGAAATCAAGGTTGATCGTTGACTTTGAACGATTTGTGTTGACTTTTTGCTGCTGTCGTTTTGCATTGACTTTTGACTAAGACAATGTTGAGTTTTGTTGACTTTGGGTTGACTAATATAGCTGTCTGAGAGGGTTGTGTGACACTTCTGGTTGGCTGACCGTACTGAGACTTTTCTAGTTGAAGCATCCTGTTGACCATAACACACCACAACACATATTTTTTTGATCAAGTTAAGTACATTTTTGGCTTGTCTTCTGTCGATCTACTGGTATGTTCTATCAACATTTTACTTTCTTATTTATGTGATTGTTGTTTGATATTGGAGATAAAAAGTAAAGTTGCATCAAGCATAGAACATCTATGAAAATTTACATGGAATCAGAGTTGAGGTGAAGACAAAGCCCAAGTTTGTAGCAATAACCAAAGAAGAGCATGGGTACCTAAAACTATAATGGCTTTAAATCTGATGAAAAATTCACTGGGAAGGAAGAATTCCATGCCTAGAAGATGAATCTGGATCTTATGTTGGAAGACCAAGATGTCATGGACTATGTGCGGGGTAAAATCCAAGAGCCTCCATCCACTGCACCTACTTCCACCCAGTCAAAGTATAAGAAGGGGGAAATTAAAACAAAGCTGATGATCCAGGATTCAATTCCTACATCTCTGAGATGGGAACATCCAAGGAGATGTATAATAAGTTGGTCAACATGTTCAAGTCCAACAATGCAAATCAATTCCTTTTCTTCAAGAACCAACTGAAGAATCTGAAGAAAGGCAAGGATGCATCCGTTCAATCATATTTTCTAAATTTGATCGAAATTAGAAATAATCTTATGGCCATTGGGGAGACAATAGTTGATCGAGAAATGGTTCTCATCACACTTGGAGGTCTCTCCTCTGAATGGCATGTATTCAATAATCTCATTCTCAATAACAATGTGATACCTAATTTTGACGAAGTACTATCGAGATGCATATAAGAAGAAACAAGGATGAAGGAATATGAAAATGAAGGAAATGTTTCCTTCACTGCCCATGCTAAGAAGAAGAACAATGGTGGTATGAGGAACAAAGGAAGAGCAGGGTCCCAAGGAAAGAAAGGTAAATGTTACACATCTCACAGGACCGGCCACTATGCTAGAGAATTCCCTTTCAAGAAGGATTCTCCTAATGATGATGATAACAACTACAACAACGGGAGGAATGGAAATCAAAGGAACAACAAGTTCAAAGGGAAGAGGAAGGCTTCCTCTGGTGGAAATGGCCAACCTTTCAAAAGGTCTTGAAATTCCAGGTATGAGGAATCTAATGTTGTTGATGATAAGAGAAATGAATTCATTCATGTATCTGCCCTCTCTGTTGCATCTCCACCCGAAACTATGGATGTTTGGTTGATAGATAGTGGTGCCTCAAGGCATATCACTGGGTTCAAGGAAGCACTTTCTGATATGGTTGAGAAGAATTTTAATCTGAAAATTATCCTTGGATATAATGCCACATATCCCGTGAAAGGGACTAGGACTGTGACCCTCCACTTGTCTCAAGGTCAAGTCCTCCGCTTGCAATATGTACTATATGTACCTGATTTGAAGAAGAACCTTGTGTCTATTTCAGCCATGGAAGAAAAAGGTTTCAATGTGGCATTCATTGATGGGAAGGTGCGCATATGGAAGAAAAGTTTCAAAGAAGATATCACGATTGGGTTTAGTGTTGATACACTCTACCAGGTTGCAGGAAGTCCACTGGAGCGATGTCATGTGATTCTATCCGACAGACTGAACTATGGCACTGGAGGTTTCGACACCTTCATTACAAAGCCCTTCCTGAAGCAAGGAAGGTGGTGACAGGGATGCCTGAGTTCACAAATGATCATGAAGGTGTACGACATGGTTGTGCCGAAGGAAAACATACAAGGGGACCTTTCCCCTCAAGTGTCACAAAGACATATGATGTCTTGCAATTGGTACATTCTAATATGTCTAGTATGTTGCCCGTGACATCCTTGGGAGGATGTTCTTATTATATGATGTTCATAGATGACTTCTCTCGTAAAACCTAGGTATACTTCTTAAAGAAGAAGGATGATGGTTTCATGTGGTTCCATACCTTTAAAGCCTTGGTGGAAAATCTAACAGGAAAGAATATCAAGATATTGAGGACCGATAATGGCGTCGAATATGAGACGAACGAGTTCAAGAAATTTTGCAGAGAAGTTGGCATCAAGAGGGAGACCACAACCATATATACTCCTGAGCAAAATGGCATTGCTGAAAGAAAGAACATGACCATTGTGGAAGCTTCCCATGCCATGCTATGTGACCAAGGTCTTTCGAAGTTTCTGTGGGGAGAAGATGTGAGCACTGCTATGTACATACAAAATCGATGTCCGCATTTTGCTCTGGACTCCAAAACTCCTGAAGAGGTTTTCTTTGGTAAGAAACAAGACGTCTCACATTTTAGAGTTTTTGGAGGTCCTGTTTATTTTCATGTAACGAAGGAGAAGAGGAGCAAGCAGGGAGCCTCTAGGAAGAAGGGAATGTTTGTGGGCTACAACAAAACTTCGAAGGCCTATAGAGTCTATGTGATTGGTAAAAGGGAAGTGGAGATATGCCACGATGTTACCTTTGATGAAGATGCTTCCCTGAGGAAAGTAATCAATCCTTCGATATCTAAGGAAGATCATGAAGCAAGGCCTGGAAATTAAGAAGAATCGAAGGATGAGATGATGCCCGAAGTTGAAGGATCGATGAACCCTATTGATCCACCTCCTTCAATTTAGAGAAAACCAGCATGGCTTAGGGACAGTCTCGAGGATGCCGAGAGACATATGGCCCCAAGGGGGACATTCCGTGAAAGCAAGAAGCAAAATAGATACCAAGGGTATCTAGCAGCCATGAGTACAATCATACAATATGAGCCTGGATCTTTTGAGGAAGCCATACAACATCAAGTCTAGAAGGATGCCATGCACGAAGAATATGAGTCCATTATGAAGAATGATGTCTGGGATGTGGTTCCAAGACCGGAGGACAAAGAATTTTTCACCTCGAAATGGCTCTATAAGATCAAGCATGGATCAATTGGTAGTGCTGAAAATTTCAAGGCGAGATTCATTGTCGGTGGCTTCTCTAAAAAGTAAGGCATAGACGATGATGATATATTTTCACTTGTGGAGATATACCACCATTTGAGCTATCATATCCCTTTCTACTACGTAAGGACAAAATCTTCATCTAATGGATGTGAAGACCGCATTTTTACATGGTGCGATAAAGGAAGAGGTGTATATGGAGCAACCTCTGGGATTCAAAGTCCAGGATCAGGACACCCATGTTTTAAGGTTGAAGAAAGCCCTCTATGGGTTGAAGCAAGCACCCAGAGCTTGGTACGAGAGGACAGATAGCTACATGATGAAGTTGGGCTTCACTCGTAGTAATGCTGATCCAAAACTTTACTTCAAGGTTGATAGAGAAAAGCCTTTCATTCAGGTTCTGTATGTGTACGACCTCTTCCTGACAGGTGTTGACCCTCTCATTCATCAGTGTAAGAGGGAGCTCGCTGTTGAGTTCGAGATGAAGGACCTGCGACTGATGCATTACTTCCTATCCCTGGAGATCTGGCAGAGTCCTGACGATATTTTCCTCTCTCAAGGAAAATATATTGTGAAGCTTCTAGAAATATTTGGAATGGTGGATTGCAAGTCTATGTTGACACATATGGAGCTCAAATTTAATAATTTGAGTGGTAGGTTGTTGGGCCCATGCTATAAAATCCTACTGAGTATTTTCAACTCGTAGGGGCCCTGATGTTCTTAGTGAACACCCATCTCGACGTATGTTTTGTAGTGAAAATTTTGAGTCAACATATGGTTGAACCTCATCACATTCACTGGGTTGGTGCCAAGAATCTGTTGAGATGTCTTCGGGGCACAATAAACTATGGGTTGAGATACACTGCGGGGAGAGTGACACTCCATGGATATACTGATTTTGATTGGGCTGGCATTGTGATGTATCGTAAGAACACATTGGGATGCTGCTTCACACTTGGGTCTACTTCGATTTCATGGATGAGTAGGAAGCAGAAGTCGGTGGCTTTGACCACCGCTGAGGCCGAATACATTGCTGCGAGTATGGCCTGTTGTGAAGCAGTTTGGTTGCGAAAGATCTTCAGTGAGCTGTTCAGGCATGTGCTAGATACCACTGTGATACTCTGTGATAACCAGAGTGGGATTTGATTGTCCAAGAATCCCGTGTTCCATGATCGATCCAAGCATATTGATATGAAGTACCATTTTATTCGGGATATGGTACAGCGAGGCACCATAAGGCTCGATCATATAGGAACTGATGAGAAGGTCGCGGACATTCTCACAAAGCCCTTGGGGAAGGTCAAGTTCCTAACCTTCTATGAGAATCTTGGTATCGTGGAACGACCCTATGCTGAGGGTGTTGTTGGACGATGAGCTCTTGGAGCTCTGGGGGGCTTTGGGGATAACTTCTCGGAGCTATAAGCACTCATGGGGATAGGCTTGCTGAACCTTGTGGTGCTTCTGCACCACCATTATGATATTGATTTGGTTCACCTCTCATGATCTGTGCCCCGTATGCATCCTACCCATTGAGACCTGGACTCATGGGAAGTACCTCTCATTTGGAAAGTGAGGTGGGAAAAGCTAGAGACCAGTAGAAATGACTGATGGACGCATCTAATATTGTCGTACTTTCAATGTTTAGGATGGCATGTGTCTAACCACTTGATATGGGATCAAGTATAGTTAGGTTTTGGACCTACAACTATTCGGGTCAATTAAACCAACTTCGGGTTGGTATGTGACCTTTTGAGCAACCTCTGGGATTCAAAGTCCAGGATCAGGACACCCATGTTTTTAGGTTGAAGAAAGCCCTCTATGGGTTGAAGCAAGCACCCAGAGCTTGGTACGAGAGGACAAATAGCTACATGATGAAGTTGGGCTTCACTCGTAGTAATTTTGATCCAAAACTTTACTTCAAGGTTGATAAAGAAAAGCCTCTCATTCAGGTTCTGTATGTGTACAACCTCTTCCTGACAGGTGTTGACCCTCTCATTCATCAGTGTAAGAGGGAGCTCGCTGTTGAGCTCGAGATGAAGGACCTGGGACTGATGCATTACTTCCTATCCCTGGAGATCTGGCAGAGTCCTGGCGATATTTTCCTCTCTCAAGGAAAATATATTGTGAAGCTTCTAGAAAGATTTGGAATGGTGGATTGCAAGTCTGTGTCGACAGCTATGGAGCTCAAATTTAATAATTTGAGTGGTAGGCTGTTGGGCCCATGCTAGAAAATCCTACTGAGTATCGTCAACTCGTAGGGGCCCTGATGTTCTTAGTGAACACCCATCTGGACGTATGTTTTGTAGTGAAAATTTTGAGTCAACATATGGTTGAACCTCATCACATTCACTGGGTTGGTGCCAAGAATCTGTTGAGATGTCTTCGGGGAATAATAAACTATGGGTTGAGATACACTGCGGGGAGAGTGACACTCCATGGATATACTGATTTTGATTGGGCTGGCAGTGTGATGTATCGTAAGAACACATTGGGATGCTGCTTCACACTTGGGTCTGCTTCGATTTCATGGATGAGTAGGAAGCAGAAGTCGGTGGCTTTGACCACCGCTGAGGCCGAATACATTGCTGCGAGTATGGCCTGTTGTGAAGCAGTTTGGTTGCGAAAGATATTCAGTGAGTTGTTCAGGCATGTGCTAGATACCACTGTGATACTCTGTGATAACCAGAGTGAGATTTGATTGTCCTAGAATCTCGTGTTCCATGATCGATCCAAGCATATTGATATGAAGTACCACTTTATTCGGGATATGGTACAGCGAGGCACCATAAGGCTCGATCATATAGGAACTGATGAGCAGGTCGCAGATATTCTCACAAAGCCCTTGGGGAAGGTCAAGTTCCTAACCTTCTATGAGAATCTTGGTATCGTGGAACGACCCTATGCTGAGGGTGTTGTTGGACGATGAGCTCTTGGAGCTCTGGGGGGCTTTGGGGATAGCTTCTCGGAGCTATAAGCACTCATGGGGATAGGCTTACTGAACCTTGTGGTGCTTCTAAACCACCATTATGATATTGATTTGGTTCACCTCTCATGATCTGTGCCCCGTATGCATCCTACCCATTGAGACCTGGACTCATGGGAAGTACCTCTCATTTGGAAAGTGAGGTGGGAAAAGCTAGAGACCAGTAGAAATGACTGATGGACGCATCTAAGATTGTCGTACTCTCTATGTCTAGGATGGCATGTGTCTAACCACTTGATATGGGATCAAGTCTAGTTAGGTTTCGGACCTACAACTATTCGGGTCAGTTAAACCAACTTCGGGTTGGTATGTGACTCTTTTGAGTCCTATAGAGGTTTAGGACCTTTGGGCTAAATTTGTTAGCCGTGACTGACCCTCTCTTGTTCTGAAATAAAGAAGCCAGTAAATCAAGTTTTAGCGGGATGACGCATGATGTTTGGATGACACAGGTGGATGGAGTTCTCCCTACTTGAGAGGGAGTGTTAATTTTGGACAACTAGGTCCAAATTCCATGTTGTGATGCTCAGACGAAGATGCCAATATTTTTATTGGATTCCTCTATTAGAGAGGTGCAAGATCGATCTAAAGATCATCTTGATACGATGAGCAGAACATTTATTTTGAATTTATTCCACTTGTGCAAGGTCGGCCAAAATTGAAATGTAGGTTTGAAGCCCCAACAAATGTGTCACACACCCTCACTGATGGATATATATAGGTCAACGTTGGAGGTCATTTTCACTCTTCTCATCATCACACATTCTCTCTTTGCATCTGATTGGTTTGATCACCACTTGGAGTCTCTTCTTCTCCACATGTGGGAAAAGTAGCAAAAGGATTTTCTGTTTTCGACATAGGGTTTTCAGCTCAGATTTTACCAGCGTTGACTTTGGTCAACACATGGTCAACATTATGATTTCTATAGTCGCACTTATTGGCACTGAAATCGAGGTTGACCATTGACTTTGATTGGGTTGCATTGACTTTTTTGCTGCGACTGTTTTGTGTTGACCATTGACTGTGACAGTGTTGACTTTATGTTGACTGATATAGTTGTCTGAGAAGGTTGTGTGACACTTCTTGTTGGCTGAACATACTGAGAATTTGCTGGTTGAATCAACCCGTTGACCGTCATAATGCACCACAACACGTATATTTCGTTGATCAAGTTAAGTAAATTTTTGGCTTGTATTTTGTCGATCTACTGGTATGTTCTATCAACATTTTACTTTCTTGTTTATGTGATTTTTGTTTGATATTGGAGATAAAAATTAAATTTGCATCAAGCATAGAACATCTACCAAAATTTACAATTTTACATCAATAATTTTCCTTTACAAGTGTAACAATACTTCATATGCATGACTCTAAATTATACATTTATGACAAGATGAAAAATCCCTAAATACATTAGGAATAATTCTTAGACCTATAATAAAAAATCCTTGCTCATGATACCCATGATGCAAGTATTACAAAATACATTTAATTATCTTTTTCTTCTTCATTACATAAATTCATAATTATAGGTCATTGTGAAGATTGAACCTAGTTACACTTTCTAACACATAAATTGTTCCGGAGGCTCCTCGTGCTATTTTTTTGTCTACGTTCCAAAAGAGGAATTATAAAAAGTACCATATAATTCCTTGAGGATCCCTAATGTTGTCGTTTCCATCATCACCTCTATGTTGTCCACTTTTAGAGACAAATTTTCCATTACCACCTACAGGTGATCCATGTTCGCTTGCAATGACGCCAGCTAGTAGGTTATCAAAGAAAAATGTGATCTCACCTCTGTGGCCAATTTTTCTCCTTGGTTACTGATAAGATATTAGAGATAAGCCATGCTTGAAGCCAATTACACCTTCATTTCCTCTTTGTGGACTTTTCTAGATGAATAACCCATATTTCATAGCACTCAAAATATAATACACTCCATTGAAATATCCCAATGGTGGGAAAATCAGAAGAAGTGGTGAGCCGAGATGAGGGCGAATTATGGCACAGGAGATTGGGCCATCTTCACCATGGCGCTTTGAATATTTTGCAGCAGATTTATACTGGACTTCCCAAGGGTACTCTTGCGCAGTCAGATCAATGCAAGGGATGTACTATGGGTAAGTTTGTGAAGACCACCTTTCATGAGAAGGAGAACCATGCTTCGGTGATCCTGGAGAGAATTCACACAGACGTGTGTGGACCTTTCTCGGTTGTGTTAGTGTCTTGTGATTTGGCTGATTGGCAAGCCAAATGACAGTGTAACATCAAACCAATATTTGGAGCCCAAGGACCTAGCCTTCCTGGACTCAGAGAGGGCTCTCTCTATTTGTGTAAGGGATATCTGTGTGTTTGCTTATTGTGTTCTGATTTTAGGCTAGTTATGAAGTAGGTTTTTTTGTTTTGGTTTTTAGGTTGTGAGGGATGAAACTGATCAAAGATATAAGATAGGTAAAAATATGTCAGATCAACTGGGCTATGGGGTCGAAGAGGTCAAGAAAGCTATCAGATGGTGATACAAGGTTGTTGAAGGGCCGATTTGATTCAAGGTAAAATGGATCTTTGGGGAAAATGGAGTAAGATGGACATCAATTTTGTGAATAACAAAGGATTCCAAGCATAAATATTTTAATAGCTGACATAAACATAGTAGGGCAAACCATTAATCATGAGAAATGTAACTTTAAGATAATCAATGCATAGAAATAAACATTCAAGCTATGCATAGAGATATATAAATCTCTAACTTTAGGAAATGGCTATCAGACTTTGGGGAAATACACTTAAGATAGACAAACAACTCAAATCACTATGCCGGAATGCCTAAACATAGTACTTCAAGTTATTGGGCACTTTGAAAACAAGATTGCATAGTTTTATGCAAAGGTCAAGATCAGAACAAGACCTCCTTGGTTCAACAAATGGCAATCTAATCAGTCAAAGAGAAATTTCATGGATGGAGCTATGGCTAGCCATGAGTAAGCAGGGCATACCGTAAATCATACTTAGCATGCATAAAACCATGAATGAAACAAGCAACAATATCCTTAAGTTATTGAAGAGAAATCAAGAATTCTTTAATGTGACTAAGAATGAAGAAAACATAGAAGCTATGAAGAAACAAGAAATTTGAGGTGCCTCCAAGGGCGTGTCTCAAATTTGTTCTCTATTGTCCTATAGCAAGCAATAACATGGGTTTATGAATGAAAACTAGGAAACAAAACAAAGAGAGAGACACTATACCATTCTACCAAGTCATGGAATCCAACAACAATCCTCTTTCATCATCCAAGAACATCCAAGAGACTATCCAAAAGCATGAGACAAGTATTTCTTCCAAAGCTTATATGACCATATATTGCTTCTATTCATCAAGTTCAGCCTTGTTTACAATGAAATCCTTTGGAATATATAGGCCCAAGTGAGGAAAACCTCTTAGTTCAACTTGCAATCTCATTGGCTTATCCAAAATATCTTATTTTGTCCTTGAGGCTTTGCAAAGCCCAAGGCACAAAATATCTCATAAAATATCTAAAAAATGCTAAAAGAGGGAAATAAATTGACTTTTCATAACTTCTCATGTACAAAAATAGCTAAACGCACATGAGGAAAAAGCAGTTTTGAAAGGTTCATTTTTTACAAAAATACTCAAAAAATACATCAGCAAAAGGTCCCTGACTTGCCGGCAACTTTTGGAAGCCTTCCCGATGTCGAAATGAGGCTCATAATAGCTTGTTGGAAAGCTCTGAGTGTCTACTTTCTGAAAATTTTCATTTTTCTCCCAAATGACCATTGGAAGTCTTCAAAAAATAGGCCTGTGTGTAAAAACCCAAAAAATAAGCCTTGCTGATAAACCAGGCAGAATGTAGAAAAAGCGAACATTTTTCACCATTTTGGGGGATAAAATGATCTTCAAATGTCCTGAAAATCGCTGAGTATGTGCTCCTAAAATTATGGCATCTAATGATACCATTCTCATCCTTTGATGATGCCCCAAACTGAAATGGCGATGCCCATGAGTTTTGGCAAAAAACCCAAAAATGACAAAAAACCAAAATATGTCGAATTTCTCCCAAACCTGGCGAGCATGACCCTCAAGGGTTTTCAGCAACACGTTGTGAAGCAGAGGCCAAGATTTGGAGTCTTGAGGTTTCTTTCCTCAATTTTTGTGTCGGGCGCTTCCCTTTGGCCTCCTTGAGTTTTTCTTGAGCAGCCTTCAACTTCCGCCGGGAAAACTGATTTAGCTTTTTATAATGCCCCGTCATCCTCCGTTGAAGGTCCAAGTCCCTGTTTGCCTTCTCCAATTTCCTCTCCAAGTGATCATTAACTCTCTCAAGCCATGCCTCCCGATTGTTCTTTTTCGAACAATGCAGTGAGAGGGGTAGATTGGAGAAGGGCATTTTCTTCTTCTTTTTTCTTCTCAAGGGCCTTTTTTAGCCTCATGGTTCTTGGCCTCTTTCGCCTAGGCTGATCTTCGCCTTCACTTTCATCGAACTCACCCATGAATTCTTCCAACCTCACTTGTGCTTTGGAGGCCTCCTTCTTGTATTTGATCGCCCGTGTCTCATAAACAGCCCTATGGACACTCATTTTCTTATTTTGGACTTGCAAAAAGTGATTGAAATTCCTAGCTCTATGAAGATCATCCCTCAATGCATCAATTTGGCTTTCTCTATGGATCAAGAGATTTTCTAAGATCCAGGCTTCATTATCACTATCATCACTTTGGATTTGGATGATGTCGAATTCCCTTTCTTGTTCATGACTGCTCTCTTCCTTGCCCTTCCCTTTTCTTTGGGTGGCTCTTCTGGTACTCTTCCTCTTAGGCAATTTGACCATGGGCTTCTTTGGCAATTTTCCCTTGCTTCGGAGGGCCCTAGTCACATTTGGAGTTACGACTCTAGGCACCCTCTTCTTTTCTGTCCAGGGCTTGGCCACTTTTGGAGAAGAGAGCATGGCCCCTTGCCTCGAAGAGGCAACTAGCACATGCTCCATGGGCTCTTTACCCTTGTCACTTTGCCCTTCATTTTCGCCAATGTCTTCGCTCTCTTCAAGGATGCCTAGGATGTCTTTTTGCATCTCCCTTTGAGGGCTATCTTCTTCACTGTGCTACAACTTTTTATCCTGCTGCCCCTCTTCTTTTTGAGTTTGTTGCTCCTCTTGAGGAGGCTGTTGTTCTTCACCCTGAGGTTTCCCCTGCTCATACTGTTGTAGCTGCTGTGTTTCATCTTTTGGCTACCCCTGTTCATCACCCTTTGGCTATCCCTATTCATCATTCTCATACCCTTGTTCAACATCTTCATGCTGCCCCCGTTCAACACTTTCATGCTGCTCATGTTCTGCCTCACTGAGATGTTGTTGTTCAGCACTTTCTTCTTCATCCCTTTGCTGCTGCCCATCATCACTTTCCTCTTCCTACTCATGTCCTTCTTCCTCCTCATGGTCACTCTCTTCTCCTTCTTCAAGCTCCTTTGTTTGTTCTGTGGTAAACTTGAGCTTTTTGGGAATAGGTCTGCTAGAAGAAGGCGAGTGATGATGAGTAGGAGGTGTAGGAGATGTATGAACTGGAGGGACAGTGGAGAAATCCGGATGGGTGATGAAAGTATCCCAAGATACCTCCCTCTTTTCAAGTTGATGAAGAATGATGACTTTGATGAGAGAGTGATGGAAGAGGCAGGCTATTTTCTGTGAAGGAGGCTTCTTTTGAACAGTGGAGGCCATTTTCTCAATGCTCTTGTGTAAAAATAAAGGAAGATTTAGCAATTTGGCCCTAGTGAAATGCATGAGAAGTCGAATGTGATATGCATAAACTCGGGAGAATCTTCCCTCACAAGTGAATTATTTCATGATGATCTTCATGAGGGGGGCGTAGCTAGCCAAAATATATGAAAAAGGGAAAATAGAAGGACATGAATCTCTGTGCTCAGGCTTTAGAAAGGGCTTGTAATCTTCTGAGTCCAAATGGCTTTGTTTAAACGACTTTTCCCCAATATAGGGGATTTTAGTAGCCTTGGAGATGGACCTTGGAGAGAATTTGAAGTCTAGGCCCGCCAGCTGAAAATTCTTGCCTTGAAACCTCAAAGCGCAAAGGTGTGTCAAAGGAGAAAATCTCTTCACCTCTTGCACTCTTTGACAAAAATATAAACACCCAACCTCATGGAAATTGAACAAGACTAATGGGTGGGCATTCACTTCTTCAGTGGAAGTATGCTCAAATATTTTATGCAAGCCACTCCTATTGTCCTTCCTAGGAGGCATCTTGTTTCGAATGCTCTCTGCAACACCAAGCTACCTCATAATGGTTTTTAAAATGCTTTCTTAAACAAAACTCTGTCTTCTTTGTTAGTCATTGTTTGACCAAGGCAGATCTCTTCAAATGCTATGTGAAATGACTTTAACACAAAACTCTCTGCTCCTTCCAAAACATTGTCTGTCTCCCTTTGTATGCTAATCAACCAAAGTTATCAAAATAACAAACACATAGTGAAAATATAACTGTGGTTGGGTATGTTTACAAAGATCCTTTATGTTTTGATAAAAATAAGATAGCCTTGTATTTAGACAGATGCAAAACACTGCTTCCAATCAAAAACACCCTCCTTGTACTTCACTGTTTCTCACACACAGTTTGACAAAACACCTTCGAATTGTAATGACAGCTTCACTCACTAAAGTCTGTTTCATGGACAAAAATGCAGCACTGATTTTTCTTTTCACCACACAAAGAGGACTTTTGAAAATGACAAAGCCATTTATGTATGATCACTGTGTTGGGTAAGGTCACAAAGCTTTCTTGTGTTTTTTTGGTATAGGCAAGACAGCCTTGTAGGAGACAAACACCCCTCTTAATCAAAATACTTCTCTTGTACTTCACTGTTTGACATTCACAGGCAGAACAAAACCTCTAGACTGAGTTTGAAAGATTTTTTACCACACTTGTCTTATGGGACAAATGAGGCATCAATTGTTTCACTGTTTTACTTCTTTCAATAATCACTATGCTTTCCTTGCAAACACTGCTTTACCTCATAACAATGTTTCCACCATACACTGGGCTGACAGAGGTTAGTTTTGTCCTAATGCAGTTAGGATACCCTTAACAAATGACAAAAGCTCTAAAACAGTTTCTATTTTGTTTTGTAGGCAGTGTGATGTTTTAGCACTATTTTTATGGCGGTTTTAGGCTCTTTGAAGCTAAAAATAAACCCTCCACCAGTCTCCCACTGTAATAACTTTCTTCAAACTATTCACTTAAATCACTTTGATTTACACCATGAGTTTCATTTTTTCGCCATCACTTAACAGTTTGAATTTAGCAAGGAGGCAAACAAAATACCTTGAAGATCGATGGTGGGCTTTGCTTGAGGATTTGAGCAGCTTCAAGATTTGTTTGGAGGCACTTTGACCATTTAAAACATGCATGACACATTCAACAGGGAAGGCGTCGCGCAATAGAAAGGTGTCGGGTAGACGATGGGCAGTCGTGACCGGTGCCTATAGGCATGCCGTGCGACAGTGTAACCTCTTCGTAAAATCACTCTTGAATGCGCCACACGTTTCTCTAGGTGCGCCGCGCAGTCTCCAAGCCTGAAAAACTCTGTGAATTTGCCCTAAAACTCTCTTCTTCGGTCTTGTGAAAGGCCAAGGGAAGTGTTTCTTGTGTTTTGAGAATTTGAAATGAGTTTGTAACGGTCCCTTTAACTTCTTTGAAAGCGAAAAAGTCCAAGTTCCTTTCACGTTTTCTTGGTGAAGGTTTTGAAAACCTTTGAAAGGCTTTTAAAGACTCTTTGCACCAATCTTTCGACAAAAAGTGGATTTTGACCTTTGAAAAGGTAACATAGTGATGAATTTTGTTTAAGTGAAGAGGCTTTGTTCGGGATTTGCAAATCTCCTCTACTGCATTTTCACTGTGCTTTATTAAAAAGGAAACTCTGCCACTACTGACCTTTTAATGACATTTTCAAAATGGAAAATCCGCTCAAAAACATACCAATGAGTGGTGAAGCATATTTTTCCATTTTGCAAGGAGATGACTTATATCTTTAAAACTTGATTTATAGTTTCTGCTCCTTATGATTGTATCTGCTTGTTAGAGGGAACCTGGCTCAAATCCACATAGGGACTGCAGATGTATTCTCCAAATGAATTTTTCTTTGATTGTGAGGTGAAAACCAGTTGTACTCACCTGAGCTTTACTATCATCTGTCCATCAAGAGGGCACTTCTTCTAAAACCTTCTCCTCTACTCAAAATGCAATAGAAAGGTACTTTTGACCTATTTTCATAAGGAAAATGCCTTCATTTGTAACATTGGCATGCATTATTGGCTTTGAATGTTGTTCTAGAACTTGAAACTCATGCCATAATCCTTCTTACCTATTTATGAGCCTATGTGTTTAGTTTCAATGCCTTTTGGGGAAAACTAAACTCAAATTTCCTTTTGTCCACTATGATGAGTAATTTGAAAGAAAATTCTTCATGAACAGGAAGAACAGTACCTTTTGAAAAACAATCATCACTCTTTGGCTTGTGTCTAACCCAGCTGATTTCAACTACTTTTCAACTCTGTTTTTTTTAAAGGAACGGAGACTAAATGTTAAGCCTGTTTATCAAGGAGATGAGTCTTTGTAACTTTTAAGGAAATTACACCCCTCAGCAAGGTTTGTTTGGCTCTAGATTGTCTTTGAAAGAAAAATCTGATAGGAGATAAGTCAACTTCTTTGATAGTTATAGTACTCATGCTTTCCCTTTGTTTGTGACATCATTGCTCTGTTCAGAAGCCTTCAACTGTCTCCTACCGTTCTTACAATTTGTCTCTCAATCAGTGAAAACCCTAAAATCAATCACTGCTCTGGCCCTCTGCTTATAGATGAAGGAGGCACTCTCAGTCCTCAACCCTCTATCTCAACCAAATGAATAATGTTTGATGAACATACTGATAATGGTTTCCTTTATACTTGGTGGAAAAAGTTAGTTTGAGACCAAGATTGTTTGACTCCTTTGGCCATCTGCTTAACAATATTTCTTCACTGATAATCAACCTATTAGCTTTACATAGTAATTCAATAACAGTGAAACTCATGCCAACCAATTTTAAAAACCCACCTCTTTGCCTCTGCCCCTAACATCATTTTTATGCAGAGGCCCTCATTTGTTGTCTCACTGTACTCAAAAAATTGTCTTCCAGTCAGTGCAATTCTTAAAATCAAACTTTATCCTTGGCCCTCTGCTTATAGATGAAGGAGGCGCTCTCAGTCCTCAACCCTCTACTTATAAATGAAGGATGTTTTTCTGTCCTCAAACCCTCTGCTTATAGATGAAGGAGGTTTTTCCTCAGTGATTCCATTTCATCAGCTTTTAACAGTGTTATTTTTCCTTTCACTGCCTTTTCATGTTGTGACTGTGATAGCAGGAGTTTAATGAAACAACTCTCTGCCCTGTAGCTGCATCCCAGGCTAAAAATCACATGAGAAGCATTTGTCTTCTCATGTTGAGCCAAATATTGTCTTCTGGGATGTTGGTACACTTCTGCTCTTGAAAGATCCATTGAATCATTGTAAAACCACCTAATATCAGTTTGACCTATGGCACATGTATTGCTGAGACTTGAGGGTTTATTAGTGGCGCGACTTAAGAGTATAACCAAATTTATTTGCAGAATAGGAAGGTATGTTGCGACTAGTCTGTTAGTAAATAGAGGTTCTTTGGTTTTTAGGATAGTTTTCCAAGGGAGAAATGCCTAAAGCGCCACTACCTAACTTAGGGGAGACTTTTTGGACAGATTTGGACTATTTTCTTTGGGGCATATGGACAAGCTAGTATGGCTGAGGCTAGATAGGGCTTGATAATGAGGTTTCATCTCGTCATGGGCAGATTTAAAAATTAGGAGGGAAAAAAAATTTATGGGCTTTTTCCAGCTGGCAAATTTGACAATTTTTTAGATCAGCTGCTAGGAAACTTGGTTGTTACAACTATTCATCACCAACAAGTAAAAAATATTGATGACTAACAGTGGCTCCATTTGGGGAGGGCAGCTCCTTTTCAGGAGGTGTCCAAAATTTCAGATCTTTGGCTTATGAATACCAGTGCCTTATCCATTGGCGCAAATTTCATTCTTCCTTGATGCTACTTCTGAAAGTTGACAGCATGATTAGCATCAATGATATTTCTACCTACCCCACTATCTTTCTTAACATTTTTTCTTCCTTTGGGTGCATTTGGACTAGCAACCCTTTGACAATATATATACATATTTTTTTGAAAAATGAACCTATCTAGTTCTACACTTATATCTGCCGGGAGTTCAGACTAAGCTGATGAACTCCTTCATTACTCTACCTATGCTAGATCAACTGTCAAGTTTAAGTTGTTTGACAAGATTTTATTCTCTAATCTAAAACATGAAATTGAAAAATGATCAAATCAGGGTTAAACAATCTGATTTGTCATGTACTTGCGGCACGAAAGACAAGCTGCACACAAATATTATTTTGCAAAAAATAAAATCTAGAAAAACGGGGCTAGGATGCACAATTTGTTTTTCATTCCCGTTTCCCTCTTTGGTTATGTTTTCAGCATGTGGAACCAGTATCTTCTCCTAATCTACTCTCTTTGATAATTCAAGCTTACACAATGTTGACCATCTTTTTCACTCACTAACTTATCAACAAATAAATTTAAAACATGTTCAGCTATGATTAGGCTAGATAACTGAACAAGACATTTGAGCACTAGTAGCGGCGTTTAGACTTGTGCGCTTTCTGAATGACTATTTTTTTGAACATGGGGCCTTCTTTCTATTTTTCAAACCACCCTCTTTTATATTTTTCTATTGTTTTTGACTTTTCTACTTTTTATCTATTTTTCAAACAATGGTATATACAATGATTGAAAATTGTTTTTTTTTTTTTAATTGGAGCTCTTGACAAAAATAATGCTTTAATGTCCTGCCATTCACAGGACCTCCAAAAGTTTTAGTCCCATCAAGTTCTTGTAGGAAAAAGGCATTATTTCCACTAACTGAGCTGATGATGAAAGGCCTCTTCCATAAGTTTTCAAACTTACCATGTTTACCTTTGTCTTCTCTTCTAGAATCCCATTTTATCACTTTGTCCCCAATCTGAAAGTCATTTTCCTTGGTCCTTCTGTCAAAAATCTGTTTTATTTTGTCTTGCGCTAACTGAGCCTTTTGGTAAACTTCTTCTCTAGTTTGTTGTAAATGGATAGTCTGATTTACCCTTCTTTGCATGTCATTTTCTTCTATTTGAACTTCCTGCAATAGCTTCATTACTGGAACCCCTAGAGATGTTGGAAAAATGGCATCTATGCCATAAAATAGTTGGTAAGGAGACATATCTATGGATTTTTTGGTGATTATTCTATCAGCCCACAGTGCGTGTACTAGTTTTCCATGCCATGCCTTTTGATTTTGTTCAAGAAGTTTTTTGATGATGTTGACTAGGCTTTTGTTAGAGGACTCGGCTAAACCATTACCTTGAGGGTAATAAGTTGTGGAATGTCCTAATGAAATGTGATATTTGTAACAAAAGTCAACCATTCTTTTGGAGGAGAAGGCAGCGACATTATCTGTAATGATATTTCTAGGACAGCCAAATCTAGATAGGATATTGGTTTCTAGGAACTTGATGATGACTAAATTGGTGGCATTCCTGAAAGGTATGGCTTCTATCCATTTGGTAAATTAATCAGTAGCTGTAAGGATCCATTTATGTTGAGCGGATGAGGAAGGGTGAATTTCCCCAATAAAATCTAGACCCCATTATTGGAAAGGTCCTTCGACTGTGATGGGGTGTAAGGGCAAAGGTAAAAGCTTTTTCTTGCCATCAAAAATTTGACATTTATGGCATGTCATAACTAGCTTGTGAGTGTCAGGAAATAAGGTAGGCCAATAATAACCAGCTCTAAGGATTTTTTTTGTTGTGGTTTTCCAATAGAGATGACCTCCACATTCTCCTTCATCCATTTCGTGCATAATTTTCTCTGCATCAGACTCAAGCAAACATTTGAGCAGCATACCAATGGGATTTTTCCAATACAGAAGACCATCTATAATGCAAAACTTTAAAGACTTTTGTTTAAGAAATCTTGCTTTTGTCTTTGATAAAGTCGAAGGAGCATTTAGATAAAATAATACATAAAGAATATCTGCATACCAAGGTGAACTTAAAAACACTTGCTCAACATGAGGGGTTGTGCATTCTTCCTATTCTTCTAAGGCATCGACAAAATTTATATCTAAAGCTTGGAGGTTGGTTTCAGCCATTAGTCTTGCAAGTCCTTGTCCTTTAACCAGTTTGTCATATTCCTTTGCGAGTCCTTGTCCTTTAACCAGTTTGGCTTTTGTATTCCATTTAACCCCGACCTCCTTTTTCAACATATTTGTGATATCTCTCAGGAGTTCGACAGGGTTTGGGATGAATCTTCTCAAGAAATTTATCTTTCCGATAAAGGATTGTAGCTCCTTTATGTTTCTGGGGTGACTTATTTGTAATATGCCTTCGATCCTCTGAGGGTCTATTTTTATTCCCTCTTCCGAAATAATGTGACCTAGGAGTTTTCCTTCTTCTAGACCGAAGAGTGTTTTCTTGGGATTTAGGGATAAGCCATATTTTCTACATTTGTTAAAAACATTTCTTAAGTGTACCAGGTTTTCTTCATCTAATTTGGAATATACCGTAATATCGTCAAGATATATGACTATGAAATAACCTATGTCTTTTGAGAAGGCGATGTCCATGGCTCTTTGAAATGTGGCACCAGCATTCATCAATCCAAAAGGCATTTTAACGTACATGAAAGTGCCCCAAGGTGTGGTGAAAGCTGTTTTGTGTTGATCAGTGGGGTAAACCAGCACTTGGTTATAACTAGAAAAACCATCAAGTAATGATATCCTTTTAGCACCTACTACCTTTTCAAGTATGTGGTCCATTTTGGGCAATGGATAACTGTCCTTTAAACAGGCTCTATTCAGGTTTCGGAAATCAATGCAAAGTCTGATCTCACCAAATTTTTTTCATACTGATACTAGATTTGAAACCCACTCAGAGTACCTGAGGGACACTATTATCCCAGCATCATACAATTTTTTTATTTCCTTTTCAACCAACGGTAGTAATAATAGGTTTATTCTTCTTAACTTCTGTTTGAAAGGCTTCTGGTTTTCTTTGAGGGGAATCTTATGTTGAATGATGTTGGTATCGTATGATTTCAAATCTTGGTATCCCCATGCGAACACATATTTAAATTCTTTAAACAACTTGATGTACCTTTGTTTTATGTGAGGAGGGAGGGTTTTGGATAGTTTGATCTTTCTTGGTTCTTCCGGGCTTCCTATGTTATATTCTTCTATGTCGACCTCGGTAGATTCCATTTTTGGCTTTTTGGCCACATCGTTAAAATCAAACAATTCTTCTAAAGGCGCAAGCCCTCTGGGTATGGTGTCATTTTCACAGTGCATGACTTCAATTTCCCTTTGGTCCATGTCCTCTCCTATATCATTTTCATATGAATGATTGACCAAGTTTACATCTGTCCAAGAAGGTAAATTTAGCTCTTGATCTTGATTTTTGCCAGGTTTATTTTCTTCATTTTCTAAGTCTGTTTTGCTTATTTCAAATTCATTCTTAGATTCTAAGAAATCATCAATTTGATCGTCATCTTTGAATATTTGCCAATGGTCAATATTATCCAGTACTGTAGGGAGATGTTTGACTTGAATACTATATTTCTCACTTAAACATGGTACTTGGCCATTGCTTGCAGCAAAGGCGAGCTCATTTGCTAGGCTATTTTGAATTCTAGGAATATAAGTGAGTTCATACTTCTCGAAGGTTTTGAGGATGTCTAAAGCTACATTCTTGTATTCTCTTAGTCTTGGGTTTTTTGTTGAATATTCACCTTTGATTTGCCTGATTACAAGTTCTGAATCTCCCTGGGCTGATACTTTCTTGGCGCCTAAGTCCTTAAGTATGTGCAGACCAAGGAGAAGGGCCTCATATTTTGCAATGTTGTTAGTACATTGGAATTCTAACCTGAAAGAATGAATTTTATTAATATTTTGTATCCAGATGCCGGCCCCCGAACCAGTTTTTCCACAAGAACCGTCAAAGCTTATACTCCAAAGAGCTTCCTTTTCATACATGATACTAAGCTATTTTTCAAGTTTCTTGGAGCTTTGGTCATTAGTCTCTACATCCAGTAATGGGAAATGTGTTTTTGATGGTTTTAAAACCTCTTCATTTTCTATTATCTGCTTGTTTATATCACTTTCATTATATAAGATAAAAGAATCTAAATTGGAATGAATGGAATAAATGGGCGTGTTGTTTGGCTTATCCCGGTTGCTAACCATGTATTTCATGTGAGTCTCTCGATATAATCTCCTATTCTGGTTAAAAACTGGGATGGTAGCAAATGACATATCCATTTGAAGGTTACCTTGTATTTTGGCAGCCCATGCCCTTGATAGTAGCATTCCATACTTAGGAGGGATATCGGCCACTACTACGTCCATGACTAGGTTTTTTGCTGGTAGTTGTGTTAAAGCAAAACCTAGGTTCTTTATTAGACCTAAACATTTGACCTGACTTGAGTCAAAGGAGTACAGGTTTTTGTAAGGTTGAGTTACCTCTAGTCCCAGGTTTTCCATGATTGCTTTAGGCATGAGGTTATGGGAGGCACCAGAATCTAACATGGCATTATGTAATATCTTGTCCCGTATGTTCAAACTCACGTATAAAGGAGAAACAGTTCCTTCTTGGTATTCACCTTCTATTTTGGGGCCAAATAAGATCTCGGGTTTATCATCAGTTAGATTTAAAGTATCTACCTCATTTCCTATATCAAAAACTTTGAAGATTTGAGATCTATACCTATCTACAGTTATTAGCTCAGTAAGGGGTATGGTTATTTTTATTTTGGAAATTTCCCCTTCGAAACTAAAAGGAGTTTGTAGTTTGGACAGATTTGTTTCAGCTTTTTCGGACATGACTTTCTCTATGTTCTTAATTTGCTGACTCTGGTTGGGGACCTTGTTTGACACAGCCACCTCGGGAGTCTTTGTGGAGGTACTAGGAGTATCTGAGCCAAGACTTGTTTGAATAGCTTTATCTTTGTTTTGGTCAATTTTCTTGACCACAATTTTGTTGCTATCCATGGCTTTTTTAAGGATGGTATCAGGGGTTTTAGCAGTGTCAGGGCTACCCTTCTTGGAGTTGTATTGGTTTTTTCTGCTTCTGAGGTTATACTGCCTGTGAGCTTCTATAATGGCATTCTGAAAATCTATGGTAGGATCTTCGGGATCTTCATATTTGGTTTCATCCTGATCCGGAGAGAAAAACTCTTGCTCTTCTACAGTGAGGTAGACCTCACTCTCGTTATCAGAACCTATGAGGTTCAAATGATTTTCATCCATGGGTTCAGTATCCCTATCATCTTCACCAACATAATTCTCACTGAAGGATGGTCTGATTTGGTGGTCCTTTCCTCTTGGTTTATTTTGAGACTGGTCTTTTCTAAAGCTTTGGTTCCGGTTTTGAGGGTTTGGTTGGTTGTCCTTAAGAGGTGCTTTTTCACTCATTTTTTCCCACATATTTGTCAAGGATTTGACCAGGCTATCTATTCTAGGATCTGAGGAAAATACCGAGGGGGTAAATTCGCCATGGTAGGTGAATCCCTTTTCTGCTCTTATCCTAGCTCTCTTTTCAGCTAAGTTGGCTTCTGCATTTATAGCCACTTTTTTCATTTCTTCTAAGGTAGGGGGTCCTTGTCTCTTAGCTGATAAGTCATGTCTGGGTCAAAACCCTCGGGGAAATTTTCCAAGGCTGAACCAAGTGGGGGTTTGAAGTGAGGTGGGAGGGTGTTATACACACTGTTGAACCTAGTGCAGTATCCCTGGACACTTTCCCCATTTTCCCGTTTTATATTGTTATACTCTGACAGGATTTGAATGGGGTTCTTTCAGATTTCCCACTTTTTTATGAAGATTTGGTAGAGTTCTAGGAGATTGTGGATGTTGTTTGGAGTTAAGCTCTTAAGCCATTTTTTGGATTCTCCACCCAGGCGTTGGGCGAACATCCTCATTCTGATGGTCTTGTCTTCTATTTCCATGTATTCAAAGGCATTGCTAATCCTATCTACATGTTGTTGAGCTGTGGTAGCCTCAACTCCAGTAAAGTGTGGGATTTTTGCTTGATAGTCATTTTGTAAGGGAGCCAAAGGCTGTGGCAACACCAAAGGTGCGTACCAGGCTGCCATGACGGGAGCTAATGAATAATGTACAAAATGAGGGCTTGTGGGATGAACTGAGGTGGTTCGAACAGTAGTGGCTTGGATGGGTGTGGCGGATGTACTTGGACTAGTGATCTGATTTTGAGCAGATCTGGGATGGTAGGAGCCAAAGTGATGGAGAAGCTGAAAGTCGGGAGGTGTGGTAGGTGAGGCTTCTCTACTAGGACTTTGTGGCAGATCTAAGGGCTCAAGATCGTCAAAGTCTATCTTACTTTGTGACTTGCTTCTGAAAAGGATTTTTGCTGATTTTAAGTAAAAGGGGGAATCCTGCAAGGCAGTGAAATGTTCAAGTATTGATCTTGCTTTATGGATGGACCTATCGGTAGCTAAATTGTTAGTTTCGGAAGCTTGCCATAGAATCTTCTCTGGGTTATCTACTATGATAGGTGGATTTGGGTCTGGATGAGATCTGGTATTGATTCTTCGTGAAGCCAGATTTCGGGTCTAGAGTTTAGAGAGGATGGTATTTGCGATTGTTTTGAATGGATGGCCTCTCTAGGGTTCTACTAATGTGAAGGATGGTCAAAACAAAAAGATATAAGATAGGTAAAAAGATGTCAGATCAACTGGGCTATGGGGTCGAAGAGGTCAAGAAAGCTATCAGATGGTGATACAAGGTTGTTGAAGGGTCGATTTGATTCGAGGTAAAACGGATCTTTGGGTAAAATGGAGTAATATGGACATCAAGTTTGTGAATAACAAAGGATTTCAAGCATAACTAGTTTAATAGCTGACATAAACATGGTAGGGCAAACCATTAATCATGAAAAATGTAACTTTAAGCTAATCAATGCATAGAAATAAACATTCAAGCCATACATAGAGATATATAACTCTCGAACTTTAGGAAATGGCTATCAGACTTTGGGGAAATACACTTAAGACATACAAAAAACTCAAATCACTATGCCGGAATGCCTAAACACAGTACTTCAACTTATTGGGCACTTTGAAAACAATATTTCATAGTTTTAGGCAAAGGGCAAGATCATAACAAGACCTCCTTGGTTCAACAAATAGCAATCTAATCAATCAAAGAGAAATTTCATGGATGGAGCTATGGCTAGCCATGAGTAAGCAGGGTATACCATAAATCATACTTAGCATGCATAAAACCATGAATGAAACAAGCAACAATATCCTTAATTTATTAAAGAGTAGTCAATAATTGTTTAATGTGACTAAGAATGAAGAAAACATGGAAGCTATGAAGAAACAGGAAATTTGAGGTGTCTCCATGGGCATGTCTCAAATTTTTTCTCTATTTTCCTATAGCAAGCAAGAACATGGATTTATGAATGAAAACTAGGGAACAAAACAAAGAGAGAGACACTATACCATTCTACCAAGTCATGGAATCCAACAACAATTCTCTTTCATCATCCAAGAACATCCAATAGACTATCGAAAAGCATGAGACAAGTATTTCTTCCAAAGCTTATATGACCATATATTGCTTCTATTCATTAATTTCAACCTTTTTTACAATGAAAACCTTTGAAATATATAGGCCCAAGTGAGGAAAACCTCTTAGTTCAACTTGCAATCTTATTGGCCTATCCAAAACATCTTATTTTGTCCTTGAAGCTTTGCAAAGCCTAAGGCACAAAATATCTCATAAAATATCTAAAAAATGCTAAAAGAGGGAAATAAATTGAATTTTCATAACTTCTCATGTACAAAAATAGCTAAATGCACATGAGAAAAAAGCAGTTTTGAAAGGTTCAATTTTTACAAAAAAACTCAAAAAATACATCAGCAAAAGGTCCCCTGACTTGCCGGCAACTTTTGGAAGCCTTCCCGATGTTGAAATGAGGCTCATGATAGCTTGTTGGAAAGCTCTGAGTGTCTAATTTCTGAAAATGTTTATTTTTCTCCCAAATGACCAATGGAAGTCCTCCAAAAACAGGCTTGTGTGTAAAAACCCAAAAAATAAGCTTTGCTGATAAACCGGGCAGTGTAGAAAAAGCGAGCATTTTTTTCCATTTTGGGGGAGCAAATGATCTTCAAATGTCCTGAAAACCGCTGAGTATGTGATCCTAAAATTATGGCATCTAATTATACCATTCTCATCCTTTGATGATGCCCCAAACTGAAATGGTGATGCCCATGACTTTTGGCAAAAAACCCAAAAATGACAAAAAACCAAAATATGTCGAATTTCGCCCAAAATTGGCGAGCATGACCCTCAAGGGTTTTCAGCAACATGTTGTGAAGAAGAGGCCAAGATTTGGAGTCTTGAGGTGTCTTTCCTCAATTTTTGTGTCGGGCGCTTCCCTTTGGCCTCCTTGAGTTTTTCTTGAGTAGCCTTCAACTTCCGCCGGGCAAACTGATTTAGCTTTTTATAATGCCCCGTCATCCTCCGTTGAAGGTCCAAATCCCTATTTGCCTTCTCCAATTTCCTCTCCAAGTGATCATTAACTCTCTCAAGCCATGCCTCCCGATTGTTCTCTATCTCTTTTTCGAACAATGCAGTGAGAGGGGTAGATTGGAGAAGGGCATTTTCTTCTTCTTTTTGCTTCTCAAGGGCCTTTTTTAGCCCCATGGTTCGTGGCTTCTTTCGCCTAGGCTGATCTTCGCCTTCACTTTCATCGAACTCACCCATGAATTCTTCCAACCTCACTTGTGCTTTGGAGGCCTCCTTCTTGTATTTGATCGCCCGTGTCTCATAAACAACCATATGGACACTCATTTGCTTATTTTGGACTTGCAAAAAGTGATTGAAATTCCTAGCTCTATGAAGATTAGCCCTCAAGCAATCAATTTGGCTTTCTCTATGGATCAAGAGATTTTCTAAGATCCGGGCTTCACTATCACTATCATCACTTTGGATTTGGATGATGTTGAATTCCCTTTCCTGTTCATGACTGCTCTCTTCCTTGCCCTTCCCTTTGCTTTGGGTGGCTCTTCTGGTACTCTTCCTCTTAGGCAATTCGACCATGGGCTTCTTTGGCAATTTTCCCTTGCTTCGGAGGGCCCTAGTCACATTTGGAGTTACGACTCTAGGCACCCTCTTCTTTGTTGTCTGGGGCTTGGCCACTTTCGGAGAAGAGAGCATGGCCCCTTGCCTCGGAGAGGCAACTAGCACATGCTCCATGGGCTCTTTACCCTTGTCACTTTGCCCTTCATTTTCACTAATGTCATGGCTCTCTTCAAGGATGCCTAGGCTGTCTTTTTGCATCTCCCTTTGAGGGTTGTCTTCTTCACTGTGCTGCAACTTTTAATCCTACTACCCCTCTTCTTTTTGAGTTTTATGTTCCTCTTGAGGAGGTTGTTGTTCTTCACCCTGAGTTTGCCCCTGCTCATACTGTTGTAGCTACTGTGTGTCATCTTTTTGCTGCCCCTGTTCATCACCCTTTCGTTGTCCATGTTCATCACTCTCATACCCTTGTTCAACATCTTCATGCTGCCCCTGTTCAGCACTTTCATGCTGCTCATGTTTTGCCTCACTGAGATGGTGTTGTTCAACACTTTCTTCTTCATCCCTTTGTTGCTGCTCATCATCACTTTCCTCTTCCTGCTCATGTCCTTCTTCCTCCTCATGGTCACTCTCTTCTCCTTCTTCAGGCTCCTTTGTTTGTTCTGTGGTAAACTTGAGCTTTTTGGGAATAGGTCTGCTAGAAGAAGGCGAGGGATGATGAGTAGGAGGTGTAGGGGATGTATGAACTAGAGGGACAGTGGAAAAATCCGGATGGGTGATGAAAGTATCCCAAGAGACCTCCCTCTTTTCAAGTTGATGAAGAATGATGACTTTGATGAGAGAGTGATGGAAGAGGCAGGCTATTTGCTGTGAAGGAGGCTTCTTTTGAACAGTGGAGGCCATTTTGTCAATTCTCTTGTGTAAAAATAAAGGAAGATTTAGCAATTTGGCCCTAGTGAAATGCATGAGCAGTTGAATGTGATATGCATAAACTCGAGAGAATCTTCCCTCACAAGTGAATTATTTCATGATGATCTTCATGAGGGGGGCGTAGCTAGCCAAAAGATATGAGAAAGGGAAAATAGAAGGACATGAATCTCTGTGCTCAAGCTTTAGAAAGGGCTTGTAATCTTCTGAGTCCAAATGGCTTTGTTTAAACCACTTTCCCCAATATAGGGGATTTTAGTGGCCTTGGAGATAGACCTTGGAGAGAATTTGAAGTCTAAGCCTGCCAGCTGAAAATGCTTTCCTTGAAACCTCAAAGCGCAAAGGTGTGTCAAAGGAGAAAATCTTTTCACCTCTTGCACTCTTTGACAGAAATCTAAACACCCAACGTCATGGAAATGTAACAAGACTGATGGGTGGGCATTCACTTCTTCAGTGGAAGTAGGCTGAAATCTCTTATGCAAGCCACTCCTACTATCCTACCTGGGAGGCATCTTGTTTAGAATGCTCTGTGCAACACCAAGCTGCCTCAAAATGGTTTTTAAAATGCTTTCTCAAACAAAACTATGTCTTCTTTGTTAGTCATTGTTTGACCAAGGCAGATCTCTTCAAATGCTATGTGAAATGACTTTAACACAAAACTCTCTGCTCCTTCCAAAACACAGTCTATCTCCCTTTGTATGTTAATCAACCAAAGTTATCAAAATAACAAACACATAGTGAAAATGTTACTGTGGCTGGGTATGTTTACAAAGATCCTTTATGTTTGGATAAAAACAAGACAACCTTGTATTTAGACAGAGGCAAAACATTGCTTCCCATCAGAAACACCCTCCTTGTACTTCACTATTTCTCACACACAGTTTGACAAAACACCTTCGAATTGTAATGACAACTTCACTCACTAAAGTCTGTTTCATGGACAAAAAGGCAGCACTGATTTTGCTTTTCACCACACAGAGAGGACTTTTGAAAATGACAAAGCAATTTATGTATGATCACTGTGTTGGGTAAGGTCACAAAGCTTTTTGTGTTTTTTTGGTATAGGCAAGACAGCCTTGTAGGAGACAAACACCCCTCTTAATCAAAATACTTCTCTTGTACTTCACTGTTTGACATTCACAGGCAGAATAAAACCTCTAGACTGAGTTTGAAAGATTTTTTACCACACTTGTCTTATGGGACAAATGAGGCATCAATTGTTTCACTATTTTACTTCTTTCAATAATCACTATGCTTTCCTTACAAACACTGCTTTACCTCATAACAATGTTTCCACCATACACTGGGCCGAAAGAGGTTAGTTTTGTCCTAATGTAGTTAGGATACCCTTAACAATTGACAAAACCTCTAAAACAATGTCTATTTTCTTTTGCAGGCAGTGTGATGTTTTAGCACTGTTTTTAGGGTGGTTTTAGGCTCTTTGAAGCTAAAAAGAAACCCTCCACCAGTCTCCCACTGTAATAACTTTCTTCAAACTATTCACTTAAATCACTTTGATTTACACCGTGAGTTTCATTTTTTCGCCACCACTTAACAGTTTGAATTTAGCAAGGAGGAAAAAAAAATACCTTGAAGATTGATGGTGGGCTTTTCTTGAGGATTTGAGCAGCTTCAAGATTTGTTTGGAGGCACTTTGACCGTTTAAAACATGTGTGGCACGTTCAACAGGGAAGGCGTCGTGCAATAGAAAGGTGTCGAGTCGACGATGGGCAGTCGTGACCAGCGCCTACAGGCACGCCGTGCGACAGTGTAACCTCTTCGTAAAATCACTCCTGAACGCGCCGCGCGTTTCTCCAGGTGCGCCGCGCAGTCTCCAAGCCTGAAAAACTCTGTGAATTTTCCCTAAAACTCTCTTCTTTGGTCTTGTGAAAAGCCAAGGAAAGTGTTGCTTGTGTTTTGAGAATTTGAAATGAGTTTGTAACGGTCCCTTTAACTTCTTTGAAAGCGAAAAAGTCCAAGTTCCTTTCACGATTTCTTGGTGAAGGTTTTGAAAACCTTTGAAAGGATTTTAAAGACTCTTTGCACAAATCTTTCGACAAAAATTGGATTTTGACCTTTGAAAAGGTAACATAGTGATGACTTTTGTTTAAGTGAAGAGGCTTTGTTCGGGATTTGCAAATCTCCTCTACTGCATTTTTGCTGTGCTTTATTAAAAAGGAAACTCTATCACTGCTGACCTTTTAATGACATTTTCAAAATGGAAAATCCTCTCAAAACCATACCAATGAGTGGTGAAGCATCTTTTGCTATTTTTCAAGGAGATAACTTATATCTTTAAAACTTGATTTACAGTTTCCGCTCCTTATGATTGTATCTGCTTGTTAGAGGGAACCTGGCTCAAATCCAAATAGGGACTTGTTGTGACCAGCAACAACCCCCCTTTTTATTTAATATTAGTAATAATACTAAATAAATGGGGACCCTTAGTTAAAAAATCCAAAAAAATCAATTAGGATTTGTTTTCCTTTTCAAATAAAACTTTCTATCATAAACTTAGAGAAATCTCTTAGAAAGAACCTTAAGAAACACTTAAGTTTATGATAGATTACAATAAAATTGTTCTTTAAACAAAATAGCGCATCCATCGCAAAATGGTAGATATCTTTTGTAAAACTGAAATTGCGATTTTGCAATTTTGCGATAACGTGATCCCAAAAAGCCTATACAATAACATATTGGTCGCAGATCGCATAGCGCAGAAAAAAGAAATGTTAAACGAATACTTTTTGCACTATTTACAATTTTGCGCTTTTGCGATATTTGACATGTGCGCTTTTGCGCTATTTTGCAATTTGCGCTTTTGCGCTATTTGCAAAATTGCGATGGTTACGTTTTGCGATATTGCGATATTGCGCAGATCACAATGTCGCAGATTCATAAAAATGCGTTGTTCAAAGAAAATCTTCCCATATATCAATATCTGTTATGCGCTTTAATGATTGGATTAAATGAATGGATTGTCAATTAATGGTAAATGATATTTTGTTTTGATTGAAAGTCGTTTCACGTTATAATAATATATTTCATCTGCCTTTGCATTTAAAACTATCTCATCACCTTTATTATGCCATTACTCTCATTTAACTCGTAAAACGCAGGCATGAAGGAGCAAATGTCTATACAAAGCGTTCACAGAACATTATGGGTAAGAAAGAGAAGAGCTCGAATTCTGAAAACAGAGAAATGGCTTCACTGTATGCAGACACCGCTTGCAATAAGGATGACGGTATAACCACATGGGAAGGAATGTATAATTTTCTGGAAGAAGAAAATCCTGTGGTGATGAAACTTGCGGCTACAACAGGTTCCAGTAATACGTCTGAGGCAACCCTTAAAGAACTGGCTTGTTCATTTCTGCATAGAATAGCGGCAAGGCCGAGGATTTTTCCGTATACAGACATGGTGAAATGGGTGCTAGATAGCACCGATATTTCAGACAGGCAATTTAGAACTCCAACTCAAGAGCTAATCGGATCGTTCTCTACGGAAGATTTGAGGCTGATGTATCAGTTTCCGGAACCTCAGGCAACTTATAATAAGCAATTCATGGAAGATTTTGCCAGAGAACATGCAAATTTGTCAGAATGCACACAAGAGTGGACCAAAAGAGATGAATCGTTGAAGAAAAAAAAACACGGTATGTACAGTACTGGTTCACTTACCTCTCCTTATTGTTTTGCTGCTGCCATGTTATGCAGGCTTTTTGGAAAGCCTGACATAAATATGATCGTGCCTGAATGGCTCCCTTTGTTGAATGCTGCCATTAACTCTACAATTGTAGACTGGGCCAAAATCTTATCTGATAATTTGACCACTGCTATTTTTCACTACCGGTCCAAACGAAATGTTTCTCAGCGGATTTATCCGCCTTTTTATTTATCTGCTTATGTCATGGACGCTATCTGTTTTGTCTCTAAATTCCCTGTGATGGGCTGGCAATGGACTATCCACGATCCTTTGCCTATTCATGTGTACCATAAGGAACTATGGGAGTCTAAATTTGTCCCCCTTTTTTACCAAATTTGCCATGGTGTAATGCTGCCATTGTACAAAACATTGCATAATAAGGATGCCCCAAGGTTATCCCCAGAAACAGAGGTCGACATTCTCCCCGTCGCGAGATGGTTTGGAGAAGAATTGTTCACTTATGTTAGGGTTTTTGGAAGTTCTGCTTCCCCCCATGTTTTACCCCTATATGTTCTAGATAGACTTGTGGCTCGGGAGATTGCTTATCAGACCTGTGGCCAAGGAGGTTTAAAAAAGGTATTAAAAGAGAAGAAGAAAGGCATTTGGCCACAATTTCCTGTAAACTGTGGAACATTTTCACTGTTTGATGTTGGTCACACATTCAAAGAAGTAAGCAACATTACATGCTTACAGCTGTTCAAATTTTCAAGAAGGTTATTTGACCCAAATAATATTGTTAAGAATTTTACCAATGCAATCAAAGTAAGGGAATTTTCTGGGGAACAGGATCTTTTTGATGATATGTTCCAAACAAGAAGTTCATTTAAAGAAGTTTTGAGTTCAACTCAAATGCAGTTATCTCCAGAGGAATTCCAGGAATTCAAACTTTACAGAGAGAGAAGACTAACTGTTATTCCTTTGGAAAATCTACGCTTGGAACTCGCAAGGGAACAAACTCCTAGTGTTAGTCTTAACGACAGTTCGAGTACAGATAAATATAATTCAAAATTTTACAGAGAGACTTCTGAACATTCCAATAAGTCTAATGAAAAGGAAGATAAAATTTAAGAATCAGTGAAAGATTCTGCGCAATCGAAAGAACTTCCTCAACAGCAAATTTTGACTTCTCAACAGACAAATCCTCCTCCTACCAATGTACAGCAACAGCCAGTCACCATTGAATTAGACAAAGAATGGGAAAGCTTTAACCAATTGATTAATGTATAAGGACAGAATGTACAGACCCCTGTACAAACAACCAAAGTTTTGAGCACAGGAATAAGTAGCACAGCCACAGTAACTGAGCACATACCTATCACACCCTCCTCTAAAATTGTACTTAATGTAGAGGACATTCCTCCTCTAGATGTATTCTACAGCCCAAAATACAAAGCAGTAGTGAAGAAACAGAGAAAAAAGAGAAAGTTAGAAGGTGCAATTGCTACTGAAGCAGAACAACTAGATGTCTTATGGAAGGATCCTTCCACATAGCCTACTAAGAATCTTGCTAAGTTATCTCAAATGACAAGGGCTTATGCTTCTGCAACTATTGATAAAGCATTCGAGATACAACTCATATTAAATGAAAAAGAAGAACAAATAGAAGTTCTACAACAACAATTGCAACAGGTACAGGCCAATAATGAAGCACAATTGAAACTTGAAGAGTTACAACAACAACTTCAAGAAATGCAAATAGGACATCAAAAAAGCTTGGCTGATAAAGAAAAGCAAATACAGATTATCCAAGATTAGCACAAAGATGATCCTAAGCTTCCTGAGTTTATTTCAGAAACTATCTCTTTAAACAATCAACTACTGCAACAAGAAAAAGTGTTATGCCAAAAGATCTTGCAATGGAATTCTTTTTGCCAAGAGAGTGATAAAATCACAAATCATGTCGTAGATTTACGAAATGATTATGATTTAATCAATGAAAAGATCAATGATTATTTGGTATGGCAGAAAACAGAAGAAGGAAGAAAAGCTGGTGCACCAATTATTAATGAAAACCATAAAGAAATACTTTTCAATAACTGGGATGCACAAATCAGAAGGGCAGAGAAGGCAGCAGAGGAGGCGGCTACAGCAGCAAACACTCTTACTGATTGTGTAAATGATAATTTGCACAAAGCTAATTTGACTTCAGAAACTGTTCCGGGATATCTCCCACAGGCACATCAACTGCAAACAGAATGGAGGCAAAAGGCAGAAGAAAGAACAAAATCAATCCAAGGGCTGACAAGATTAAACTAGGACTCTTACTGGACATACTTAGTGAAACCACACAGTCAGCACAGTGCGCTTAATTGTATCATCAATTCTACTGAGAAGATTGCGCCTACACTTGTCGACTCTGTCTTTTCAGGATAGTTGAATTCTGAAGTCGGTCAACCACATCTTCTCAAAACTATGCTAGATGCCTGCAAGTTTAAAGATTAAGTTCATAAATAGTTACTTAATAGTCTTTATTTTTAGATTTAGTTTTAATTTTACTGTATTTTTGCCTAGGAAAAGGACGGTCATTAAACCGAATCCTTAATTTTTTGTAATATACTATATTTAGATTTAGCTAAGTAGTATTTAAACCCTTCTCATTCATTTAAAGAAAGGTCCTAGATTTTAATATTTTTGACTTGGAGATTACATTTCTGTACTCCACTGACTTATATATTTTTTTTAAAAGGATCACATCTGGTGATTTTATGCGGAATTATCTTTAAAGTGTTGCATTTCTGTACCTTGGATTTGATTTTTCATCAGAATTAATGGATTAGAGTATCATATTTCATTTGAAAGTCTTCAAGATGAATAAGGTATTTCTATCTGTTCACTGTTGATTTCTTTTGTCTTATGATATTCACTTTAAAATTTGCTATCATTTGTTTCAACTCTTCATGTTGAGCGCTCTGCTAGGGTTTCCAGGTCTCTCGTTCTGCAAAAACCCTAGCTTCCCTTGCAACCCTGTCAAACCCTGACGGCGCTACCTCCTGCTCGTAGCTACGCGTAGTTCGGGGTGATGGAACCGGAAACGGGGGGGGCGGTCAGCCTCCCCCTGCTAACGACCAAGAAACACAAAAAGAACCTGACATGAAGGTGAAAGATTCAGCCACGGCGCAGGAAACGGTGGTTAACAAGCAATCGACCTCTGAACCACATACGGAGGTGCCGCAGGTCACGTCTTCGACCTGCAAACCAATAGCTCCAGATAGACCCAAAATCAATCTGCCCAGTCATCGGATTAATGCTAGGATTCAGTACATGAGGGACCATGCTCTCATCGGGAAATTTATAGGGTTTTGGCCAACTGAGAAAGCCCTACAAGGATGGAATGCATCTAAATGGAAGCCAAAAGGGCATGTTAATTTGCAATTGGGTCCAAAAGGTTTCTTCACTGCCGATTTCAACTGCATTGAGGACAGAAATAGGGTTATGGATGGCGGCCCCTACTTCTTTAACTTGGTAGGACTATACCTTCGAAACTAGGTAGAAAGGTTCAACCCAGATCAAGAAAATTTTAACTGGGCCCCGGTCTGGATTCGACTTTATTTGCTGCCTCTAGAATACTGGGATGAGGATTCTCTGCAAGAGATTGGGAAAGGTTTGGGAGAATTCATAAAAGTAGCGGAAGAAACGAAGCTCCGAAGATACACCTCCTACGCTCGTATCTGTGTGTACATGCAGCTGGATAGAGCACTCCCAGATGCGGTAAGTCTGTTTCATGATGACTACGAATGGATTCAACCGTTGGATTATGAACATGTGCCTCTTCGTTGCAGAAGATGTCATGCTCATGGGCATCTCTTCAGAGATTGCCCTCTTGTAGCTCAAACTAAGAGTCAAAGCGCTGGAGACAAGGAAGATGCGGATGGGTTTACCAAGGTTCCGACCAGGAGAAGAAACAACAAGAAATCCTCCCAATCCGAGCCTAAACCTGGCCCCTCCACTTCTATCCCCTCCACGAGTAATAGTTTTGCTGCTCTTGCCCATTCTGATACCCGGAATGAAGATTCTCCTGCTGCGCCCCCCACTTCGGCCCTCTTAGACCCCCCCTCGTCTCATCTCAACCCCTCTGCCTCCGGTCCCTCTCATGTTTCTCGGCCTTCCGAAGCACTCCCAGATCTCAACCCCTCTTCAAAGCAGAAGCAGGTGTCTTGGAACCCCAATATCATGGACTTGGATTCTCACTCTCTTAACCCCAATCTGGACAGTAAAGACTCTCAGGAAAACATGCAGACCACTCTTATGGAGGAGGACTCTGAAAGCTTTGATGTAGGGGACCTGGATCTTATCGGCCTGGAAGACGCTTGCCTAAAGAAAGAATTCGACAAGATCCTACCCCACCAAATAGAGTCCCTCGAGGTAGTCCTAACCAAGGCTCATCAGCACAAAAAATTGGGGATTCAGCCAGGTAGCCATTGGGATAGCCTGAAGGTGTTGAAGGAAACTAGAAAGCAAGGTAGAAAACCAGAATGGCAGCGCACCATCTAGATCGGGGAGATGCTGGTGGATTCAGGGAGATATCCCAAGTTGACCCGGTTCTACAAACCACTCGCAAGTAGTTCGCCATGAAGTTAGTCTCATGGAATGTAAGAGGGCTCAATGGCCCAGGAAAGTATAGGATGATTAAAACCATGATTCAGAAGGAGAAACCTCAAATCCTCTTTCTTCAGGAAACAAAATGCAACAGCAATCTGCTAGGCTCCATCTTGTCAAAGGCCTGGCCTAGCAGCAGTTCGGTAGCAGTAGATGCCTCTGGATCCTCTGGAGGTCTTGCAATAGCTTGGGATACTCACTCCATGCAGCTTTCTGATTTTCATGCTGCGCATAATCTCATTCAAGCCACTTTCCATCCCATTGGCACCAATATACATGGGCACTTGTCCAATGTTTATTTTTCACAAGAGCAGAATAGCAAGGCAGCGCTCTTAGACACCATGGTGCATCTCAACACAAATAGATCCCACCCTCTTTGGATTGTTGGAGGCGATTTCAATATGATCCTGAGGTCGGATGAGAAAACTGGAGGACGCTCTAGACCAGATCTGGAAAGCAATCATTTTAAGAACTTCATCAATAATAATTGGCTCATCGACATCCCCTTTTCCAACGGCATATTCACTTGGAGCAATAGACGCGTGGGAGGGCAGAAAATTGCTTCAAAGTTGGATAGATTTCTAATCTCGGATAATACTATACACATGGGGGGAGACATCACAAGCTTAATTCTACCCTTTGCTGGATCGGATCACTGGCCCATTTTTCTACAATGGCAAAATATAGGGTCCCAGCTAAAACGGCCTTTTAGATTCGAAGCTTTCTGGCTGACTCATCCTTCCTTCAAAGACATGATACATGCAGCATGGAGAAACTTCCAACCTCCAAAGGGTTCAAAAATGTATCAATTCCAGCAAAAGCTAAAATTCCTCAAAGGACAAATTAAACATTGGAATCAGACCGCCTTTGGAAATATCTTCCAGGAAAAGAAGATACTTGAGAAAAAAATGAATGAGGTGCAACAAGAAATCATCTCTAAGGGACGAACAAAGGAGCTTGCTACCAAGGAGCATGATCTCCAAAATCAGCTAGAGGATCGATACAAACAGGAAGAGATCCTTTGGAGGCAGAAATCTAGAATACGCTGGCTAAAGGAAGGAGAAAGAAACACCAAGTTCTTCCACGCCTCCACCATACAACGCAGGAGGCAAAACAGGATCAGCCACATAATCAATCAGCAAGGGGAAAGGATGGAGAAACATGAAGAAATGGAACAGGAACTGGTAGATTACTTCAAGAGCATACAGCAAGAGCCTCAAATAAACAGACAGACGGCTATCAATCAGATCAAACAACTCATTCCTAAATTGGTCACTGCTGAGCATAACCAAATGCTACTCCGACCTGTCTCCCCCCAGGAAGTGGATGAAGCTATGGCGCAGTTCAAGGATGGTAAGGCCCCGGGACCCGATGGTTTTACATCTAATTTCTTCCACCATTTCTGGGACCTTATCAAATCTGAAGTCTGGCAGCTGGTTGAGGAGTCAAGAACCATGCACTAGCTTTTGCCCTCCCTCAACACCACCTTCATCGCGCTGGTACCAAAAGAGGATCAGCCCAGCAAACCGGATAAATTTAGGCCTATTTCTCTCTGCAACGTTATCTACAAAATCATCTCTAAATTTATTTCTAACAGGCTCAAGCCGCTCCTCCCGCTCCTCATCTCTCCGGAGCAGACGGGATATGTTGAAGGGCGCCAAATTCTGGACGGCATAATTTTAACTCATGAAATTATGCACTCTCTAAAGGTATGCAAAAGGCCAGGTATGCTCCTCAAGATAGATCTCTCCAAAGCCTTTGACAAACTGAATCGGAACTATATACAACAGATCTTAAATGTTTTTGGTTTTGATCAGATGTGGATTAGATGGATTATGAGTCTCATCACCTCCTCCTCTTTTTCCATTCTTGTCAATGGGGTTCCTTCACCCCCTTTCTATCCCTCTCGAGGGATTAGGCAGGGGGATCCTCTCTCCCCCTTCCTCTTCGTTCTCATGGTTGAAGGCCTTGGACGTTTAATTCATAAGGAAGTTCAAACTCACAAGTTGCGTGGCATCTTCCTCCATGGCGCCCCTGTCACCACCCACCAGCAATTTGTGGATGACAACATGCTCTTCGGCCACCCCTCTGTTCAGGAAGCTCGCACCTTCAAGGCCATCCTCCACCTTTTCTCTTCATCCTCTGGTCTCTCCATTAATGATTCTAAATCCCAGATTTTCTTCTTCAACACCCCTCCCCTCACTCAAGCCAATATTGCTCGTATCCTTGGTTTTTCCATCGCCTCCCTCCCTGATAAATACCTGGGCGCCCCCCTCATAAACTCAGCCATCAGAAATTCCTCCTGGATCAAGCTCCTTGATAATTTGGAAGACAGGCTTTCCTCTTGGACCTTCAGAGCTCTGAATTTATCCAGTAGACTTATCCTTATTAAAGCGGTGCTCCAATCGATGCCCCTTTACCTCTTCTCTGTCCTAGCTGCTCCTAAATGGGTCCTCAAGAAAATCAAATCTTTGCAACAAAATTTTCTTTGGGGCTCCTCTGGCAGAAATCGGAAGTGGGCTCTTGTGAGCTGGGACACAGTCTGCTCTCCCAAGGATGCTGGGGGTCTCAATCTCCGTGATCCCAAACACAGCAATCAGGTTATGGCTGCCCGCATTTGGTGTAACTGGATGTCCAAACTTCACACACTTTGGGCCAAACTGTGGACTGCTAAATATGCTAACAACAGACCCTCGGCCGACCTGATCAAGATTGTTCCTGAGCAACCGAGCTCCCTCATTTGGAACGCGGCCAAGCAACACTATCTGCTCATCCAGCAAAATAGCTTCTGGGAAATTCGCAACGGCAGCTTAGCGAGATTTTGGCATGACTCTTGGCAGCAAAATCCATCTCTCCTCGAGGCCCTCCCCAGCATCAACATGGGAGACAACAGTAATGCTCACGATGCTAAGGTCTATCAGCAGTGGACGGCCGCCAATAGCAACGGTTTTAGACAATGGAAGCTTCCTCAGATAATAGCGCCTCACGCTCAAGGACTTGATTTGGAAGCTCTCAGCAATGAGCTCCACAGGAGGCAAATCAGTATCTCAGAAGACCCTGACATTCTTAGGTGGGGCTACTCAACCAAAGGAATGTTCACTACGAAAGAAGCCTACTCTCTCATGCATCCCCCGCCTCTCCCCCGTGATCCTCTATGAGCGTCGATCTGGAACAAGTTCACTTGGCCTAAGATCTCCACGTTCTTATGGCTTCTTAGTCATAAAAAAATTCTCACATGGGACAATCTCGTCAAACGAGGTTTCACTGGGCCTTCCCAATGCCCCAACTGCCTTCAAAATGTGGAAACCATCCAGCATCTCCTCTTGCTTTGCCCTCTGGCTAATTCCTTCTGGGAAAAATGCAGCTTTCGCTGCCAGAAGAACAAACCCACGGGGGACATCACCATCATTCTTCGTACTTGGCCTCAAGGCCCCTTCTCTTCTCCCCTCCTCAATGCTCTTTGGTTACTTCTTCCTGGTCTTGTGTTTTGGTCTCTGTGGAAGGAAAGAAATAAACGCATCTTCAAAAATCAAGCCTCCTCTCTTGACTCTCTTTGGATCTCTTTCTGTAGCAACCTTCAGGAATCCCTGGCTCTCCGCTCTTGGAATGAGACTATCCTAAAATTCCCAAAGAAATCTCCATCTGGCAAAATTGGAATCTCCAAATCGCGTTCCTTCCTACTCTCAAAAATCTTCCCATTCCTGACCCGCCCTTGCATTGGTCCCCTCCCCCTGATGGTGTCTTCAAACTTAATTTTGATGGCGCCTCCAGAGGAAATCCCGGTCCTGCTGGCTTTGGGGGTATTGTCAGAAATTCCAGAGGAAAAACACAATTCATCTATTATGGTTCCATTGGATGGGACACTAATAACTCAGCTGAATTGGAAGGATTATGGCAAGGCCTCTGTCTTACTCAACATTACAACCTCTTCCCTATCATTACAAAGGGAGACTCTCAAGTACTCATCAATATATCCAAGTGGCTTCTTTGGGGTACTAATCCAGAGAAAGTGTCTCACAGTTGGTGTCTAGAAGCCAGAATCAACAGGTTAAGTAGATGGCTAATGCAACACAGGGCGGTCTCCTTCAAGCACATAAAGAGGGAAGGCAATAAAGTTGCAGACCTCTTGGCCAATTTTGGAATGGACAGCATCAGCACTCTCACTCATGGCCCTCTCAACAGCATCCATGATGAAGAAATGCTACAGAATTGCACAATGTTGGTGCATAAAGACCACACCACGCCGGATGCGGTTGTTTAATGCTCCGGATGAGACGTGCCACCATGTGCACTTCCTCATGGCGATGGCCAGGGCAGCTCACATGGCTCCCGGCACCTGCATTTATGCAGCTCTTAATGCTCCTGCTCGCGTGAAGTTTATTCATCTTGGTTTGCTCAACTTGGTTACGATTATGGCGGTGCTGCAAGATATGGAAGGTCATTCGGATGGCTCCGACGACGCCACTGGTTCGGTGAGTTCGCCTGCCCCGCTGCTTGGTATCTGCACTCCTGGTTCGCTCGAGGCCAGCGTGAAGACCTCCACAGGGAGGCGCTGCTCTTTGCAGGCCTGCATTGAATTGCTCCCAGGTATTCATTACTCTCAAAGTCCGCATTGTCTGCTCAATTTTCTCTCCGGTGCTGGCACTGACCTGCGTGGTGGGCTTCTTGGCCGTTTTTCTGCTCCTCCTGTCATTCTCCGCTTTGCTCATCCCATTGCTCATCCCATCGCTCCTCCTACTATCACCACTGCCCCTCTTGATTCCGCTCAACTCCGTCGTTCCTCTGGAAACATGCCTCGTCTTCGTGAGAGGATGAGGAGTCGACAAGGCCTCAGCCGAGGTCTTAGTCGCCCCCCTCCCAGCTCCTTCTCTGCCGATGATGCCCAGGACTTCACTCCGAGTCCACGTGGTGGAAGAGGATGTGGTTGCCGTCGCTCTGGGGATGCAGTTACGGTTTCCATGGATGCTGCCCCGCCATCTCCTTCCCATGCACACGAACCCGGCGGTAGCTCTACACAGTCTCTCCCTCCTGGCCTTCCTCGGCCTACCATCAGGCAGACTTCGTAGCGTTCGGAGCTAAGATTTGATAGCACGTCCTCCAATTCTGTTCTCACGGCCTACATCATTGTCACTCTGCGTGAGGAAATTCCCAACCATCCTGCGCCCTGTTTGGCTTCTCTGCACCCCCCTCCAGGTTCTGGCCCCCCTGCGCAGAAGTTTTTCCTGTCAATTCCCCTCTTTCACCTTAGGAGCAGCAGAGACTCACTGGAGCATGCTCTGGCGGAACGGATACTATCGACTTTGGCAAGGATGACAGCAGTGAGGATTTCGGTTGCAGGGTCATTGAGGAACCACCTTCTCCGACTCATGACTAGCCTCTGCAATGCTTTCCAGGTTTTTTGTTCTAGTTTCATAGATAATTCTAGATTTTGTAGCTTTGCAGATCAATTGGAAAAGTGGTTTCTGAACTATGGCTTCTCTTTTTATGTTTGTTTAGTTTATATGTACTCCAAACCGGTTTCCCTCTCAAGGGCGGTTAAGACTCTTTGTTTAATAGGACTGGTTTCCCACTCTGGGAAGTGCAGGTACTCCTTGAACAGTTTGATTTTCAAACATAGTGCTCAGGCTTTCATAGCTGACACTATGCCTGTTTTGTACCAGTGACCTTATACATAATAGAATTAGTCATACTTAGAAAAAAAAATTTGCTATCATTTACAGATATTTGTTTTCATAATGTTTCTTTATATATATCATTTTTTAGTATAATTGAAATGTTATCTTTCATAAGTATATGTAGATGATATATTATGATGAATGAAATATGTTAATACAACTCTGTTTAATTTCTTAAACAGAGTTATCTTTATTTGTTTCTGCACATTTCAATTTAAATGATAATACATTTTTATGGTTATTGTTAAATTGGAATAATTTGAAGTTGTATTCACATATGATTGCCTGGGTTAGTGTTAGAATTTCTTTATCAGTATTTAGTTTAAATTATATAGTTTTATTTCAGTCAATTTAGTCCCACTTTCACTCATCCAAATCAACCCATCACCAACCCATTAGTTATAAGGAAACTGGTCCTTTAAATCCAGTCGGAGCCACCATACCAAACGGAAAAGGAGTTGTCCTAAGGTCCCGACCGGGTGGTTTTCCCCAATGTTTGAATCAGAGATTTTCTAGGCTTCAACATTTTTGGCGCTAGAAGGAGGGCCTGAGCTATGAATGGCAAGTAAATCTTTACCCACAAGCCATTCTGAGAGCAAAACACCCTCATCAACTTCTTCAATTTCTTCTGAAATACAAAATCCTATAGAAGGAATTGAGAAGAATATTCAGACACCCACTACCAAAATCTCAAAACAATCAGACAATCAAAATCCTGAGTCTCCTGAAGTTCAAGATTTAATCCATAAATTGAAAGGATTATCATTTTCTCTAGATGAGTCTGAAATATCTTAAGGTAGTGTAACTTCAAAATTTGTTTCTTCAAAACCTCTTACTAGGCTTCAAAGTGAAAAACTTGGTATTTCTCCGAAAGAATTCCTTTTACCTAGTAGAGTCAAGACAAGAAAAACTCAATCAGAATCAGTAAGTGATATAAGTTCTTCATCTCATATTCAATTACCTGTTTCTGAAACCCCAGCTCAACAAAGTACAGTCGTTTCCACATCATCTGCTCAATCATCATCAATCTCAACATCATCTATTCCAACAACCTCTATTCAGACACCACCAGCCTCTACTACTCCTCCAATAGTTGTTCCAATAATGGCTAGACCATGGGCTACTCCAGGGGCTGTCAACATGCCTGCACCTTTACATGATTTACCTGACAATCCTGGAAAATGGCTTCCAAAGTTCAGTCCAGATCTTAACATTCAAGCTGAAGAACATATCAATAACTTTATGCTAGCTGTAAATTTGAATGGAGTCGTACATGAAGATGTTGTAGTCAGACTATTCCGTTATACTCTTCAAGGGGAAGTAGGATCCTGGTACTTTTCGTTACCTTCAGGATCCATAACAAGTTGGGCCATTTTTGCAGATCATTTTTTAACCAAATTTGGAGATGACAGATCAATAGCTACTTTAATCAACGATCTCTCAAATTTGAAAGCAGAACCCAAGGAACCCATTAAATATTTCAACGCTAGATTCAACAAACTCTTGAACAAAATTCACACAGATTCAAGGCCTAGTGAACAAGTCAGAAGTGAATGGTACATAACTGCCTTACCCTCAAACATAGCAATTTTTGTAGATAGAGTTGCAAAACCTACATTAGCCGAAAATATGAAAGAGGCTATTGCAGTAGAAAAATGAATTATTTCTCTAGAAAAGAAAAATGCTATTGAGGAAAGGAAATTAAAGAAAGTCAGCTTCAAAGATGATTCAAAGAAAAAGGCCAAAGACCCATACGACATGGAAGGTTTACAGAAAGTTCTTAAAACCATGTCAAATGAAATGGTTGAAATTAAAAAACAAGTAGCTGAAAATTCTACCAAAAAACCATTGCGAAATTTCAAAAGAAACCAAGTTGAATATAGAAACCTCCTAATGCAATCTCTAATGCAGAATCAGAAGAAGAGGAAGAAGAAGAAGATACATCTTTAGTATCAGATGAGGAAGATGAGAATGAATAAATAGCTGAATTGCATGGAATGTGGGATTTTATTCTCCCTAATTCTGATAGTGAGGTAGAACAAGAAGCTATGCCTGTAAGTACTAGGAGTAAATTTACATCGAAGCCTGTACAAACAGCTCCTAAAAAGAAAATTACAACTCCAAGTACCAAAGACAAATCCCCTGCAAAGAAAGCTTCTCCATTACCTACTCAAAATTAGCCATCTTCTTCTAATCCTCCTTCATCGACAACAAAGACTTTAGTGGTGTCAGATCCTATGGAGTATAACATTGTTGAAGACATGAAAAAGATTAAAGCCAACATTTCCTTACATGAACTCAGCAAACTAAAACACCAGCAAAAGTTGTTATTGAAAGAATTAAACGCTACACCAATTGCTCCTTTACCAAGTGGTGTAGTTGCAAAAGTAGCCAAAGGAACTGGTAAGCCACTAGACAAGATAGATGCTACTGATACAGTGCTCATTGGAGAAAAATCAAATTCTCAGACTCCTCCTTTTATTTTAACTTATGAAATGTACAATAAGAATCTGCATAATTGTTTAATCGATTCTGGAGCATCCTCTAATATAATTCCTACTTCTGTTTGTGCCAAATTGAATATCGAACCACAGAAATCGACAGTTCATATTGTTCAATTGGATCGCTCTAAAGTTCAAGTTGTAGGAGAAATCAATTCAGTTACTATCAGATTAGCTTCAGATCCTAGGATTGTCCAAAGAATTGTTATTTTGACTGCAGATATTCCTGAATTCTATGGATTAATCTTAAGCAGGGACTGGTCTGCGAAACTTAATGGTTATATCTCAACTGATTATTCACATATGTGGCTTCCCTATAAAGGGAAACCAAATCAAATCAAAGTTGAATGAGAAAAACATATGACGCACACTGTCACTGAATTTGAACAACCTAATGAGCCTGTGGCATTCAACAACAATATTCTTGGAGGTTATTCTGCTGAATCATTTCTTGGAAACTTCAAAGCACCTCAATCACATTTTTCTGTAAATAATTTTGTTTCTCAAATAGAAAATTTTTCACAATCTGATTCTTCCAGAATTGTAAATATTTCTGATGTAATTGTAGATAAGCCAATAGATAAATCAATATTTTGGTCGTTATATTTTGATGGATCAAAGTCTAGTGATGAAGCTGGAGCAGGGTGCATCTTAATTGATCCAGATGGAGAGAAAACCATGCTGTCATGTAGGTTAGAATTTGAGTGTACGAACAATACCACAGAATATGAAGCCTTGATACAAGGACTTTATAAAGCTATAGGGTTAGACGTTAAATACTTGAAAGTCTTTGGTGATTCCGAAATTGTCATAAAACAAGTTAGGAATACTATTCATTGCCTTTCAAGACATCTTAAACACTATCAAACCCTAGTACAAGATCTTACCACTCATTTTTTAGCATTCAATATTTCTCCTATTCCTAGGAATCAAAATACATCAGCTGACTTGTTAGCTAATGTTGCATCTAAACTCCTTCCTGCTGAAGATTGCAGTCCTGATAGCTTTTCTGTAGAATTGATTTTTCGCCCATCTGTCCCAGATAATGTCACAAATTGGAGAGTTTTCTATCATAATCAAGATATTTTAAATTTCATGACTTCAGAGAAATCATATGATGAGCGAATTATTGATGAGAATGATCATGATTTACAAATTGCTTCAAAAGGTAATGAAAATCCCATTCCAAAATCTGTTGTTAAATTAGAGGACTTATATGATATTAAAGACAGATTCAAGAAAGTCACTAATACTAAACTTCAAAGTTCCACTTTGAAGTTTGAATTAGTAAATCTTGGTTCTGATTCTAAACCTAAAAACGTTAATTTAGGACTCAATTTAACACCAGAGGAAAGGAATGCTTTCATTAAACTCTTGAACAAATATAAAAAAGTTTTTTCTTGGAATTATGATGATTTAAAAACGTATGATACTTCGGTTATTCAACACACAATTCCAATGCTTCCTGATATTAAACCTGTTCAACAAAAGTTAAGGTTCATCCAAATCTCGAAGGACAAATCAAATCAAAACTTAATAAACTCTTAAAAGCCAAAATCATTTTTCCTGTAAGGCAATCCAATTGGGTTTCCAATATGGTACCTGTAAGGAAGAAAAATGGTGATATAAGAATCTATATTGATTTCAGAAATTTAAACAAGGCATGTTTAAAAGACAATTTCCCATTGCCAACCATGGAAGAGATACTTCAAAAGGTAGCTGGTTCTCAACTTATGTCATTTCTTGATGGATTTTCAGGCTATAATCAAGTTTTAGTTCATCCAAATGACAGATTGAAAAAAACTTTCAAAACAAAATGGGGAACTTATGCTTATCAGAAAATGCCTTTTGGTCTAACAAATGCAGGAGAAACTTTCCAAAGAGCCATGGACATAGCATTTAAAGGTCTGATCAATAAATCAGTTGTTGTTTATCTTGATGACATAACAGTATTTTCAAAAAAGAGAGCCAATCATCTACATGATTTAAAGCAAATATTTGAAAGATGTAGAAGGTTTGGCATTTCCTTAAATCCAAAGAAATCTTTCTTTGCTTTGGATGAAGGAAAACTCTTAGGATTTGTTGTGTCAAAAGATGGTATATATATTGATCCAGATAGAGTGAAAGAAATTTCTGATATTTTTTTACCTCATAACAAAAAATCCATGCAATCATTTTTTGGACAGATCAATTTTGTAAAAATATTCATTCCTGATTTTTCTTTAATTGTTTTACCTATGCAAAATATGATCAAGAAGAATTCAGTATTCAAATGGGGGCATAAAGAGAAAGAAGTCTTTGAGGCAATCAAACAAGCGATCATTAATGCACCAGCATTGAATACCCCAAATTTTTCTAAAGATTTTATTTTGTATACTTTAGCCACCGAAACATCTTATGCAACTGTTTTAACACAGCTCAATGATCAGAAAATTGAGGCACCAATTTCTTTATTTAGCTCAAATCTGCAAGGAGCTGAGCTTAATTATTCCGATGTTGAAAAACAAGCCTTTGTCGTGTTTAAATCAATCAAACATTTTAGACCTTTTCTCTTGAAAACACATACAAAAATCATTGTCCCATTCTCTGCAGTGAGGCAATTATTAATTCAAAAAGAAGTAGGAGAAAAGAGAGCTAACTAGGTAATAGCCTTGCAAGAATATGATATTGATATTAAACCAGCTAAGATTGTTAGAGGACAAGGTTTTTGCAGATTATTGGCAGGAGCTCATAACATACCAGAAAATCAAGATTCAAATCAAGATATTCAAGTAAGTCAGATAAATGTTACAGATTCCGGATCTCAGTATGCTGATCTTATCTATTACTTGAAAAATGGGTATGCTCCTTCTAATCTTAGCTATAAGAGTAAACGCGCTTTAAGGTTAAAGGCTATTAAATATGAGATCATTGATAATGTGTTATTCAGAAAAAATTATGATTCAATCTTATTAAGATGTCTTGAAAAGACTGAAGCTGAAAAGGTTTTGCAAGAATTGCATGATGGACCAGCAGGAGGTCATTTTGGAGGTGATACCACAGCTCACAAAATAATTCGTGCTGGTTATTACTGGCCTACCCTTTTTAAAGATACGCATGATTACGTAAGGAAGTGTCGAATTTGTCAAACTGCAAGTGGAAGACAAAGGAAACCAGCTTTTCCTTTGCAACCAGTGACTATTGAGCAACCATTCAAACAATGGGGGCTTGACATTATTGGTGAGATAGTACCTCATTCTTCCAAACAGCACAAGTACATCCTTACTGCAACTGATTACTTTACAAAATGGGTAGAGGAAATCCCATTGAAGGTAGCCAATTCTAATGCAATTATTGATTTCATAGATCAATTCATCATAACCAGGTTTGGTGTACCTAACGCTCTAGTATTTGATAATGCATCTTACTTCTCTGGAAATAGTTTAATAGAATTTGCAGTCAAAAGAGGTTTTAAATTAAAATATTCAGCAAATTATTATCCACAAGGTAATGGTTTGGCCGAATCCACTAACAAAAACCTTATCAAAATCATTAAAAGGACCATTGATCAAAATCAAAAGAATTGGCACAAATATTTAATCTTTACATTGTGGGCTGATCGTATCACTGAAAAAGCTTCAATAGGGACTTCACCTTTCAATCTGGTTTATGGAAAAGAAGCTGTGATACCATCAAATTTAACTCTTCCATCATTAGCCCTAGTGCAATTTATTGAAGAAAATTCTTCTTCATCCATTCAATTGAGATATGATCAAATCCTTAAACTAGAAGAAGATAGAGATAAAGCAAAAATTATTCATGAAAAACATCAACAGCTTGTAAAATCTTCTTTTGATGCAAGTTCTACCGGCTCAAAATTTTTTTCAATTGGTGATCTTGTTCTGAAATGGGATAAAGCACACGAAGAAAAAGGTAAACATACCAAGTTTCAGAAAATGTGGCTTGGACCATTTTAGATCGTTGAAAAGATAGGCTCAAATACATTCATACTTCAAGATCTAACAGGTAAGAGAGAATCTCTTCCTATAAATGGGCTTATCTTGAAGAAATTCTTTTCATAAGGAGGTAACCCCTTCTTAAACTGTACATATTCCTTTCTACAAAGTTTTTTGATTTTTTTTTGCAAATAAAGGTTGTTAATAAGTCTATAATTGACTTTTTACTATTTAGGAAATTTTCTTAGGAAAAATATTATAAATATTTATTTTGTGTAAATAAAATTTTTTAAAGAGATGATCATAATTTTTGGATAGATTAAAATAAGATGTTAAACTTTGAAATATTATTTCAATCATTTGCATGATCTTTTGAAAACTTGAGGAGAATGTATATCATTATAAGTTTATTGAGCATAGAAAGGTTATCTATAAAAGTAAAGATTTTTCTAAGTCTTGGTACTCAAGAAACTCTGAAAATTGTCATTCATTGATTCTTAAGGATAAAACTATTTCACCCCATCCATTTAAGTTGTGATTTTTTAGAATGTAATTCTAAGAAATTATATGAAAATTTAAGAGATAAGAGGTCTCATTATGAGCCGACTTACCATGTTCATAAGGAATAATAAAACTGACATTACCAATACTGCATACCAAAACAGGGTAATGGCTTATAAATATAAGACAAGGGGTCTCATCACAAGCCAGTTTGTTCAGTTTAGTTATAACTAGTGAATGGCATTGTTATTAACTGGCTACCAAACCAGAACAATGGCTCTTAAAAATAAAAAATAAGTAAAAGACAAAAACATGAGATAATAGGTCTTATGAATTTATCTTTTAAAAATTCATAATTTTAGTTAGATGGGACAATGAATGGTTAATGGTTTAAAGGTAACCCTATCGAGACTATGAACGTTTGCAGGCAGCAGAGGCAATACCTATGGCAATAGAGTATATTATAAAACCAAAACTTGGAGAAATCCACTTACTTCATTATTAACACCCATCAAAGCTTGAGATAACCCAAAAATGTTTTTATTCTTAAGGAATTAGAAAGAAATTGTGAATGATTTTTATTTCTTTTTCATAGTTAGATTTTATTTAAAATATCCTAAGATAGTTTTCATTATCTTTAAAAATCTTTATTTACTAAAAATATAGTGTTCATTTTATTTTTTCAGAGATAACTGTTTCTTTCAGTGAATCGCCAATTGTTGTGACCAGCAACAACCCCCCTTTTTATTTAATATTAGTAATAATACTAAATAAATGGGGACCCTTAGTTAAAAAAATCCAAAAAATCAATTAGGATTTGTTTTCCTTTTCAAATAAAACTTTCTATCATAAACTTAGAGAAATCCCTTAGAAAGAACCTTAAGAAACACTTAAGTTTATGATAGATTACAATAAAATTGTTCTTTAAACAAAATAGCGCATCCATCGCAAAATGGTAGATATCTTTTGTAAAACTGAAATTGTGATTTTGCGATTTTACGATAACGCGATCCCAAAAAGCCTATACAATAACATATTGGTCGCAGATCGCATAGCGCAGAAAAAATAAATGTTAAACAAATACTTTTTGCGCTATTTACAATTTTGTGCTTTTGCGATATTTGCGATGTGTGCTTTTGCGCTATTTTGCAATTTGCGCTTTTGCGCTATTTGCAAAATTATGATGGTTACGTTTTGCGATATTGCGCAGATCGCAATGTCGCAGATTCATAAAATCGCATTGTTCAAAGAAAATCTTCCCATATATCAATATCTGTTATGCGCTTTAATGATTGGATTAAATGAATGGATTGTCAATTAATGGTAAATGAGATTTTGTTTTGATTGAAAGTCGTTTCACGTTATAATAATATATTTCATCCGCCTTTGCATTTAAAACTATCTCATCACCTTTCTTATGCCATTACTCTCATTTAACTTGTAAAACGCAGGCACGAAGGAGCAAACGTCTATACAAAGCGTTCACAGAACATTATGGGTAAGAAAGAGAAGAGCTCGAATTCTGAAAACAGAGAAATGGCTTCACTGTATGCAAACACCGCTTGCAATAAGAATGTCGGTATAACCACATAAGAAGGAATGTATAATTTGCTGGAAGAAGAAAATCCTGTGGTGATGAAACTTGCGGCTACAGCAGGTTCCAGTAATACGTCTGAGGCAACCCTTAAAGAACTGGCTTGTTCATTTCTGCATAGAATAGCGGCAAGGCCGAGGATTCTTCTGTATACAGACATGGTGAAATGGGTGCTAGATAGCACCGATATTTCAAACAGGCAATTTAGAACTCCAACTCAAGAGCTAATCAGATCGTTCACTATGGAAGATTTGAGGCTGATGTATCAGTTGCCAGAACCTCAGGCAACTTATAATAAGCAATTCATGGAAGATTTTTCCAGAGAACATGCAAATTTGTCAGAATGCACACAAGAGTGGACCAAAACAGATGAACCGTTGAAGAAAAACAAACACGGTATGTACAGTACTGGTTCACTTACCTCTCCTTATTGTTTTGCTGCTGCCATGTTATGCAGGCTTTTTGGAAAGCCTGACATAAATATGATCTTGCCTGAATGGCTCCCTTTGTTGAATGCTGCCGTTAATTCTAAAATTGTAGACTGGGCCAAAATCTTATCTGATAATTTGACAACTGCTATTTTTCACTACCGGTCCAAACGAAATGTTTCTCAACAGATTTATCCGCCTTTTTATTTATCTACTTATTTCATGCACGCTATCTGTTTTGTCTCTAAATTCCCTGTGATGGGTTGGCAATGGACTATCCACGATCCTTTGCCTATTCATGTGTACCATAAGGAACTATGGGAGTCTAAGTTTGTCCCCCATTTTTACCAAATTTGCCATGGTGTAATGCTGTCATTGTACAGAACATTACATAATAAGGATGCCCCAAAGTTATCTCCAGAAACATAGGTCGACATTCTCCCCATCGCGAGATGGTTCGGAGAAGAATTGTTCACTTATATTAGGGTTTTTGGAAGTTCTGCTTCCCCCATGTTTTACCCCTATATGTTCCGGATAGACTTGTAGCTCGGGAGATTGCTTATCAGACCTGTGGCCAAGGAGGTTTAACAAAGGAATTAAAAGAGAAGAAGAAAGGCATTTGGCCACAATTTCCCGTAAACTGTGGAACATTTTCACTGTTTGATGTTGGTCACGCATTCAAAGAAGTAAGCAACATTACATGCTTACAGCTGTTCAAATTTTCGAGAAGGTTATTTGACCCAAATAATATTGTTAATAATTTTACCAATGCAATTAGAGTAAGGGAATTTTCCGGGGAACAGGATCTTTTTGATGATATGTTCCAAACAAGAAGTTCATTTAAAGAAGTTTTGAGTTCAGCTCAAATGCAGTTATCTCCAGAGGAATTCCAGGAATTCAAACTTTACAGAGAGAGAAGACTAACTGCTATTCCTTTGGAAAATCTATGCTTGGAACCCGTAAGGGAACAAACTCCTAGTGTTAGTCTTAACGACAGTTCAAGTACAGATAAATCTAAGTCAAAATCTGACAGAGAGACTTCTGAACATTCCAATAAGTCTAATGAAAAGGAAGATAAAATTGAAGAATCAGTGAAAGATTCTGCGCAATCGAAAGAACTTCCTCAACAGCAAATTTTGACTTCTCAACAGACAAATCCTCCTCCTACCAATGTACAGCAACAGCCAGTCACCATTGAATTAAACAAAGAATGGGAAAGCTTTAACCAATTGATTAATGTAGAAGGACAAAATGTACAGACCCCTATACAAACAACCAAAGTTTTGAGCACAGGAATAAGTAGCACAGCCACAGTAACTGAGCACATACCTATCACACCCTCCTCTGAAATTTTACTTAATGTAGAGGACATTCCTCCTCTAAATTTATTCTACAGCCCAAAATACAAAGCAGTAGTGAAGAAACAGAGAAAAAAGAGAAAGTTAGAAGGTGCAATTGCTACTGAAGCAGAACAACTAGATGTCTTGTGGAAGGATCCTTCCACAGATCCTACTGAGAATCTTGCTAAGTTATCTCAAATGACAGGGGCTTATGCTTCTGCAACTATTGATAAAGCATTCGAGATACAACTCTTATTGAATGAAAAAGAAGAACAAATAAAATTTCTACAACAGCGATTGCAACAGGTACAAGCCAATAATGAAGCACAATTGAAACTTGAAGAGTTACAACAACAACTTCAAGAAATGCAAATAGGACATCAAAAAAGCTTGGCTGATAAATAAAAACAAATATAGATTATCCAAGATCAGCACAAAGATGATCCTAAGCTTCCTGAGTTTATTTCAGAAACTATCTCTTTAAACAATCAACTACTACAACATGAAGAAGTGTTATGCCAAAAGATCTTGCAATGGAATTCTTTTTGCCAAGAGAGTGATAAAATCACAAATAATGTCGTAGATTTACGAAATGATTATGATTTAATCAATGAAAAGATCAATGATTATTTGGTATGGCAGAAAACAGAAGAAGGAAGAAACGCTGGTGCACCAATTATTAATGAAAACCATAAAGAAATACTTTTCAATAACTGGGATGCACAAATCAAAAGGGCAGAGAAGGCAGTAGAGGAGGCGGCTACAGCAGAAAACACTCTTACTGATTGTGTAAATGATAATTTTCACAAAGATAATTTGATTTCAGAAACTGTTCCGGGATATCTCCCACAGGCACATCAACTGCAAACAGAATGGAGGCAAAAGGCAGAAGAAAGAGCAAAATCAATCCAAGGGCTGACAAGATTAAACTGGGACTCTTACTGGACATACTTAGTGAAGCCACACAGTCAGCACAGCGCGCTTAATTGTATCATCAATTCTACGGAGAAGATTGCGCCCACACTTGCCGACTCTGTCTTTTCAGGACAGTTGAAATCTGAAGTCGGTCAACCACATCTTCTCAAAACAATGCTAGATGCCTGCAAGTTTAAAGATCAAGTTCATAAATAGTTAGTTAATAGTCTTTATTTTTAGATTTAGTTTTAGTTTTATTGTATTTTTGCCTAGGAAAAGGACGGTCATTAAACCGAATCCTTAATTTTTGTAATAGACTATTTTTAGATTTAGCTAAGTAGTATTTAAACCCTTCTCATGCATTTAGAGAAGGGTCCTGGATCTTAATATTTTTGACTTGGAGATTACATTTATGTACTCCACTGACTTATATATTTTTTAAAAGGATCACATCTAGTGATTTTATGCGGAATTATCTTTGAAGTGTTGCATTTCTGTACCTTGGAATTTGATTTTGCATCAGAATTACTGGATTAGAGTATCAGATTTCATTTGAAAGTCTTCAAGATGAATAAGGTATTTCTATCTGTTCACTGTTGATTTCTTTTGTCTTATGATATTCGCTTTAAAATTTGTTATCATTTACAGATATTTGTTTTCATAACGTTTCTTTATATATATCATTTTTTAGTATAATTGAAATGTTATCTTTCATAAGTATATGTAGATGATATATTATGATGAATGCAATATGCTAATACAACTCTGTTTAATTTCTTAAACAGAGTTATCTCTATTTGTTTTTGCACATTTTGATTTAAATAATAATACATTTTTATGGTTATTGTTGAATCGGAATAATTGTAAGTTGTATTCACATATGATTGCCCGGGTTAGTGTTAGAATTTCTTTATCAGTATTTAGTTTAAATTAGATAGTTTTATTTCAGTCAATTTAGTCCCACTTTCACTCATCCAAATCAACCCATCACCAACCCATTAGTTATAAGGAAACTGGTCCTTTAAATCCAGTCAGAGCCACCATACCAAACGGAAAAGGAGCTATCCTAAGGTCCCGACCGGGTCGTTTTCCCCAATGTTTGAAGCAGAGATTTTCTAAGCTTCAATAGGACTATAGATGTATTCTCCAAATGACTTTTTCTTTGATTGTGAGGTGAAAACCAGTTGTACTCACCTGAGCTTTACTATCATCTGTCCATCAAGAGGGCACTTCTTCTAAAACCTTCTCCTCTACTCAAAATGCAATAGCAAGGTACCTTTGACCTATTTTCATAAGGAAAATGCCTTCATTTGTGACAGTGGCATGCATTATTGGCTTTGAATGTTGTTCCAAAACTTGAAACTCATGCCATAATCCTTCTTACCTATTTATGAGCCTATGTGTTTAGTTGCAATGCCTTTTTGGGAAAACTAAACTCAAATTGCCTTTTGTCCACTATGATGAGTAATTTGAAAGAAAATTATTCATGAACAGGAAGAACAATACCTTTTGAAAAACAATCATCACTCTTTGGCTTGTGTCTAACCCAGTTGATTTCAACTACTTTTCAACTATGTTTTGTTTAAAGGAACAAAGACTAAATGTTAAGCCCGTTTATCAAGGAGATGAGTCTTTGTAACTTTTAAGGAAATTACACCCCTCAGCAAGGTTTGTTTGGCTCCAGACTGTCTTTGAAAGCAAACTCTGATAGGAGATAAGTCAGCTTCTTTGATAGTTATAGTACTCATGCTTTCCCTTTGTTTGTGACATCATTGCTCTGTTCAAAAGCCTTCAACTGTCTCCTATTGTTCTTACAATTTGTCTCTCAATCAGTGAAAACCCTAAAATCAATCACTGCTCTGGCCCTCTTCTTATAGATGAAGGAGGCACTCTCAGTCCTCAACCCTCTATCTCAACCAAATGAAGAATGTTTGATGAACATACTGATAGTGGTTTCCTTTATACTTGGTGGCAGAAGTCAGTTTGAGACCAAGATTGTTTGACTCCTTTGGCCATCTGCTTAACAATATTTCTTCACTGATAATCAACCTATTAGCTTTACATAGTAATTCAATAACAGTGAAACTCATGCAAACCAATTTTAAAATCCCACCGCTTTGCCTCTGCCTTAAACATAATTTTTATGTAGAGACCCTCAGTTGTTGTCTCACTGTACTCAGAAAATTGTCTTCTAGTCAGTGCAATTCTTAAAATCAAACTTTATCCTTGGCCCTCTGCTTATAGATGAAGGAGGCGCTCTCAATCCTCAACCCTCTACTTATAAATGAAGGATTTTTTTTCTTTCCTCAAACCCTCTGCTTATAGATGAAGGAATTTTTTCCTCAGTGACGCCATTTCATCAGCTTTTAGCAGTGTTATTTTTCCTTTCACTGCCTTTTCATGCTGTGGCTGTGATAGCAGGAGTTTAATGAAACAACTCTCTGCCTTGTAGCTGCATCCCAGGCTCAAAATCACATGAGAAGCAGTTGTTTTCTCATGTTGAGCCAAATATTGTCTTCTGGGATGCTGGTACACTTCTTCTCTTGAAAGATCCATTGAATCATTGTAAAACCACCTAATATTAGTTTGACCTATGGCACATGTATTGCTGAGACTTGAGGGTTTATTAGTGGCACGACTTAAGAGTATAACCAACTTTGTTTGCAGAATAGGAAGGTCTGTTGTGACTGGTCTATTAGTAGATAGAGGTTCTTTGGTTTTTAGGATAGTTTGCCAAGGGAGAAATGCCTAAAGCGCCACTACCTAACTTAGGGGAGACTTTTTGAACAGATTTGGACTGTTTTATTTGGGGCTGATGGACAAGCTAGTATGGTTGAGGCTAGATAGGGCTTTTGATAATGAGGTTTCATCTCGTCATGGGCGGATTGAAAAAGTAGGAGGGCAAAAAATTTTTATGGGCGTTTTCCAACTAGCAAATTTGACAATTTTTTAGATCAGCTGCTAGGAAACTTGGTTGTTACAACTAGTCATCACCAACAAGCGAAAAATACTGATGACTAACAGGTTGCTTCAACAACAAAACACAGGTATTATGTTATATTTGTTGATGACTATTCTCATAGATGCTGGATCTTCTTCATGCAAAAGAAGAGCGAAACTTTCTCAAAGTTCTGTGAGTTCAAAGCATTGGTGGAGAAGGATTCAGGGAAGCAAGTGAAAACTTTACGAAGCAATAATGGTGGTGAATACATCTCGGGCGAATTCAAAGACTTCTGTAGCAAAGAAGTAATTCGAAGAGAAAACATAGCGCCTCATAACCCACAACAGAATGGGGTCGCTGAGAGGAAGAACAGAACGATCGTGGGTGCTGCACGAGCTATGCTTGAGAGGGAGCTAGAATTGCATGCAGTGAAGGAACTGCTTGTTCCAAAAGATGAGCCTCCGGATGTGGATTAGCCACAAGAGGAGATTCATGGAGTGGAGGAGTCCACTCATGCAGAACCAAACATTAGACAAGGCAGAAAGCGTACCACAGAATCTAAGATACTGAAGCTTGATGCGGCATAGAATGTAGGAGAGTCCCTACATCACAGCGCAGACATAGATAGTCACCCAACCAATTTACTGGATACATGTATCTTATGAGCAAGTGTATCGTGACAGAGCCATCTTCTTTTGAAGAAGCAGTGCAGGAGCCCACATGGGTAGATGCCATGGTGGGGGAGTATGACTCCATTGTCAGAAACAGTGCTTAGGAGATTGTTCCAAGGCCGGTGGGAAAATCAGTTGTAGGATCAAGATGGATCTACAAGGTAAAGCAAGCTGTTGATGGGAGCGTCGAGAAGTATAAGGCAAGATTTTTTGCCCAGGGCTTCTCACAAATTAAGTGGATTGATTATGAAGAAACCTTTGCCCCTGTCGCACGGTATTCTTCCATAAAGACCATCCTTGCTCTCTCAGTGCAAATGGGTTGGCACATTCATCAAATGGATGTGAAGACTATGTTCCTTAATGGGATCATTGAGGAAGAGGTGTACATTGAGCAGCCTGAAAGATTTTAGATCTTCAGCAACGAGTCGCATGTGTGCAGGATCAAAAGAGCGTTGTATGCGCTGAAACAAGCACCTCGTGCTTGGTACACTCGAATTGACAACTATTTCATTGGACTTGGCTTCACCAAGAGTGAGGCGGATGCAAACCTGTACCAAATTGTGGTGGAGGGTAAGCTTTTAATCATTGTTCTTTATGTTGATGATTTAATACTAACGGGTGTGAGGAGTTGATACACTCATGCAAGGCAGATCTTGCAAAGGATTTTGAGATGAAGGATTTGGGCCTCCTTCATTATTTCCTTGGATTGGAAATATGGTAGCGGGAAGGTAAACTATTTGTGTCTCAAGGCAAGTATGCCCAGGAGATACTGGAGAAGTTTCACATGCAAGGCTGCAAGCCTATTTATGCTCCTCTTCTAGGAAATTGGAGGAAAGATGATGCTACATCGGTAGAGGTAGTGGATGCCATTGTTTATCGAAAGTTGGTGGGTTCGATCATGTATTTAGTTAATACAAGATCGGACATATGCTATGCGGTGAACCAACTTTCACAAGTGATGGTTAATCCTACCAAGCTCTTTTGGAAGGTAGGCAAGCATGTCCTGAGATATCTCAGGGGCACATTTGAGTATGGTATATGGTACAGACAGATGGATGAGGTGAAGTTGCATGGCTTCACGGATGCAAAATGGGCAGGCAGCCCAACAAACAGAAAGAGAACATCAGGAGGGTTTTTCAGTATCGGATCTACGACTGTTTCTTGGTACAACAGGAAACAAAGATCTGTGGCACTCAGTTCAGTGGAAGAAGAAAACATGGCAACAAGTCAAGCTGCGTGTGAGGCTATCTAGATGGGAAGATCTTGGTTGGTTTGTTCGGTTCACATTTAGATCCTACAGTGATACATTATGATAATCAGAGTTGCATTAAACTCTCAGTTAATCTTGTGTTTCATGATAGATCTAAACATATTGATATTCGGTATCATCATATCAGAGATTGTGTGCAGGGGAAGATCATGTTGCTTCAGTACATTCCTACGGTGGATCAAGATGAGATATTCTGACGAAGGCGCTCACCAGGAGAAAATTCAAATACCATAGAGGCAGGATCGGGGTGAAGGATAATCCCTATATTGTTGAGAGAGAGTGTTTAGATTCCACAAGATGATGAGCTTAGTGAAAAGAGTCGCCTTCACTAAGTGGGCCCGCATGCTATTTTTGGTGCAAGTCTATTTTTAGACTATGTCTATTTTTAGACATGGTGATCATATTTCAGAAGTTGCAGGATGTTATTTGTGGATGGTTGATCAAGTTGGAAAAATATATGAAATTATATTTTTAGAATATTAGGCGAAGCCTATTTATAGATCGTCGATCTAAAAATAGAAGTGTCGATTATTATTAGCTCTTAATAATAATCCGACAATAAACAACAAATTATTCCCTTGGAGCACTTAATTTCAGTGCAGAGATTTGGCAAATCAGTGGGCTAAAGGAATTACGCAATTCCTAGGGTTTACTGGTGGTTCATGCATGGAGGACTCAGTTAGAACTGAAGTGGAAAAGTTATGACAGAGTTGGAAGAGTAGTTCATGGAGTTGTATTCAGTTTAACTCAGTTAGACTCAGTTGAGCGAGTTGTATCTAGTATAAATGAATGATACACTAGTGAGAGGGGAGTGAATTAATTAGTTAATTAATTCACAAATAATAACTCATTAATAAACTAAACAATACATTAGTTAACTACAGTGCATGTCAGTTCCAGTGGAGACCCAATGGAGAGATAGGTGAAAGGGCAAGATGGAATATCCGTTGTGACTATAGTGATGCATTGATTGCACCACACACACATTGGAGTTGACAATGAATATTGCATAGTCAAGGAAAGTGTAATTTGAATTCATTCAGAGCCATTCTTCAGCAAGGATTGCGCAGTGGAGGCAGGCTAGCAGGAGGGCAGAGATCGGTGCATGGATTTGCAGATTTCTTCTATGTTAGTGTGTGATGATTGATTGTACTGAGAGCTTGATGTACTAATATTTGTATGAGATTGTTACATGATCTCCATGATACATAATATTTGATAGTTGGGGTTTTCAGCTTCAGGCTTTCCCGTTAAAAAACTGTGTTATGTGCGATTGTTTTTATTTATGCTTCACATGTGTTTGCAATTAATTTTCTGCAAAAGATTAATAGTGGAATGATTCTGTATTTTGCAAGAAGTTAAATATTGTGAGATCAAGGGAATCTAGATGTATGCATGCTTAGTGTATACTAATTTCTACATGGTATTGTTGGTCGCTTTAATTGCTTTCACAATTCAAGCTCCACATAAATTGTCAACCCGAGGAAGTCTTTTTATTTCAAAGATAATCACGCACTAGATATGCTCAATTTCAAAAGCAGAAACAATGTTGTAGTAAAAAGCCACACAATTACCAATCACACAAAATCTACTTATTCACACTCTATTTAATCAAAGCTGAAGTCACTTAAGTTATAGCAGAAATAATTTCTATGTTGCAGTTAAAATCCAAACAAAGGAAAACCAATCTGCAAGAAAAGAAATCAATCAACCATAGTAGGAACAGGACCCTATTCCTTGGTTAGGAACTTCAGCACCTGCTGCCTGACACTTAATCACACTGTAGGAAAGGTAGCTTCAAGAGACCAAGACCCTATTCCCATGAACAGGAACCTTCAGCACTTGTTCTCTTGTTTCTAATCACACTGCAGAAAAGGAAGGCAATTAATGGGAGCAGGACCCTATTCCCTTGTACAGGAATCTTCAGCACCTGCTTCCCAGCATCATACATTCATACAATTAAAGAAATGGATTTCTCAACTTCCAAGAGTAGATGCATTCAATACATGCAGCGCTAAAGAAACATAGTATTACTGAACTGTGTAACTAGTGTCCAACAACAGAATTAAAGTGAAGTGCAAACAACGTAAAGGATTAAACAAATTACAGGAACCAAAGGGTGAATCTTGTGAGGAAGGCGGGCCCTTTCCCTCTCACAAGATTCCCCGGGGAAAGAATTAAATTGGAGCTCTCAAAAGAAGAATTTATTCATCTGTCAAAGTAAATGGTACATTATAGATGGAGTCTAGCTCTAGTTCTCACACAATGTTCTCCTCTAGCTTTACAAAAAATGAACTCCTTTCTAATGATGATGTCTCCTCTTTTTAAAGAGGAGACATCTTTTACAATTACATGAGAGCAAATCTACGTTTATCCCAAATCTGTTCTCTTTCCCAAAACAGGACTATTCTGTTATTCCAAAGAAAGATACTGTTACAACAGAGACAACGAGAATGCTATCTTCAGGATAATCCAGGTAACCGTGTCTTCATGCTGTTACTACTATTCCACAAAAGGTTCTTCCAGAATCGCAAATTACATAATGGGTGCGTGTAATGACCCCATTTAAACCAAGCTGATCATGAATTTACGAAAATGGCAACCGGCAATTTCTAACCTTTATACCACTTATCTGCGATCTTTGGACTTATGTTAGCAACGATGCACTTCAATTAATGATAAAATATAAGAGTATTATGGAATTAAATGTAAACAGATTAAACATATAATAAAGAAGAGGATTTTATATACCTTGGGATAAAGTAGATGAAAATGATAATGGAATCCTTTTTAATCATGGTTATAAAAGTAAAATGGTATCAAAGTATATAGCAAAAATGATACATAGTGGAGTCCTAACATCCCCCCCAGCTGAAAATGTTGCATGTCCTCAGGCAACCCCTAGTCTGAGTCAGAGTCTGAGTACTGGTACTGAGCATGAAAATTACTCAAGCAGTAGCTGGAGAAGGTGGCATCTGTAGGAGCTCTGAATCCTCTGTTGTTCTGCAAGTGCTGCCATGCTAAAGCTTCATCTCTGCCAGCCAATTGGTAATGACACTGATATTTCTCTGAAGGCAGCCATAAGATTGGAAAATGAAAACGATACCCGATCCAGTTTACTCCACAATGTCGAATGCATCCAATGTAATTAGGAACCCTTGAAAGTGCAGCTTGAAGATTGTCAGGGTTAAAAGGGTGATAATCCTGTCTTTCTTTACATGACTGCTGCCAAAACATAGTATTGGCCTTCAATGCAGCAGTCCCCTTTACTCTAATTTGCTGTTGACACTTAAAGAGTGTTGAAGCCTGTAATTGTTGTATATACTTATGCATTCCTGGCTTCTGTAAGAATTTATGATATTGTGCTATGAACAAGGCTGGACTTAAAGGTTCTGGTCTAATCAAAAGGAGTCTATTCTCCTCATTATGTCTACTTGCAGTGAAAGCAGTTTGCCAAGTGAGCTGGTTAGACAAAAATGAAACAAATGCCCTTATTTGTATATCTCCTGCAATTGGAACAAGATTAACTCTTCTATTGTCTGGAATGGCCTCATTATGAAGGTAGAGTTCGCACAGCAAATGCTGGTCACTCTCGGGGGCCTCATTAAAAGTCTCAAAAAATTTCTCTGAAGTGAGTAACTCATACGGTCTGCCATCTTTTATTGCTTTTAATTGAAAATAAACTAATCGTTCAGAAAGAAAGAGAGAGTAGTTTACAGAGGGTTTGCGCGTAGCCATCAACTTCTGGACTAATGAAAACATCAACGCCATCTTTTCCTTAGATTCCTTGACTTCCTTTTTGGAGTCCTTGAGCTGTTGCATCATTTGTTCCCAACTATCCCAGTTGGCATATACGTGGTTCTGCCATGCTAGCTTATGCTGGCGTAATATTGTATCTTGTTCTTCAGCATATTGTTTCTTCCATTTGTTCATCTGTTCCAATTGATTCCATGGCAAGGTCTGTGTCCTGGCATCAGAAGTACTGGGTTGGGACGTTGTTTGAATGGCTACACTGACTAACTTAGGGCGAGATATTTGTGGTGATGCTTCTGTCTGAATGGCTGCATTAACTAGCACAGGGCGGGATATCTGAGGTTTAGTTTCTCTTTCTTCTTTTATAGAGAGCCCTACTGGTTCTTGTGGAGCAGTAGGGCATCCAGCTGATGTAGATGCCTCAGATACTTGAATTTTAACTAGTTTGTAGCCTGCCTCCTGGTAAATATTGCCACACTCATGGCACATGTATTCCTTGCATGGCTCCTTATTTTGCATTGAGGCTGTGTGTGCTAACATATAGAGATTCATTTCTCTATCAAAAGCCTCTCGTGCCAAGGTTAATTCATTCTTGTAGGCTTCCAATTCAGACTTCAAGAATTCATTCTCCTCCAATAAAGATGTCATAGTATGTAAACCCTGTGCGCTGGTTGATTCTGCTAGGGTAGTCTGCTGATGCACAGTCGTAGCTGGTTCTTGTGGGACAGCTACTGCTGGTCTCCCACTATCATCATGCTTGGTGTATTTTTCTACCACAGTGGCTGGTTCTTGTGTTTCAGCCTCTGGGTAAGTGACTGGTTCTTGTGTGACAGTCACTGTTTGAGCCATAAACAATGTCGTATTATCCCGGGGCACTGGTTCTTGTGTGGCAGTGCCACCGGACGAGACGGATTGGGGGTTTTGAAATGGGGATGAAGATTGGAGTTTTAACAGAATAGTGGCAGGGTCAGGGGAAATGGAGGTGAGTCCTGTCTCAACAGTCATCTTCATTTTCCTTTTTGGTAGGAAAGTAGCAAAGTCACTGCCTTTCCTTTTCTTTGAGGGGGAGGATTCTTCTCTGGGGGAAGGGCTTTCAGAAGAAGTGAGAATTTGAAATTTAGCCCTTGTCCGTCGTTTGGAGACTGAGACTGTTGGGGTTCTTTTCTTTTTATACGTAGGTGGGGATGGGGGTGTTAGAGAGTCGTCACTAGGGACAGAAATAGTGGGGACAGTTGACTCTGCTAAGTGGGACGAGCTCGGGGTTGGGTCAACTGGGGAATATGGAATATAGTCCCGTTGTCCTTCATAAGGAATTTCAGGAGTATCATGAGAACTTCCGGGTTGTTGGGACGTTTGAGCCTGCTGAGGAATTTCAGGCAGCTGGGGAACAGGGAGTGGGTTATGCAGAGGGGGATTTTGCTGAGCAAAACCCCTCTGTATCAACAACTGGCATAAACGATGGTGGGTGAGGGATAACATTGGGAATTTAGACAGTCTACAATAATAAGACATGTTTCTAATACAACCAAGCAGATAATAGGGGATATTAATCATTCGTCCATTTCTCAAATGATTCATCAAAACAAAGTCGTGATTGTACACTACCTGGTAACGCCCTTCACACGTCAAGTAGTGTTTGATGAACTCTTCCACCGATGGCCATGGTTGAGGAAGTGAGTGCAGACTAACCCCGCGGCCTTTGAGTTCCACTGGCTCATCTGGACGAAGAAAATCTTGTTGTGCATTCAGAATAACCTGCTTTCTGCTGAACCAGCGAGTCCCAATAGCTGGCAACCCTGATACCTGAACTATGTCCTCCTCTGTTACTGAAATGCGAACCCCTTGAACCACTGAAAAATCGCCTTGAAGGTTTTGTGCAAACTCTAAAACTTGTTCCTGGTCAAATTCACCCAACCTTTCAAAATATATTGTCCATCCCGCTTGTTGGAAAATTTGATAGGCTTCGGGAAACAATTGAAGAAGATTTATGGAGCCGGGCTCGTGTCTGATGGCCGACCCTCCCATGGCTGTAGCTTTGAGTTATACGCAGAGGCACAGAAGACAGTAAACACAGACCCTGATCACGCTAGTTGTTGCAACAGAGGCTGCAAGGTCTAAATGACGGCGGAGGTGGATATAAAAAGGGACAGAGGATTGGTTAATGCGAAATGATTGTTCAATTTTTGAAATTCCCCCCCCCCCCCCTACGTATGGTGTAATGATGATTGGGCGTGTAAAGATTTGTAATCATTATGAATGAAATCCTCTCTTTAATATAATTTAACTGAATTACATTAAAACCTCATACCTTACATTTTTACCTTTGGTTTAATAATTCGAAGTGTCGAATGCTTCAAAATGGCTTAATGTACATGGAAGAATCTGTAGATTTTTCTGAGATTTAGAACAGGAGTGTAACCGGATCTGCTCAGTGCTTGAATAATTTTTCACCCAAAAGATCTGAATTATAATCGTGGAGAAACGAAAATCTTGTATAACAGCGAAGAGAAATGATGTTTTAATGATAACAAGTTGCTGAAACTGGTGTTTCAGCAACGGAAAAATGAACGATACGTTGCTGAAACAGGTGTTTCAGCAACGGGAAAAATCAGAGAAATGGGATAAATGACTTGGGTCTGTAAGAAGTAGGGAAAATATTTAATAGGGGATAATTTCAACAGTAAGGGATAGGAAATACTAGCTGAAGGAAGATATTTCAGGAATGGTAGGAGTGGGAAAAATGGAAAAAGGGCAATAATGTAGAAGTGGGGATGAAGGGATATTGCTAAGAAATGGGATAAAATGAAGGGAACAAGCTTCTGTGATTGAAGCTTCAGGTCTTCTCATGATGAATCTGTCTTCCTTAATGAGCTTTTCCAGAATCTGCAAAATTCAATTGTAATATACCAATCCTTGACAGGGATTATTAGTGCTAAATCTAATCTAATACTAAAAATTCAGTGCAGAAAATTAAATGCTGTGAGGAGCAGAAGACTCCCCTGGAAAAAGATAATGAATATCAGTCATGCAAGCAGTCTTGAAATCCTCTTTAGAAACAGGGCGCTGATATAGACGGAGCCTATGACCATTGACTAGTAGAGGTGCTTTAGAATCATCAATTGTTAAAAGTCTTACCGTTCCATTTGGAAAAACAGCATCTACCTCATATGGTCCAAGCCAGCGTGTTCGTAACTTACCCTGAAAATTTTCAAACCGAGAGTCATACAACAAGGCCCAATTACCTTTTTGGAACTGCTTGTGTTTGATCATTTTGTCATGCCACTTCATCCTTTGTTGATGTATCATGGTTGTTTGATGGATGGCATCTAATCTCTTTTCATCCAACTCCAGAAGCTGCTGCAACCTAGCTGTCTGCACATCAGTCAAATCAAGATTAACAGCTAAAGCAGTTCTTAAAGTTTTAATCTCGAATTCCACGGGAAAAACAGCATTTTTACCATAAGCCAATTCATAGGGAGAAAAACCTGTAGTGTTTCTCCAAGTAGTTCTGTAAGCCCATAATGCCTCAGGGAGCCTTTGGGACCAATCCTTCCGGTTGTCCTTCACTGTTTTAGTTAGAATGGCTTCTAAAACTTTGTTTGTGCTTTCCACCTGCCCATTGGCCTAGGGGTGGTATGGTTTAGTCATTCTATGTTGAATATGATATTTGTGAAGGGTAGACTTAAAACCATGAGAATTGAATGGAGGTCCTCCATCTGTAACTAGCTCTCTAGGAATTCCAAATCTAGTAAAGATTTCTTCAAATAATAAAGCTAGGACAACCTCTTCATTGGCTCTAATAAGTGCTTTGGCCTCCACCCATTTAGTCATATAGTCTGTACATACTAATATATAAGTTCTTTGATTGGATGGAGGGTTAATGGGTCCTATAAAATCCAAGGCCCATCTTTCAAATGGTTCAGAAACTACCTGGGGGTTTAATGGCATTTGGTCTCTATGATTGGGTTGACCCATTCTTTGGCAGCTATCACAAGCCCTTACATACTTCTTTGCATCCTTGAATAATGAGGGCCAATAGTAACCCATCCTCAGAATTTTGTGTGTTGTTCTCTTATCAGCAAAATGCCCTCCACAAGGGCCATCATGACAAGCTTTCAATATGTCATACACTTCATCTTCTCTAATGCATCTTCGGATCTCCTGATCAAGCCCATTGTAGAAAAGACACCCGCTTATCCAGCTATACCTGGCACTTTGTTGAATAATTCTTCTCTTTTCTCTGTATGACAGGTGTGATAGTAATTTTCCTGCAACCAAATAATTAGCAATATCTGCATACCATGGAGAGTGAGCAGAAACTGCAAACAAATACTCATCAGGAAAAGAATCATCTACTGGAATATCATTGTCAGTTTTTAACCGTGAAAGGAAATCAGCCACCACATTTTCTTTACCTGGCCGATCTACAATTGTGATATCAAATTCTTGCAATAATAATAGCCATCTAGTAACTCTAGCATTTGTGACAGATTTGTTCATTAAATACTTAATAGCTGAATGATCAGTGTGCACAAAAGTAGAATAACCAGTGATATAGTGTCGGAATTTATTAATGGCATAGATTACTGCAAGAAACTCTTTCTCGGTAACTGTATAATTAAGCTCAGCAGGGGTCATATTATTACTAATAAAGTAGATAGCATAAGGAAGATGATTTTCCTCTTGTCCCAAGACAGCTCCAATTGCAGTGTCTGAAGCATCAGAAGATATGTGAAAAGGGAGGTTCCAATCAGGCCCCCTCAAAATAGGAGCAGTAGACAACTGATGCTTGAGTTCTTCAAAAGCTTTCTGACAAGAATTAGTCCACTTAAATTCAGCATTTTTCATAAGCAATACAAATAATGGAGAAGCTATCTTAGAGAAATCTTTAATAAATCTTCTGTAGTATCCAACATGTCCTAGAAAACTTCTCACATCAGTTTGAGTTTTAGGAACAGAAAGATTCTGAATGACCAATACTTTAGATGGATCTACCTGAATACCTTGAGATGAAATAAAATGTCCAAGCACTATTCCTTCACTCATCATCATATGGCATTTTTCAGTACTTAGGGAGAGGTGAGCTTGTATACATCTTTTAAGTACTTTCTCAAGGTTTTGTAATGCATCTTTAAAAGACACACCATAAGGAGTAAAATCATCCATAAATATTTCCATAGAATCATTCAGCATATCAGAAAAAATTCCTATAACAGCTCTTTGAAAAGTTGCTGGTGCATTACATAGCCCAAATGGAAGGACTCTATAGGCAAAAGTTCCCCAAGGGCTGGTGAAAGTGGTCTTGTCTTGGTCTTGGGGTGCAATTCTTATCTGATTATACCCACTAAATCCATCTAGAAAAGAAAAGAATTTATTCCCTGCCAGACTATCCAACACCTGATCCATGAAGGGTAAAGGAAAGTGATCCTTTTGAGTAGCTTTGTTTAAGGCTCTGTAGTCAACACATACTCTCCATTTCCCGTTTTTCTTAGGGACTATTACTAATGGGGAAACCCATTCACTGTCAGATATAGGGTATATAAATCCTACATTAAGCAATTTTTGAAGTTCTTCCTTAACAATTTCTCGTAAATTAGGATTCATTCGTCTTTGGGGTTGACAAACAGGTCGGCATCCCTCTTTAATGTAAATTCGATGAGTACATAATTCAGAAGAAATACCTTTCATATCCGTGTAATCCCATGCAAATGCTTCCTTATATTCATGCAATAACTCCATTAATTGCTGTGTTTCAGCATCTGTTAGATCAGGATTTATGTTTAATGTCTTGCCAGGTTCAATTTCAACTGTTATGCTTCTAGATGAGATGGTGGTTAATGTCTGAGATGAGTCTTCAGATTCAATCCTTTCTTGAGTATCAGTTTCAAAAATTGCAGTTAATTGATTGTGTGTTTCAGCAATTACAGAAGAAGGTTCACAAATAAAATTATTAATTATCTCATCCTCTGTATTTTCTTTAAGAGTTAAAGCTTGTCCAATAGTTAGAATAGGCTGAACAGCATTATCATCATAATCCATCCACATAGAATCTTCATTATTAATTATTGGTGTAGCATGAGGATAAAGAGTAAGCTGTTTTGTTTCATAACCATTAGAAATTGTCATTGAACCAAATCTGCAACTGATAAAAGCATCAACTGTGGCCAGCCATGGCCTTCCTAGAATTAAGGGATGTCCCCCCAGCTTTGTTTTAGTTTGTAATACAACAAAATCAGCTGGGTATTTCCAGGATTCAACTGAAATAAGAAGATCCTCAACAACTCCTTCAGGTTTAATTGTAGAATGATCAGCCAACTCTAGAATAGTGGGTGTATCTCTGATTGTGTTATTCAGCTGTAACAATTGTGAAGTTTCAAGAGTCATTATGTTAATTGCAGCACCTAAATCTACCAGAACTTGGGGAATCATTGTTTTACCAATCTGAACTGTCACTGTAGGATGGCCGGGATCACCATATTTCACAGGAGGGGCTTTTCCGGACATTAATGCAGACAAGTCCCCCATCACATGTACTGTAAGGGGGTCCTTCGTTTTCCTACCAGGTTTCTTAACACAAATATCCCTTAGTGTTCTGGCATAAATTGGTACATCTCTTAATGCTTGTAAAAGTGGAATTTTAACATACAAATTTTGCAATTCCCCTAGAAGATTAAAAACAGGTGTTTCAGCTGTTCTGGTTAAAACCAAACGCTCGGGGAATGGTGGTTCTGTTATTTCAACATTCTTGTTAGAAGGTGGTTGTGCTTTCTTATGTTTCTCAGTTTCCTCTTTATCAAAATCAGAAGAAGTTATGTCATCAATAATAGGCTCTACTATTTTCCCGGATCTTAAATGAATATCATTACATTGCATAGTAGGAAATATAGACTGATTCTGAATATCAATGACTTGCACAACTTTATTATTGGGGTTAGGATTTGGTTGCAAAGGTAGTTGGGGTCTCATTTGGTTATTTGGCAGAGCATTTGATGGCAGAGGAAGTGGTTGTCGGAATTGATGCAATTGATTTGGATACGGGAGTTGTTGGCTTCTCCAATTTGAATTCCAAGGGTTAAAAGAAGATGGCTGTTGTCGGGTCCAAGGAGTCCACATTGTAGGATCAACAAAGGGAGGGTTTGATTGTTGCATGGGTGGGAAATTCATTTGATTAAAGGGTGGGTATTGCATTTGATTAAAGGGAGGGTAATTTGTTTGACTGAAAGTAGAATAATTATTCCAACGATTAAATGGCATACTAGAATTCATACCTTGTCCTTTTGGTTGCCATTGTCTTCTTTGAGTTAGCAGGTAAACTGCTTCAGCTTCTTCTTCCGTTGGCTGTAATGCTGCCTTTATTCCTGGTAGAGATGGACATTGTTTTGTTTCATGATCTTTCTCACAAAGGGTACAAATTGGTATTTTTTCCATTGGGCATTCCCTTAGTGGATGTTTGTCTCTGCACTTCGGGCAAAAGACAGCCAGAGTTGCTTCTGCTTCAGCCTGCTTCTTCTTAACCTGCAAAGTGTCAATTTGTGAAGCAAAAGAGCTTAACATCTCAGTTTTAAATTCTTCAAGTAAATTACCTATTTCAGCTCTTGTTGCGCCTCCACTGGCTGATTTCTGCACTCTTGAATAGGTGGAATCTCTTGTTCTGTTTCTTGCAGCTCCCCTAGAACACCTCTTAGAAAGTTCACAAATCTCATCATATGATTCCTTAGATATATCTCCTTTGGCAAGCATGTTTAACATATCTAAACAATCATCCCTTAAACCTTTAAGTAATATTGTTTTGCGAATTTCCTTACTTATATTCGGATGATCAGATCTTTGTATGTTGTACTGCAGCCTTTCTATATAGTCCTCCGGACTCTCATCCGTCTTTTGTGTCATATTGAATAGTTCATCCTTCTTTTCTCTCGTCCGGCAGTAGTCTTGATATTTATGCAGAAATTTCTGTTTCATCTGCTCCCATGTTCTGATCACCTGACTTCCAAGGCTCATGAACCATCTTAAAGCATTCCCTTTTAAGGTGGCTGGAAACAGTTTCAACTTTTGAGCATTAGTAACATAATCATAACTTCTGCATAATATATCAAATTCAAAAAGAAATTCATCCGGATCTTCAGAGGATAAACCATGAAAGTTAGGTAAAGCAGACAATGGAATGTTTTTCATAGGAGTTATCCCTGCAGGGAGATCACTGATAGGGAATCCCAAGGTAGAGAGGGAATTTTCATCCCTTCTTTCTCCTTCAGGATCTACACGTCCTCCACCAAAGAAACCATCATTGTTTCCTTCCATTGTTGGCTCTCCTACTGCACTTGCTCGATCGTCAAGATCTTCTACTGGCCCTTCAATGTTTTCCACTGGTCTTCCAACGCTCTCTACTATTTCCTCAATGTGCTCTGCTGATTTACTAACACTTTCTTCTGACTCTCCAGTACTGACTGCTGGTTCTTCTATCTTTTCAGGACCCACGACTTCCTCTGTTTTGTAATCTGATTGAGGGGAGTGCTGAAGTTTTGATCTTCGAGAACTTAATCTCTGTGATGATTCAGCCTTTGATACAATCTCGTCAATGAAAGTTTTTCTTCCTCCCCTTCCTTTGCCTTTGCCACATGTGGGGTTAGTTTTCTTCTGGTTTCCGCGTCCTCTCATACAATCTTCACATTTAAAAAGAAAAAATTAATGCTTTTGAAATCTATAATTACCTTCCCCGGCAACGGTGCCAAAATGTTGGTCGCTTTAATTGCTTTCACAATTCAAGCTCCACATAAATTGTCAACCCGAGGAAGTCTTTTTATTTCAAAGATAATCACGCACTGGATATGCTCAATTTCAAAAGCAAAAACAATGTTGTAGTAAAAAGCCACACAATTACCAATCACAAAAATCTACTTATTCACACTCTATTTAATCAAAGCTGAAGTCACTTAAGTTATAGCAGAAATAATTTCTATGTTGCAGTTAAAATCCAAACAAAGGAAAACCAATCTGCAAGAAAAGAAATCAATCAACCATAGTAGGAACAGGACCCTATTCCTTGGTTAGGAACTTCAGCACCTGCTGCCTGACACTTAATCACACTGTAGGAAAGGTAGCTTCAAGAGACCAAGACCCTATTCCCATGAACAGGAACCTTCAGCACTTGTTCTCTTGTTTCTAATCACACTGCAGAAAAGGAAGGCAATTAATGGGAGCAGGACCCTATTCCCTTGTACAGGAATCTTCAGCACCTGCTTCCCAGCATCATACATTCATACAATTAAAGAAATGGATTTCTCAACTTCCAAGAGTAGATGCATTCAATACATGCAGCGCTAAAGAAACATAGTATTACTGAACTGTGTAACTAGTGTCCAACAACAGAATTAAAGTGAAGTGCAAACAACGTAAAGGATTAAACAAATTACAGGAACCAAAGGGTGAATCTTGTGAGGAAGGCGGGCCCTTTCCCTCTCACAAGATTCCCCGGGGAAAGAATTAAATTGGAGCTCTCAAAAGAAGAATTTATTCATCTGTCAAAGTAAATGGTACATTATAGATGGAGTCTAGCTCTAGTTCTCACACAATGTTCTCCTCTAGCTTTACAAAAAATGAACTCCTTTCTAATGATGATGTCTCCTCTTTTTAAAGAGGAGACATCTTTTACAATTACATGAGAGCAAATCTACGTTTATCCCAAATCTGTTCTCTTTCCCAAAACAGGACTATTCTGTTATTCCAAAGAAAGATACTGTTACAACAGAGACAACGAGAATGCTATCTTCAGGATAATCCAGGTAACCGTGTCTTCATGCTGTTACTACTATTCCACAAAAGGTTCTTCCAGAATCGCAAATTACGCATGACGGAATTTGCGTGCTTGACGACTGTTTCAGCAACTGAGTCAGTTGTTTCAGCAACGGCCGCTTGTTCCTAGCAACGCATATAACTTATCTGCGAGCTTTTGGACTTATGTTAGCAATGATGCACTTCGATTAATGATAAAATATAAGAGTATTAAGGATTTAGATGTAAAACAGATTAAACATATAATAAAGAAGAGGATTTTATATACCTTGGGATAAAGTAGATGAGAATGATAATGGAATCCTTTTTAATCATGGTTATAAAAGTAAAATGGTGTCAAAGTATATAGCAAAAATGATACATAGTGGAGTCCTAACAGGTATCAGAGTAGTGTTAATTCTTGAAGATTGCAATTGTGAAGAATTGTTGAGTTTTTGCTGGTGGACAATTCAAATTTGCTACAAAAAGAAATTCTTTGTGCAAAAGTTGAGTATACATTGAAATGTCTTTCAATTGTTTGTGATTGGAGTATGCCCTTGATGGGAGCTCAAATTACATAGCCTAAAAGGATAGGATAGAGGTGGTGCTGGAGGATAATGGACTAAAGGAGTTCATCAATAGTGATGTTCCTAAGTCGGGATCTAGTGATGCTACATTACTTGACGCATGGCAAAATAAGATAGCAAAGACAAGAAGAATTCTGTTGGAAGGTGTGAAGGACCATATTGTGTCCAACCTTCACAGGAAAGCCACTCCATCCTTAATGTGGAAGGCTTTGATAGATTTTTTCCAAACCAAAAGCGACCAGAGGAAGTTGGCACTTAAAGACAAGCTCAGAAAAATAAAAATGGAGAAGGGCGACAGTATTCCAAAATATCTCACGAAGTTTGTCCACTGTAGGGATGAATTGAGAAGTGTGGGGATTACTGTTGATGATGAAGACTTGGTGAGTTTGGCTCTCCTTGGGCTTCCGAAGAGTTGGCATGGATATGAAGACTCTATCAATGGACGGGAGAAACTGCTGGGATGGGAGCGACTTTTGTCGGATCTTGTGCAGGAGGAGATAAGGCGGGGTACCAAGGATGGCTCTTCATCGAAGAATGAAGATGAAGAGAATTGCGCTTTGGCTGCCAAAGCAAGGAAAGGGAAAGGGAAGAAATTTTCTTCAAAATTCGAAGCTAAAGGCAAGAAGCAAGATTTTTCCAAGGTGAAGTGTTTTCACTGTCACGTACATGGGCATTTCGCCACTAACTGCCCAGAGAAGAAGAACAACAACAAGGCTGCTGGAGCTGCAGCTGGAGAGGCCTTAGCCTCGTAATTTGAACTTGATTTCTCTTTGATCACATGCTTGGTTTCAAGCTACATGGGATCAATGTGGTATCTTGATAGTGGTGTGTCCTTCCATATGACGGGAGACAAGGAGTTGTTTAGTGACTTGGAGGAGAAGGACCTCCAGATGCATATAGAGATGGGCGACGATGGTCGATACAGTGCGACCATCATTGGGACCATTACTTTGAGAGGGAGTCCAGTAATCCATTCTTGTTGAAGGATGTTATGCATGTTCCAGGTCTGAAGAAGAACTTGGTCTCGGTCACAATGTTGGAAGACAAAGGTTATGATGTTGTTTTCAGTGAGGAAAAAGCCTTCCTTCGACATAAAACAACGGGTCAAACTAAGAAGATAGGGGTTCAAATTAAGAATCTCTACAAGCTTGAGGTAGATGGTTGCGCTGCAATGGTGGGCAAAGCAAAAGAAGTGGTGAGCCAGGATGAGGGCGAATTATGGCACAGGAGATTGGGCCATCTTCACCATGGCACCTTGAAGATTTTGCAGCATATTTCTACTAGACTTCCCAAGAGTACTCTTGTGCAGTCATATCAGTGCAAGGGATGTACTATGGGTAAGTTTGTGAAGACCACCTTTCATGAGAAGGAGAACCATGCTTCGGTGATCTTGGAGAGAATTCACACAGACGTGTGTGGACCTTTCTCGGTTTCTTCAACAACAAAACGCAGGTATTATGTTATATTTTTTTATGACTATTCTCGTAGATGTTGGATCTTCTTCATGCAGAAGAAGAGCGAAACATTCTCAAAGTTCTATGAGTTCAAAGCATTGGTGGAGAAGGAGTCAGGGAAGCAAGTGAAATCTCTACGGAGCGACAATGGTGGTGAATACATCTCAGGCGAATTCAAAGACTTCTGTAGCAAAGAAGGAATTCGAAAAGAACTCATAGTGCCTCATAACCCACAATATAATGGGGTCGCTAAGAGGAAGAACATAACGATCGTGGGTGTTGCACGAGCTATGCTTGAGAGGGAGCTAGACTTGCATGCAGTGAAGGAAATGCTTGTTCCGAAAGATGAGCCTCTGGATGTGGATCAGCCACAAGAGGAGATTCATGGAGTGTAGGAGTCCACTCATGCAAAACCAAACATCATTCAAGGAAAAAAGCATACCACAGAAGCTAAGAGACTAAAGCTTGATGCGGCACAGAATGTAGGAGCCCCTACATCACAACGCAGACAGAGATAGTCACCTGACTGATTTACTGGATACATGGCTCTTATGAGCAAGTGTATCGTGACAAAGCCATCTTCTTTTCAAGAAGCAGTGCAGGAGCCCACATGGGTAGATGCCATGGTGGAGGAGTATGGCTCCATTGTCAAAAACAGTGCTTGGCAGATTGTTCCAAGGCTGGTGGGAAAATCAGTTGTAGGATCAAGATGGATCTATAAGGTAAAGCAAGTTGCTGATGGGAGCATTGAGAAGTATAAGGCAAGATTTGTTTCCCGGGGCTTCTCACAGATTGAGGGGATTAATTATGAAGAAACCTTTGGACCTGTCGCACGGTATTCTTCCATAAGGACCATCCTTGCTCTCTCAGCGCAGATGGGTTGGCACATTCATCAAATGGATGTGAATTCTGCATTCCTTAATGAGATCATTGAGGAAGAGGTGTACAAAAGAGCAGCCTAAAGGATTTGAGATCTTCATTAGTGAGTCGCATGTGTACAGGCTAAAAAGAGCACTGTATGGGCTGAAACAAGCACCAGGTGCTTGGTACACTCAGATCGACGGCTATTTCATTGGACTTGGCTTCACCAAGAGTGAGGCGGATGCAAACCTGTACCAAATTGTGGTGGAGGGTAAGCTTTTAATCATTGTTCTTTATGTTGATGATTTAATACTAACAAGTGATGAGCAGTTTATAGACTCATGCAAGGAAGATCTTGCAAAGGAGTTTGAGATGAAGGATTTGGGCCTCCTTCATTATTTCCTTGGATTGGAAATATGGCAGCGAGAAGGTGAACTATTTTTGTCTCAAGGCAAGTATGCCTGGGAGATACTGGAGAAGTTTCACATGCAAGACTGCAAGCCTATTGATACTCCTCTTCCAATAAATTGGAGGAAAGAGGATGCTACATCGGCAGAGGTAGTGGATTCCACTGTTTATCGACATTTGGTGGGTTCGCTCATGTATTTAGTTAATACAAGACCGAACATATGCTATGCGGTGAACCAGCTTTCACAAGTGATGGTTAAGCCTACCAAGCTCTTTTGGAAGGCAGACAAGCATGTCCTGAGATATCTTAGGGGCACATCTGAGTATGGTTTATGGTACAGACAAACGGATGACGTGAAGTTGCAGGGCTTCATGGATGCAGATTGGGCAGGCACCCCAACAGACAGAAAGAGCACATCAGGAGGGGTTTTCAGTATCGGTTCTACGACAGTTTCTTGGTATAGCAGGAAACAAAGATCTATGGCACTCAGTTCAGCAGAAGCAAATAACATGGCAACAAGTCAAGCTACATGTGAGGCTATCTGGATGAGGAAGATCTTGGTTGGTTTGTTCGGTACACATTTAGATCCTACAGTGATACATTGTGATAATCAGAGTTGTATTAAACTATCAGTTAATCCTGTGTTTCATGATAGATCTAAACATATTGATATATGGTATCATCATATCAGAGATTATGTGCAGGGGAAGATCATGTTGCTTCAGTACATTCCTACGGAGGATCAAGATGTAGATATTCTAACGAAGGCACTCACCAGGAGCAAATTCAAATACCATAGAGACAGGATCAGGGTGAAGGATAATCCCTATCTTGTTGAGAGGGAGTGTTGAGATTCAACAAGATGATGAGCTTAGTGAAAAGAGTCGCCTTCACTAAGTGGGCCCGCATGCTATTTTTGGCGCAAGTCTATTTTTAGACTATGTCTACTTTTAGACATGGTGATCATATTTTAGAAGTTGGAGGATGCTATTTGTGGATGGTTGATCAAGTTGGAAAAATAGATGAAATTCTATTTTTAGAATAACGAGTGAAGTCTATTTATAAATCGTCAATCTAAAAATAGAAGTGTCGATTATTATTAGCTCTTAATATTAATCCGACAATAAACAACAACTTATTCTCTTGGAGCGCTTAATTTCAGTGCACAGATTTGGAAAATCAGTGGGCTAAAGGAATTACGCAATTCCTAGGGTTTACTGGTGGTTCGTGCATGGAGGACTCAGTTAGAACTGAAGTGGCAAAGTTATGACAGAGTTGGAAGAGTAGTTCATGGAGTTGTATTCAGTTTAACTCAGTTAGACTTAGTTGAGCTAGTTGTATCTAGTATAAATGAATGATACACTAGTGAGAGTGGAGTGAATTAATTAGTTAATTAATTCACAAATAATAACTCATTAATCAACTGAACAATACAGCAGTGAACTACAATGCATTTCAGTTCCAGTGGAGACCCAATGGAGAGATAGGCGAAAGGGCAAGATGGACTATTTGTTGTGACTATAGTGATGCATTGATTGCACCACGCACACATTGGAGTTGCCAATGAGGATTGCGCAGTCAAGGCAAGTGTAATTCGAATTCATTCAGAGCTATTCTTCAACAGGGATTGCGCAGTGGAGGCAGGCTAGCAGGAGGGCAGAGATCGGTACATGGATTTGCAGATTTCTTCTATGTTAGTGTGTGATGATTGATTGAACTAAAAGCCTGATGTACTAAACTTTGTATGAGATTGTTACATGATCTCCATGATACATAATATATGATAGTTGGGGTTTTCAGCTTCAGGCTTTCCCGTTAAACAACTGTGTTATGTGTGATTGTTTTTATTTATGCTTCACATGTGTTTGCAATTAATTTTCTGCAAAATATTAACAGTGGAATGATTTTGTATTTTGCAAGAAGTTAAATATTGTGAGATCAGGGGAATCTAGATGTATGCTTGCTTAGTGTATACTGATTTCTACATAAATGAGCGTCAAAATTAACCCCTGATTTTAATTTATTTTTTTAATTATAAATAACAATCAAATTAATATCCATATATCTGAATATATATTTCTAATTACATGATTAAAAAAATTAATACTTCAATAATATATATAAATATTGTTAAATATTACCAATCATATATTAAATTTTCTTTATTTAAATATTACTTTATTTTTTGTTTTAATAAACATTGGAAAAATCATATTAATTAAGAAGATTGAAGCTATGACTCACATCTAGATTTTATAAAAAAGTTACCATCTTGAAGAAATGGTCAAAAGTTTCATTGAGCATAAAATGATACAAATTACATAAGCTAAACTATGTGTGGCATATTTATAATGAGGTGATTGGTATGTGTTTGCTTCCTTTTCTATGTTGCCTCGATTAGTATTCTTTTTTATGCCAAATGGTCCACGAAATTTTTATTATTGTTTAATCTAGGTAATTGAAGTTAATTTTAGCTCAATCTAATGTGGCCCACTTAAGGGCAGGGTCAAAGGGAACTTTTCTTATTGATGTTGTACTTTGTATCTACTTAATTTTCAAATCATAGACTCTAGTCCATCCCACTACCTCATTTTCTATAACAACATTTCCATTATAATATAAATCTTGAAATTAAATACATAATATTATTTTCCTTAATCATTGGAATGGGATCAAAATGAGGATGCTAATTCTATGAGTTAGTCTTGTGTTGTCTTTGGAAGGTCATAGTAATCTATCATCTTTTATTTGAGGGTGATAGATTTTAACCAAATAGAATAATAAGGAGGATCACAATCTAAAGATTTTAAATAGGAGATATTGCGTTGCTTTATCTCTCTATTGGTTATCTCCTAAATAAATTCTAATGACTATTTCCAAAGTTGCGATTGAGGGTGACTTAAGACGAGATCTCAAAATTTTCTTAAAGTCTCTCCTAGAGCTCTGAATAGAAGTGAAATGGCGAGGTAGAAAATGAGCATGCGTAAATTAAAAAGTATCCCATTTTGATGAGTGAAAACCCAATTGGAGCATTCATTAGGAGATGTGGACATGAAATGGAGCGTGAATCAAGTGTGAACTAGGATCATCTACCATGTTCTTCCATATCCGTGGGGATAACACCTTTCACACCTACCACCCCAATGCATTATTAGTTTATGATTGAAAGATATATATTAGTTTTAATAAATTAAATTATTATTATCATAAATAAATATATTAGTTTACAACAAAAACAATCAATGTTCATAGAATTTTCCATCTTTCAAGAAAATAGTGTTATTATGTTGATATAAAAATAACAAAAACAACAAAAATGTTGTATTCAATAATAGGGATGTGTGATCCCTCAAGTTGAGAATAGACACCACCTTCACCACTCGCACTTTGTGAGGGGACACGTGACTAAGGAATGATAACTTGATAACACACTTTTCATGGAAATGAATGTTTGTAGTTGGGTTTGAAATGCTATTATAGCCCTAGAAATCATAGTTACATGCTTAACTCGACAACTTCCATGGAATTTGATAACCATGCTCAACAATGAATGATGAAGATTATGATTCCTTCTTCCCATTGGTGTGCTATTTTTAACCATGCTCAACAATGAATGATGAAGATTATGATTCCTTATTCCCATTGGTGTGTTATTTTTAACCAGTTACTAATTTGTAATTTCTAGGTGTCAGCTTCATTCTCAATCGAACATGGATTCATAAATCTTCCAAACTTGTAATTCATCTAGTCAAGTTCTCTACTTTGGTGCTTACTAGATTTCATCTATGTGTCTCTTTTGTGGTGCTTGACTTGAGGAACATTTTCTATTAATTTATTATGGCACAACATAAATTTAATTACATTTAGTAAATCCATCACCATTTACCTCTCATCCATGCCTAGATTGAGGCTGAGGCTTCTCGGGACACTTCAACTAGTGTACCTCTCCTACAATCAGGCCATTGTTTGAAATGATTGAATTCGAAAATTTCTTGGAATAGTTTTTTCTCATGATCAAGAAGTTTGTGAGTAGGTTGCATCATGGGTTCTCAGTATATGCACCTATAGAGCCCATGATACCAAGTATTTCAAGATGCTAGACTTATATTGGCATGTTAAAATAATTATGGGTAAGATTCTTACCAAAAAGAGGGAGGAATATCAATTCATTCTACTCCAACTCATGATTATCAACTACATTTCAAAGAATTAGATTGCAAGGTACTACTCAATTATAGAAGAAAATGGACATAGAACTTTGAGCATTTGAGGATAAATGTTCTATGTTACTAAATTTAATTAAAATACTTGTGCAATTTATGTATTTTTATTCTGAGGACCAAATTTCTGAATCTTCCTTTCTTCCTCGATATGGCTGCAAAGGCTTGATTCCCTTCACTTGACCATGTATCAGCTTTGGCTTTCAATCTTGTTTCCTCTATTTTACATAGAGACCATAAATCATGGAATGGTGTGGCTTCTTTCTTTCTGTATAAACTTGAAGTGAAGGTTCCCCATTCTTCTGGTAGAGCATTCAACATCATTGTAGCCATCTCAGTGTTCAAACATTACTTCTCCCAATTCCTGCAGTTGGTCTCTTATTTCAAAAATCCTCATAAAGTATGAAGTGATTCCTTCTTCTCTTGATAATTTCATTTTGTATAGTTCTTGTCTCAGAGAGATTTCTTCTCCTGCAGTACTCACAGAGAATAACTCTACCAGTTTCTCATATATTTCTTTAGCAGACTTTAGTTTTGATACATAGGGAATGAGTGAGTCCTTAATGGATTCTATGAGAATCTTCTGGGCTCTGATTTCTCATTTCATGTACTTGGCATGAGTTGAAGCATCTTTTTTAGAGGGTTGAATTTCAAATCCTTCGATGTAATCCATAACTTCATCTTCAATTAAATTCAAATCTATCCTCTTCTTCCATGCACTAAAGTTTGATGACCCAACCAATATGTTGCCCTATTTACAATAAGTCATCTTGACAGATTCAAGTAAGGTCTTAGATACTTACTTGAGTAGAGCGAGTTTCAACTTCCTTGATGATGATGAAGTCAAGAACTTTTTCTAAGATTGAAATCTCCAATGTAGGTGTTCTTGGATCCTTGATGATAAGGATATCTTCAAAAGATGATTTTTCTTCCAACAATGTTTTTGAATATAAATATTTGATGGCAAAGATTATTTTCTTGATGAGATGAATATCTTTCTTGAAGATAGCTTGAGAGTCTTCCTTGCAAACTGATTTGAATTTTCACCCAAACTATGATCTTTGCTTCCTGGAGTGTCTTCTTGTCAAGTAGCCCTTGAGTTCAACACCTTACCTCTGATACCATGTTGAGAATTAGAGGGCTGGGGATTAATTCAAATTCTCTACTTGATAATTACTTGTGAGCTTACTCGAGTTACTTATGTCTTCTCTTATTTAGTTTATTTAGAATTTCATCAAGTCAATAATAAAAAAACACGACACAAAATTAGGCTCCTAGAGCCAGGGAAAAACCTCTCCCTCTTGGAGAGGAAAACCCAAAATGAATTCTTCTTATAGATGTTCAAATGACAAGTACCATGACCAAGAATCAAACCCTTGACCTATGAATGCCTCCAAGACCTTGTCACTACTTCTAAGTCTTCTTTCAGCATTGATCCTTCTTTTTTTCATCAACCTGTATTGAACTTTCTTTTATGAACTGTGAGTAGGAAGGTAAACCATAGCTTTTCCATACTGTAATAGCCTTTAAAATTTTCATCACAGTATGATCATCCACCTAGTCATTCACACAACATGACAACTGAATGCTTATAGAGAACATACCTTATTTTAGATTTGACCATACTCCATTTGATTGCAGTTCCTTAATTTTGATTTGCATACCTTTACAATGATCCACACCCTTTTCCTTGTCTCCTTTATGGTCTGAATATATCAGGCTTGACCCTATCTTTTAGTCCACATTACATTACATAATTTATCTTCAAGCTTCTCCGCATGCATCTCAAGTTGACTACATATTAATCCACACCTTTATCACAGATGAGTACGCACTTGTCCAGGCTACCTCACGTTTGTAATAACATCATAAAAGTATGCATTGAAACCTCTGTACATGTCCTTAGAACTCAACGTTTCTAAGCTCTGTAACACCTTAGATAAAATCTGCATTATTTATTTCCAAATGAGCCACATCTCTAGCACCATTTATAGTGGTAGCATCTATGTTTTAGGCTGACCATACAACTAGTATGTAGGCCGACTTTAATCATTGATTCTAGGCCAAATAGTTCACAGTATATGGATCTTATCTTCGAGCGTGGAGTGAGGGTTGTTTTGAGCCATTCTTCACAAGGTCTTGGAGCACATTCTTCAGACTAGACACTTCATATATATGACTCTTAATTACACTTATAAACAAAAGACAAACCCTAATAAACATAAAGAAGAAGTCTATTGACCTATAATAAAATCTTGCTCATGAAACCCATGAAGAAAGTATAGAAAAATACATTTTATTATCTTTGTCTTCTTCTTTACATAAATACATCATTACATAGTCAAAATGAATACCGATCCTAGTTACACTTTTCAACACAGAGCCCCAGTTGCATTGATCAAGGCTTGTGTGTGTGACTCTGCCTTCCTAGTCACACTAAGGAAGGATGTAAGCATACGAACAAGGCTAAAATATTCCAGATTTGCTTCCAACCATAATCACTCCCTTCTTGCCAATGTGAGTGTGACTTTGATCTACTAGTCGCATTGAGGAACACTCTGAGCATGTGACCAAGGACACATTATTCTGGAGCTGGCATCAAACCCTAGTTGCTCCCTTCAGGCTCTTGTGCATGCCACTTTAGCCTCCCAGTCGCAATGAGGAATATTGGATGCGTGCAACCGGAGACAAAAATTCCTAGTTACGTGCGTGCGACCGGGGATGAAAATTCCCAATGATGTGCATGCAACCGAGAAACATAAACCCTAGGTGTATGCGAGCCTTAGACCTATAGTTATGAATCCCCTAGTGCAAACATCATGTTAATTTTTCATAGGGCTACATTGTTATTTTCTTTGATAGTTACATTTCTCCAATAACATGATAAGTCACCCCATATCATTATATCATTATTCATATCTACATTATTAACCATCAGCATATGCACCTATGTAGAAAGAACAATAACATCATCATCTATGCAGCGTAAGATAAAGAAACAAATGGAAGAAAACCATTCACACATATGGACACCGGGATTGGTTTGAGACAAAGGAAAAACCCACTATGGGGAAAACCCTTGCAAATTCTTACTCTTAGATCATCATCAAATGATTCAGCAAACAAGAGTACAATGATCCATTGATCCATATCTTCATAATGTAGTAAAACAACTATCATATGCATAATGCAACCTTAAACATATATGTGTTGAAGGAACATGATTATGAGATCTGTAATGCATTGTAACTGCCTGAAGCATACTAATGAACACAACTGTCTCTAAGTGGAAACTTTGGAGAACTAAAGACACATCTTTGAGGACCCGATCTACATCGAAAAATATATTGAACAGATCAACAGATCTACAGATCTACAACATCAAGAAACTCGAATCCAATGTATCACTAAATCCAAGTGATATCAAGTACCAAATCCTAGATCTGAATCCATGATGCTCTCAAAGACATATCGCAAATATATTTTAATGAGCGAATGAAGTTTGGAAGCATTGCACAAGCAACTGAAGATGACTTGACTCATATTTGCTCAGAAAAAAACCTTGGTTGTGACCTCAACATGTTGTGATTGTGACTAAATCTCCCTTGTGTTGATCAATGGTTGTCATTGATGTCAACCCAAGCAGCACCAGGGGCTACCTCAATCTTGCATGGGAATTTTTACCTACCAAATTACTATATTCTAGGTCAAGAATAATTTTTATGGTTTCTAATTGTCGAGATGTTTCCGTTGATATATGGCACACCATGTAATTCTTCACGGTTTGAGAGATATTCATGTTTGAAGTTTGTAACCCCAGTTAGTGGGCTAAAACCCCATGGGGTTGTAGCATGGGTCATTGAAAAGTCAATAATTAATAATTTTTAAGCTCCTAAAATCCCTCCCATGTTCACTTGTTGAAGTCCCTCTCAACCTAAGCATTTATATAAATTGTGATCCTCATCTCCTCCTCTTGTAGGGGTTTCGCTATCTGAAACAGGTAATCGTGGAATTTGCGCTATAAATTTTTTCTATGAAGGTTCAGAAGCTGAAATTTTTTAGAGGAAAAGCTAAAATCCTGAGGAAGCTCTTATAAAAATTTCAGATCAAGGCGCGCAATATTTTCGGAGATATGATCTGTGGAAGTCAATGTTTTTGCAGGCTCCTGAACTTCATCTCAAATAAGTGACCTTGGAAAAATCGTCATAACTCTCTCTCTGAGTATCAGATTGGAATTCTGTGAAAAGTGATAGATAGTGCACAATCTGTAGTTTTCGTTTTATCAATTTCAAAGCCGAATGAAGAAACAATGACATGTGGCACACCATACAAGTTTGTTCTACTAAACCAGTCCATAATTAGGGCATTGTGAGAGATTGGGCATAACTCTCACTTGAAGAATCTAAATTGGGTCAGACCTATGGCATTGGAAAGAAGACTCAGAGGAATACTACAGGACCGAAAATCACATATTGGGAATTTGAAATAACAAAGATACACCAGATTCAATATCGAGCTCCTAGAAGGCAAGAAAAATCTATATCATGTGTTGTCAAGGGTTGCAAAGAACCAGAATTTCTAGGGTAGAAAATCAGAGCAAGGTGCAGCAGAGGGTAGCATGACAAGAGAAACAATCAAGGTGCAAAACAACAGTAAGAAGTTCACCACATGAAGTCTTCAAGTGGGCAGCATTGCATACAGTCATTGTAAAGGTATCATTGTACTAAGTCATTGTAAATGCATCATTGTAATAATTGTACAAGTGTTTATCTGCCAAGAGTTGAAGACGAAGGGTTGGGAGGTTTAGGATCATCATAAGGTGGTTGTGTCATAGTTGGGGTTATGGTCTAGTGTGTCTTCTTATTCTACATCATTCTATATCATTATAAAGTGGACCATTTTCCTTGGTATGGGAGTCCATTCTTATTTTATTCTTCTATAGGGTGTTAGGGTGGTGCTAGGGTGAGTTGTAGTCATTGGGTGTTGGGGTATTTGTTCAGTTGACTACTGAAGAATCTCAGGCGTTGGAGCATCCATCCAGTGGGAGCTGGAGATGAATGCTTTTGTATATTCTAGGAAGTTGGAGCTTTATTTTCAATTGGAGTTGGATATTAAAAAATTACTAGAAAATAATTTAGGTGGTTTTTGTCCCAGAGTGGGTTTCCACCTTAAAACCTGTGTGCATTTGTGTTCCTTTTGTTTACTTCTATCATTTTACAAACACTGATAATAATTTAAGATTAACTAATGCTCTTAAAGGAATAATAATTCAACCCCCCCCCCTCTCAGTATTTCCAACAATTGGTATCAGAGCTTGGTTCCTTCAATAGCAGTTTAATAGCTGGAAGGAGGTCATGGAGAATGCAAAGAATGATATACCTCTGTTCAATGAAACTAATTATGCACTCTGGAAAGGAATAATGGAGGTTTATCTCTTGGCACAAGGTTACGAAGTATGGGACACTGTTCAAAATGGCTTTACACCAACCACGGATGAACAAGGTAAGAAGAATTTGGTAAATGATGCAAAAGCAAAGAATATTATTATCAGTGGACTTATTGACTTTGTTTATCATAAGGAGTTGGGTTGCAAAACCGACAAAAATGTATGGGACAAGCTTGAGAATATATATGCAGGTGATTAAAATGTCAAAGAAGCAAAGCTTCATATCTATAGAGAAAAATTTGAGCAACTCATAATGAAAGAAGATAGAAAAATTATTGCACACTTCCAATACATTGATGAAATAACTAACACTCTGGAAGGATTGGGAGAGCCAGTTTATGAGAAGAATATTATACGAAAGATTCTTAGAACGTTACCAGGGTGATTCAACCCAAAGGTATCGGTCTTGGAATACAGTGCAAATCTGGACAAACTCAGCAAAGAGGAATTACATGGAGTTCTCATAGCATATGAAATGAGACTTGATGAAGAAGAGGGTACTTCACATCTAGAAATTGCGTTCGTTGCATCTAAGAAAACCAATAAGGCCAAACAACCTTCAATTGAAAAGACATGCACCTGCAAGTGTGAAGAAAAGGGAGATGATGAAGAAGGTCTTTCAAATGAAGAATATGCTTACTTTACGAGAAAACTAAAAATTGGTAAGGGAAAATTCAAAGGTAAACTTCCATTGATATGTTTCGGGTGTGGTGAGGTTGGGCATTTCGTAGCAAAATGTCTGAACATAAGTGATGGAAACTAAAAAGGAAAGAAAGGCTTTAAGAAATTCAACAAGCAAGGCAAAAATAAAGGATCCAAAATGAACTTTCTCTTTAAAGAAGATAGCTCATCATCCGATGAAGAAAGTGACAGCGAAGAAGAAGCCAATGAGAGAGTATTTTTTATGGCCAAGCACAATAAAGAAGAGGTATCAAACAACAAAGAAGAAGGGTTGACAATAGAAGAATTTTCTAAGGAGGCAATCAAGCTTATAAAAGAGCTCAAGGCTGAGAAGATCCGTTCCAATACTCTTGAAGAACAAGTTCAAGGTCTCAAAATTGAAGTTGAAGAAAACAAATGTATTGAAGAGTAACTTCAAAAGAAGTTGGAAGAAAGCAACCAAGAAAGGGAAGCATTAGAAGCCGAAGTAGTCTCGCTGCGTAAGAAAGTGAAGAAGGGAAAATTTTTCCAAAACTATGCCAACAGCTCAAGGGCATTGGAAGAAATCATCAACAATCAACGATATTACAACGACAAAATTGGCCTCGGTTACAAAGAAGAAGAAGAAGCATGAACTTCTACAAAAAAATACAATGAACCTATGAGATATGGCATGCATGTAGACTTCATTGGACAAGATTTGCAAGCACATCCTTGGAAGACGATTCCTCGACAAATATTTCCATCTAGGTACCAACATATTTTTCATGGCTATTGTTATTCATGTGGAAAATTTGGTCATAAAGCCGTAGAATGTCACACGTACCTTAGGAACCAATACAATTCTAGGATATACTTCAAATATCAACCTCCTAGGGCTCAACAAAACATCAATAGATTTGAACATTTAAGAAATAATATGGAATGTTACAAATGTTATAACTTTGGACACATAGCTAGAGACTACCGACTTGAAAATCCTCCAGAAGAATCTTCGAAGCCACAGAACAAATGGACATGGAAGAAGAAGAAGACTAATAATTTTTCTCTCGCTCTCAAGGCTCAAAACAACAAAGATGTGTGGTATGTTGATAGTGGTTGCTCAATGCATATGACTGGAGATAGAAAGAAATTTTTATCTCTGAAAGAGAAGAAGGATGGAACCGTATCCTTTGGAAATAATGGATCTTCAAATGTTATAGGATTAGGTACCGTCAATCTCGGAAGCAAATATGTTCTAGCCAAGAATGTTCTATTGGTTGAAAACATCAATCACAATCTTCTCAGTGTTGGACAAATGTGTGATCAAGGACACACAATGCTATTCAACTCCACAGGAAAGGCAGGTATGGAAAATTGTGGCTACAACAAGTCAAGCTCCAAACGACATCCATAATGAATGAGGTGCCTTAAATGATAGGTGCTATGGATGAAGAAACTAAAGAATGTCTACTAACTAAAGGAGATGAAAGCTGGTTATGGCACAAACGAATGGGTCACATAAACTTTGACAATCTTGTCAGGATAAGAAAAAATGAAGCAGTACGAGAAATGCTGAAAATCTCAAAACCTTCCAACACACTATGTGAAGCCTATCGACACGGCAAGCAGACAAAAGTCCAATTTAAAACAAAAGAACACTTTGCATCACATCCATTGGAATTGAAACATACTGATCTATGTGGTCCTGTGAGAACAAAAGGCTTAGATGGAGAATTATATTTCATGTTAATGATAAATGAATTTACCAGGATGACAGCCGTCAGTTTCCTAAAGAAAAAATCTGAAGAATTTGAGTGCTTTAAGATCTACAAGGAGTTGGTCAAAAATGAAACTGATTTGAAAATAAAGTGTCTAAGATCAGATAATGGTGGAGAATTCACTTACAAATTATTTCAGCAATACTGTGACGAAAATGGAATTAAAAGACATCTTTCAACAACACGAACACCTCAACAAAATGGAGTTGCTGAAAGAAAGAAAGAACACAACCGTACAGGAAATGGGTAGAACAATGTTGAAGGACTCAAAAGTGGATGAAAAATTATGGGTTAAAGCAATTGATACGACAGTCTTCATTATCAACCGAAGTCTTCTCAGAAATAATTGCAACAAGACCCCATATGAATTATGAAAAGGAAAACCAATTAATGTAAAATATTTCATAATATTCGGAAGCAAATGTTATATCAAAAGAGAAGATCAAAATTTGGGTAAGTTTGAATCACGTGTTGATGAAGGTACCTTTGATGGTTACTCACGCAAAAGGAAGGCCTATAAATGCTATAATCTAAGACGAAAACAGATAATGGAGAGCATAAATGTTACATTTGACGAAGATGGTGTTCTAACGAATAATGATGAGGATCTAGAATCTTAGAAACTTGAGATAGAGGCTAAAAAATACACAGATAAAATTCTAGAACAAGAAGTAACTATCAACCATGAAGAAGTAAATAATGATCATCAAGATATACCAGAACAAAAACAAGAAGCTCCTCCAAATAGAAAAAAAGAATGGATTCAAAAGAACCATCCATCAAATCAAATCATTGGTGACATAAATGAAGGTTGATAACTTCGTTCATCACAACAAGCTCACATTGCTTTTCTAGCAACCTTTGAGCCTAGTAGCTTTGAGGAAGCCAGCTAGAATGAACATTGAGTAGCAACTATGAATGCAAAATTGGATCAAATCAAGAAGAATAACACCTGGGAATTAGTTCCACGACCAAAAGATAAAAATGTCATTGGGACTAAATGGGTGTTTAGGAACAAATTGAATGAAGATGGATAGGTTACTAGAAACAAAGCAAGATTGGTTTGCAAAGGCTATGCACAAGAGGAAGGAATTGATTTCGACGAAAGATTTGCACCAGTTGCTAGAATGGAAGCCATCCGAATGTTTCTCGCCTATGCATGTTCAAGAAAAATCAAAGTCTACCAAATGGATGTTAAGTCAGCATTTCTGAATGGCGAATTAGAAGAAGAAATTTACATCGAACAACCTGAAGGTTTTCTACTATCAGAAAAAGAATATGTTTGCTAGTTAAAAAAGGCTCTATATGGTCTCAAGCAGGCTCCCAGAGCATGGTATGCTCATCTTGATGGATATCTACGTCAACAAGCGTTCAAGAAAGGTACTATTAATAGCAATCTTTATGTACAAATAGATAAAGATAATTTAACAATTGTTGAGGTATATGTGGATGATATAATATTTTGTAGCAATGATGATTGACTAAGTAAGAACTTTTCTACAAAGATGAAAAGTGAGTTCGAGATATCTTTACTTGGTGAGCTAACATACTTCTTAGGACTTCAAATATCTCAGGAAGAGAAATAAATATTTATATGTCAAGCCTAGTACATCAAGGAAATGCTCAAGAAATTCAAAATGGAAGATTGCAAACTCGTCCTTACTCCGATGGTAACAGGTTGCAAACTGAGCATAGACGAATCATTTAAGGATGTGGATCAGAGGTTGTACATATCTATGATTGGTAGTCTTCTATATGTAACATCTTCCCAGCTAGATGTTATGCAAGCAGTTGGAAAAGTAGCAAGATTCCAAGCAACACCAAAAGAATAACATATTATTGTTGTCAAAAGAATTCTTCGATATCTAAAGGGCACAGAAGAATATGGCTTGTGGTATCCTGAGGGTAACAATCTCATTATTCAAGCCTTTACAGATGCAGATTGGGCAGGAAGCGTTGATGATCGTAAGAGTACTAGTGGAGCAACATTCTATCTAGGTGGTGTTCTCGTATCATGGTTGAGAAAAAAGCAAACCTCAATCTCATTATCTACAGTGGAAGCACAATACATTGCAACGGCAACATGTTGTACTCGAGTCCTTTGGATGAAACAAACTTTGCAAGATCTTCAAGTACAATTCATTGAGCCCATTCCCATATTCTATGACAACACCAGTGCCATCAATATCTCCAAGAATCCTGTCATGCATGAAAAAAAAAAACACATTCCAATCAAATATCATTTTGTTAGAGAAAAATTCGCTGAAAATAATATCAAACTTGAGTATGTTGGTACCAAAGAACAAATTGTTGATATCTTCACTAAACCTTTACCTAGTGAAGCATTTGAATATCTTCACCAGAAGCTTGGGATTCTCACAAGTTCTCATTATATTTTCCTTACTCATAATATAAACGGGGAGTGGAAGTGTGTACAGGTCTGCGGGATGGTTGTGTGTCAGGGGGAGTTACCCTTTGCCATTGATGTCAAAAGGGGAGAGAATCTTGTAGGAAGAGGTGTCATGATCACAGGGGGAGTACTTGTGTTGCCATCAATGCCAAAGGGGGAGATTGTTGATCAGTGGTTGTCATTGATGTCAACCCAAGTAGCACCAAGAGCCACCTCGACCTTGCATGGGAATTTTTACTTACCAAATTACTATATTCTGGGTCAAGAATATTTTTTATGGTTTCTACTTGTCGATATGTTTCCGTTGATATATGGCATGCCATGTAATTCTTCATGGTTTGAGAGATATTCATGTTTGAAGTTTGTAACCCCAATTAGTGGGCTAAAACCCCATGGGGTTGTGGCATGGATCATTGAAAATTCAATAATTAATAATTTTTAAGCTCCTAAAATCACTCTCATGCTCACTTTTTGAAGTCCCTCTCAACCTAAGCATTTATATAAATTGTTCCTCCTCTTGTAGGGATTTTGCTACTTGAAACAGGTCATCGTAGAATTTTCTCTATAACTTTGCTTCTACGAAGGTTCAGACGCTGAAATTTTTACGAGGCGAAGCCGAAATCCTGAGGAAGCTCCTGTAAAAATTTCAGATCAAGGTGCACAATATTTTCGGAGATATGATCTGTGGAAGTCAATGTTTTTGCAAGCTCTTGAACTTCATCTCAAAGAAGTGACCTTGGGAAAATCATCATAACTCTTTCTCTGAGTATCGGATTCGAATTCTGTAAAAAGTGGCAGATAGTGCACGAACTGTAGATTTCTTTATATCAATTTTAGAGCTGAATGAAGAAACAATGACATGTGGTACACTATACAAGTTCGCTCTACTGAACCAATCCATAATTAGGGAATTGTGAGAGATTGGGCATAAATCTCACTTGAAGAATCCAAATTGGGTCAGACATGTGGCATTGGAAAGAAGACTCAGAGGACTACTACAGGACCTAAAATCACATATTAGGGATCTGAAATAATAGAGATACACCAAATTCAATATCGAGCTCCTAGAAGGCAAGAAAAAGCTAGATCATGTGTTGTCAAGGGCTGCAAAGGACCAGACTTTCTAGGGCAGCAAAGCAAAGCAAGGTGCAGCAGAGAGTAGCATGACAAGACCAGCAATCAAAGTGCATAACAGCAGTAAGAAGTTCACCACATGAATTCTTCAAGTGGGCAGCACTGCATACAATCATTGTACTAAGTCATTGTAAATGCATCATTGTAAAAATTGTACAAGTGTCTATCTGCCAAGAGTTGAAGAGGTAGTGTTGGGAGGTCTAGGATCATCATTAGGTGGTTGTGTCATAGTTGGGGTTATGGTCTAGTGTGTCTTCTTCTTCTACATCATTCTATATCATTTTAAAGTGGACCATTTTCCCTGGTACAGGAGTCCATTCTTGCTTTATTCTTTTATAGGGTGGTAGGGTGGCGCTAAGGTCAGTTGTAGCTCATTGGGTGCTGGGGCATCCGTTCAGTTGACTACTGGAAAATCTCGGGCATTGGAGCATCTATCCAGTGGGAGCTGGAAAAAAATGATTTCTGGATTCTAGGAATTTGGAGCTTTATTTTCAATTGGAATTGAATATTAAGGAATTATTCAAAAAACATTCAGGTGGTTTTTGTCCTGCAGTGGGTTTCCACCTTAAAAACTGTGTGCATTTGTGTTCCTTTTGTTTACTGCTATCATTGTACAAACACTGATAATAATTGAAGATTAACTAATGCTCTGAAAGAAATACTGATTCACCCCCCCTCTCAATATTTCCAACACCTTGGTCACTGGCATGACACACTGTTCCCGCGTCTCTGCTCCAGATCAACCCGATATAGCTTCAAGACCCTGGCCTCGACCTTGACAAGCTCTACCCGTGGCTAGGGCAGCTTGGCCGCCACCTTGCCATGATGTGGCCATGGCTCTAGCCTGATTTCACTAGTTCTGAGCCTGTGTCTATGGCCCAGAAGCCCTAGTTTAGAGCGAGCCTCTGACCTGTGATTCCATACGCTGCGCGAGCTTCTTTCATCAAACCTATCGAACCAAAACATAATAGACCAACCAAGACAAAGAGTGCAAGATGAAAACTGCTTGAGAAAATGTGTGAGAATGGGCTTGAGGCCGCTTCTATTTATAGCTTTCGTGAGGTTCCTCTTTGGGGTTGAGGCCGACTTAACTAGTTCCACATGTGCTTAGGCCGACCCATTCCATTACACTTTAATAAATAAAATAATTCATAATTTAACTTCTTCTTAACCGATTGGCGTGATCTATAGGTCGATTTTAGTCCTCTCGAAAAGAGGAATCTAATGCAATTATTATTTTGGCCATCTGAGTTGTCCAAAGTGTAATTTGACTACAATTGCATAATTTTAACACTCCCTCTCAACCAGGGAGAATTCCACCTGCCAATATTTGTTCATCGATCAATATGCCATTGTTTTATCTTCATGCATCATCACGTATCATCATTGATCATCCCTGTCGTGTAGTCATCATGCTTTTGATCTTTCTCATTACAAATCATCAATGTACTTCTCATGCTTATTCCAGCTTATCTCTTGAATGTTTTTGCTCATGTGCTGAACATTCTCATGTTGTAAATATTGTCATTGATGGCAAAGGAGGCAACGCTGAAGCAGAAACAGGAAAAGTACAGCAGAACAACGACAGACAAAAGAAAAGCAAGCAGGGAAAAGGAGACAGGTGGAAGAACACTGCTAAAGTATAACAGTCGAATACAGAGGCACAGTGAAATAGTCGAGTAGTGGAGACAGAAGCAACGAATACGGAGGCAGCGAAACGGTTGAGCAATGGAGACAGAGGCAGTGAAGCGGTCGAGCGGCAGAGGCGTTAGCATAGCAGAGGCACATAAATTCCGGGAATCTTAACCCAAGTGGCAGGCATATATATGTATAAACAAATTCCGAGAATCACTTCCCCGCTAGAAGATACACAAGATTGTAGCAGTAAAGTATATATATATACACAAACCCTTACCCAGCCGAGCGTTACATGTAACATAAACACAATTCCGAGAATCGCTACCTCAGCCGGATATATATATATATATATATAAACACAAATTCCGGGAATCGTATAACCCAGCAGCAAAATATACGTATAAATCTCATTCCGGGATTCGTTACCCACGTTGGAGTACATATGCAGCGCATTACATATATGTGTAGCACATCATATAAACAAAGGTCAAAGCATAAATATATATAAGTGGAGCGTTGTATAAACAAATAACCGAAGTACAAAGAACCATAAGGTGGGACCAAATCGCATCGGAGAAAAACAAAATAGAGGAACATGCAAACAGGAAGTTGCGATTGTGATTGAAGTTCGGACCCGATGGGTCTATAAATCATGTTTAATATGGGTTTGAGTTCCAGTTCCAATCGCATCGGCACATTTGAATGAACAGTGACCAATCGCAATCGGAGTTAAAGCGAGTATCGAAACAGGCAAATACATGTTGCGATTGCGATTGAAGTCCGAACCCGATGGGTCTATAAGTTATGTTTTTATAAGTTTGAATTCCGGCCTAATCACATCGGCAAAACGCAGTGAACAGTGGTAAATCGCAATCGGAGCAGGAGCAATCAATCGCAATCGGAGAAGCAATATATTGCATTGGGAAGCGTGGCAAGTGGGCCCAAAAGGAGTTTTTATATGTTTTAAACAGGTTTTATTATATACGCCGAGAATTGATTTAAAGACATATTAAAAGCCAGTCAATGTAATGAAAGTTTAGTTATATATATATAAAAGAGTTGTCATAAATATAAACGATGGTTGCAATGGTATTAAAATATGCCACTACCCACGGGCCTCGGCTCAAGGTGGAGGGCGATTCTTTATATAAAACAATTGCGATGTATGTATGTTCCGCTTGCGGACCTTCCACATCAACAAGACACTTGTTGTGCGTAAAGGGTTGGAATTTGCCCAGAATTACAATCAGCAGTTTCATATATATATATATATATATAGTGCTGATATAAAAATAAAAAATGCAGGAGTTATGCAACAGCCATAAAAAGAAAGGCACATAGAGGAGAGAAAGGGACAAACACAGTCAAAGAAAAGACAAATGCGCAGCGATCCAAAAGGCTGTATGAGTGAGCTGGAGCTCTCACTGTAATTAAATGTAATATTTTAATTGGTTTCTATTGTTTCTAATGCATTGGCAAGTCTCCGGAGGAAAACAAAGCTCCCATTGTAATATTGCATGTTGTTATATTTTCTGAATGAGCAAGTGAAAGAAATGAAAAGGCAGAAAGCGAAGAGGTATGGTTGTCCATTCCAAATTCTTTGATGAATGCTAACAGTCACAAGAAAATTATTATAAATAATATCATCTAGATATGCAAAAAAAGGTTAGAGAGAGCAAATATTGTGAAGGCAGAGTAGAGAAGTGTAAGGCAGAGAAGATTAAGAAAAGAAGAGCAAAAAGAGAAGCTACAGAACAAAGCTGATATCTGAGGTAAATCAGCAAACATTCAGTTTGATAAACTGAGGAAGTTGGAGCTTTCCTATCAAGTTGCAACTTGATAGCTGTCAGTTGTAGCTGACTGAGGTTGGAGCCTCCTGTAGGTTGGTGCCTGCAGAAAATTGAAGGGAGTTGGTGCTTCCTTGCAAGTTGTAGCTTGCAGAATTGAGGATAGAGCCTCCCGTAGGTTGGTGCCTGCAGAAAACAGTGGTGAGAGGGAGTTGGAGCTTGCCTTTGCATCACAACAATAATAAGATGTGGTTTTCTCCCTTTATGGGTTTCCACTTATATCTGGTGTCTCTGTGCATGATGTTTATGTGTTGATATGATTTATATCATCTGCTTAATACCTGTTTCTCTCACATTAATTCTACTGTTATATCATATTCATATGTGCTGCTCACATTCTAAGATTACTCATATTTTAAGTTGGACATGAAATGAAAGTGTAAATAAGTTTCAATGAAAAGTTGTAAAAGTTCATGAATATGTTAAATTGATTCACCCCCCCCCCTCCCTCTTAGTTTAACTAAGGTTTCAACAATTGGTATCAGAGCGGGTTCCTTTGTACAAGTCTAACAACTGAAAGGAGATCCTAGGTTCCCATGATGGCTAGTAAAGAAGGATGCTTAACCAATAAAGCCCCTTTCTTCACTGGTGAAAATTATGCTTTCTAGAAAATTAGAATGAGGACATACATAATGTCTCTAGGAATAGAAGTCTGGGCTGCTGTGGAATTAGGATATGCCCCAAAGGCAACTGATATAGAGAAAGAAACAAAACAAGATTTTGTGGCTAACGCAAAAGCCATGAATGCCATCCTGAATGGATTGTGTGAAGCAGATTTTATCAAAGTAATGCACAAAGACACTGCCAAAGAAATATGGGATACTCTTGAAAACATACATGAGGGAGACAAGAAAGTAAAGACTGCCAAACTTCAAGTCTATAGAGCCCAGTTTGAAAACTTAAAAATGAATGATGATGAAGACATTTCCAGTTTCTTCCTACAAGCTGCAGAAATTATTAACAATATGAAAGCTCTTGGAGAAAAAATGCCAGAAAGTATAATTGTGCAAAAGATTCTAAGATCTCTTCCATCCAGGTTTAATCCAAAGGTGTCTGCAATAGAAGAAACAGCTGATTGAGAGACCTTGACCATGAACCAGCTACTTGGAAATCTAACAGCCTATGAAATGAGGCTCCCACAGAAGAAGCCAAGTACGAGGGAAGCAGCCTTTAAAACAGAAAAGAAGAAAGAAGAAGAGGGAGACATATGCTCCTGCTCGGATGAAGAAGAGGCAAAGTTTGTCAAGAAATTGGATAGAGGCATACAAAGGTAAACTCCCCTTCAAATGCTTTAACTGTGGAAGAGTGGGACACTATGCTGCTAAGTGCCCTCACAAGAAAGTAAGGAATCAGACTCAAGAGTCAGAGTAAAATAAATCAAAGAAATGGTGGAAAGGAAAGAAGTTCAGCAGAAAATCCTTCTATGCTCAACAAGACAACAGTACATCTGAAGATTCAGATGAATCCTCAAGTGAAGAAGGAACCTCTGAATTCTTATTAATGGCCATAGAAGAACTTGAAGGTCTCCTGCTAGAAGATGAAGAAGAAGAAGGTGAAGTCGACCTTGAGTGGGAGCTAAGAAGTGCTCTAGAAGAGATTGATAGACTCAAACTGAAATGCAGAAAACAAAAGGACATTCTTCTCAAATATGTACGAGAAGAACAGAATTCAGAAGTTCTTAAGCAACTAAAAATAGAGTTTGAAGAAGCCAAGAAGATAGAGAACATGTTACTTATGCAAATCAAAGAAAAAACTCAAGAACAAGAAAAGTTGGAAGAAGAAGTAGTATGTCTCAGAAAGAAATTAGAAAATGCTCAAAGGAAAGTGGTCATAAACTCTTCCCAAACAACAAGCTCTAGTAACTTGAATGAAATTTTGATTGCTCAAAGATCCCCTATGATAAAGACTGGAATAGGCTATGAAGGAGAATCAAGTAAAGGAAAGGAAAAGGTTGACAGAGAGATTATTTTTGTAAAAGCAAAGAAGAATGATGAAGCAGCTCAAACAATTCCTACAAAAGAAGAAATCTGCAATAAGGAAGACAGAGATCAGAAGAAACCATTAGTGGCAAAGAATGTAATAAATACTAAGACCCCTGAATATGTAAAATTTGGAAACCATCAAAGGAGATTCTTCCCTCCAATGAAGAATGCCACCTGTTATGTCTGCCACAAGCTGGAACACATTGCTGCTTATTGTCATGCAAGGAGGAGTAATTCAAACCAGCAAAAGATGCAAACATTGAAGAGACTGCCTCAAACAAACAAATGGAAGAGACAACCTTACATCAGGTATGCAAATATCTTCTATGGTTACTGCTTTTATAGTAAGGAATTTGGTCATAAAATCATTGAGTGTAGAAAGTATGGACAAAGATTGATGTTTAACACCTCAAGAAGGTCTATGAATCAAAGAAATTCTGTTCATACTCATAATTCTACAAAAATTATGATCAAATGTTGTGTATGCAATCAAGTTGGACATATACCTTCCAAATGTCCTCTAAGAAGATGGAGGTCATCACCTCACAAAAGATACAAAACAAAAGGGTGCCTCCAGTGGATAAAGAAGGTGAATAAGTGTGACCTGGCTCTAACTGCTCAAGATCTGAAAAGTCAATGGTATTTGGACAATGACTGCTCTAAACACATGACAGGAGACAAAAGTAAGTTTATAACTCTTGATGAAAAGAAATATGGCAATGTTACTTTTGGCAATGATAAGTCAGGAAAGATCAAAGGAAAGGGCTCAGTCAACATAGACAATGGCAGAGGAAAGGCCCAAGATGTACTATTTGTAGATGGGTTGAAAGCAAATTTACTAAGTGTCAGTCAGATGTGTGACAAAGGTTGTGAAGTTCTATTTAGAGCAAAATACTGTGAAGTCAGATCAAGCACCATAGGTAAGACTCTACTCAAAGGAGTTCGAACAGAGAGTAATGTTTACATAGTAAAAGAGGAAGATGAAGCATGCCATCTTAGAAAACTTGAGGAGTCATGTTTATGGCATAAAAGATTGGGACATCTCAGCTTCGACCATATCATCAGACTGAGTAAGAAGAAAGCTGTCAAAGACATGCCAGAAATAAAGAGGCCTTCTAATACCATATGCAACTCCTGTCAATTGGGTAAACAGGCCTGCACATCATTTAAGGCCAAAGAGGAGTTGTCAACAAGAAGACCACTCCAGCTTGTGCACATGGATCTGTGTGGACTTGCAAGAACTAAAACACCAAGTGGAGAATCCTACTTCATGTTGATAATAGATGATTTCTCCATAATGACATGGGTTGCTTTTCTCAAGAATAAATCGGAAGCTGTGGAAAAATTCAAAATATTTAAGGCATTAGCAGAAAATCAGACAGGATGCAAGCTTAAATGCATCAGATCAGACAGAGGAGATGAATTCACTGATTATGACTTTTCTAACCTATGCAATGAACATGGCATAAAACAACAATTCACCATTGCAGGAACACCTCAGCAGAATGGAGTAGTAGAAAGACAAAACAGATCTGTTCAACAAATTGCCAGAGCCATGATGCAAGAGAATAATATTGCTCAAACCTTCTGGGCGGAAGCAGTGCACATAGCAGTGCATTTCCTTAATAAAGCTCACTTAAGGCCAAGCAATGACAAGACTCCCTACGAACTATGGCATGGAAAGCCAGCTTCAATCAAACATTTCAGAATTTTTGGTAGCAAGTGTTACATAAAGAATAATGATGAAAATCTTGGAAAATTTGATGCAAGAGCAGATGAAGGAATATTTCTAGGATATGCATCCAAAATCAAAGGGTACAGGTGCTACAACAAGACTCTTCGGAAAATAGTAGAAAGCATTGATGTGAGATTTGATGAAGAACTTCAAAACAATACAAGAGATAATGACTGCTGCAGTCCATCAGATAACCATGAAGAAGAAGACCAGAATGATGATGAAACAAGCAAGACTACAGAAGATGAAGAGCTGAGCTCGAAAGCCCCCTCAAGATACACTCAGAAGAATCATCCTGAAGATCAAATCATAGGAGATAAGAAAGCAGGGGTCCAGACAAGAAGGCAGCTAACAGAACAAACTGAAGAAGTATACATAGCCATGCTGTCACAAATAGAGCCAAAGAAATTTGAAGAAGCCAGCAAGGACAAGTCTTGGGTAAAAGCAATGAATGAGGAATTGGACCAAATTGAAAAGAACAATACCTGGGAACTAGTTCCTAGACCAATTGAGAAAAATATCATTGATTCAAAATGGGTATTCAAAAACAAAATGAATGAGCAAGGACAAGTAATCAGGAATAAATCCAGGCTGGTCTGCAAAGGATACTCACAAATTGAAGGACTTGATTATGATGAAACATTTTCCCCTGTAGCCAGAATGGAGGCTATCAGAATGTTCCTGGCATTTGCATACTACCAAGACTTCAAGATATATCAAATGGATGTAAAATCTTCTTTTCTTAATGGAGATCTAGAAGAAGAAGTCTACATGGAGCAACCAGAAGTTTTCTCATTGACAGACAAAGAAGACTATGTATGCAGATTGAAGAAGGCGCTATATGGACTGAAACAGGCTCCTCGTGCCTGGTACTCAAGACTGGATAAATATTTGCAAAAACAGAGTTTTAAGAGAGGTGGAGTGGATAGCAATTTATACATAAAAGCCCATGAAAATGAACTCCTAATTGTTGTTGTATATGTTGATGACATTATGTTTGGAAGCAACAGAGATGAACTTGCTAAAGGGTTTGCTGAGGAGATGAAATCAGAATTTGAGATGTCCATGATTGGAGAACTCAGTTTCTACTTAGGACTTCAAATTCAGCAAAAGAACACAGGGACATTCATCTCACAGGAAAAATACTTGAAAGAAATGTTGAAAAAGTTCAAAATGGAGGACTGCAAACCTGTGTCAACTCCCATGGTCACGGGATGCAAGCTCTGTGCTGATGATGGGTCTGCGGATATAGATCAAAAACTCTACAGATCCATGATAGGAAGTCTGTTGTATCTGACTGCATCAAGACCAGACATCATGCTAGCAGTAGGTCTAGTGGCAAGATATCAAGCAGCACCTAAACAAAACCATCTTCTGGCAGTCAAAAGAATATTTAGATATCTACAAGGAACAGTGCAATATGGACTTTGGTATCCTAAAGGCAAAAGCTTCACTTTAACAGCATACACAGATGTAGATTGGGCCAGCTGTGTGGATGACAGGAAAAGCACAAGTGGAAGTGCTTTCTATCTATGAGAAAGTCTGGTGGCATGTTTAAGCAAGAAACAAACATCTATCTCCCTGTCCACAGCTGAAGCAGAATATATAGCAGCAGCAGCATGTTGTACACAAGTCATGTGGATGAAGCAGACTCTTCAAGACATGAAGGTAAGCATTAATGAACCTATCTCAATCAAATGTGATAATACAAGCGTTATAAGTATATCAAAAAATCCTGTGCTTCACTCAAAAACTAAGCATATCCCAATCAAGTATCATTTTCTCCGAGAACAAGTGGCTCAGAAGATAGTAAAACTGGAATATGTACCAACAAAAGAACAGACAGCTGATATATTTACCAAACCTCTTGCTAGAGAACCATTTCAATATTTGAGAGATAAACTAGGGGTAGTACCTCTAGATGCTACTCTCTGATATAAAGAGAAAGCACAATTTCAGGGGGAGAACATAAACGAAAATGTCATTCTCAGGGGGAGATCAACCAGCAAGGGAAGCAAGAAAACAGGTCCTCAAGATCAAAAGAAGTATGGCAAGAATACTTTCAACATAACAGAATCAATAAAAGGGCAAAAGGGTCAGTGGTGCAGCGAAAAGTGATGAACCCGACGTGAACCGTGAATCCCATCCAAAGGATAGAAGCAGCAGCTTACAAAGACAGTAGATCTCAGATAAAAGAAATGAACGAAATATTGAAAAATAAAATTAATAAATAAAAACACAGCATCAAAGAACAGAAGCAGTAGCGTATAACCTAAGAATTCAAACCCCTTGCCATTGATGTCAAAGGGAGAGGAAGAGCAAGCAACAGGAGGAAGAGCAAGAAAACAAAGAAAGTGTATTGCCATCAATGCCAAAGGGGGAGACTGTTGGAAATATTGTCATTGATGGCAAAGGAGGCAGCGCTGAAGAAGAAACAGGCAAAGGAGGCAGCAAAGACAGAGACAGGCAAAGGAAGCAGCGAATACAGAGGCAGAGCCGTTATCACAGCAGTAGAGGCAGAGGCAGAGCGACAGAAGCAGCAGAGGCAGAGGCAGAGCGACAAAAGCAGTAGAGGCAGAGGCAGAGGCAGAACCGTTATAAAATTCTGAGAATCACCTCCCCCACTGGAAGATACACTAAAGGTTGGAGCGGCAAAGTATATATATATAAACATATATATAGACAAACCTTATTCCGGGAATCGTATAACCCAAGCGGCAAAACTTATATATATGCAGTATATATCCATATATTGCGCAAGATTAAACGACCATAGTCCAAGGCATATATATTAATAAGTGGAGCGCGTGATGATCAATGGAAACGAAGTAATATAAAGTGGGACCCTCACCCAATCGCATCGGAGAAAGGATTGGCAACGAAACATATTGACAAGAGTTTCGATTGAGAGCCCGGATCCGATGGGCATATAAACAGTGGCTTGATACGTTTGAAATCCGGCTTAATCGCATCGGCTCAAAGCATATATATATGTGGAACGCATAAAACAAAGTTTTATATGGTGGGACCCTTTCCCAATCGCATTGGCAAAATACAATGAACAGTGGCCAATCGCACTGGAGAATATAAGAGTTATGATTGCGATTGGAAGTCCGGACCCGATGGGCACATAAATCACAATTCATATATACTTGAGTTCCGGTGAACAGTGACTGATCGCATCGGAAAAAGGTAGAATATCAAAACATGCTACAAAGGGTTGCGATTGCAATTGGAAGTTCGGACCCGACGGGTCTATAAGTTATGACTTAATATGTTTGAGTTACGGTCTAATCGCATCGGCATTGGTCAATCGCATCGGAGTATTCGAGTCGCGATTGCGATCAATCGCAAAGGATCCAATCGCAATCGGAAGATTCCAATTGTGATTCATCGCATCGAAATATCAAAACGAACAGTGGTCAATCGCAATCGAAGCAAGAGCAATCAATCGCAATCGGAGGAGCAATATATTGCATCGGGAAGCATGGCAAGTGGGCCCAAAAGGAGTTTTTTATATGTGTTTTAAACAGGTTTTATTATATGCGACGAGAATTGATTTAAAGACATAAAGGCAGTTAGTGTAATGAAAGTTGGGTTATATATATATAAAAGAGCTGTCATAAATATAAAACGATGGTTGCAATGGTATTAAAATATGCCACGTGGTCTGTGGACCCACGGGCCTCAGCTCAAGGTGGAGGGCGATTCTTTATATAAAACAATTGCGATGTATGTATGTTCCGCTTGTGGAACTTCCGCATCAACAAGACACTTATTGTATGAAAGGCGTTGGAATATGCCCAGATTTAAAAGGTAGCAGTTACACCATAGCATAGGACAGAAAAGCAAACAGAGCTGAAAAGAGATAAAGCACAGTCAAAGAAAAGACAAATGCGCAGCGATCCAAAAGGCTGTATGAGTGAGCTGGAGCTCTCATTGTAATTAAATGTAATATTTTAATTGGTTTATATTGTTTGTGATGCATTGGCAAGTCTCCGGAGGAAAACAAAGCTCCCACTTTAATATTGCATGTTGTTATATTTTCTGAATGAGCGAGTGAAAGACATGAAAAGGCAGAAAGCGAAGAGGTATGGCTGTCCATTCCAAATTCTTTGAGGAATGCTAACAGTCACAAGATTCTTATAAATAATATCATCTGGATATGCAAAAAGAGGTTAGAGAGAGTAAATATAGAGAAGGCAGAGTATAGAAGAGTAAGGCACAGAAAATTAAGAAAAGAAGAGCAGAAAGAGAAGCTACATAATAGAGCTGATATCTGAGGTAAATCAACAAACATTCAGTTTGATAAATTGAGGAAGTTGGAGCTTCCCTATCAAGTTGCAGCTTGATAGCTGTCAGTTGTAGCCGACTGAGGTTGGAGCCTCCTGTAGGTTGGTGCCTGCAGAAAATTGAAGGGAGTTGGTGCTTCCTTGCAAGTTGTAGCTTGCAGAATTGAGGTAGGAGCCTCCTGTAGGTTGGTGCCTGCAGAAAAACAGTGGTGAGATGGAGTTGGAGCTTGCCTTTGCATCACAACAATAATAAGATGTGGTTTTCTCCCTTTATGGGTTTCCACTTATATCTGGTGTCTTTGTGCATGATGTTTATGTGTTGATCTGATTTATATCATCTGCTTAATACCTGCTGCTCTCACATTAAGTCTACTATTATATCATATTAATACGTGCTGCTCATATTCTAAGATTACTTATATTTTAAGTTGGACATGAAATGAAAGTGTAAATAAGTTTCAATGAAAAGTTTTAAAAGTTCATGAATATGTTAAACTGATTCACCCCCCCCCCCTCCCCTCTCAGTTTAACTAAGGTTTCAACATCTCAGATCTAGAAGAAGAAAAATTTGTCACCGGAGGGGATCTTAGGCTACCACCCTTCATCCATCAGGCTACAACCTGGATTCTCTGAGAGTGGTATACTAACCAGAATATCATCATCAATCATCATTAGAGATCATATCATTAGGGGGCACGCCTCAACCTATAATCGCATCGGGGAGCACATCTCGACCCAGAATCTCATGGGGGAGCTATACCTATACAACCCCATATCTAGAAATAGGATATCCATCCACGTAGGGGAGCCCATCTTGACCCTAGTATCACATTAGGGAGCTCGATCTCAACCCAGAACCACATAGGGTTTTCTCAACCCATCCTATTGCCTATTAATTTTCCCATTAATGACCTTGAATAGTCATGTGGTGGAACACGTGCATCATAATCTACTTGGGTTGTACACCCCAAGTACATTCTCAACTTGTTGGTCAAATGAGGAGCGTTATTCCCAACAATCCCTGCTTTTGGGTATATTTCCAACTAGGGTATACTTTGCAAAGCAATTAGGGGATCAACATTCTACGACCCTATGAAGATAAGGGAGTAGCATCTCTAACTTTATGGGTAACAAGTAGGGGTCATACCCTATTGTCTAGAGTTCCCTCAACCCTAGGAGCCCTCCATCTCAATTCCTCATCCTGGGAGCTCAGACAAAGAGGAAGATTTTGCTCAGTGTCCTCGATCAACATTGCTCTCGTCATACTCATATCTTGTATTTTATTGTCCCAATAGAAGTTGATTTTTGTTCATACAGGATATCAAATCAAATATTATGTTAGAACATACATAATCATTTAAATCACAACAAGATACCATAATCATCCTCCCTCTCACGGAGGTTTCAATCACAAGCCTAATCTTGTCTCGAACAACTGCACTGTCTCAATGAATGGAGAAATCACAGTCTCAGCTATATATGTATATGGGATTCTCTGTCATCATAGTGTATCCATGTCTTATCAAAATCATGCTCTCTAAGGAGCTTCTACATCATGCCTCATAGCTAGTTATGTTAACAGCATTGTACCTGACCTTGATCATGCTATGGACCACTCATCCAAGATATCATGGTAGATCTCATATTAAGACATCATCCAAATGTGCTCATCAATACTAATCCCAAACATCATCAGTTCATCCATGCAACCACATATCATGGGAGAAATATGTCAACCTTTATAAGTGGAACGTTTCATGCAACTATTCTAAAAAGATGTTTGGTGGCAATTTTGAATGAAGCAGCTCAATCATGAATTTAATCATGTTCTATACACATCATATACAGATGGATGTTCAAAACAGAAGATCAATGCTTCAATCAACTCTCAGATGCCATGTCGCGTTCAACAACATTTTAACTTTAAATCAAAATGTCCAAAGATTTACATTTCCATTACACAAAGACATTTTATCAACAAATTTGCAACATGGGATTTCTTTCCCAAATTCCAGAAATTGATGTATCATGCCATGATACATCATTACGAGATTCAGAAGCCATCTCCCTCTTACTTAGATTGTCAAAGGCTCATCACCTGTCAAGGGTAGACTATCAGTATGTAAAACCAAATCCATAATAAAAAAATCAAGGCCATACCTTGGAACTTATCATCCTGGCTTCATCAGATAACTATCAAATATGGACAAATCTTAATCGGAGAGTTTGCATCACACAACGCTCTCTGCAAGCATAATGCCTTACCAAGTCAACATAATCAACCTTACATAAATCAATGTTGAGTCAACAAAATCATCTCATCAGAGGTTTGAAGCCAGACCAAAAACTATTATCAAAGACATTGATATCATAGTATCAATTCTTTCAACCAGGTGACAGGTAGAGCTCATATCAAGTCTTGACTTCATTCATTGTCAAACCATCAAGTGCATCATTTAACATGTTATTAAAAGCCATTTTCGTCATTAGATGCAAGTGCATACATAAAGGTTAAGTCATGCATGTTTTAACTTCATACTGAATCACAACAACCAAGAAGGCCAATACAAAACCATAATTTTGAATACTCACATAAGACATTAAAGGTTACTATGCTCACATAGCATTGTCATCAGGGCAAATAAACAATCAACAATCAACAGATCAAGTCCAAATACAAAGATCAAAGACATGTCTCAATCATCAATTCAAAGTTCTAAAACATCATGTCAAAGTTCCAAACACATCTCATCTATATCAATCAGCCAAAAACATGTAGCACAATGACATATTCATATGAATGTCTCGGTCACCTGCAAACACAACTTCGATTCAAACATATGAACTTTTCCTACTGTCAGATCTTATTGCTATCTGCAACACATCTACAGAACTGACATCTTCCAGGCGACCATCTGATTTCATGCTTGATCCTTTATTTACCTCGATTAGAAATTCAACTCGGCAACTTCAGAAATCATATTACAATGGCAGACATGTCAGAGATCCCTTGATTCAGAGTACAAACTAATTTTGTGTACAAAACTTCAATTATGTGTCTATCAGGCATAGTCTCTTCTATGGGCCTTCCTTTGTGTGAGAGAGGCTCAAACCTCTAATATAGATCAACAATGTCAGATACCCATAAATCTTAGTAGACCATGTAATTTCATTTTCATTCATGTCATCAACCTGTCTTTATTGGATTCATGCAACAACAGATATGTTAGATCATAAACACATATATATCATGATCATCAACATCATGTCATCAATATTTCACTAAGGTTTGACTTGAAAGATCAGGGCAGTAGGCATATGTGCCAACACAACCTTATGAACCCAATAATAATACATCATTTAATTTCACCATATACCATAACCACAGGTATCAAGAGATCTAGAACATCAATCTCATAGATATGGCTCTAACATCATGGTCATCAATACCATGATTTTCATTGTCAATAGGATCAAGTTAGGTTATTCAATAAACCAACATAGTGCAATCTCTTTTTTCATGAGCTTTCATCATGCTTATCACAAACATTACCAATACCATATCAATGAGGCAAGCTTCTACAAGAGATCTAACAAGTCTTATGCATATCAAGAGTCAAGAGTACCATTTACTAGAGTTGGGATCGGGATCTCAAAAAAATAGATGTTAGCCAAACATCAAGATGTGCCACTATATCCAAGATCAACAATAAGTAGCCTCGCAGAATCAAGAATATCATCATGATCAAAATATTCAATACCAGGTGCACCATTTCATCATATGAAACATAAATCCCAATCACTTTCATATGCATGCATGAGCCATTTGCAAAGGAGACATTCTCAACATGCCATAGGGCTTACCTAGCCATCAATGTTATAGCTAGAATACAATATACCATGCATACCTAGTGGTATTACATGTGCACCTTCACATAGGCAGCCTATGGTGCTCAAGTGCCTCTTTTCCTCTTCTAGATCTACCCATCTTTCCTACATTTCAAAAGATCCTCAAGAGGGATCACATCTCATCAAGAAAGTTAGAATCAACCAAGGGTTAGTGTCAGTCTTGTCATACTGCCATCAGTGATCAAATATGCTCTTTTGCATTTGCATAGTAGGAGTCTCATACTATAAATTTTTATCACTCCATTAGGTCATGGATTCACTGATGGTTGGGGTCACTTCGTCAGATTTCCCTCATGAAATATATTTGTTGATTCTCCTCTCTATGGTCTTCAGTCATGATTCCCTTTCACTCTACAGTTCATGTTATTAGGTCATAGGGTTGGTCTCATTAGGTTCTAGGGTTCCACCATGGTCAAATTAATGATGAAAGTCTCAATAAAATCAACAAGGACATGAGGATGCCTAATAAATTTGAAAGCATGGTATCTGGAAAAGTCAAAGAAGTTGTTCTTTCATCTGGATGTAATTTTCACCTCAAAACATGTTTTGAGGTGAAAACAGGGTACTTTGTTTTTATTATCATTTTTTATGTAATTTTATGTCTCCATATGTAATAAGTTGAACTTCAAAAGCTGCTATCTCCAAAAAGCCAAAGGGGTTTTTTCTCTGCCTGGGTTTTAAAGGTGTTATCCACAAGGTTTTTAGTGTAAATCATATTCCAAGTATGTTCATCAGAAGGAGCTCAAAAAGAGCTTTCCAACGGTATATCACACTCCCAAAACTGACTTCTGGATTGGAAGATATGCTCAAATGAATAAAGGTCTAAAAATCACAACTTTGCCCCATTTTTCATTTGGCCCTTTACTTTACATTTTTTCCTTTTAAATGTAATTTTCTTTCCTTTACCGCAAAATTCCTTGTTCTTTTGAAACTGCCGCATCCTACAAACTGTCGATGCGATGGCCCATCGCCGATGCGATGCCATCGCACCATCGCATTGCAAACTTCGCAAGTCCCGCAACTCATTTCTTCGCTTTCCCGTTTCCGCCGATGCGATGAATCACATACCGCCCATCGCATTCCATCCCCGCAGTGTTTAATCCCGCGCCATCCCTTCCCATCGATGCGATAAGTCACTTCATCGCATCACGCGATCGTGATCCCCCGCAATACTTAACCCTTCCCATTCCCTTCTGCCGATGTGATAGGTCTATTCATCGCATCGTGCTATCGGTGAGTCCCGACGCTTAACTCTGAACCCGCTCCCCTTCCGATATGCGATTGCGATTTCCCGGGTCCCACCAAAGCCTTTCCGCTTCATTCCAAAGAAAAAGGGCTTTTCCCCCATGTAAAAGCGCAAATCTCATTTTTATTTATTCAACGCTCCCTCATTTCTTCGGCAATCCTTTATCCCTCATCGCATTAGCTTTTCCATCGGCCTTCCATCCCATCGGCCTTTCATTCCATCAGCGCATCCTCCAATCACTCCCGCTCATCGCAGTTTCCTCCGCCAAGTAGTCCCGCCCCTTCCGCTTCCAATCTTGTGATTGCGATTTTGGGCCCACTACTTCCTTTCGCCCTTTTCAATGAAAAAAGGGGTTTTTCTCCATTATAAGAGCCAAAGTTCATTTATATTGTTTTAAAAAGGATTTTCTTCGGCAAAAGGAAAAAGGGCACATTCTATTAAAGCCGTGAGCTAATTATGAACACAGAGACCATTCCAGCATCGGCAACAATGATAAATGATGGGGCAAGGTTTCCAGAGTTGTTTTCTTCCATTGTTGGGATAAAAGTAACAAATCATTATTCCAGATGGTTACATATATATTGTTCCCTCTTTTTCAGAGACATTCTGTTGGGTTGTTTCTCTATCTTCAAATTTTGGTTTCGGGGCAGGTGAAACAACTCCTCCTTCTACAGATTTTTCCCCTGAAAGCCTGTCTATTTAATGTAATTTCTGAGTCATTTTTAAGGGTGGAAAAAGTTGGAAATCACTGGGACGCTCTGAGCTTCAATGTACATATTTGTAACCTGTTTGGTTGGGAATTAATAAAGACTTGCAACGATTTTTTATGGGATCCCTGTGGTATGGAATTTTAGCACTGTCTTTCCTTTTGTGATCATTTGTAAAATGTTATGTATGCCATTCATCCATTCCATTATTTTTGTTGAATGTTTTCAAGTTAGATAGGTAGAATCCACTTTTTACAGTGCTCTGCCTTGGGAAAATCATTCAAAATTTTATGTTTTTTGTTGTTTGAGAAGGATCCATCTCATATGCCCTCCTCAACTCCTCACCAGTCTTAAACGCTTCATCATCATTAAAACAAAGTTGTTAAAATCCCTGCCTACCTTGCCCCAGAGAATACTCTATATTTCTGATTTAATTCCCCAGATTTAAACTGCCCAGCTCCATCTAATCCAACAACAAAAACCCAGAAAATTTATAAAAACATTTCGTGCTATTATACCTAGCCTAAAATCATTTTGTAGTCATACTTCATTGAGATATCTTACGGAGAGAGCCCTCTCCCTGCCTTGTAGGGCTAGCTACAAGGTTAAGCATGGTTTGTAGTTACCCTAATTTGCCTTCTTTCAGTCTGAAGTTAAATTAGGTGCGAACACCACGTACTCAAAATATACATGAAAGAGGTGTAAGTAATGATCAAAACAATAATCATAATAGTTAGATCCATACAAAGAAACATCAAGAGTCTAGGAGTACTTATCATCAGTGAGAGGTGATAATCTCCCTCTTTTCCCAGTCGTCAAGAGCCATCCATAGACCACATAACAATGTTGTCTTCAATCAACCAGATCATTTGTCAAATCGATCCCAAGTGCTTCATAGATCATGCTAGGGTTGCATGCATCAAGCCATAAATCAGGGATTCTCTCAAACCCTCACCATCAAACCCTTATGCACTAACTACCTAGGGTTTTCTTCATACCCTAGAATTCTTTTAGGTCTCTACCATCCTCTTATTTCTTCCATAAAAAGTGTCTCCATGGGGGTGATCTCCATGGCTTTTCATCAGCCAAGCTTTGATACCATGTTAATTTTTCATAGGGCTACATTGTTCGTTGCTTTGATAGTTACATTTCTTCAATAACATGATAAGTTCAACCCATATCATTATATCATTATTCAGATCTACATTATTAACCATCATCATATGCAACTATGTAGAAAGAACAATAATATCATCAACTATGCAGCGAAACATGAAGAAACAAATGGAAGAAAAGCATGCACACATATGGACACCAGGATTAGTCCGAGACAAGGGTAAAAACCACTATGGGGAAAACCCTTGCAAATTCTTCTTCTTTGATCATCATCAAATGATTCAAAAAACAACAGTACAATGATCCATTGATCCATATCTTCATAATGTAGTAAAACAACTATCATATGCACAATGTAACCTTAAACATATCTCTGTTGAAGGAACCCAATTCTGAGATCTGTAATGCACTATAACTTCCCGAAGCATAATGATGAACAAAATTGTCACTAAGCGGAAAATTTGGAGAACCGAAGACACATACTTGAGGACCCGAGCTACAATGGAAAATATACTGAACAGATCTATAGATTTGCAGATCTACAACATCAAGAAACTTGGATCCAATATATCACTGAAGCCGAGTGATATGAACTGCCAAATCCTAGATCTGAATCCATGATGCTCTTAAAGACAGATCGCAAACATTTGTGATTGAGCGACTGAAGTTTAGAAGCACTGCACAAGCAACTGAAGATAAATTGAGTCAAATCTACTCAGAAAAACCCTTGGTTGTGACCTCAACACGTTGTGCCTGCGGCTAAAGCTCCCTTGGCCACTTGCATGACACATTGTGCCCGCGGCTCTACTCCAGATTAGCTCGATCTAGCTTTAGGACCCTCCCATGACCTTGAAAAGCTCTGCCAGATGCTAGGGCAGCTTGGTCGCTACCTTGCCATGTTGTGCCTGTGGCTCTAGCCCGATTTCGCCAATTATGAGCCTGCGCCTATGGCCCAGAATCCCTAGTTCATTGTGAGCCTCTTGCATGTGATTCCATACCCTACGTGAGCTTCTTCCATCGAACCTGTGTGAACGAAAACAAAATAGACGAACCAAGACAAAGAGTGCAAGACAAAAAACGCTTGAGAAAATGTGTGAGAATGAGCTTGAGGTCGCTTCTACTTATAGCTTTCGTGAGGGTCAACTTTTGGGTTGAGGTCGACTTAACTAATTCCACATGTGCTTAGGCCAACCCATTCCATTACACTTTAATAAATAAAATAATTCATATTTTAACTTATGCTTAATTGATTGAGGTGATCTATAAGTCAATTTTGGTCGAGGAATCTAATGCAATTATAATCTCAATCAACTAAGCTGTCCGAAGTGGAATTTGACTGTAGTTGCATAATTTTAACACTTCCTCCATCAAACCTATGTGAACCAAGATAATATAAGAGGAGAAGAGATTGTGTTGAGTATGTCCAAATGAGCTTGAGGTATATTCTATTTATAGGTTTCCATGAGGGTCCATTTGATGTTGAGGCCGACCTGTCCATTGGTACATGTGCATAGGGCCGACCTAATCCAATATAAATGAGTGTGTACAAAAATTCAAAAACTAACATCTGCTTATCCAAATAAGGTGATATTTAGGTCAATTTTGGTCCTCTCGAAAGGAGGAATTCATTGCAATCATCATCTATATTATTTGAGCTTCCCAAGGTGGAATTTGACCCTAGTTGCAAAAATTGACACTCCCTCTCAACTAAGAATAATTCCACCTGCCAATATCATCATATCATCATTAGGGGAATTTTGAGGTCTAAAATGGACCTACTAAGGAAATTACAAAATAATAGTGGGAATAATAAAATAATATTAGATTAAATCATCAAATTTTAGAGGGAAAAAAGAAAAAACTATTTTTTCAACTCGTATTTTCAACTTAACTCCCTATGGGTTTACTCAAATTTTGAGCGAAAACACTCGTTGGATGTAAAATTTTATTACTTATCCAAGGAGTACCCATGTTGCATACTTTTGATGGACCCTGCTACACAAAAAATGAGAAATACATGAAAAACGTGAGCGCTGGAGGGCTCACACGAGGTTTCACCCAGATCTGGGTGATCACTATCCTTATGCAAGAGTGTAATGCAGTTCGCTCTCAGAGTCTCCTGTGTTATGGACTGGAATCTGGAGGAGAAAAGCGAGAGATTGTAATCAACTCCTTTGTTAGCTAAGAAATTTGCGACCGCATTGGCTTTTCTTCTCACATGAAGAAATGTTATGGATTTGTGTTGTTGAAACCACCGTTCCAGTTGCTCGAGGCGGAAAGCCAATCTCTAGCTCTTGGTAATTTTTGTGGATGATGACCCAGATAAGAGATGAGTGGCGGTTTGAATGATGACCTGGGAGTCCCTTCTACATCCAATGGGAATAAATTGAGCTCAATGGATATGGTTATGCCTTGGATAAGACCCTCCAGTTCTGCTAAGTTGTTTTTATCCCAACCGATAGCACCAAAGAAAATGTGCAGAGGGCTACCATTATAATCTCTAAAGATGCCTCAAAATCTAGCTTCCCTAGGATTTCCTTTAGAGGCGCTGTCAAAGTGGATTTTGACGAAGTCGTTTTCGGGGGGGTGCGACCATCTGTCCTGAGCTATGGATGGAGCCTTTAGCTGCATGGGGAAATGGAAAATTGGGTGAGATTTGGGCCCCAATTGTTCCAGATTGTGCATTCAGCAGTAGATGACGGAAGGTCTGAGTTTTCCCATGGAGAGAGGGCCAGAGTCTCCTTTAAACAACCACAAAATTTTGCCCAAATCATTTTCTGAGTGGCTTTGATGTCCTTGAAGTTCGGCTGTTCCGTTCCTTCCAGAGAGTCTAAGTTAGGAGCCCTGGGATGAGCTGTCAGAGTTTATGTGGAATTAAATTTTGCATCCATAGAGTACTCCCTCTCGAAATTTGAGTAAAACCTTAGGGAGATAAGTTGAAAATATGAGTTGAAAAAGTAGTTTTATTATTTTTAATCCTTTTACTTTTTTACTCTAAAAATGGTGAATCATCCCCCATGTTTGAAATCATCATCTTGAATCCTATTGGTTCTTATAAAGCTTATTTTGGTTGTACATTTTTTAGACCTCAAAATTCCCCTAATGCCTATCATCATGTCGTCATACCTTAACCATCTCTGCTCAACTCTATCTGCTGAAACATTCTTGAATCTAAAAGAAGAAGAATCGAGGAGCATTAAATTCCACCCATACTGAGAAATAGGATATCCAAACATATAAGGGACCACATCTTCAACCCTGGAATCACATCGGGGAGCTCATTCTAAACCCTGAACCATAAAGGGGAGAAAATCTCAAACCAATCCTATTGTTTGTTGATCTTCCCATTGATGACTCTAAGTAGTCATGTGGTAGAACACATGCATCATAATCAACTTGGGTTGTACACCCCCAAGTATGCTCTCAACTCATTGGCCAAATGGAGAGCGATATTCCCAACAAGCTTAACTTGTGGGTATGATGCCAACTGGGGTATACTCTGCAGAGACCAGATAGGAGAGAAACATCTACGACCCTATGAATATAAGGGAGAAACATCTCCAACCCTCTAGGTAACAGATAGGGTGATACCCTATTGTCCAGAGATCCCTCAACCCCAGGAGCCCTCTATCTCAATTCCTCACCCTGGGAGCTCAAACAGGGTGGGAAGAGTTGGCTCAGTGTCCTCGATCAGCACTTCCCCTTATTAATGAGGGGTCACATCCATCAGTCCAAGTTGCTCTTTGAAGACCAAGAACTTCACTTTCGATAAAGCATTGGTGAGAATATTTGCAATTTGTTCATTTGTCGATATGTGATGAAGTCTAATTGCACCTCTCTACACCATGTTACGAATGAAGTGGTATTGAATCTCTATGTGCTTGGACTTGTCATGAAATAAGAGATTCTCTGCCAGACAGATCCCACTCTTGTTGTCCCAGTATATCACTGTAGTGTATAGAACCTACTCAAATAGCTCTCCAAAGAGCTTCCTTAGCCAAATTGTTTCATAGCTAACCATGCTAGCAGAAATATACTCTGCTTCAGTGGTGTTCAATGCTACAGACTCTTGTTTCCTGCTCATCCAGGATATCATGGAAGAGCCAAGAATAAAACATCATCCAGATGTACTCTTTATGTCGATAACATTTCCTGATCAGTCAGCATTGGTGTATCCATGAAGTTGAACATATCCAACATAATATCTCAGACCAAGTGTGATTGACCCATGAAAATATCTCAATATATGTTTGGCAGCGATCCAATGTGCATGGAGGGGATCAGTCATGAATTGACTCAATGTGTTTACCACATAGCATATTTATGGACGAGTGTTCACAAGGAACATTAGAATCCCAATCAATTGTATATACTCGGATGGATTTTCCAAATCAGGTCCTGCAGCTTCTCCACAAAACTTCTTGAAGTTCATTTCCATTGGTGCAGCCATGGATTTGCATTCTGTCATTCCAAATCTTTCTATCAGCTTCACAACGTATTTTCCTTGTGAAAAGAAAATCTCACTAGGCCTTTGCCACACCTCAAGCCCTAGAAAGTAGTGTATGAGTCCAAGGTCCTTCATCTCGAATTTAGAGGCTAACTCCCCCTTACATTCGATCATCAGAGGCTCACTACCTGTTGAGAATAGATTGTCAACATATAAAACCAAAATAAACGACATGCCTTGGACTACCTTGAAGTACAAGTTGGGATCGACATTGCTTCTTGTGAATACCAACTTCATCAAATAGTTATCAATGCGTGCATACCAAGCTCGGGGAGCTTGCTTCAAACCATACAATGCCTTCTTCAACCAGTAAACATGTGTTATTCGATCCTATATTTCAAATCCATGTGGTTGTTCAACATACACTTCTTCCTATAACATGCCATGGAGGAATGTGGTCTTTACTTCCATCTGATGAAGAGTCCATCCTTGACTTGTGGCAAGGGATACTATCGAACAGATGGTGGTGTATCGAGCCACATGTGCAAATATATCTCTCAATGAGAATCCCCAAGCCACAAACCTTGCCTTATATTCCTCAATGCTACCATCAACCCCATGGTTGATCCTGAATAGCCACTTTGAAGTCATCACATATTTTCCCTTCGGCCTTGGTACAACACCACATATATTGTTTTTCACAATCGATTCATATTTCTCGACCATAACATCCTTCCAAACTTGATCTTTTACAGCTTATTTGAATGTGGAAGGTTCGGCTTGAATCATAGTGCCCACAGATGCAACATATCCCTAATACCTGCATGGTCGCTTCCTTTCTCTGAATGATCTTCGAACGAGAACATGTCTTCCAACATCCTGTAGAGTGTCGAAGAGCCAAAGTGGTCTCTTCCTATTATGAGGAGCACTTGGAGGAGGATGTAAGGGATCCATAGGCTCCATGGGATCATCAAGAATATCAGTCTTAGAGTCAGGCAAGGAAGGACTATCTAAAATATCCCAGTCATCATTCTCCTTCTTGGGAGGAGGAGGCGGAGGAAGGTCTCTTGCTTTTCCGAGAGTTGCATCTACATCGAATGTTACGTCCCTGCTAATTTCAACCTTCTTTTGACTCAGAATATATATTATATATGCTTTAGAATTTTCACAGTAACCCACAAACGACCCTTTCTTCCTGTAGCTTCCAACTTGTTCCTTTTGTCCTTCGGCACATGAAGATATATAGGGCATCCAAATATATGAAGATGGCTAATATTCGGCTTGACACCTGTGAATATTTCTTCGGGAGTCTTGTTTTTCAATGCTTGATGAGGCACCCTATTTTGAACATATACAACATGTGTAGTTTCTCCCCAACAGAACTTTGGCACCTTTTGATCATGGAGCATGGCACAGGTAGCTTCTAATATAGACCTGTTCTTCCTTTCCACTAATCCATTATGTTTGGGAGTATATGACACAATTTTTTCCTTCTTTATCCCTTCTATCTTGAAAAATGATATGAATTCGTTTAACATATATTCCCCTCCATTGTCAGACTTGAAAATTCTGATTCTCTTCCATGTTTGATTTTCGATCAAAGCTTTGTATTCCTTGAAGGATTCAAAGGCTTCATCTTTGTGCTTCAAGTAGTAAATCCATGTCTTTCTTGAGAAGTCGTCAATGAATGTGATGTAGTAGAGATGACCACCAATAGAATGCACAAGCATTGGACCACAAATACCAAAATGAATGAGATGGAGGATGTCATTTATGTTATTTTCACTAGAGGGGAATGGTCCCCTCATTTTATTTCCACTTGCACATCCTGGACATACTCCATCATGATGGGCTTGGACATCGGGAATACCTAAGACCAATTTCTTCAATTTCAGAAGAGCATCATAATGTAGATGAGCCAATTTGTAGTGCCATAACTCGCTCAGGTGATTGGTATTACGAACCAATGCTAGAAGTGGCCTTTGAGTGACTCTATAGAGTCCTTCAAATCTTGATCCTAATGTGAATGTATCTCTCATAGGTAAACCAACAGACCAAGTCAGAACTTTTCCTTTGATGAAGGCAACCCTCATCTCTTTATCTTCCAATGCGGATATAGATACCAAATTCTTCATTAATCTCGGCACATACATAACATCATACAACATAACTGATTCCCCTAAATTCAAATGAAATTTGAGGGACCCAAATCCTTTCACGGAATGAGAGGAGTTGTCTCCAAGAATAATCTTATGCTTAGTCTCCCTCTCTACTAGATTAGAGAGGACTTCCTTGTACCCAGAGAAGTGATGAGTGGCCCCACTATCAACCAACTAACTATCCCACGAATTTGGTGGAGAAGAACTAGTAAGGGCACAAAAAAGAATGTAGTAAGATTTATTTACATCATTACTTTCATATATGGGAACTCTTGACTTCTTTTGAGGAGGATGATCTTCTTCATATTCGCTTGAGGTATCTCTTCTTCTTCTTTCATATATTTTATCGCGGTTATTTCTTCGATCATCTTTTCTTCTTTGACTATTGAATTTGTTGTCGTTGCTTCTTGTGTTGTAGCGTGGTCCTTTTCTCTTTTCGAGACAATCTTGAGCATAATGACCCTTCTTGTGAAAATTATAGCATTCAATATGAGATAAAGATCTATCATTCCTTCCTTTTGAATTTTGAGAAGGAGGCTTCCTTGATGGACCTCCTTTTCCCTTCTTCTTTTTTGTCATGAGTGACATATGCAGCGAGCTCTCCCTCTTCATGCTTTTGAATTTTTCCTCTTGCTATCATCCTTGATTCTTCTTGAGTAATATTTCCAACAATTTCATCAAATGATGGGAGTACATTGTTGTTGCTTATTGTAGTAATGAAGGTTTCCCAAATATGAGGGAGACCACCAAGAGTCACAACCACTAGTTCTCTGTCAGACATATTTTCCCCAACTCTTTGCAATTGATCTCTACGGCGAGATATCCTCATAATGTAGGATTGTACAACTTCTCCTTTTTTTCATCTTGGTTTCTTTGAGTTGATCTTTCAAGGTGATGATCTCATTCAGATTGTTGATTTCATACATGTCGGTTACCTTGTCATACATGTATTTAGACCTCCTTAAATTTCCAACATATGAAAATAAATGATCTTGTAAACGATCAACTATAATTTGCTTTGCTTCGGACTCACCTTTCTTGTACCTGTTTTTGAGGGAAGCAAAAGAATTTTCTGGAGGCTCAGACATTCTTCCTTGAATGTTTTCCAACACATCATTGTTATCAACTATGATCTCCAACCTGACTTTCCATGCAGTAAGGTTTGATGTATCACCCAACTTTTCATGATCCTTGAAGATAGAGGAAGACATCTTGACTTTGACTAGAACACCTCCAACTTTCCAAAGAAGATGGCTTCAATGCTGGTCTCCTTTTGGGCTTGTCCTTTACCTTAACCTGGCTTTGACACCATGTTAATTTTTCAGATTGTTCTATGTTTTTTCAATTACTTCAACCCAAATCAATTTTTTGTTAAGCAATGCATCCAATTATTAACAATGTTTCCAATCATAAACTGTAACTGGAGAAAGAAAAATATAAGCAATGACAAAATAGACAATAGCACAACCATATGAGACACTAGATTGGTAAAAGACCAAGGAAAAAGCCCACTATGGAGAAAACCCTTTAAAATCTTCTTCTTAATAGACCGTCATCAAAAGTTTCAGAAGAGAGTACAATGAGCCTAATACATAAACTTCCAACAGAGATCTACCCAATACCAAACAAAAACAAATTTTCAGAATTATTGTACAGTGGAGAGAAACCATCCAGCGATTAGCCAATTGAAGTCAACTGTCAAACCCTAACTCAGAACCCTAGTCACACTCATCAAGATATACTGCGAGCAACTGTAACTTCTCGGTTGCTCCCTTAGACACTTAGTGCAGGCGGCTCGTCGCTCCTAGGTCAACTGTAAGTGTGTGACTGAGGATAACTGATCCAAATCTGCTTCAAACCCCTAGTTGTATTGATCAAGGTTTGGGCGTGCGACTCTGCCTTCCCAATCACACTGAGGAAGGTTGTAAGTGTGTGACCAGGGCTAAAATATTCCAAATCTACTTCCAAACCCCAGTCGCTCCCTTTTGGCCACTGTGACTACAACTTTGATCTCCCAATCGCACTGAGGAACACTTTGAGCATGTGACAGGGGACAAATTCTTCCAAATTTGGCTTCAAACCCTAGTCGCTCCCTTCAAGCTTTTGTGCATGCCACTTTAGCCTCCTAGTCGCACCGAGGAATATTGGATATGTGTGATAGGGGATGAAAATGCCCAGTGAAATGTGTCCGACCAAGAAACAAAAACCCTAGGTGTGTGTAAGCCTTAGATCTGTAGTTGTGAGCCCCTAGTGCGAACTTCCTCCGCTAGACCTGTGCAAACCAAGATAATAGAAGAGAAGAGATTGTGTGTAGAGTGTGTCCAAATGAGCTTGAAGTCTCTTTGTAAATTTTTGTAGATGTTCTATGCTTGATGCAATTTTACTTTTATAACAGAAATCACATAAATAGTTAAGTAAAATGTTGATAGAACATACCAGTGGATCTATAGAAGACAAACCAGAAACAGGAGAATGTGTTGGTGCATTACGGCGGTCAGCAGAATGCTTCAACCAGCAAAGTCTTCTTGGTCAGCCAACCCAAAATGTGTCACAACAGTCCTCAAATCAGTCACCCAGTCAACTCAAAGTCAACCCCAGAAAAAGTCAACGCAAGGCAGCAACAAGAAAGTCAACGTAGCTCCAACTTCGGTCAACTTTTTGACCTCGATTTTTGTGCCAATGAGTACGGCCTACAAAAATCGAACTCTCCACAAAATTTCAGCTCAAACAGACCATGCGTTGACCAAAGTCAACGCTGGTCAAACTTGCCCATAAACCCTAACTGCAGAAAATTTGCTGCGGTAAATTTCGTCCTTTAGCTGCAGTAGATTTCGTCCTTCTTCTCACGTGGGAGATGAAACTGCTTCTCAAATGCTTGTAGATAATCAGAGGAGAAGATGTGTGATGAGATGAGTGAAAAGCTCTCCAATGTTGACTGTATTTATATCCATCATTGAGGTGTGTGACACATCCGCTGGGGGTGTAAAACATTAAGGCCGACCTGCACATATAATTTATTATAAATAATAAATTCAAAATAAATGTTCTGCTCATCGGATTAAGATCAACTTTATATCGATCTTACACCTCTCCGAAAGAGGAACCCAATAAAAATATCGGTATCTTCATCTGAGCATCACAACATGGAGTTTGGACCTAGTTGTCCAATTTTAACACTCCCTCTCAACTAGGGAGAACTCCATCCACCTGTGCAAACAAACATCGTGTGTCATCCCGCCGTAACTTGCTTTGCTGACCTCTTTATTTCAGAACAGGAGTGGGTCAGTCACAAAGACATCATCCCCCAGCTGACATATTCAGCCTAGAGGTCCGAAACCTCTATCAGACTCACAAAGAGTCTCCAACCAACCCGAAGTTGATTCATCTGACCTGAAGTCAGGCGGAGGTCCGAGACCTCACTAGACTTGATCCCAGATCAAGTGGTTGGACCGTGCCATCCTAGATAGAGAACGACAATTTCTGATGCGTCCATCAGTCTTTGCTACTAGTCTCTAGCCTTTCCCATCTCATTGGCAAAATGAGAGGTACTTCCCATGAGCCCTAAACTCAATGGGTAGGATGCATACGGGGCATAGATAATGAGAGGTGAACCAACTCAATAATCACAACGGTGGGGTCCCAGCACACCAACAAGGTTCGACAAGCCTAGCCTTGTGGTTGCTCATAGCTCCGAGAAGCTGTCCCCAAAGCCCCCCAGAGCTCCCAGAGCTCATCGTCCAACAGGACCCTCAGAATAGGGTCGTTCCACGATACCAAGTCTCTCACGGAAGGTTAGGAACTTGACCTTCCCAAGGGGCTTAGTGAGAATATCCGCGACCTGCTCATCAGTTCCTATATGATCGAGCCTTACGGCGACTCGCTATACCATATCCCGGATGAAATGGTACCTGATATCAATATGCTTGGATCGGTCGTGGAAAACAGGATTCTCGGTCAAGCGAATCCCACTCTGGTTATCACAGAGTATCACGGTGGTATCTAGCACATGTCCAAACAACTCACTAAAGAGCTTTCGCAACCAAATTGCTTCACAACAGGCCATACTTGCTGCAATGTATTCGGCCTCTGCGGTGCTCAAAGCCACCGACTTCTGCTTCCTGCTCATCCATGAGATCGAAGCAGAACCAAGATTGAAGCAGCATCCCGATGTGATCTTACGATCCACCACACTGCCAGCCCAATCGACATCAATATATCCAAGGAGTGTCACGCTCCCGGCAGTGTATCTCAGCCCATGGTTTATTGTGCCCCGAAGGTATCTCAGAAGATTCCTAGCACCAACCCAGTGAAAGTGATGAGGCTCAACCATCTGTTGACTCAAAGTGTTCACTGCAAAACATATATCCGGACGGGTGTTCACTAAGAACATCAGAGCCCCTACGAGTTGACGATACTCAGTAGGATTTGTCAATACGGGCCCAGCAACGCTGCCACTCAACTTCTTGAAATTGAGTTCCATTGGTGTTGTCACAGACTTGCAATCCACCATACCAAATCTTTCCAGAAGTTTCACAATATATTTTCCTTGAGAAAGGAAAATCTCTCCAGGTCTCTGCCAGACCTCCAGGCCTAGGAAGTAGTGCATTAGTCCTAGGTCCTTCATCTCGAACTCAGCAGCGAGCTCCCTCTTACATTGATGAATGAGAGGGTCAGCACCTGTCAGGAAGAGGTCGTCCACATACAGGACTAGAATGAGAGGCTTCCCCTGCACAACCTTGAAGTAAAGGTTTGGATCAGCATTACTTCGAGCCAAGCCTCCTTAGCCTTCATCAAGTAGCTATCTATCCTCTCGTACCAAGCTCCTCGGGTGCTTGCTTCAACCCATAGAGGTGTTTCTTCAACCTCGCGTACATAGATGAGTGTCCCGATCCCGAACTTCAAACCCGCAGGTTGTTCTGCTGACACCTCTTCTTTTATTGCACCAAGCGCCAAAAAGAGGTCTTGACATCCATCTGATGAAGACTCCATCCTTGCGTAGCAGCAAGGGCTATAATAGATCGAATGGTGGTATATCGTGCCACAGGTGCAAATATGTCATCATAGTCTATTCCTTCCTTTTGAGAGAAGCCACGGCAACAAATCTTGCCTTGAACTTTTCAGCACTTCCATCAGATCCATGCTTGATCTTGTAGAGCCATTTCGCGGTGACAACTGATTTGTCCTTCGGTCTTGGAACCACATCCCAGACATCATTCTTCATTATGGACTCATATTCTTTGTGCATAGCATCCTTCCAGACTTGATGCTTTACGACTTCCTCAAAAGATCCAGGTTCAGATTGTACAATAGTACTCATGGCAGCCAAATACCCTTGGTATCTACATGGCTTCTTGCTTTCTCGGAATGTCCCCCTCAGGGCAGCATGTCCCTCGGCATCTTCGAGAGTGTCCCTGAGCCATGATGGTCTCTTTCTCAGTGAAGGAGATGGATCTATTGGGTCCATTGGTCCTTCAACATCAGGCATTGTCTCATCCTACGGTTCTTCCTGATTTCCAGGCCTTGCTTCATGATTTTCCTCAGATCTCGGAAGATCTACTACTTTCTTCAGGGAAGCATCTTCGTCAAAAGTGACATCATGGCATATTTCTACTTCCCTTTGACCAGGTACATAGACTCTATAGGCCTTAGAGGTTTTGCTGTAGCCCACAAAAATTTCTTTCTTCCCAGAAGCATCCAGCTTACTTCTCTTTTCTTTTGGCACATGAAAATAAACAGGACATCCAAAAATTCTAAAATGTGAGACGTCAGGTTTCTTACTAGAGAAAACCTCTTCGGGAGTTTTGGAGTCCAGGGCGGAAAGAGGGCATCGGTTTTGAATGTTTACAGCAGTATTCGCAGCTTCTCCCCACAGAAACTTTGGTAGACCCTGGTCACATAGCATGGCACGGGCAGCTTCCACAATGGTCCTATTCTTTCGTTCAGCAATGCCATTCTGCTCAGGAGTGTAGGCAGTAGTAGTCTCCCTCTTAATGCCAGCTTCTCTGCAAAAGTCCTTAAACTCATTTGACTCATATTCAGTGCCATTGTCGGTCCTCAAAATCTTGATCTTCTTCCCTGTCATATTTTCCACCAAGGCTTTGAAGGTACGGAACCACATGAAAGCCTCATCCTTCTTTTTCAAGAAGTATATCCAGGTTTTGCGGGAGAAGTCATCAGTGAATGTCATATAGTAAGAACATCCTCCCAGGGATGTCACGGGTAGCATACCAGATAGATCATAATGGACCAGTTGCAAAATATCAGATGTCTTTGTGACCCTTGAGGGGAAAAGTCCCCTTGTATGCTTTCCTTCGGCACAACCCTTACATACACCTTCATGATTATTTCCAAAATCGGGCATCCCTGTCACCACCTTCCTTGCTTCGGGAAGGGCCTTATAATGAAGGTGTCCAAACCTCCGGTGCCATAGTTCAGTTTGTCGGATAGTATCACATGTCATAGCTCCTAGTGGAGTTCCTTCAACCTGGTAGAGTGTTCCAACTCTAAAACCAATCATGATAGCTTCCTTGAGATTCTTCTTCCACATGCGCACCTTTCCATCAGTGAATGCCACATTGAAGCCTTTGTCTTCGATGGCTGATATAGACACAAGGTTCTTCTTCAATTTTGGTACATAGAGTACATCTTGCAAATGTAGGACTTGTCCTTGAGACAAGTGGAGGGTCACAATCCCTGTCCCTTTCACGGGATATGTGGCATTATCTCCAAGGATAATTTCCAGATTAGTATCCTTCTCAACCATGTCAGAGAGTGCTTCCTTGAACCCAGTGATGTGCCTTGAGGCACCACTATCTATCAGCCAGACATCCATACTGTCGGGCGGGGATGCAGCAGAGAGGGCAGATACAAGAATGTATTCATTTCTTTTATCAACAACATTTGACTCTTCATACTAGGAGTTTCTAGACCTTTTGAAAGGTTGATTGTTTCCGCCAGAGGGAGCTTTCCTCTTTCCTTTGGACCTGTCGTTTCTTTGATTTCCATTCCTCCGGTGGTTGTTGTTGTCATCGCTATCCGGAGAATCCTTCTTGAAGGGACATTCTCTAGCATAGTGACCAGGCCTATGACAAGTGAAACACTTGCCCTTCTTTCCTTGGGCCCTTGCTCTTCCTTTGTTCTTAGGACCACCAGAGTTCTTCTTTCTAGAATGAGCGGCGTAGGCAGCATTTCTGTCATTTTCGTATTCCTTCATTCTTGTCTCTTCTTGCATGCATCTGGACAGTAGCTCATCAAAGTTAGGAATTGTATTATTATTGAGAATGGTAGTGTTGAATACTTGCCATTCATGTGGGAGCCCTCCAAGTGCGGTGAGTACCATCTCACGATCGGCTATTGTCTCCCTAATAGCCAGCAGATTGTTCCTGATTTCGGTCAATTTCAGAAAGTATGTTTGGACAGACTCATCCCTGCCTTTCTTCAGATTCTTCAATTGATTCTTGAAGAATAGCACTTGGTTTGCATTGTTTACCTTGAACATTTGTATCAGCTTATCATACATCTCCTTGGATGTGCCTAGCTCAGATATGTAGGCAACCAGACTTTTATGTATGGATTCCCTGATCATTAGCTTTGCTTTGATCTCCCCCTTCTTATACTTGGTTTTAGCAACAGCAGTAGCAGTGGATGGAGGTTCTTGTATCTTACCCAGTACATAGTCCATGAGATCATGGTCTTCCAATTTGAGATCTAATATCATCTTCCACGCATGGAAGTCATCCCTTCCAGTCAGCTTGTCATCCTCCTTGAAGCCATAACTTGTGGAACTCATTTTTCTCAGTTGGTGATTGCTATAAGTTAGGGCTTGTCTTCACCTCAACTCCGATACCATGTAAATTTTTGTAGATGTTCTATGCTTGATGCAATTTTACTTTTATAACAGCAATCACATAAATAGTTAAGTAAAATGCTGATAGAACATACCAATGGATCTATAGAAGACAAACCAGAAACAGGAGAATGTGTTGGTGCGTTACGGCGGCCAGCAGAATGCTTCAACCAACAAAGTCTTCTTGATCAGCCAACCCAGAATGTGTCACAACAGTCCTCAAATCAGTCACCCAGTCAACTCAAAGTCAACCCCAGAAAAAGTCAACGCAGTCCAGAAAAAGTCAACGCAGGGCAGCAACAAGAAAGTCAACGCAGCTCCAACTTTGGTCAACTTTTTGACCTCGATTTTTGTGCCAATGAGTACGGCCTACAAAAATCGAACTCTCTACAAAATTTCAGCTCAAACGGACCATGCGTTGACCAAAGTCAACGCTGGTCAAACTTGCCTAGAAACCCTAACTGCAGAAAATTTGCTGCGGTAAATTTCGTCCTTTAGCTGCAGTAGATTTCGTCCTTCTTCTCACGTGGGAGATGAAACTGCTTCTCAAATGCTTGTAGATAATCAGAGGAGAAGATGTGTGAAAATGAGTGAAAAGCTCTCCAACGTTGACTGTATTTATATCCATCATTGAGGTGTGTGACACATCTACTGGGGGTGTAAAACCTTAAGGCCGACTTGCATATATAATTTATTATAAATAATAAATTCAAAATAAATGTTCTGCTCATCGGATTAAGATCAACATTATATCGATCTTACACCTCTCCGAAAGAGGAACCCAATAAAAATATCGGTATCTTCATCTGAGCATCACAACATGGAGTTTGGACCTAGTTGTCCAATTTTAACACTCTTCTATTTATAGGCTTCCATGAGGGTCCATTTGATGTTGAGGCCAACCTATCCATTGGTACATGTGCATAGAGCCGACATAATCCAATATAAATGAGTGGGTACATAAATTCAAAAACCAACTTCTGCTTATCCAAATGAGGTGATCTTTAGGTCAATTTTGGTCCTCTCAAAAAGAGGAATTCAATACAATCTTCATCTCTGTCATCTGATATGTCCAAGGTGTAATTTGACCCTAGTTGCAAATATTAAAATATTCTTCAGTTCTGAGTTCTGTGAGTAGTGTTTCGTTCTTCAATCAGTCTTCAATACTTCATTCCATCAACAAAATGATAACCCTTGGCCTATTTAGATTTCATCCTTCAGTCCTACAATAAGATCATGTTTCGGTTATGTAGTAGTAGTATACAATCATCAATATAGTTCGGTCAAGTTTCAGTTCTAAGGCAGCCTTCTCATCCTTCGGTCCAGTGACATCCTCACCATACTTGAATCTGTGGCAGCCTTCTTATGCTATGGCTCTGTGACTTCCTTTCCATGCTTCAATCCTGAGGCAACTTACTCTTATTTCGGTCCTATAATGAGCTTATAATAGACTTGAACTTCGGTCCTGTGATGGTACAGTCATAGTGTCAAAACTTCGGTTTTATGGTAGCCATGGTTTCAGTTTCTGAGGCAGCATATTAAACTTTGGCTTCCTTAAAACTTCGATCTCCTCTATACTCTGACTTCACCGAACTTCCTCACTGAAATTCCACGAACAGTTTCTCTGAAAAAATATGAACCTGTGTCACTGTATTTTGTGCGAAGTCCTTATGCTTATATATATAGTTGTTTCCTATTGTAAATGAGCCAACATGAGATAGTTTGAGAAGCAGACTTGTAGAGTAATAATTTTGGAGGCTGAAAACAAGGAGACTTGATGGAGGAAGATGGCAAAATAGACTTTGACTTTTACAAATCCTAAAAGCCTACAATGGAGGCTTGACCTATGACAATTCACCCAAGCATGAAACCCATACTTTAACAAGTTAATTCAATTAATAATAGAATTCCCTTTTGCCTTCTTTTGATAAATATATTTCATTTTGACTCAAGTACAATTATGAAGACTGAACCTAGTCACATTCTTCAACACTTGCCTCACCCAAAAATAAATAAATATTATGCAGATTTATAATATATTAAAATAAAATTATATGAATAAGAATAAAATATTCACATATTGTTATAATTAAAAAATGATAAAATAAAAAGAATGATTAGATGAACTTAGTATTAGAGGACATTTTCTTTAATTTTATAATCATGAGAGATAAATAAAAATATAATAATAATAATATATAATATATAAAGGTCACAACATATAGCTAAAAAAACCAGTGTAGATCCATCTTAACTCTGGATCTCTAAAGCGAGAACAGAGATCAAATCTTTCAAGGTGCATTTTTTTTCCTAAGTTTTGCACTAAAAAAAGGTTTGCACCTCGAGAGATCTGATCCCTCTAAAGGCTTCATAGAGTGGGAGTTAAGATGGATCTAATATATATATATATATATATATATATATATGATCATATTCAAAAAACACATGTTAACCTACAAGTAGACCTATGTTTTTATTTGAAGTTGAAGAAGTTGTGTGACAAAAGTTCAATACATCTTCCAACATAGACTTATAGAGAACTGACGAAAGTCTTTGTAAAATTCGGTGATGATCAGCCATTTGATTAACAAGTATTGGAAAAACAAAGAAGCTCAATAAAGAAAACTAAATTCCTCTAGTCTTTACCAATCAGGCCACATTGTGAGAATGGGTGACAGAAATAATTCTCACAAAACTTATAAGTTAAAGAAGAATTGGATCAATCTAATGACATGGCATCTTAGGTTAATGTAAAATAGATCAAATCCAATGGCATGGCATCTGAAGTTAATGAAAATGTTAAAATTTCCTTCATGGTAAGCAAAAGCACCAGAATGAATTGTACATCATGGCATCTCTTTGCATTCGTACTTTTACTATGAAATATAAGTTCGTGATCATTATGCAGATTTGGTACTGATTTTAATAAATACAAATCCATGCCTTTAATAACTACAAAATGTGAACATGCATGATATGGCCTCAATACATAAATTACTTAACTGATCTCATAATCTGTGTGACAAAAGATGAGATACTTACAAACTCACATCGACTCTGAATCTCAAGATGTGAAGCAGAGATCATTGACACTGATGTTCCAGAAATTAAATGACGAGGACTCGCTGTCTCTATGTGCACCACTAATATTTAGAGTAAAAAAGGTCTAGTCCATATACCCTGAAGCAAACAACAATGTTAAATACTGTACATTGCATGCTATTCTCTGCTTGACGCCATTCTCTGGTCGGCATCAGTGTTCTAAGTCCTCCTGAAAGTCTAAGGCCATTTCATTTAGCCTTTAACTATGACAGTTTATTATCTTATGCCCATGGCCCAAACAAACCCGCTTGGGAAGATGAAACATTATGGCAACTATCATGACCATCCAATGCACTGGAAAAATCATCTTGAGATGAAGCAGGCAAACTTGAAGCTGGAACTTGAATCTGGGATCCAGAAGATACAAATCTTATAGAATCAGAAGCAGTTTTTGCACACAATGGCCTATAAAATTCCTGGGCATGAGATATTTGGTCTAAATTGTTTCTTGACAACTTTCCTGGTGATTGTTGAGCATGCAAATCTGCAGTACTCTGGGATGGCCTAGTTTCAATCTTGCGTACCAAACCTACAACCCTGTTCTGATAGATTGAACCAGGCAATTCTCCAACTTTTAGATGGGAGGTCTGGCTTGAGTATGACTTTGGTAGTGTCTGCTGCTGATCACGAGGATGACTCGATAAGTTCTCCTGTTTTGGTTGTCCCGTATCATTATTTAGTCTACTTCTTTTTGAAGGTGAACCAAACTCTGGGCTGTCTGAACACGTCATACCATCACCAACCCTGTATGCATATGATGAAGCCTGAAGCTGCAGCCCATCTCTACCATAAGCAACGTCAGCAGATTGATCCTTTTGAGCAATATCAACTGAGGACATAGCAGCATTTCCATCTTGCCTCTGCCTGCCACTCTTTCCTGGACTTTGAGAATCAGGAAAAGCCTTATCTGTGAGGTCACCAGGTTCTCCATAGCGAGGTGGTGAGGTTTCAGGGGAAGACAATGTTTCATGTTTGGCAGTGCCCATCTTCTGCTGTTCCTCTATGATCTTTTGCAAATACCGACCCTGGGCTTCAATCCTTAGCTGCAATTGTCTTTGTACCTGCCAAGGGAATGTTCATCATAATCATTCAAAACATATGAAAATTAAATCATGACTATTGTACACACAGTTTTAAAATAACACAATTTCAATTATGTATTAAAGATGCTTATCACAAACTATGAAAATATTTAAATGTCTTCATGACAAAGACAAGCTACAATATTCTCTTTTCCAATGTGTTCTAGCCCAACTTGGCATTAAATAACTAATGCATGGAGGATGGGTCAATTCAATGTGGAAAAAAGCCACAGAAATTGGCAACTTCTCAATTTTCCCTGATTTATCATCCCTGCCAGTTTTCCCAATTTTCTGAGTGGATTTGTTCCACCTGCTAGCTGATTTTTTGCCAAATAACCCTGATTTTTTCAATTTTTCAATTTGTTGATCCCTGCCAAGTGATCCCCTAGTCCTATTTATTCAACACTGGTTCATTTAGCCTTCAAATACAAAATAAATATTCTTTTTTTAACCTTGTACATTCAGATTACCTGAAGGAACATTACCTAATAAATTTAACTCCATAATCAGTTTTCATGATGTTTATAATAACTGCAAGTTGTGGTGGACCCCAAGGGAAAGCCATATAATAAAGTTATAACTACTTGAAACCACATCTGCTTCCTTTAAGTTGTAGCTAGAGGTTTCTAGTTTTGCAAATTTCAAATTTCAACAACTTACAGGATATGAGAACTTTATAACATAAACCATCTGAAAATCTAAAATCTGTATGTAATGTTGTTAAATTGGCAACTAGGGCCAAACTCCACCTTGGACTGCTCATATGATGGAGATGATAATTTTGTTGGATTCCTCTTTCCGACAGGTGCAAGATTGATCTAAAGATCATCTTGTTTGGATGAGCAGATGTGGGATTTTGAATTTATTCTCACACGTGCAAATTGTCAAGGTCAGCCAAAAATCTAATGTAGGCTCATAAGCCCCAATGGATGTGTCTCCACTCTCATTGAAGGACATAAATAAGAGAGACTTATTCCTCATTTTGGACATCATCATCTCATCTCATACATCTCTCTCCCCTCTCATCATTGGTTCATACAGCTTTGGAGTCTCTCTCTCTACCTCGCACGTGTGGATGAAGGACAGAATTTCTGGGCAGAATTTCGGATTGTTTTACGGCTGTTTTACAGAGCATTGTCCAGCGTTGACTTTGGGTCAAACTCCATCCAATTGCTGCGTTTGTTAGGCTGGAATTTCGATCTCCTTAGGCCACATCCTTTGGCACAGAAATCGAAGATTTCTGTTCACTTTGACCAGCATTGACTGCAGCGTTGACGTTTCTGTTGACCGAGTTTGACTGGATATTTCAGATCTGCTTTAAGCTGATTTGGACTACTTCTGGAGGTCGCATGACTAAGGTTGACCGAGCTGATTTGGAGGAGTCTTCTTGCTGGTTTGACCAACATTGACTTTCTGGTTAGGGCATTCTGTTGACTGTTGTTTGACTGAAGTTTTGGGAAAGTGAATTTTGTATATTGTACTCTCTCTCTCTCTCTCTCTCTCTCTCTCTGCTGAACTTTTTAAGAATAATAAGAATATTTGATCAAAGGGATCAAAGGGTTTTCCCCGCATTGGGGTTTTTCCCTGGCATCCGCCAAATATTGTGTCCTCTTGTCTTGGCCTGTCTTTTGCTTATTGTTTATGTTCTATCATCATTTACTGTCAATGTTAATGTGATTGCTAATCTGGAAAATGATATTGGGCTAATAAGAAAAGATTGAAGTAAATTGCTCTAAAGCATAGAACATACCATTGTTATATAAAATTAACATGGTATCAGAGCTCAGGTGAAGGCAAAGCCCAAGAAAGAGTGAGAAGAGCAATCATTGAGATTTGTTGGACAAGGAATAGGGTCAATGGCTTCCTCGTCATACTTCAAATCCGATGACAAGCTCAAAGATAAATCTGATTATCATGCATGGAAAATGTCCTTGGACTTGACTTTGGAGGAGCATGATGCTATGGACTATGTGCAGGGAAATGTTGTTGAGCCTCCTCCAAATGCACCGGCTGCCACTAAGAAAAAGTACAAGAAAGGAGAGGTCAAAGCTAAGAAGATCATCAGGGATTCTATTCACAAGTATTTGGTTGCTTACATTTCTGAGTTGGGCACATCTAAGGAGATGTATGACAAGTTGGTTAGCATGTTCAGGGCTAGCAACGCAAATCAAATCCTCTTTCTCAAGAACAAGTTGAAGGACATCAAGATGGATAGAGGAGAAACCATCCAATCCTATTTCATGAGGATTGCTGAAATAAAAAATGATCTTCTCTCTATTGGAGAGGTTATTGCCGACCGGGAGCTCACTCTTATTGCCCTTGGAGGTCTTCCCCAAGCATGGTATGTATTGAATACCACTATTCTCAACAATGACGTGATCCAGATTTTGATGAATTGTTGACTAGATGCACTCAAGAGGATGATGGAGAGAGACATGTCTTCAAATAGGAATGAGCCTATTGCATTCTCCACTCAAGCTAAAAGAAAGAACAATGCTGGTCCAAGAAATCAAGGTCAAGGAAGATTGAGATTCAAAGAAGGAAGAAAGGGTAGATGTTTCAATTGTAACAGGTTTGCCCATTATGCTAGAGAGTGTCCCAATAAAAGGGATACACCACGAGATGATGATTACAACAACAACAATTTCAAAGGAATTGAAATCAAAGGAACAACAGGTTCAACAACAAAGGAAAGAGAAAGGTTCCCACTACACGAAATAGAAATGGTCAACCTTCCAAGAGATCGAAAAACTCCCGGTATGATGAGTCTAATGTTGCAGATAACAAGCAAAAATAATTTCTTCTTATATATGCCCTCTCTGCTGCCTCACCTCTTGACACCTTGGATAATTGGTTGATAGATAGTGGTGCCTCAAGGCACTTCACTGGATACAAAGAGGCCCTCTCACATTTGATTGAAAAGGAAACAAATTTGGAAATTATACTTCGAGACAATACCACCTATCCTGTGAAAGGGATAGGGATTGTGACACTTCATCTAAATCTAGGTCAAATCCTTCATCTCCAAGATTTATTATATATACTTGATTTGAAGAAGAATTTATTGTCTATTTCGGCAATTGAAGATAAAGGATTCAAGGTGGCATTCATTGATGGAAAGGTACGTGTTTGGAAGAAGAATTTCAAAGAAGCATTCACTCTTGGTTTTAGGGTTGATACTCTTTATCAGGTTGGAGGAAGTCCGTTGGGAGCCATGACATGCAACACCACTCTTCAATCCAAATTATGGCATTGGAGGTTTGCTCACCTTCATTATAAAGCTCTTCCCGAAGTTAGGAAGATGGTCACAGGTATGCCAATTTCAAAGTTGATCATGAAGGTGTTTGTCAGGGTTGCGCCGAAGGGAAACATACAAGGGGACCATTCACCTCAAGTGATAGCAAGACTACTGACATACTTCAATTGATTCATTCTAATTTGTCTGGTATGCTGCCCGTAACATCTAAGCTTGGAAGATGGTCACAAGTATGCCCGATTTCAAAGTTGATCATGAAGGTGTTTGTCAGGGTTGTGTCGAAGGGAAACATACAAGGGGACCATTCACCTCAAGTGATAACAAGACTACTGACATACTTCAATTGATTCATTCTGATTTATCTGGTATGTTGCCCGTAACATCTAAGCTAGGAAGATGGTCACAGGTATGCCCGATTTCAAAGTTGATCATGAAGGTGTTTGTCAGGGTTGTGTCGAAGGGAAACATACAAGGGGACCATTCACCTCAAGTGATAGCAAGACTACTGACATACTTCAATTGATTCATTCTGATTTATCTGGTATGCTGCTCATAACATCTTTGGGAGGATATTTGTATTATGATATTTTGGTGAATGACTTCTCTCGCAAAACTTGGATATACTTCTTGAAGAAGAAAGAGGAAGTGTTCAAGTGGTTCCTCTCTTTCAAAGCCTTGGTTGAAAATAAAACAAGGAATAAGATCAAAATATTGAGGATCGACAATGGAACAGAGTATGAGTCAATGAGTACAATGACTATTGTAGGGAAGCTGGCATTAAGAGGGAGACCACTACTGCTTATACTCCCGAACAAAATGGAGTTGTCGAAAGGAAGAATCGGACCATCATTGAAGCTACTTGTGCCATGCTTCATGACCAAGGCCTACCGAAGTTCCTATGGGGAGAAGCTGCCAACACTGTCGTGTATGTTCAAAATAGATGCTTGTGAAAATTTTACTGCAGTATCATGGTTTACTTCTCCTACTTGATTTAAATTATACAAGTTATCTTCAGAAAATATCGAAGTAAACACAACTACAGCCTACACATGCAGATCATTTACTGAATAGTACGCTCATTCATACAAAGTGACACATGGATTTTTGGACATAAGTCCCCAGAAAAACCCAAAGCGGGAAAACCGGTGCAGCAGATATGAGGGTTTATTTTATTAAGTAGATTCTGAGTACAGTAAATTTGGGTTCCAAATCTGGAAAACCCGACAGAGAATAAAAGGAATCTGCAGCTAACCTGATCTTCTAGGACCAAATACCTGACTGATCCACACCCTCAAATGGGATTTACAAGACTTAGCCCGGATCTGGCCCTAGAAACCCCAACGTTGCCCCTGAAACCCCAACGTCAACCCTGCTAGGCTCTGAGTGCCACTACGCTGCCCAGAGAGGGATTTTGTAACCCTAGAGAGGGTGATGCGGGCTTTACGCTGGCCCTGGAGACCCTCTGCATAATTTTGAAACCCTCTAGAGCTGCAGAGCTGTCCTGCGTAGCGGCTGTGCAACTGCTGCGTAGCTGCTCTAGCTGCTCTCTGCTCCTCTACGTTGTCCTTGTTTGTTGCTCCTCTGCCTTTCACTGACTCTTGGCTCCGAGATTAGATCGTCCCCTCAGAGAATACTACCCCTCGTTACAGAAAAACTCTTCTGGAAATTCTTAGCAAACCCTGCCCTAGAATTCCAGATTTGTTCTCTGAGCTCTGCCTCTGTGTGTGTCTCCAATTGACCCTCAAGCCTTTCTCTTAAACTTTTTCGTTGAACCCTTCATCGACCAAAATTAAAACATTCATCAATGGCTGAGATTAAAAGACTACTTGATCCGTGCCTTTTAGAACATTTCATCACATGTGTTAATTAATTCACTTTAATTATTTAATTTTCCTAAGTTTAGGCTTAGGAAATCCGTTAAAATAATTAATTATTTGAATAGCTTGAACACCAATTGAAATTTCACAAAACACTTTCTGGGTTTTGGAGTTCAAGTGTGTCCTAGCCCCTCCACAAAATTTCAAGGCTAGAGCACAACCGATGCTACAACAACTATAAAAAATTTCAACACTCCCTCTTAGCACGGAGTGTGCTCTAGCAATGCATCCACACCATGCACTACAAGATCTTGAAGCTGGATTATGTGTTGTTGATGCTTGGCCTTCTGCCCTCCATCCACTGCATTGTTTCCTTTTGTACTGTTGCCCATGCCACTGCCACTGACACTACCACATCTATACTACAGCTCCGTCTCAAATTGCTGCATCATGCTACCCATAGCACTGCCACTGCTAATTGCTGCACTGCAACTCAGTTGCCGAGAAGTAAACAACTGAAGGACTCCTGCCTAACTGTTTGACAGATAGGTCAAGCTGCATCTATTGCTGAAGCCACTGTTATGCTGCAACACTACACTGCGTGAGCACATCCTCTCTGCGTTGCTGAAGTCCCATCAGCCCCTCTGCGCTGCTGCCTCCACGCTGTTGTTGCCTCTACATTACCCTACTCCCTCTTCAGCGCTTCAGCTCTGCCCTTTGCTTCAATGTGACCTTCTGCAACCATCTCCCGACTTATCTCCCTACCATTTTAAGGCTCCCATAGCTCGTATGTGATCCAAGAGTAGGGCTGACTCAAGGATCCCGCCATAGTTTGTAGATGCTCTATAGATCCATGTCACCCCACCTCTTCTCTCGAGGTACATGAAAACTCATGGCTGCATCATTATCAGAACCATCATCCTTTGCTACTGCAGCCTTGGAATCAGAAGATCCTTTGTCCTTCCTCATAGGACAAGTGTTGGTGAAGTGTCGAAGTTCGCCATAGTTAAAGCACCGGACCTTGGAAAGGTCCCTCTTCTTCTTCCCTTGCTGTTTTCTTTCCTTTGATGCAAGGGTTGCATCATCTTCCTCCTCTTTCTTCACTCTGATTGTCCCACCATTGATATTCTGCTTCTTGGTGATCCTCCCGATCTCCTCTTGGCGGAGGATGGCCCACTTTAATTATTTAATTTTCCTAAGTTTAGACTTAGGAAATCCATTAAAATAATTAATTATTTGAATAGCTTGAACACCAATTGAAATTTCACAAAAAACTTTCTGGGTTTTGGAGTTCAAGTGTGTCCTAGCCCCTCCACAAAATTTCAAGGCTAGAGCACACCCGATGCTACACCAACTATACAAAATCTCAACACTCCCTCTTAGCATGGAGTGTGCTCTAGCAATGCATCCACACCATGCACTACAAGATCTTGAAGCTAGATTTTGTGTTGCTGATGCTTGGCCTGGTGCCCTCCATCCACTACATTGTTGCTTTCTGTACTGTTGCCCATGCCACTGCCACTGACACTGCCACATCTACACTGCAACTCCCTCTCAAATTGCTGCATCATGTTGCCCATACCACTGCCATTGCTAACTGCTGCACTGCAACTCAGTTGCTAAGAAGTAAGAAACTGAAGGACTCCTGCCCAACTGTTTGACAGATATGTCAAGCTGCATCTATCACTGAAGCTCCTTGGCTTCTGAATTATGATGTCCTCCTGAAGCCATTGCTATGCTGCAACATTGCACTGCATGAGCACATCTTCTCTGCGTTGCTGAAGTCCTATCAGCCCCTCTGCGCTGCTGCCTCCATGCTGTTGCTGCCGATACATTACCCTGCTCCCTCTTCAGCTCTTCAACTCTGCCCTTTGCTTCAATGTGCCCTACTGCAACCAACTCCCAACTCATCCCGCTACCATCTTAAGGCTCCCGTAGCTCATATGTGATCCAAGAGTGGGGCTAACTCAAGGATCCCGCCATAGTCTATATATGCTCTACAGATCCATGTCACCCCACCTCTTCTCTCGAGGTACATGAGCACTCATGGCTGCATCATCATCAAAACCATCATCCTTTGCCACTGCAACCTTGGAATCAGAAGATCCTTTGTCCTTCTTCAAAGTACAAGTGCTGGCAAAGTGTCCAAGTTCGCCACAATTAAAGCACTGGACCTTGGAAAGGTCCCTCTTCTTCTTCCCTTGTTGTTTTCTTTCCTTTGATGTAAGGGTTGCATCATCTTCCTCCTCTTTCTTCACTCTGACTATCCCACCACTGATATTCTGCTTCTTGGTGATCCTCCTGATGTCCTCTTGGTGGAGGATGGCCCACATGTCTGCCCAGGAAGGTAACGCTACTCTGCCCAGTATACTCTAGACAAATGTTTCCCATTTCTCGGAGACTGCATTCAGGGCAGTCCTCACTAAGAGCCCTTTGTCTGGAGTTGCACCCATGCCAACCACTTATTCTCGGATGGTCTGAAGCCGGAAAAGGAAGGGATCTATTTCCTCACCCTTCTGCATCTGGAAGAGCCTCATCTGATTCTCTAGGAGCATTTTTCGTTGGACAGAGCTTCATAGATACATTGCTTCTAGAGCAACCCACATGTCATTTGTTGTGTTCTTTTCAACAATATGTGGTACAACGTGATCCTTTACTCTATCCATGATCAAACGCTTAGTCCGCGCTTGATTTTCCTTATATTTCTTTAGAGGACTAGGATCTGTAGGCACAGTTAGAACACTTGTTGCATGGTCCTTGATGTCGTACTCATCTAGGACTGATAGGATCCTTGCCCTCCAAATGATAAAGTTGGACACACCATCCAACCTGTCTCGGTCTCTCAGTCCAAGAGAAGCCATCTAGCTCTGACAAGAAACAATACTTCTTCCTTCTTTCTGTAGCTACAGAAACTCTGGATCTAGATTTCTTAGTGACTAGAAACCCTTTGGTAGTTGCTTCTTCTAAAAACTGATTTTCCTTCTGGAAATCTTCCACCCAAACAATATCTAATAGAACTCACCGATCATTCTCCTGATCAAATCTCAGATCTGTTTGGCTCAGATCTGCCGAGTAATTGTCTTCCTCCCGCCTTTGATGACTTAGCCAGGCACAATTCTGCATCGGCAGAATCTCTACCACACCAGCATCGCTGAAGATCTGAAGCACTGCTTCCGGATCTTGGCAAGGCTTCCTGCAATAGAAGGAATACTGGACTGCATCTTACTGACTAGCCCAGCGCAGCCTCAATGCTACCCAGAAGTGGACTGCGTAACCCCAAACTGGGTGACGCAGTCCTTACGCTGGCCTGGGAAGGCTCTGCGTAAGCCTAAAGGCCTTTTGAATTTGTAGCGTTGTCCCTTCTTGGATCTACGTCCTCCTGCTGTCAAGCTGCCCCTTCCGGATCTCTGTAGCTTCTGTTGTTATCCTGCAGAAAAAATATTCTTCAGCTGATTGCTAGAGATTCAGCTTGATCTGCTATCGCTCTGATACCATGTGAAAATTCTACTGCAGCGTCATGGTTTACTTCTCCTACGTGATTTAAATTATACATGTTATCTTCAGAAATTAGATTTAGAAAATAATGAAGTAAACACAACTACAGTCTACACATGTAGATCATTTACTGAATACTATGCTCATTCATACAAAGTGACACATGGATTTTTGGACATAAGTCCCCGGAAAAACCCAAAGAAGGAAAACCGGTGCAACAGATATGAGGGTTTATTTTATTAAGTAGATTCCGAGTACAGTAAACCTGAGTTCCAGATCTGGAAAACCCGACAGAGAATAAAATAAATCTGCAGCTAAATTGATGTTCCAGGACCAAATATCCAACTGATCCACACCCTCAAACGAGATTTACAAGACTCAACCCAGATCTGGCCCTAGACACCCCAGCGCTGCCCCTGAAGCCCCAGCATCAACCCTGCTAGGCTCTGAGTGCCACTGCGTTGCCCAGAGAGGGGCTGCGTAACCCCAGAGAGGGTGATGCAAGCCTTACGCTGGCACTGGAGACCCTTGGCGTAATTCTGAAACCCTTTGGAGCTTCAACGCTGCCCTGCGTAGCACCTGCATAGTGGTTGTGCAGCAACTACGTAGTTGCTCCAGCTACTCTCTACTCCTCTGCATTGTCCTTGTTTTCTGCTCCTCTTCCTCTTACTGACTCTTGGCTCCGGGATCAGATCATCCCCTCAGCCAATACTACCCCTCATTGCAGAAAAACTCTTCTGGAAATTCTTAGCAAACCCTGCCCTATAATTCCAGATCTGTTCTCTCAGCTTTGCCTCTGTGTGTGTCTCCAACTGACCCTCAAGCCTCTCTCTTATACCTTTTCGTTGAACCCTTCAACGACCGAGATTAAAACATTCATCAACGACCGAGATTAAAAGACTACTTGATCCGCGCCTTTTAGAACATTTCAACACGTGTTAATTAATTCACTTTAATTATTTAATTTTCATAAGTTTAGACTTAGGAAATCCATTAAAATAACTAATTATTTGAATAACTTGAACACCAACTCAAATTTCACAAAACACTTTCTGGGTTTTGGAGTTCAAGTGTGTCCTAGCCCCTCCACAAAATTTCAGGGCTAGAGCACACCCAATGCTACACCAACTATACAAAATCTCAAGAATGCCCACATCAAACTTTCGACTCCAAAACTCCCAAAGAAATATTCACTGGTAAGAAACCTGATGTTTCTCATTTTAGAATCTTTGGAAGTTTTGTATATTTTCATAAATCGAAAGAAAAGAGAAGCAAGTTGGATGCTTCTGGAAAGCAGGGAACATTTGTGGGCTACAGTGAAACTTCTAAGACATATAGAATCTATGTGTCTAGTCAAAGAGAAGTGGAGATAAGTCATGATGTCACCTTCGATGAAGATGTTGCCCTTGGGAAGTTAGAGATCTTCCTATCTCTAAGGAAGACAAAGATGAAGATACAGGAAAGCAAGAAGAACCGAAGAATGAACCGATGCCCGAAGCTGATGGTCCAATGGATCCCATTGATCCACCTCCTAATGAGCCCTCTTCTTCTAAAAGAAGACCCTCGTGGCTTAGAGATACCCTTGAAAATGCCGAGAGACATATTGCACCAAGGGGGACATTCTGTGAAAGTAAGAAGCCAAACATGTACCAAGGGTACATAGTACCCATGAGCACCATTGTTTAATCTTGAGCCTGGAACGTACGAAGAAGCCGTGAAGCACCAAGTTTGGAAGGATGCTATGAACAATGAGTATGAGTTGATCATGAAGAATGATGTCTGGGATGTGGTCCCTAGACCAAAGGACAAGTATGTTGTCACCTCAAAATGGCTTTACATAATCAAACATGGAGCTGATGGAAGTGCTAAGAAATTCAAGGCCAGATTATTTGCCCGAGGCTTCTCGCAGAAGGAAGGTATAGACTATGATGAGATATTTGCATCGGTTGCTTGATATACCACCATCCTTTCGATTACTGCCATTGCTGCCTCACAGGGATGGAGTCTACATTAGATGGATGTCAAGACCGCCTTCTTGCATCGCTCGCTTAAGAAAGAGGTCTATGTGGAGAAACCTATGGGGTTCGAAGTTCAAGACCGAGATACACATGTATGCAGGTTGAAGAAAGCCTTCTATGCGCTGAAGCAAGCCCTTAGGGTTTGGTACGAGAGGATCGATAGCTATTTGATGAAGCTAGGCTTTACACGAAGTGAAGTTGATTCGAAGCTTTACTTTAAGGTTGATAATGACAAGCCTCTCATTTTGGTGATCTATGTGGATGATCTATTTCTGACAGGTGCAAACCCTCTCATTCATCAATGCAAGAGGAAGTTGGTTTCGAAATCTGAGATGAAAGACCTAGGATTGATGCACTACTTCCTAGGCTTGGAGGTCTGGCAAAAGCCAGGTGAGATTTTTCTTTCTCCAGGAAAATATATTGTGAAGCCGCTTGAAAGATTTGGGATGGAGGACTGCAAGTCCGTGACTACTGTGATGGAACTCAACTTTAAGAAGCTATGCGGAAGTGCTACTGGG